>VTON01000012.1:2155000-3355000 GCA_009617725.1 Hydropsyche tenuis
AGACACGCGGAAAAAAAGTAATAAACCGAATTACCAACAATGAAAGTTAACCAAATCTCTCAGATGGGAAAACTCACAGATTATCGGCGAAGATATGAGAATTTCCCGGGAAAACTTCCGAAGCACCTGCCGGAAAATTCCGATTTATGTGACGATTTTTCCGATGGACTTTTTCCGTTGTATAATGCGGATTTATAAATCGCCGCGGGATTTATTTATTTTCCGATTTTCCGAAGATTTGTGGCTGCATTCGGGGATAGTTTACGGTAACCGCGAAAAGCTACGGGGAAATTTTGGATGGGATTGTTTGTTTTCAATAACGAATATTTCCGGAAAGTCGTGTTTGTTTGAACTGAAAACGCGCAGTTTTGAACGGATTAAATTATTCATCGCTTTTGGAAAATTTGCATGTATCGCGTGCATATGTTTCGACGTATAAATAGTGTTTAATGATTCTGTTTGGGTTCCAGAATGAAAATGTTGATTATTTATGGATTTATCTTATCTTTCGAATTGTATATATTAGTGAATTTTCAATAGAAAATGGTTCAGTCGAGTTATTATTATTTGGAAAAGCTGAAATTCTCATTATTGGAATTCCAATGTGCGTAACGTTCAGATTTTATGCTTTTAGAAAATTTGCATGCGTAAGAAATTGCCAAATTTTGTTTGCATTACAATTTTATACACAATAAATAACTGTAATGTGTTTATTTTGAATAACTACATGGTATATGAAAATCAAATAATCATTGCAAATTTATGATATACAAAATGTTGAAATATTTGATTGCGAAAGATTTTCAGCATTTCATTTCTGAAAACAAAAAATACTTTTCAATTCAGTTGTTATTCATTCTTAACAATCGCATAAGTTGAGCGACATTTGATGTCGTCATTACACTAAATAAAACCTTTTTTTTTAAACTACTGAAGTACTCCCACGTTTTTTTTAACTTAAAAAAAACTGCTTGTTTTACAAAACATTTCAGCAAAATATTGTTACATTATATCATTTATTAACTCAACATAACTCAACGTTCTAAAATAAATTTTAACATCAGTTTCATGTTTATAATTATTATATTTATAAACTAAAATGTTATAGAACAAGGGCCGGCTCGAGGTTATGTGGCGCTCTAAGCAGATTGATTTTCAGCGCCTCCCCCTCCCATATTTTACAAATATTTTTCAAATTTAAAAATTATTCGAACCCTAAATTTTTTTTCTTAAATAAAGGGTTGACGCTTTTTAAAATATAAATTATAATATTTCTATTTCATAACCAAAAAGAAAAAGTGAGAGCGGCACAAAGCGCTCTTTTAACTTTGGCGCCGTAGGCAAGTGCCTACTCTTCTCTTTATTTGAGCCGCCCCTATGTAGAACGTTAGAATAGTTTTGGCATTTTAATGAAAATCCTTTTCAAACATTTTATCTTTAAAACAGGGCTGTGGAGTCGTTAAAAAAAATACTACTCCAACTCCGACTCCAATTTCGAATTTTCCAACAACACGACTCCGACTCCACAGCCCTGCTTTAAAAGCTAAATTCTAAAGCATAAATTTACGTTTCAACGTGTTTACATTCGCCAATTTTCACTTACTCAATTTCACTATGGAGTCCCACCCTAAAGACACATTGAAACCCATCATCCTGCAATTCACATCACACATGCAAACAACATAATATTATCACAACCGACCCACAAAGACGATACTTCACTCGCGCATCTCAAAAGCGCACATCGTCCCAGCACAGGGTGTACTCGCGATTATGTAAGACGTCGCTCTTTGTAAATCAATTATCGCATAACAAGTTATTACAGCAACAACGCGATCCCTGCTTCGGTTAATTACATTATCGCCGAGCAACACATGCACTGACATAACACACGGCGAGGTACAGTGTGTTCGAGAAATCGTTCGCTTGTAGGGTTGCGGATGATAGGTTGTGCGATTTTCGACTGTGGGGGGTTGTGGTGTGGGTTGAGTGTTGTGTGTCGTGATCCGGATTTGGAAATGTGTATAATTTGGGAATTAATTATGTTCGGTAGGTGAGGTTCGATTTTTGGTGAGGTGGAAATGATTTTGATAGGATTTTAAGTGTGATTTGTTTATTTAAAAAATAAATTATTCGTTTGGTTATTTCAAGAGGAAGTTTATAGTGAATTGCGTCATCAGTCACAAAATAATAATAATGAATAACATTTATATTTTTTTTATCGAAATTTTGCTTTAAAAAAAAATTATATTTAAATATTTTTCGTGTATGAAAGATTGATCTTTTTGAAGTTATTGTGATTATCTCAAATTTTAGAATTTTTAGTTTTGGCTTTTTGCAAAAAAAGTTTTTCATGTTTGGCCATACCCCCTTTTTTTTTAGAGGAAAGCCACTGATCTATCTTTAAGATTTATATATTTTCTAAAATTGCCTTTTTGAAATTTTGTAAAAAAAAACTATCACACATGTACAAGTATAATAAACAAAAATAATTTCACCTGCGGTGCTAATTTATATTTTTATTAACAAAAACCCATGGATGCTGATTTTTAAAATATATAAGTAACATATTAATTTTCATAAAATAAGGAGGTGAAGGGGGGTTATTATCAATGCGATTTTTTTAGAAGTAATCTAAAAATTGGTTGGTTTTATAATAAAAACCCTGATTTTGTGTATACGTCCTTTATTATCTCCAAAAAATATTGCCACCGTATAAGATATAAAAACACCACACATTCCACACTGTAAAACAAAATGTATACATAAATAAATGAAAGTAAATAATCAAAATTATTGACAAATATCATTCCGAATGGGTATCAATAGGAAATACGAGTACGTATATTTATTTATTATTAAAATTTATTTTGTTTTATATTTAATAATATATTTCTATTCTCTGCTTTGGAAACGGTTCGAAACACAATAATATACTGACATATAATAATGTTATGTGGCAATTAGTCACTGAGAAGTGAAACCAAACATCTGTACTCTAACAAATACACAAGTCAAAACATGATGTTAATATTATTAAATAAATAGCATGAAAAAATTCATCGAGCGAAAAAATCCTAATTCTATTATCTATAAAAACTATACAATTAAAAAAAAAAAAAAATTATACAAATCGAATATTAAAAAATCCAAATCCTCAAAACACACAATCCAATAATACACAATAGAATCTCCACCAAATCCTCACCCGATTATCAGCACACACACACGCGACAGTTAAAGGGTTAGCCGGCGATCGTTAGCCGCATTTGCATTGTTGATGAAGTACGCAGAACTCGTTCATTATGCAGGCCGGCTTATGCAACCGACTGCACACGAACTCGCGTTGTGTTGTGCTATTTTCAGCTGAAAAGTCGCTTTTTGCAGCGGCCACCATTAATCGGGCAGGCACGCGATTGCGAGGTTCTCCTGTTGCGCGAATTTATTCTTGATCGTGCTCGAATGGGTGATGATAATTGATGGTGTGGTCGTTGATTATAATTATCAGCTTGGGGATTTTTAATTTTTCATTGGGTTTTATTGGATGATTACTTAATTAAGGGGGGGATGTCATGGTGGGTGTTGAGTAAATTATGAGCATGTGAAGAATACAAATATGTATGTATTTCTCTTACTTACAGAATGAAATATGCTTGTGATCACCATGAATTTCATCCTAAAAAGAAAATTCTTCGATTTTTTTTCATCTTCTGTCAATTTAAGATTATCTCTTTATCTAAAATGATAATGATCGTTTAACTTTAACGATTGAGGGTGAGACTTTAGGATGAGCGTGAACGTAAACGAAAACGAGTGAGTTTAATCACAATTATATTTATGCTCACGATTACTATGAGGCCTTGGAAAAAATAACGAAGTATTTTTATGAAAAGGTAGATACCTTTTCATAAAAATACTTCGTTATTTATTCTAAATAAATAAAATTTCATGAAAATCGTACGGAAATAATTTGTCCGTGATAATAAATTAACGTTTTTGCCATATTAGGGGTACTTTGTTATTGTCAGAGCCGGTTCTGGTTTTTTGGCGCCCTCGAGAAAAGTTTTTCAGCGGCGGTTTATTTATTTTTTATATTTTAAACAAAATATTTTATTTTTACTCAAAATCATAGCTTGAGTATTCAATCTAACGCTGTCGTGAAACAAAGTTATAATATGATTGATTTTTGTAGAAAAATATATCAAAGGATTTTGCTCACCGAAAATAATACAATGAAATTTTTTTTGTTTATTTTTGAAATTCCGATGAAATGGTAAACAAATTCTGATGCTATGGAAAGCAAATTCCGATGCCATGGTAAGCAAATTCAGTTGCTATGATTAGCAAATTCCATTGCTATGGTTAGCAAATTTCAACATTTTTTCTTAAATAAAAAAGAAAACTATGTTTCGATGTAAAAATATAGATTTATATGGAAAATTTAAAATATCAATAAAAATATTTTGAAAAAATCGGAACATGGGATAGTCCGAATTTTTATTACTTTGGAATTGTTTTATTATAATCTTATAAAACAAGACGCCTTTGATGTTAAAAAAAATTATGTCGTGTTTACGCTAAAAAGCGCCTTCAGCACGCTGAATAAGTAGAAATGTTTTTGATGAAAAAGTAGAGGCGCATTTGACGAGATACAAATCCGAAACACCTTCACCGATAATATAATTGAAGCGCCTTTGAGGCTCAAAAAAGTTAGGCGCCTTTGGAACTGAAAAAATTGGAGCGCCTTTGGCACTCTCAGGCAATACCGCGCCCCACTCTCCCCCTTGAACCGGGCCTGGTTATTGTTATAATTTATTTTTATCGCGTTATTAAAGTGCGCGTGTTGAATTCGATAGTGATTATCAAATAGTTTATGAACTTAACACTATTTATTATGCGTGTATTATTGTGTGAACATCAAATAAATTAATAAAATTATTATACTAATTAATTATCATACATTTTTTATTCTAGAAAAAACAAAAAAATCATTTTTTTATCAAATATTGAAATACACATTGTTTGATACACTTATATAGGTGTCCCAAAATTAACACAAGATGTAATTTTGATAGAAAATACCGATTTCTAATTAAAAATTGTAATTTTTTTGTTGATTCATACAGTATACAGTATAGGGTTACATGTGGAATAGCATATCGGGTAAATGGATTTACTGGCATATACACATTTATTGTTGAAATTTTCCATCAATTCTTTCCATACATGTTGCTGAATTTTGTTGATGTAGTGCTCAATTTTCTCCTTCAAGGTGTGGGTGGTCATGGGCTTGTTAGCATAAACCTTAAACTTCAAAAACCACCATAGGCGTTAAGTTGCATGATCCGGCCAATTCTGATCACCAAAACGGGAAATTACACGACCAGGAAATGAATCATCTAGTAATTGAATTCCAGTAATTCATACAGTGTATACTCTATGAATCAACAAAAAAATTACAATTTTCAATTAGAAATCCGTGTTTTCTATCAAAATTACATCTTGCGTTAATTTTGGGACACCTTTACAATAATTTGAAAATAAAACTTGATTTCATCAATTTATAACATTCTTTCTATTGGTCACTATTTTCCATCACAAATATTTATCGGAAATAAAAAAAAACTTTTCAGGTCTATACTATCATCGACAATATTTCATAGAATAAACCTCATATGACAAAAATATTGATAAACAACAAACTACAACAAACTCAACACTCCATGACACTCCAACCTCCAAAAGCCCCGCCGAAACAAAAACCGCAACAAACCCAACAGCGCCGTTCCATCATCCAACATTGTCCCATTAAAAATAAACGAGCCGTCCGTAACGGGCGCATAAAGAAAGCGTCCGATTGTGACGCTCGGTTAATTTATTCATACGCGGCCCTCGAAATTTTCGCAGCCTTTGCGGCCCCCATAACGGCCCAGTCCCGTTTAATATGCTAATGCTGCCGAAGGACTCCGGATCGGGACGTCCTTGGGGCCTGGAGGACACGCTCGGATGTGACCTCGTTTCGGACGACGCTGTACTCTAGCGGGAGAATATGTGGAGTGATGTGGCTTTTTGGTTTTTTTGTGGATTGAGGTGGTTAAATTGTATTTTTTTTTATTGATAAGTGTAGCTGAATGGTAAATATTTCGGTCATTTTATTAGATGTGGGTCCATTTTGGAGAGTGTTGTACTCTTGCGGGTAAGTGAGTGGAGTGATGTGGCATTGTTGCTTTTTTGTGGATTGATGTGATTAAATTGTATTTTTTTTTTTAATAAGTGTAACTAAATGATAAATATTTCTTATATTTTATAGACATGGGTCTATTTCGGAAAGTGTTGTACTCTAGCGGGTGAATTGGTGGAGTGATGTGACATTGTTGATTTTTTTGGATTAAGGTGGTTAAATTGTATTTTTTTATTGATAAGTGTAGCTGAATGGTAAATATTTCGGTCATTTTATTAGATGTGGGTCCATTTTGGAGAGTGTTATACTCTTGCAGGTAAATGGGTGGAATGATGTGGCGTTGTTGCTTTTTTGTGGATTGAGGTGATTAAATTGTTTTATTTTTTTATTAATAAGTGTAACTGAAAGATAAATATTTATAAAAGTTTATTAGATGCGGGTCCATTTTGGAAAGTGTTGTACTCTTGCGGGTGAATGGGTGGAGTGATGTGGCGTTGTTGATTTTTTGTGGATTGAAATGGTCATATTATATTTTTTTATGCGTAAGTATAGCTAAATGGTAAATATTTTGGTCTTTTTGGTATTTGGTGGCTTTGTAAATTTAGTATGGGTTGAGGTGGTTAAATAATCGTTTTTTATCAATAAGTGTGGCTAAATGATAAATGTTTTGTTAAGTAATTTGATGTAACTGCTTTTCTATTAAGGAAGGGATTAAATTATTACTATTTATTTATTAATGTTACTAAACGATAAATATTGCAGTCAGTTCAAAGTTGTTGATTTTGTTTAGAATGAAGTGGCCGTTTTGAATTATTTGATTGTTAACGATTAATTTTGTTGAACCTATTGATATTATCAATCAGTATAGTTAACTGACAAACAATGCGATTAGTTAGCTATAATTTAAAATAGTAAAATCACAGTCATTACTTTGATTTTTTGAGTTATAAAAAGTACTGATCTTATTATAGTTGGATATATCATAATAACGATGAAAATTGAAGAAAAGTCTCGATAACAGAAAATATTATTTTTCATGATATTTTTTTATGAAAACGAATTTTCACATTGTAAAGTTATGTTAATGGTTAAAAAACTCATTAATTACAAAAAATAATCACAAAATATCTAATGCTAATAAACTAATATCTACTTTTAAAAAGTCAATAAAAAACCTTTAATTTTTCATTCAAAATTACATCTAAAACACTATACCTCCACCTTATAAAATAACCACATACAAAAAACATAAAAACAAACACTTACAACAAACATAAATTGAATCATTACAAAAAAAAAACGAAACAAAGAACTTCGCACCGCTCAGTACCTTTGTTCGATAGGGTCACAAACCCCCTCGACTACACATTATTTATTAACGACCCCGAGCATGCTGAAAACACCGCTCAACTCCGCTTTCGCTCCCACGTGCTGAAAGCCTTATTACATTCACACCTGAACACACAAACGCACCGGAGAACAAAGAACCGTGAAAAACACCTCCTTAACGAACGTATGTCGTGAGTTTCCAGATGGCGATGTCGCAATCTAACTTTTCCAATCTTGAATGTGGGTCATTTTGGAGTCGATGCTCGTCGGCAGGACGTGATGGAAGATGGGTGTTGTTGGATGATGGGAAATATAGGTTTGAAAATGAAAAAATGTGTTCTATTATTAGTGATAATATTTGAACTCGATTTTGTTGATGGGCTGTAGAGAGAAATTTAGGGCCCTAGGAAAAATGTTCGAAAATTTTTTTTAAGTGTCCAATATTTTTCACAGAAAAGCGCACACTTACAAAAACCGACTTTTTCTGAAAAAAAAAACAACATTTTTCAAAAGCATTTGAAACGCAAAAATTTTCAAAATCGGACACGGGTCTTTAAATAGCCCGTTCCCTGGGAATTTACCCCCTCTCCCCCCCTAATCAACAGCCCTGTTGATGAGTATTTTTATTGTATGAAATTTGTGTTAAGGTTTATTTCAGGATAATTTTGAAAGTAATTTTATGCAGAGATAAATATTACTTTTTATTTGAATTTTGAAAAACAATTATTTATTAAATTGCTTAAAAAAAAATTTTAAGCTTTCACATTTAGGGCCGATCTTTCAATTGTCGGTTAAGAGTTATTCTCGGAATAAGCCTTTTAGTTTTTATGGTTATTCACGGCCGGTCACGGATAAAGTCACGTATAAAGTCACGGACAACTATAAGCTAGTTGTCCGTGACTTTATCCGTGACTTTATACGTGACTTTATCCGTGACTGGCCGCGAATAACCATAAAACTAAAAGGCTTATTCCGAGAATAACTCTTAACCGACGATTGAAAGATCGGCCCTTAGTGTTTTATTATCGCTTTCAAATAGATTTTATAAAAATATCTAGATACTATTGAAAATTTTTAATTTTTCCAAGTAGTTTTAATAGAAAAATTTCCTCGAAAAAAATTTTCAGCCAACAAAGTACTATTACGTCAATTAACTATCTATTTGGTTTATTTCTTAACTTCAGAGATCAATATTTATTTACTTATAATTAAAAATTAAACCAAAGATCACTATTATTTAAATTTGTTTAAATTTTATGAACTTTTTACCTTTGAACTATTAAAAAAAATGCAGATTGAAGTAACAACTCTCATAAACGCGAAAAAATATTCCCATTCTCAATTTCTTAAACACTTCAACTTTAACCAATATAATTAAATATTAATTACCCATAGTTTCGATGAATATTTAAATGATAAAACCTTTCGAAATCCTATAGAGCTTAACGATAAAATCCCAGTCGTCTGCCCGCCTTGCGAGCCTCCATATTAACATCGTAAACTATTTATTACGCGCGCTAAAATTTATTATTTAATATTTTAGGGTTAATAAATCGTCTCTGCTTTATGAATGCCAGTCCTCCCCAGTGGCTATATTATAAATAATCCTCACATGATACACACAGCACCATAATATTGAATATAATATTATAATTGCTCTCTGTACGCAACCGCAACGCATCAAGGCCGTTCCATTAGCATTTATAATAGCGAAAAAAGGCCGAGGTGTATAAAAAAAATGCGATTTGTTGTATTTTTATGCACACGGCGTGTTCGCCGTAAATATTTTTAATAATTCAAAAAATATATGGACGAAAATAAGCGTCGCGTGCCGGCCTCTAAGTGTAATATATCGCGGGGAAAGTGGTGCTTTTTTGCTGGGTGTGCATTAACCTGTACGATGTTAATAATATTAAAAAAGTATTTGTTTGAATATTTTTAGAATGTTAAAATTTAGGTTTTTGATGATGAGAGTGTGGGTTATGTCTATTTGACCTAGTTTAAAATATTAATGACTTTCGGAACGAAAGGTTTTGATTTTACGACAATGTAAATTTGCTCGTCAAAAATGTGAAGCGTTTTTTTATATATATGATGATAATACTTACAGAGAATACAACGCAATATTTTTATGATATATTCTTCAATTAATATTTTAAGAAAATACTTATAATGTGAAATTTGATTTACGATTTAAAAAAATCTATTCTGATTGATATGATGAGTTATGAAATTTAATACTTTGAATTTGAAACAAATAAAAAACACAAATATTTCATACGAAAATTACAATGAACGTATATTTTATACGATGAAGATATGTATGTACTTCAGTTAGTGATTGTGTATTAGCAATATTTCAATCGGTGAATTTTTATTCGTTCATTCACAAATAAAAGCCCTAGATATTAACGTATTCACTGACGTATTCACAAACAAACATTCACTGAGAACACACAACACTATTAATCCAATTACACCAGAAAAATAATTAATCAATCTCCATAATTCCGTTAACACAATAAAACTTCACTACACCCCCCAAAATCCAACATTTATCAATCACTCAACATACAAAAGCAATTTTCAGCGAACCGCCCGAAAACACTTCCAAAACATAAAGCGGTCCTATTCAAATTCAACAAACGTTTAATATTTAAACACTATCGGCCATTGAAATCTTCGAAAGTCCATAAATTAATACGTCAATTAAGCACAGAGCGCGAATCGAATCCGAAACGACAAAAGAAGCCGTTCCAGAGTCGAACTCGAAAGGCGAGAGCACATTTTAATTATGATGCCGGCTCTCGGAGTTGATTTGTGTGTGTATATGTGTGTGTCTGTATATATATATATATGTGAGTGTGTGTATGTGTGTTCTTAGTAAATTAATTTACTAATCAAGTTTATATCGACGCGTTATCGATGTCGTAAAAGTACACCGCGAGCTTCGAAAGATTGAAGTGTGGATTGGAAGTGCTATATTTTCGTATTTGGGAGTTGGGTGCTGAAAAAAGTGTGGATTTTTTTAACATAAGTGATTTATTATTATGATCATATTTTATTTATATAATATAATGTTGGTTCATAAAGCTTTTTTTGATATAGCACTGAAAGTTTGGGCTCTTTTTTAAATCATATAGTGATAAAAGTAAAATGGTTTACGAAAAGTTTTAGTACGAAAAAATGTAAAAAAATTGAAATAAAATAGTTTAGTAGAAATAAATATAATTAACAGTCAACTATTGGCATGAGATAATTTTAGCTAATAAACTAATGTACCTATAATATCTGTTAGTATACTGACAATTTAGGCTTTTTATTATCATGTAAAAAGATATGTGGAAGAGTTAAAGTACTAAAAATTAGCAAATTATCTTTGGAATATGATAAACTATTGAAAATCATGACAATAAGAAAAAAAATAGTGGTCAAAATTATATGAAGCCTTTATTCCACCGCAAAATCAAAATTTTTTGATATCACGGAAAGTTTTGTATTATTTTTTATTGTAAATAGATGAAGGCAATAACTTTCGAATAATGTAATAATAAGAATCATCCAATATTTATATTATCATTCGTATCTATCTATTGATTGATTAGCTTAATTAATCAATGAAAAAACTATTTATTGTATAAAATTTGACTTTTTTCGTCATAAAATTATATAATTTTTTAGTCTAATAATATATCATTACGATACATTACTTCAAACTGGATTTATCATCATATTTCTACAACATTACGAAACGGAAATAAGGCAAATATGTGAAAATAATATGCCGTTATATTGTCAGCCTGTCACTTTGTCAAATATTAGTATGTATCTATCGTTTTTTGACAAATGTTTGTACGGTTCCTAAACATCTACTTTTCGTCCTTATCTGTGTTTATGCATATTGAACATAGCGGTTAGTTCGAACAGATACCAATTTTTTTCTAAAAAAAGATTTCCTTCAAAAAATATGTATGTACATAACATTTTTTTTATACAGGGTCTTCCTCGGGACTTTTATAACTTCTAATCGGATTTAAAGTGACTTAGAGTCATGATAGAGAAATGAGAGTGATACCATTTCGAATGAAATCGGCTACAATTTATTTTTCATTTCCCCCCCCTCAAATTTTACCTCTCCTCCCCTCTTCCATCGTCGTACTTCCGTCCACTAACTCGTGCAGTTCAAATAATTTTTTTTTTACCTACCAGTACGCTATTCGACGATGGAAAAGGGGGGGAGAGGTAAAATTTGAGGGGGGGGAATGAAAAATAAATTGTAGCCGATTTCATTCGAAATGGTATCACTCTCACTTCTTTATCATGACTCTAAGTCACTTTAAATCCGATTAGAAGTTATAAAAGTCCCGGGAAAGACTCTGTATAAAAATCTGAAATAAATTTAAAAAAAAATGCATTAACAACCTATGTAACATAACCTAATGTACAAATTTTTCTTATAACCTCAATGTTTTTTAATATAACACAAAACGATAAAAAAAAAACAATTCAAATTTCAATCCACTCAAAAAAATCGCAAACTCAACACATCCAAACACATAAAAAACGCGGGAAAACACGCCCCCTTTGAAAAGCGCACGGTCAAGGATCGATCCGAAAGTCGTCCATATCCGAGCGCGAACGAATCGTAAATTCGTAGCTCGCGCACGATATCGCCCTTATCTTATGAATATTTATCGGGTGGATGTGTGCTCTTTTTTGCGAAAAAGGATCCGGCCACGTGCAAAATGGCGACCTTCAAAGTGCGAGGCCCCCAATAAAAACAAACAATATGTGAAGCATTAGAGCGAGCCGAATGAAAATATTATCAGTATGGTAAAAGAGGCGTGTTAGTGAAAGTGCTTCGGTGTAATTCGTGGTATTTTACGCGAGAGTCCTTTGAATTCGAATGGTTGAGTTATTATTGAGTGTTTTCGGTTTTGGGAGTCGGTTGAGGATTCGTTATGTGATTTTTTAGTTGAAAATAACCTCAAATGGAAGATAACCTTGAAAATACATGTGATGATCATTTCCTTGGATGTTTTATACTGATATGATTGTATTATGTATTAAGTCAATAATATAAATTAACCAAATCTTGTCTAGCTTAAAAAAATTAACGTTGAAAATGTTCACTTACAATTTTTCAAATTGAAAAATATTGAATATGCTTGAATTTTTTAATTGATCAATATGAGTATAAACAAACATAATATTTTACGAAAAAAACTAGACCAAATCTAACCTAATCTTAAAAAAACATTAAAATTTCAATAAATTATCAGCATATCTTTATAATTTCTAAATTGTATTTATAATATCATAAATAATAAAATTTAATCTACTAATAATCCAATCAAATTTAACCTAATCTGAAACAATTTATTTCATAATATCCAAACGCTATCAATAAAGCTAAAAATTACTTTATATAAATTATTAAATTTAAATTTATAAAGGAATATACAGATTTTTAATAATAAAGAGTAAATATACTTTTGATATTTCAATGAAAAATATATAAACGAAAACCTTTTCATTTTTATATACAAATCTCAAAAAAAAAAAAATTAATCAATTTAGCTGTACATCCGGGTTTTTATTTAAACATTTTGTGTGCATACAAAAAAAAATTTAGAACCCTTTTTAACGTCATTATTTATTCGTTTCTCAGAATTCGATTTAACGCTACGACGGGAAATCTCGTCTTATTTTTTTCAGGCTCAGTGCAAAAAGTCGGCCTTTCAAAACGATTTCACATGGGATTTTGTCCTTAGACCGGAAACGGATCCTGATGGATTCTTTTTCAATTAACGCCCAGACGAGCTAATTTCCGGACCACAAAATATGAACAAAAACAAATAAAGAAAAACGCGGGAAACACGCGTTGTGGTTTTTCCAAGCTTCGATGTAAATATTATGGATATAAAATTGTTTAAATAACAATAATTTAACGATTTGTGTTCACTTTATAGATATAAAATTTAAAAATTTTATATTTAAAAAAAACTTAAGCAACCCTTTCATGTTATTTGATTTTTCTTTCAAAATCATCAATTATAAATCAACGATACATCGACAACTAATAGGACAAATCAAATTTAAATATCAACACAAAACAGATACAGCCTTCAATCGTTTTTACATAACATCAATTTTTAATACCATCAACCTTGCGAAATTGATCGATAATTTTCGAATTTCATGCGCGCCTTGGTATACCGTGACGCATCGGCGCACTCCAGCGCTTCCAAATGCGAGGCTCGCGTGCTCGGCTAACCTTTAATTTGGTAAGTGCCTCGGAAACACCCTTTTAATTAATTTCTACAATACCACACTAATGAGTAGAGCTTATGAAATATGCACGGCTCGAATGGTTTAATAATTCGACAATGTTGTCTATGTTTTGTGTTAGATAGTTTGAGGGGGTGTTAGATTGTAATTTGCAATTATTATCGATTCAAATTAATAATATGGGTATTAAAAATTATATATTAATATCAAATTAACACAGCTATAGTATTAGAACTTTCTATAAAGATTTTTTCTTTAACTAAAAGGAAAATGAACATTATTGTGTTTTATTATGGGGACAGTTTAAATGTGCATTATATAAAATAAATTTGCATTAAACCGGAGTATTTAATAAAATTATGTGCATTTTACACGAGCATTAAAATGTGTACATTCGAAAAAAATATCTGTACCTTAAAACGAATAAAACGTGCATTAGAATAAATATAAATAAAGGTAGGCAATGCCGCAAATGCGGACAGGGTGAAATACCGAACGCATAACCATTATTCACAACTTTGATTGAAATTAAATAAAATTAAAATTTTAACAAAAGGAAACTTTGACAGTTGACAGTTGTATTGCATTGCCTATGGAGGAAGACTACTCTGACGACGTTGCCATCTCTCGATCATTTTAATGTACAAACTATTCATTCTATTACATATTTCATATTTTTTAATACTTACTTATAATGCACAAAAAATATTTTTCATTACACACTACAAATAAAAGAATGCTCAAATCGAAATTCTTGAATGCATCAGAAATAAGGCACATCGTATATTATTCTAATGCACAAGTCATTCGTTTTAAGGCACAATCTATATTTTTAATGCACAGTTAAATCGCATCCTTATTATTATTATTATTATTATTATTATTATTATTATTATTATTATTATTATTATTATTATTATTGTTATTATTGTTATTATTATTACACCCCTCACATAGAGAATACTCGTTCTAATTACAGATGATTTTCGATCCACAATTTGCAACACGAGCTCGAAAAATGCCCTGCAGAACAGATCGAGTTTCGCCCAAGTACATAAATCACGATTTAATGTACGTCGGGAGCCCCAGTTGAAAAGGTTAACCGTGCATGAATCCTACGGGGTGTAATTTATTATAATATATAGGTCAGTTATGAACGGAAGATTTGAACCATTCCTGAAAATTGATATAGATTTTTAAAATAGCCGAGTTATTAAACACTGAACAATGGTTCAATCCCAAAATGGATTGTTAAAATAAATGTTAAAAAAAAACATGAATTATTTCAATGGGATAATCGAATTATAAACCATGACTGTTTTCAAGTACAAGATGTGAGGCATAAACGTCAAATTCGACAGAATAGTTCAGAAAGTCCAGACCACACCTACGTTGCTCCAAGTTGAGGTTTCGCCTGGCTTTATCCCGGGGACCTTCATGCGAAATGTTTACACGTAATATACGTGCTCTAATATATACTTGTAAGCTTGTACTTGTCGGTTTGTTAATAGAAAGCAAGCCCCGAAGCCTCAAAACAAATCCATACAGAGGAGGCAGATCAAAGGATATGTTCCGAACTAACAAACAACGTGTACTCCCTCGAGTCCGTTTCCGTCTCAAACAAGATTCTTCCTTTCATATTCTAATGCTTATTGAATTCATTAAATATTGTCTCAAACGATTGATTCTCTATTATTTACATCTTATATTTAAAAAGGATCAGATAGTGCTTATTTGAATCTTATAACCTAAAATAAATCAATAACATCCCTACTTTAATCCAAAGATAAATTTTATACATTTCCAAACTAAATCCAAACTTAATCTCAGAAATGTCCCAAATCTTACATAATATATATAATCACAAAAAAAACTTTTGAAACTTATAAGCGTTATCTTAGACCTAGATTATCGAAAACGTAAATTGTTCCGTTTGTCTGCAGCGCGGTCGACTTTTACGAGTCCCGGTCCCGTTTTTTTGCAAAAGAGCTCTTTCGTTCACGACACAAAACCACCGTCTTTCTTTAAAGCAAGTACGAAGAAAAAAGAGGACGAGACGAGCGAGAAAAACGGGAAAATCTCGTCTCGTTGTTTACGCAAACATGGCGATTTCCACGAAGCGTAGAAGCGCGTCAATATCACACTAATAAAAGCGAAACGTGGGCGGTAAAAATGGTTATCCGCGGTGTAAACAAATATCAAGTTAATACAATTTTTCATATGTGTAACGGTTTATTACTTCGAAAAACGAGATTCTGAAAATGTTTCAACGACGAAACTTCATCGGAAAGTTTCCTCGATTGATCATATCTTTTATATATCGATACGAAAGAAAATTGTTTCGTCGGATATTATAATAATAAAGTTTGAAGATTTGAAGCCCCTGGTGACCTTTGTTCATAGCGAAACGGGAGAAAGCGAAAATCCACGGCATTTGCGGTTCCGTCTTGGGCCGCAACATTGCGCAATATTTCAAAGTGTTAAAATTTGCCGCATTCACCGGCTCCAAAGGACACGCATACTTCGCATAGAAAAAAGATCGAAATCTCTAGAATCCGACGATGATTTTGTATAAAAAACAAATCGGTCTGCAACTAGGTTGTTAAATTTTCAAATCGACGCGTTATCAGATCGCCGTAATCGGATTCGGCCATTAGGAAAATTGGAAAGTAACACAATTAAGCCGAGAATATTATTCGGAAAAGTCGAATTTGCATTAATGAACGCGCTCTTTTTTCAACGTATACAATTTGTGTGTGTATATCCGAAAGTTAAATGATTATTATTTTTTTGCGGTTGTGCGATAAAAACGCCCCTAAATTTTCATTTCGTCTAATGAAAAATTCATTAACGATTTTCCGCGCGTAATTTATGAATGCGAATGATATACGCATTACGAATACGGAATGAGCTCATTTTTCACATTTATATTTCTTTCGTGTATTGTTTCAGCGAGCGCCGATGGGACGTTGGTGAGGGATTTCTTCTGTTTCAGTGGTTTCCAAATCGAGTACATCTTCTGAAAATTTATTATTCGATACTTGAAAGTGCTTAAACATCGCTGAAATATTAATTAGTACTTTTTATTACTGAAAATTTAATCCTTTTAAGTGAAAGTGTTATTATGTATTTTGATATCAAATAATATGAAGTGTTGAAATACAGAGAAATATTATTATTTTATTGAAATATAAATAAATACATACTCATGTATGAGAATTATAAATTATTTTTCATCGAATATTGAATATAATATAATTATGAAATAAAATTAAATTAATTAACATTGATGATCAATGGAAACTGGTGAGTTTTGTCAAAAAAAAATTTTTTTTTTTCGTGTGTTGTCATTTGGTGGTGGTATCTGGACTAGTCCATTTTTCACATATAAAGGAACATCATGAGACAATGAGTACCATATGGCGAGATTTGTATTAAAAATATATCGAGATATTGAAAAAAATATTGAATACCTTATTTCAATTTATATGATAATTTAATGTATTTAAATTGTGAATTTAAATACTTTCAAAAATTCATAATAAAAAGTGAAGTTAATAAAAGCTTGAAAAATACAAGTTGCGAACGACTGAAAGAAGTACGTTGTCCGATTTGTAAATCCTCATGTTTCCGCAACGGGAAAACCCCCGTAGATTTTTCCATTCGTAGGGAAAGTCGATACGAAATCAATAGAAACGATCGCCTTTCTTCGCACAAAAGCACACCCACACACACCCCCACACACCCACAAGACAAAAGAGAAAACTCCAGAATAAAAGAAAAGTGTTCCGCAACATCATATTCGCAATAAAAACGAACGAGCCGGAAAATGTTTCAGTTGCCGACAAGATAAGCAAAAGAAGCAGACTTCCACGCCCCCGCCCGGGCTATAACCGGGTTCACCGGGATTGACCGGGGTGAATTTTTGATGGGTGGCCCTCGAGATTCAACCCTTCCCGCCCTTTTTGGTGAGGGGTCTATTCTGGTCGTGCCTAGCACGGCGCGAGTTTTTGAAACGTTTCCGTTACGCACCGGAAGACGGGCTTTTTTCTGGTTTTTTTTTTCAAGGTTGGCGACTATGGGTTTTTATGATGTTTGCCATTTGCCGTTTTGGGGGTTGTAAAATGCGGGAGTTGCTATCGCGTGTGCCGTTATCGCGAATCTGTTTTGATCGGTGCGTGTGTTTTTGGATTTGATTGATTATTTATGTATGGGAGGTTTTTTTTTTTTGGATATTTTCGTCCTTGAATACGTCTCAATTGATTAAGAATTTATGTGTTATATGTAGTAAGGTTTTTCGATATTTTATTTTTATAATATTTTTATTTTAAAATAAAAAATTGGTTGTCTTAATCGAGATTTTTTCAAGTTTATCGAGTTCAAATTTTAATTTTGAAAAAAATTTCTTATCAATTAATCTTAATAGTACATAATTAATTATTCTCATCTATTGATCATCCCATTTTTTCTCAGCTTAAATTATCAACAAGAAATACGTTAACATGAACACGCTTAACGTGAAAAATCGATTAGTAAAAAATAATATTGAGGTCTTGACAAAATATTACATACATACATATGTATGTACGTATACTATGCCATTTAATATAACATTCTTATAACACAAAAAAATATTTCGGTCCTTTCAGTTTTGTATTAAACAATTTTTATTATAGTACATTTGATCATTTTAATTTTAAGTACAAAACCTGCATTATACATTTTTAATGGATCAACTTTCTAAATCCAAATCATATTAAAGATCTTCATTATTATATTCAAACTGATAAGGCACAATTCCTCTATCATGCATCAAAAATTCAATAATTATTCCGAGAAATTTTCAACAATAATCACACTTAAAACCTGGCAAGTATTATTCAGTCTACTAGTTCGACAAGATACTGATCGTCCGCACAATCTGAAGATTTCTCCACGTACAAGCACCTCTCGTCAAATTAATGAAGTGGTGCCGAAATCGGCGGATATTGATTTCGACGGAAGCTCGCTTCTTTTTCAACATCATCTTCATCAGGGAAGAAGGAAGAGTAGAAGTACTGATAATATACAGACAAAACGGAGAGAGTTCAACGAAAACTCACAATCGGACCCTAAAATATTTTATCTATAAATAACTTTTCTCTGATCCACTTAAGATACCGCTGTAATCAACTTAAAACCGGTCGAGAGGTTTATTTCTGAGATAATAGGTATTACACATTGTTTTCTTCAGTTTTTTTATTTTATGAATCTTCAAGACTTATATTACACAAAATATTTGTGCAGAGTGCATTTTTTTCTGATATATAATAACTCAGGGAATAAAGATATATTGACTGAGAGAAAACTAAAGAAAAACTGATTTTTTTTTGTATGAAGCTTGAAATTGTGATTCTTAAAAAATTTTTAAAAGTTGCTATCGATAAGCGGTTAGCATAAAATTTTACGTGGGGTCAAAAGTCACTGAAAATGGTTTTTTTGTGAATATCTCATTAACTGTCAATTTTACAGAAGAAAATTGTACTTCAAATTTATAACTTAAAAAATTTCCTGTAAAAATTATATTGTAACTGTTTTTGAGATCATTCGATTAACAGAATTGTACTATTTTGTATGTAACCCTCAGCGGTATGTCAATAGGGAGCTCAAAAAATTCTAAGAAAATGTTTTTAATTCGTAAACAGAATAACATTTAAAAAAATAATAATTGCGACTATGAACCTTTTGATACCTAGTTCATATGGTGCTAAAAAATATCTACTATTGATTTTATGTTAATTTTAAGTTTTAAATCGCGCGAATTCTACGAATTTCGAATTTTCAAATTTTCAAATAGCCATAAAATTACTAGTACAAAACATTTTTCCGAGACTTTCGATACTAAACCCCTCACCAAACACATCCACAATCCGCGTACAATTTTATCCCACTTTTATAACTCCCCAGACCAGACAAAAACGAAAAACGACAGCGCAGAAAGAGGGGGCGACGGGGAGAGGAGGGCTTTCCCGTTTCTGGGAATTCGCAATTACCGCCGCGGAAAAATCCATCTCGCTTCCGACAATGACGAGAAATTCGGTATCCTTTTCCCGGACGTTTTGTCTATTATATTTTCGCCGAAATCCGAGGCCCTTGGCAGTGGGCCGGCGACGGGCCGTTGTTGGGCCCGTCGTCTGAGTGCGGCCCTTTGTTGTTTCGTCGCCTGGAAGCAAAGAAGTTGTCTTTGTGACACGTGGACGGGGACTTGACGTGTGTCGGAGACAGGGTCGGATGTGTGGTGGAGCTGGTGCAATTTCCGGAGTGTCTTGCGTTGGGTATGGTCGAAATTTTATCTGTATTGATGTGATATTATGATTTGAATAAAAAAATATATTAAAAAAAATTTTTGATCGAGTATCGAAGTTAAGTGATATTTAATGTTTTTGATAAATAGATATAATCATATTTTGACCTTGAGATTATTTGAAAGGTAAGTTTATTTTTTCCGCTTCATAGTGATATAATCATATTGTTTGTGTATTTTTATATTTTATATTAAATATTTTAATGGTTAATTAATTTTAATCAGAACATAGAGCGGAGCCAGAGCAAGTACTTTGATGCCAGAGCGGAGCAACTAAAAAAAGGTCGCTCCAAAGCCCTGGTTATTAGAAAGGATTTCTTCTATAGATAACATATTATTATATTACAGAATATGAATTATACGATACTAAAAAAATTTTGAACATTGAGGGTGAAGCCCTGTAATGAAAGTAAGCATATGAAAATGCTCATGTTTTCGCTTACCTCGAGGTTTCAAATTAATTCTTATTAAATTTCTTTCCTAAAAAAATAAATCATACATTTTCAATCCAGAATATATGTTATAATATACAGACAATAGTCTTTGAATTATGATCGAAAAAATATATAAATATGTATATTTTTTGAAAATTAATCGTAATTACGAGCAGCATCACCTGCGTCCAATGCATTTCAGAATAAAATACTTTTTGATATAAATAAAATTATTTGATTTTTTTATAGATTCGACTTACGACCGATGTTCATAAACGAATCTCCATCATAAGTTAAGAATTACCTGTATTAACAGGGCCGGCTCGAGGGTATATGGCACTCAAGGCAGATTGATTTTCAGCGCCCCTCCTCCCATAATTTTTAAATATTTTCCAAAAAAACAACAATAATTTTCGAAAAAAACCATACACTTACAAAAACTGACTTTTCCAAAAAAAAAATTTCCTGAAAAAACATCAAAAATATTCGAAACACTTACAAAAACCGACTTTTTCAGTAAACCTTTTCCTAAAAAACGGCAACAATTTCCTTTTCTTACCGGAAATTTACAATTTTGTATTCAAAATAACCACGCTTTATATTTAAATTTAAAAAAATATGTAAAAATTGGGCCCCTCTTGACTATGGCGCTTTAAGCACGAGCCTACTTTGCTGCACCTTTAACCCGACCTTGCCTATATATCATCATCATCATAACATTCACCCTCAAGATACTGTTTTTACAAAAGCTCCAACCATCACAACAACCGAACCAATCACAAAACCACACACCCATTAACCAACCAAACTACACACCACTCAACTACAACAAAAACAAAACCACCAAATCGAAAACCAACTTCGCAACCACCTCGCACGGATTAACCGCAACTCCTAAACACCGTAGCGAAATAAAGAGAACCCGCCACGTGTACAAAAGAGAGTGACGTCACCGGAACGGAAGTACACACAGAGACCGGAAGTGCTTCCACATACCCGCCGACAATTTAGCACACACAAGTGCGGACGTGCCGCAGCTACTAAAAGCGCTACCACTGTCGACAATGCGCAAAGCCAACACCCTTTTGCTCCACTTACATAACTGCCGCATCGTTGTGATTATCGTCTGTGCTGTTGCTGAGGTGGTTCGAGACGTTCGAGAGGGGGTTGGAGGGGGGAAGGGTGGAAATTTTGATGTTTTGGGGTTTGTTTTGATTGGGGGTTGGATTTGGGTTTTTTGGGTGTTGCGTGGTGGGTTTGGGAATGGATGTTGTTTTTGGTGGATAGGAAGTGTGTGAGTTTTTTTGTTTGTGAAGAAGGGTGAGTCTCTGTGGTTAAGGACAAAAGTGTTTATGTGTGTATAACATATGCTTGTGTTCTTTTTTATTCATTCTAATTCACGTTGATACAAAAAATAAAAATTTGTGCGAAATGTACATTTAAGAATGTTTTGTTTTAATAGAAAAATGAAAAAATGTTCTTTATTAGATGTTGTATAGTAGTGGTGGTGGAACCTTTTTTCGCTCACTTGCCAAAATTTCCAAATATGTTTTACTGAATATTAGGGATTCTAAAAAAAATTTAATTACCATAAAAAAGCTTTCAAAAATTTTATCGATTACAAACCGATATGCATATTTGATTTTTCTTCATATGTTTTGAGCTTTGATCAAAATAAACTTTGCAATTATTGTTTTATTACTGCCTCATAAATTTTGATATCATTTAACTATTTTTCGCGAGTGTAGTGAACAAAACACTGTCATGCTTACGCTTGTTTAATACTCATTGTGAAATCTTAACTTGTTTTCTTTTGAAAAAATGAAATGTTTGAAAACAACATAAAAACATAATTATACGATTTTGAAAAGGGTCTCGAAATAAATTTTATATAAATCTATACGAATTACAACACAAATAATTAATTTTATGAAATAGTATTGTATTACGCATTTGCCTTTCCTTTACATAAATTATTAACGGAAAACACTTTGATCCTCATTGTTCATTTATTACGAAATTGTTAGTATAGTTTTTATATTCGATTTTCTCGTATTTCATTCCTTCATATGAATTTAAATAACCGGCGCAGTTAATATACTGCGAGATATATGTACTTATGTATGTATAGGTATAAGGCGGAATAGTAAATTTTCCATCCGTAATGTATTCTTTCATAAAAAATTCATACGACTTCTGGTACGTCTGAAATCACATAATGTGGAGTCAAAGAAAGCCCTAAATATTTTTCAAAGATACGGAATTTTTATAATACAATTTTTTCAACTGAAAATAAAGTTTTTTATAACACTGAGCGTGACGCAATTGAAAGTTTTATATTTAACGGAATGAATACATAAAAGTCCCAAAATCGTAAACCTCTTCGAAATATATAAACAAAAAACCTATTCCTAAAGCAGTAGCGACATATGTACGGATTAATATCGATATATTTATAACACACCCTTCCGTGATAACAATATCGGTATTAAAATATGACTCCGGCAATTTATGTTCGGCTAATATTTGTCGACTTTATCGCGAAACTTTTTATTTACCCATTAAAAACTTTTTTATATTCCGTCCGTTATATCAACCCCATCCACCTCTGGACTCACCCCTTGCTCACTTAGCCTTTTCTCTTCAATTTTTTTCGCGTCCCTTTTCATTCGAGCAAGAGTCCTTTTAATGTTGACAACCGGCGATTTTTATTTCTTCGCTCGGAGCAGTTTTTTTCTCTTTCAATTTCAAAAGAAAACGATAATTCAGTTAAAGCGTTAAAACTTTGTTCGGCGAGTAGAATTCGGTACGATAAAGTATGTTTTTAATTCGCTTTTGTCGTACGATTTAAATATTTAATTTATGTGATCGCTTTAGGAGCGGGGCAATAGAATGATTGTGCGAAACTTTTGAGCTTTATAAATGTCAAAGTTCCGTTTCGTTAGAATGTATTAAAAAGTGTTTAATATACTCTTTTTTACTCAATAATCTATTATATTATTATAACAAATTTTTTTCTGAAAAAATCTAATCGAAGGAAAGCCCACCATCCCGCCTGTTACATGCACCCCATTCTATGCCAGTTATAAAATATTAAAAAATGAAGAGAAAAAAACATTTTATTTTTGGACACCATTGTATATCATACGTAATATAACATATAATATGAGCCGTTGTTTTTGAAAGTGGTATAAGACCATTTTCAGAAAAAAAATGAGTTACAGAAGAACCTCTATTATCCTGATTGATCGAAAAAATAATTTATTTATTTCATAGCAGATTTTACGATTTTTTACATAACACGCGTCCTAAAATTTACGAGTATGTAAAAAAATTATACAGACTCAACTATGAAGGTGATCAAACTAAAACCTTACAAGAATTTTATTTTTAAAATTATCTTTACAGCTTATAAAGTAATAGTAACATAATTTATTTTCAAAAACAACCGTTTATACAAAATAAAACAATTCCCATGTTTAAAAAAATTTGGAGTCGATAAATCTTTTCACAGAGGCATTAAAATTTATGACTTTACTGATTATTATCTTGGGAACCGATAAATACACCACATGGCGATTTTATATGTTCACAAATTTTGTCAGTATCAATTAACCAAAAATAATAAAAATAAAAAGCTTGAATAAATAGATTGTTAATACGTTTAAAAAATTATTAAAGGTTATGTGCATAATTATGCACACCAAAAATTTCTATAAATAATTTAATTGTCTTGTCTCAAATATCCATATTTTTAGCTATCCGGACCATCTTAATCCCGTTTAGTCCGGATAATCGAGGTTCTACGTAATGTTTTTTTTTGTAAAATGAACCACTTACTTAAAAAAAAAAAAACGATTCATAGAGTATACAATATGTGTTATAATCATATTATATATAGCATATATGTACAATATCAAAATCAGTTCGAGAAAGTGAATAAGATCGAATCGTCCTCATTTCCGCACCGGAGCAATCAGAGTGATGCGATCGCGACCTCCGACATTTTCCTTTTAAAACAGAAACATTTATACTAACCGAGCAACAGTTGACCCGAATCGAACCCCTAAATTCGAAAAGCAATCCCGGATCCGGGACCCGCGTGATCGAATTGTCGTCCTTTTTCGCGGGGACGTGACAAATCTTTGCAAGTAGGAACAAATCGATACGCGAAAACGAATCATTAACCCTTCGGCCGAGTACGGCTGGAGAAAAATCGGTTAAATTTCAGGGTGCGGTTCGCGTAAAGTGGTTGTTGAATATGTGCGTGGGATTTGTGTGTGTATGTGTGTATGAGATTTTTCAAAAGCGAAAGTGATTTTTTTTTAGTTAATTTGTTTTTTTATTATTATTATTATTATTGTCGTTGTCGTTGTTGTTTTTATTGCCGTCGTTTTCATCATCAGGATTTTTGTTGTCATAGTAGTCATTTTTGCTGCTGTCGTCGTCGTCATTGTCATTTTTATTGACATCGTTGTCATTTTTGCTGTCGCAGTCACTATTTTCGCTGTCGTGGTCATTTTTTCGGTCGTTATTGTCGTCGTCGTCATTTTTGCTGTCGTCGTCATTTTTGCTGTCATCGTCATCGTCATTGTCATTTTTATTGACATCGTTGTCATAGTCATCATTTTTTCTGTCGTTATCATCATTTTTATTGTTGTTGTAGTCGTCGTTGTCGGTATTTTTCTCTTACATACATAAGAAGAAGAGAAAATTCAACGAAAACAACACAAAAACCATCCCTTATCAAAAAAACTCAAACCAACGACACACTTCACATTTCATAAAAACACTTTTCCAATAATACACTCATTATCCGAACGTATCAACAGCCCATTATCGACGTCATCATTCCACAACATAACACACCGAACCCTACAAAACCCCTAACTAAACACCTATTACCCGCGACATTATCCCACAAAAACGCTCACAATCCCCAACCACCATAGGGACACAACTAGGGTTTCTGGATCCGACCTGACCTGGACCTGGACCCGGGATTGAAACCCGACGAGTCCAGATACCTAAAATTTAATTTTTTTTTAATTAAATATTTTTTATGAAATACAAAACTAACAATGCTAAAACTTATTAAAAATAATTAATGTGATTATAAAAAGTTTGATACCTAGTTTATGTGGTATTATTATCAGTGCTGTGAAATATCTACATATGATTCTATAACAAATTTAAAATTCAGCAGTATGTAATATACATAGAGCTAAAAAAAATTAAGATTGTTTTTTGATTCTTAAACAGAATACATAACATTAAAAAATAATTAATTAAAATTAAATTTTATTGTTTTCAATATATACTTGGGTCTGTTTTTTTGCGATGGATACGTTCCACGGGGAGGCGCATAAAAAAAACTTGAACTACATAGAAAACTGAGGATTAGGTTCCATTATTTTTACAAACAGCATAACTTCAAATCAATATGATAGAATATACCAAAAATCACATTAAAAAAAGTTTATAAATAAAAACAATATATATTTATTTTATAATTGCTTTATTAATTTTAAATTTGTCAGACTTTGAGTCATGTGCAATAAATAGATTTTCTAATTTATTGCAAAGTTGACTAGCTTCTTGTATAATCTTTACAGTAAAGGGGGCAGGAATTTCTTTCACTTCAATATCGTCTTCTGTTTCTTCGCTACCATGTAAAATCAAACCAATAATATCATCGTCATTCAAGGAAGTACCCTCAAGCAATTCACCTACATCATTTTGAGAAAAATGTATCAAAGTCTTCTCCACCAAGTTGATTTGCCAAAGTAATGATTTAAAATTAGATTTAAAAACAATTCCGTTCGCCCATCGCCCTATACACACTCACATTTTAACGGTTGCACTAATGTTAATTTTAGATTTTTGGTGCTACTATGAGTTTAGCTGAACTGCACCTTTTAGATTGGGTTAGGATGGGTTAGGTTGGGTTAGAATAATTAATAAGCACCTATGGGTTAGGTTTGTTTAGGTTAGATTAGATTAGGTTAGGTTGGGTTAGAAAAACAAAATTCAGTTCAGCCAAAAACATAGTGACACCAGATTTTTTTATGCACATTCACATAAAAAAAGCTTTGTCCTCTATAGAAAAATGAAGGTTAGATTCCATTATTTTTGAAAACCGCATAACTTCAAAATCGCATACAAACAGACCCAAGTATATATTTGGTTTTGGACCCGGACCCGATGCGGACCCGGCGGGTTTTGAAAACCAGGGTTTTCAGGAACCCTAGACACGACTCGCGACCATTTATCGCCACGTTACGGATACGCGATATAATGGCCGATCTGTATCGGCGTATAATGGGAACACGTTTGGCCGTAGCGCGATAGTTATTGCGTCCAATGGCCGCGCACGCTCCGACCGTTCCATACGGGAGAGAATGAGCGAAAGGGCACAGTTCAAACGTATAAATTGCCGGCCATTACTTATACCGAGGGAATCATCTCTCGGTGGAAAAAAGGGGAACGGCTGTTTTATTATTTTCGTTTGAAAATGTCGCGGGAATATTTCGTTCGAATGTGCCGGCGCGATATAAGGAGCAGTTTTCGAGTTTGAAGTTTCGTGAATAATTGCCCTTTGGTGTGTGAGAAGGGTGTTTCGGAAGTGGTGAGAGTTTGTGTATGGAAGTAATACTTTTGTAGGGGGGGTTGATTTTTTTGAAATAGTTTTTTTTTTTGTGATATCAGTGGTGGACTATGTACCCAGTAGTTGACCATCTCTCGGAAAAATGTAAAAATTAAGGTTTTTAAAGATGATAATCTTTTAGAAAGGGTGCGATACATAAACTGCTTGTTAAAACTTATCTATCGTATCCTTTCCGAAAGATTATCATCTTTAAAAACCTTAATTTTTACATTTTTCTGAAAGATGGTCAACTACAGGTACATGATCCATTACTGGTGTCGTTATCCTATATATATTTTTTTAAGATATTTGTCTTTTTTAATTAAATATATTTATAGGTTTGCGTTTTAAACAATCATAAAATATTGGAAAATTGTGATTTTTTTTTAAATTTTCGAGGTAATAAATAATTAAACTTTTAGAAAATCGTTTTTAAAGGCTTTATTGAGGAAATTGAATAATTTGACTTTACATTTTCGAAAAATAAACATAAAAAACTAATCAAATTTCTACCTTGAATATAAATAACTCATTTTTCACAAGTCAAATAAAAATCCGCGCCAAATAAATTTTTATATCTAACAAAATAACTTTTTAAACCAAAAGTTTGAAACAAATATATTGAAATGATATATGATACTTTCAGGTATATATTTTTCTTCAATCCAATAGTGCATAGAGCAAAGAGAGCTTAGCCATTTGGCAAAATGTCCAAACGCTCAAAGCCTCTACGCCAATATTCTGATAAGATACCTTCCAAGTCTACGAAATATAAATCGTCACAAAATAAAACAACTCAACTCATCGATAAGAACTCAAACCCCAAAAATCCTATTATATACACATCAATCCGATTAAACAAGAATCGTCCCAGATTAAAATCTACCCGAAAAAAAACCACATACGCAACAAAAGCGGCGACTCGCTAATTGTGTCGAGAATAAAAAGGGTTCCCATTTTTTTTCCAGCTGAAAAACGACCGCGGAAACGATCAATTTGAATATTACACAGAGGGAATTTTTGTAATTGGCGCCATTAGCATATTTATGTAAGTGCGCCGCCGTAATTAACGAGATTCCGCCCGTTCGCTTTCGTCCCACTAATTTTTCCGTCTCTTTTTGTATTTTTGCGCACTTTTTTTAAGTGGATCTTCGCATTGTATATAAATATGATTTCCGCGCCGTTTAAAGGCACTCGAGCGTTTTTCCGTTTGATTAAATCGGACCGTTTGAGGAGTGGCCGAAACGACTTTCGGTTTAATTAATTGAAATGAGCGAACGCGCCCATCTTTCGGAAATTGGGACCTGTGCCACTTTTGTGTGCTGCAATCGAACTGATGATTCGTGGGATCGAACGTGATGGTATGTGAGGGTCAATGATTGTGTTATCGAACCGTTTCAGGTGGAGGTATTTGAAAAAAATTGATTTTTCTTTGTACGAGTGGGCAGATCCGCTTTTGAATAAAAGGGGATTTTCCAAATATTTTGGTTCATAACCGACACAATTTTATAAAGAGGGGTTCAAAAATTTGATATAAAGGTGGACAGAGTTGTTAAATAACAGTAGAAATTATATTTTAAATAATTAATTAATAAATAATTTTTTATTGAAAATTTCATATTTCATTCAAAATACGACATTACTTTCAGGATAGTCTAACATAATCGTATTAATGATATGTGGAATTATTAATTTAAATGATACATATGTAAGAATTAAGATTATTATTGAATCATTTTAAATGAAATAGAACTAGTTTATGAAAGTGGATAGAATCGGTTCTGAATGGATTCGAGTAGATTATTTAATTAGAATAGTACTTAAAATATTTAAAAAAAATTTGAGGTACTAAAAAAATTGACTACTTTTTCTATCTATCATATTGATTTGTTGTTACTATAGAAGTTTAATTACTACTTTTTTTTATTTTCTAATATCACATTCAATACAAAATATTATAGAATTATTATATACATACATATAATACTATGAAAAAACGAAAACACATTTTCCACAAAAAAAGTCCCAATTACGTGTCTAAAAACGATTAATTCACAAATCCATTATCATCGTTTTTAATTAAAACTGTACCTAATATTATTTAATTAAACAAAGAAAATATGAAATCCCTAATTAATTGAATATACACCCACTTTCCACAAAAAAAAACTCAAACACGAAATCTATGCCAGTATCGAAAATGGCGCAGTTTTTCCCTCTCATTTCACGCACCATGTGTTGCCTGTAAAGTGTGTCGTATTATTGAAACACAGTGTACAAAGTAAAGAATGCGGATCCGAAAAAAAAACAAATAAATGTTAGCGGGGGGGCAATGCGGCTTATCGCTCGTAGACTACGCGCCTGGAATTTTATATGCGACGCAATAAAACCTTTTAGCCCCTCACCCCTCCTTTCGGGGAGTTTTTCTCTATTTTTCCATTTAAAATGTATATTTTTTCAGTAATATTAATTCGGATGGTGGGGAAATGGTGAGCACCTTCTTACCCGCGAAGGCTCTATTATGCTAAGTATTTTTATGGGATATGTAAAGGTAGCGTGGAAAATTCGAATTTTTTGCACTACACGCTTTTCTGAGAGGTATCTCAGACTTAATGACTTCCTTACTATCAGTGTGTATACAGATATTATAATAAACTCCATCCTCAATAAAGAAAATGAAAATGTATTATTTGTGTTATGTCTTCCTTTTTTATATAAGACTTTTTGATGGAGTTGGTTTTATCTATACGAGATTTAAATGGGTAGAGAATGAAAATATATAAATTTTATTAAAAGGTTTTTCTTATCGTTAAAAGTTAAGCGACACATGGTGGGATCAATAGATGAAAATCAGTCTCATACCATTTCGGTAAAGGATTGTTTAAGTATTCAACTCCTTCCTTTTATCACTACGTAGCAGGCATACGTAATAAGGAAAAATATCTCAACATCTAATAGTATTGGAAAGGTCTTGTCTTTCCATATACATTTTATACACATAAATAGTATTATATAAATACTTTATAACGATGATACTTTTTATTATAATATTATAAAAGTACCTTATTTTATTTTATTTTTTATTTTAAAACTAAGTAATTTGTTGCTTATCAGATAATGTAGTGATTGCATTTTACCAGTTTATTTTTACATATTTTGATAATGCATAGTTTCAATATTCAATATAAAATGTTTAATAGTATTTCTCATCAATTAAATAACTATTATAATAAAATACAAAATACAGAAACATACCTATCATAATAAAATTTTCAACTAAATACATTAAAAATTTCCATAGAAAACATAAACTTCGTTCTTTTCATTCCTCACATTTTCAACGTATGTTAAACTTAATTTTTTTTAACAATATATGTACATACATAGCACAACTTTTTTTTAAGTTCAAAAAACATTTGAAATTTATTCAAAAATTATTTGTGCCAAAGAAAAACTTAACATGCAAAATATAAACTTGATCCTTTCATCTCGAAAACACTGAAATTTCGTTGCATTGTACGTAGTTTTTTGTCTCCCGGCTCGAGTTTTCCCTTTATCTCTACCCCAGATAAGTTCCCGGAGGAAAATGCGGAATTTCCACACGACAGTTTTCCCGACCCCCCCCTCACCCCGGCGATTGGCTGCCCTGCGTTCGCCATTCGCAGTCGTAAACGTCGCTTCGAACAAAGTATGACGATAATAAATTGCTTCTGGATATTTCTCTTCTCGCACAATTTATTATGTTTCAATGCGCGGTCGTCATTTTCCGAAATGTCGCGCGACGTTTTATATTTATTGCATTTTTTTTTTTGAGGGGCGGGAGGCTTTTTCATGTAAATTTTCGACGATTTAATCGTGATTTATCGCCATTTGGTTGGATTCGGACAATTTTCGCTGATGGAGTCGTTTTTATTTTATGGTAAGTGTTATGGTATTTTTTTCTGTTTGATCTTGAATTTTCCTATCATTAGAACTGAACTATACTAAAGAAGTTTTTTTTGGCACATAAACGACTCAGATTTTTAAAATTTAATACGTTTTCAAATATTAAAATTGACTTATTTTATCGTATACATTTATTTGTATAGAAGAAAAGTGTTATTTTTTTTAGTCGGCGCCTGTTTTCTTTCGGGCAAACTAATCCAGCCGTTTATCTAAATTATACATTTGTACATGCAAACCCCAGACATGTTATATAAGAACATACACATGAGGCTTTTAAAAACATGAACGTTTTATTCGTAGTTTTCCAATATAGCTACAACCCGACTAAATTGGCCTAGTTACACTTGTAATGTAATAAGCAATATATTTTCCTTTTCCTTATAAAAAAGTTTATTTACATTTTGTTTCTGATGTTTAAACCATTACACATATTAAGTAGAATGCGTAATTTAATCGCATAGTATAAAATATATAAATGGGATACGTATTGGTTGTTTTATGACTTCCACGAATTCTCCAACTGCATCAGCAATGAAGCTTAATTCAATTTTGGTTTGGTTTGGTTTGATTGGGGTCATATTGGGTTGGGTTCGTTGGATTGAATTTGATAATATTTTGCTTGGTTATATCTGACCATGTTACGAAGCTAACGAGAATCCATAGTAATGACGGTCATTATACGATTTTCAGGAATAAATCTCATCGAAAGTACATATTATACTTTGTATGAATATTTATATCTAGGTCAAATGAATACCGGACATGAATAAGGACGTAAAAAAAATCAGAAATCGGTTTTTTTGTCAGAAATTCGTTCTATTATACGATCTTTGGCATACATACGAATTTAAGTTGGCACCTCAGAAACATGTTTATACACGTACATGCACCAATACTCATCCGCAGTTTGACAGCTGGTTGGAAACATTTACAATAGAGACTTTATATTTTCAATCTAAATACCTGATTGAATAAGATACGTTCAGTAAATGTGACATAAAAAACGCTAACCTAACCTAACCTAAACACGCGTTTAGTAATAAATACGTTCAGACTTTTTACTGAGACATGCGGCATTAAATAAGTGCGTTTAGTTTTCCCTGACTGAGAAATTCGGCGTTTGGCCCAACCCCCACGTTCAGTTTTTCTGTAAGGAAAGTGGAAATAAACACGTCGTTTAGCGTAGCGTAGTTTACTTCAAACTGACATTGCAAACGTTGGAATATTTTCAACCAACTGTCAAACTACGAATGAGTATTGGTGCATGTACGCGTATAAACATGTTTCTGAAGTGCCAACTTAAATTCGTATTTATGCCAAAGTTCACCTTTACCGAAACGCGTCTAGATGTCGCTAATATAATTCGATACGGGGCGATAGTATAGTTTACCCAACAAAACTTATATAGGGTGTCCCAAAAATAACGCAAGATGTAATTTTGATAGAAAATAGGGATTTCTAATTAGAAATTGTAATTTTTTTATTGATTCATACAGTATACAGTATAGGGTTACGTGTAAAAGAGCATATCGGGTAAACGGCTTTACTGGAATATACACATTTTTTTTTTTTATTTTCCATCAATTTTTTCCATACATGTTGCTGAATTTTGTTGATTTAGTGCTCAATTTTCTCCTTCAAGGTGTGGGTGGTCATGGACTTGTTAGGATAAACCTTAAATTTCAAAAACCACCAAAGGCGTTAAATCGCATGATCCAGCCAATTCTGATCACCAAAACGGGAAATTACACGACCGGGAAATGAATCATGAAGAAATCGAATTGTTTCGCGGGTTAATCGATAAGATTTTCGCATTTAGGGTCCAGAAAATCTAAATTGCAAGATTTGGATATGGGCGATATGTGGTATCAACAAGAGGTTGGCACATACCATACAACCATCGAAACAATTCAATTACTGCATGATTTATTTCCTGGTCGTGTAATTTCCCGTTTTGGTGATCAGAATTGGCCGGATCATGCGATTTAACGCCTATGGTGGTTTTTGAAGTTTAAGGTTTATGCTAGCAAGCCCATGACACCTACACCTCGAAGGAGAAAATTGAGCACTATATCAACAAAATTCAGCAACATGTATGGAAAAAATTGATGGAAAATTTCAACAAAAAATGTGTATATAAAGCCATTTACTGGCATATACACACTATTTCACACATAACCCTATACTGTATACCAGGCCTCGGCAACCTTTTTTGGCCGCGGGTCAGTGTAAAAAAAATGTTATTATTAAGAAGACTATTCGGGTCAGTGGGTATTTTAATGTACTTATTAATAAAACATCTTCAGATTCATAAAAAAAATTTATTCTAAAAGTAATTACAAAATTCTTTCAAATTTTAGTATTAAAATAACAATATTTATTTTATTACTTATTATATGTATTATGAACTCTATTTATAAAATATTTCTTCCTTATTAAGATATATGTAATTCATATGTGAAAATATTTGTTCGCATTTGTAAGTCGAACCAAAAGCAGATAAAATTGCGAAGCCAATTTTTTTTAAAGAAGAAAACTTCGCATGAAGTTTTAAAGCCCAACACGTCGATATCGTAAAAAGATTATTATCTCTTGTTCTTTCTAATTCTTTTCGCAATGTCTTGAATTTAACAGTCCACAACACTGGCTCACAATTCGTTAGCTATAATACACTTTGTCTGATCCTGACCTGATTGTGTCAGATGAAATAACTATAGTGTTAGATAAAATATATTTTAACAATTCAAAATATATTTTAACTGGCAAATACACTTTGACTGTAACATATACATACATTAAAAAATAAAACAAAATAATATTTGCGAAACTCAAATGGGTCACTTGAAATAATCAAACGGATCACTTAGTGACCCGCGGGTCATAAGTTGCCGAGGCCTACTGTATACTGTATGAATCAACAAAAAATTACAATTTTAATTAGAAATCCCTGTTTCCTATCAAAATTACACCTTGCGCTATTTTTGGGACACCTACAGAATGGATCAAAAAATTCCCAAAAACCTTTAAAACACCCACACAACCCAGACACATCCGCTCCATTCGCCAAACAAAACGCACATACACTCCCGGGCCACCGCCCCCCCCTTCCCCCCTTGGGGAGGGGCTAGGTGGGCCTTGGGTGGCGGCGCCGCATTGCGTCTGCCTGGGGACGCGCGTGCGCACGGGTGCCACACGCACCGCGCTACGGCGCCACCGCCCCCCGCGCCCCTCGTGGAACGGGACACCCCCCCGCCCCTGCGAGGCTCGAGCGCGGCCACATGGCGGACAACGTTGCTTTGTTTACGAAGGCATAACCTTTTTTCGTTTGGGGGTATTTTGGGGAGGGTTTGTTGCTGAGGGGGTGTTTTGATTTTGGGTTGGGTGTGTGTTTTTTTTGGGTTGTTTGTGGAAACTGTTGAGCGGTTTTGTTATGTTGGTCGCTATGGTGGTTTGAGGAAGGCTGTTATAGTTGGCTTAGAGTTCGACGTTTTGTTTTGTTCTGAAATAAATCGACGAGAATCCGTAGTGATTAATTTCAATTATTACTGTAATAGCGATGTTAATACAATACATATAGTTGAATTTGAAATATGTGATGTGTGTGTGTTTTTTGGTGTTGTGTTGGATGTGTGTTTTTTTTTTGTTTGTGGAAATTATCGTTATGATCACTGTGGTGGTTTGAGGAAACCTGTTACAGTTTTTATACTTCGAATTCGAAGTTTTTTTTCATTTCTAATTCAATGTTTTACTCTTCGAATTTAACAAATTAAAAAGAATCCATAGTATAGAATTCATTTCGTTGATTACTATATTATTTGTTTGTATGGACTGTCGTCATTCTTATGTTGGATACTATGGCGATTTGAAGAAACCTGTTACAATTTTTACAGTTCAAATTCAAAATTTTACAATTCTACAATTTTATAATTTTTTACTAACATAAGTATCAAGCGTGCCGAGAAAATTTTAGTCATCGAAAAAAAATCTCTCAAAAATAATATCAATCAAACGATAAATTTGATTTTATTTCAAATACGTTGAATAAATAAACATTACAATTAGTATTACACTAATTGCCTTGAAAATGTTTATGTCAATTAGTTGACTTTTCCGTTGACGTCTTCATACTTAAGAAAAGCCTAATTTCGTCAATACAATCAAAAAAATTTCCTCGACTTACAATCCATCTTTAGCTATAGCACAATATTGTATTATATATTATAATAAATAAGTAAATTATTGTACACCGAACGCACTTTATTTAATAATTTTGCAAAGTTTTTTTATTTGAGAAAATTGAAAATTTTTAATTGTATTATATAATATATCTGATCGGGTAATTTGTCGCTTGACTTCATAATTGAGCGTTCGACAAGGCTAAATCATTGACCGATATTATCGCAAAGCCTGCAGATGTGTATTATATGACGAGGCTTTTCCGATATAGTATAGGAAATTCGAAGATGTTTCTTTATCGTATATACATAGTTTCAAGGATTTTGAATACGATTTCAAATAATTTCATGTCAGCGCCACGCTACTGTGTCAATCTACTACCCTTATCATTTATCGCTTGACTTCGGTGCATTTGATAAAGCTTAACCATTTGTCAAAGGAACACAAAGCAAAAGTCAGGTAATAACCGCAATACATATCACTCAACTTTTATAATTGATATGAATTAGCAGATTCAAATGTCAACGTTTATATTTTATAATGGGAACAATTTAAACGAATGTGCATTCAAAAAAATAATGTGTGCATTTAACACGAGCATTAAAATGTGTGCATTCGAAAAAATATCTGTACTTTAAAATAAATAAACGTGCATTCAAATGAATGTAAGTAAATGACGGCAACGTAGTAAATGTGACCAGGACAAAAAATACCAACCGCACGACCATTATTCACAACATTCATAATAGAATCTATTCGCAATAAACCGAATTCAAACAAAATTGTTAAAATCTATAACGTTCTGTCGTTCTGTTCATACGTAAACAAATGTAAACATTGACACTTTGACAGTTGACAGTTGTATTGTATTGCATATAGAGAAAGACGACGTTGCCACCTACTGTCGCTTTAATGCACAAACTATTCATTCTATTGCACATTTCATATTTTTTTAATGCTTACATTATGCTGCACAAATTTTTTTTTTCTATTACACATTATGAATAAAATAATGCTCAATACGAGAATCTTTAATGGACCAGAAATAATGCACATCGTATACTTTTCTAAAGTAATTCGTTTTAAGGCGCAATTTATTTATTTTTAATGCACAGTTAAATCGCACCCTTTTATAATTTCTTATCAACATCAACCTCAATTATTTTTAAATTTAAATAGATTTATACAAAAAAATTCATTATTAATAAAAAAAAATTAAACAATCACGACCCGACAAATCAAACAAGCACAACCGCCAAAACCAAAAACTTCCCCGTTTCAATAAATCAACAAGAAACATTAAACGAAACACGTCCGATTCAGGCACAAACGCCTCAATTAGCGTCTCACCGGCAAACTTGACTTTCGATACAGCGTTCGCGAACTCGCCGAGTTTCCGAACACCCCTCTGCCCGATTTTGAAACGCGCGCGTTTAAGAGTCTCGCGAGATTTCCGACGTTCGGGGCCGCTATCTCGCGGCCCCTAATTACTATCGATCCGGCCCTGGGTTCCGCAAATTAGAACTTTGCTCTATGGCGGGGCGGAACGGGAACTCGGTGCAGAGATAGGGATCGTATTACGCTGTGAAGCAGTAGTGAGGATGTGGGGTTAGGGTTGTCGGTGGGTTTTAGGGTTGTTTTGTGTTTGGGGTTTTAAATGTAGGTTTTTAGGTTTGTTGGAGTATGGTTTTTGTTGAAAAGGAAGTTTTTTTTTAGTATTGTGTAGTGTAGTGTAGTATAATACAAAACAACTATATAATACTATTATACTATACTGGTACGATACTAAAAAGACCTATAGACCCTGAGGTATAGTACCGTGTTCCTCTGAAAATACGACCTACTCCGAAAATAAGCCCTGATAAACCATGATTTTCGAAAAAATAATAATATGACACTTACCTACCTACCTACCTACCTACCTAAAGACCTAGTGAAAAATGACCATTGCACAAAAAATGTTGCTTAACATAAGAAATAGAGGCTAGTGATTGGAAATTTTTGAGATCGAAAAATCTTTTTTTTTTGCAGTATCTACAATTATTTATTTTTATATGAGGATATAAGAATTTATGTTGTCTTCTTAGATTTTTTTCCGAAAAAATATAAAACATTCTCTGAAAATAAGTCGTTGAAATTAATATAAGACCGGGTCTTATTTTCAAAAAAACGTGGTACTAGTGTATTATAATATGGTATTATTATAGTATATTATTTTTTTTCTCCAAGAAAACTTCGTTTGTTATAATCGAAGATTTTCATTCCTTTTATTGTACTATTATAACTCCTATTTGTTTTTAAACTGCTGCTTATTATTCTAATACATATATGTATATTACAAAAATCCTAATCTTTATATTTACTAATCCTAATTAACAATTTGCTACCATTCATCTCATGCACACAAACTCTAGTATTAGTTATCACTACTACTACTACTACTATGCTACTACTACTACTACTAGTACTATACTACAATATAATACTACTAGTAGCAGTATTGAAAATCTAGGAATTTTCTCGTATCCTAAACCTTTTTATTTCTTTCAAAGATCTAAATACTTTTCTTTAAGAAAAAATAAAGAAAAAATTTACAATATAATACTAAAAAACTGAACCACAAATAATTTAATCAAACTAAACCATTGAATTTTCTTCAACAAAAACAAAACAAACAACTCAAAGTGCGAATTCGCAAACTGCCCAAAACGTCAAACACGACAGTTCCTTTGTACGAAAGATAAGAACGCAAGACGATCCACATCCCGCATTTAAACTCATCCCGCTCAATCGAAAAGGGTTGGCAACCCTGTTGGGACACGTCACAGTTACTTATGTGGGGCCAAGGGTGGTGGGATGACCTCGGATAATCCCGACACCACTGACGTCTCTTTTTGGTGATGGCTATGTGGGTATGTGAGCTCGTGTCGAACAAAAGGATTGCGGCTTAAAGCCTTACACTTGGAAAAAATCGATCGGATTACGATTGAAAAATGTATATATTTCATTCAAAAACTCTATTTTGATTTTTTTTAATATTTCATGAAGGATTTTTTATGAAAACGATGAAACGATTTTCTGCTTTGAAGGGCGTCCGTGAAAATGTGTGTCATTATATGGAAAGTGTGTGCAGTTTGAGAAGCGCTGTGACATTTTTCGTATTCATTATGCGGTGCTGGAGTTCCAATTGACACGTGTCAATTCACCGCGGTGCACGCTACGTCACGTGTCGCTTTAAGGCTCTAACGTTTTCCCGATGGAATTTCCGCATAATTCTATTTGTCGGGATAAAGGAGAGATGTATGAGTTCATTTGTGTCTTGAGATGTTTTGATTTTTGTTATCTATAATACTTTTTTGAACATCATTGTTTTTAAAAATTCCCTAAATTTATATCTTTAAAAAATTTTATAATGTTGATCAAGTTTATCAAAGTTAAACAAATGATATGGTTAGTAAATTAACATGATCTTTGATCATTCGATGAGGAAATTGTTTTAAGTTTTAAAATTTCTTGTGAGTTATTTTCCCTTTGTTAACTAAAAAAATTCTATATTTGTTAAATAGAACGATTTTATTTGAACTGTCCTTCACTATAATAATATGTTAATTGCAAAATAATTGGATGAAAAACTAGCGATGACGTAAACTATTCGTGGACGTGATTCAGTAATGATTTCCTAATTATTTTCGCATCAACGACGAATAAATTGATACGTTTATCAGTCGAGTTATCTAATCGAGATAACTTTAATTTAATTAAACATTAAATTAATATAGAAAACAAGCGACAGATGGCGAACCTTCAGTAATTTCCCTCCCATACACTTCCTTTATTATTTCCCCGGAGATGCGTACTAATTTAGATTTGTGAATCGTAATTTCATCCCAGACTCGATCCACTCCTCCAGAAACAACATTATCAATAATATACATTCAAAACTATATTATTTTTTATTAAAACGATAAAAAATCAAATTCACACAAAGCCCAATCATAGACCGACGATCCGCTCTTTCGCGGCAACAAAAACCGAAACGACGCCATTGAAACATAATAAATTCGCATCTCGGGGATCCGACAGATCGTGGATAAGCCCAGAATTACATTATCGAATTTTTTGAGTTCGCAAAAACACCAGTTTCAATCGGAAAAGATAAGATTGTTACGATTGCGCCTAGTCACAAGCGCAATGCGGCAAATTCGTCACTGGCCGTCGAATCGAACAGAAATTCTTAACCGATGCGCCGTTCGTTTTGAGTTTTCCGTTTCGCCGGAAAAACTGTGTATAATAAAGTATTGTAGTTGGTTTTTATGATTATGTGTGAAAATCTGATGAATTTGGTTTGCGAATCAATCATTTTTTTCGTTGCGAATTGAATAACTACAATAACTACATTTTGTTCTATATGTAAGAAGTTATAAAAAACTGATATGAAAAATTAAAAATTAAATTTATTATCGTGACTAAACAGTTAATTATTCTGTTATCATTTGTATTATCTTCTCATGAAGTAAAAAATACTCGGAAATGTATACTTGCGATCAATCATTTTAAAAAGATAGGAAAAATTAAAAACAATTTTAGATCAGCTCTAAATATATATCATGATACAAGAAAAGTAATCTAGTACTTGAATTGATATTGAAAAATGTATTCCCGGGATTTTGGATGAAAATTTTAATCCGAAATCTTCGGATTAGTCACATCAGTACCTTAGAAATTCTGAAACACATTATGTATGTTATTACTAGGAAATGCAATTCTGGAATCTTGGAAGAAAATTTAATCTCAAAATCTATACATATTTTATAGAGATGTAATATGGAATAAGGATAGAGATAGAGATGGGGTGTTATTTTTATTTAATCTAGAAATATTGGGATTATGATTGATCCAATAATTTCGGAATCGAATTTTCATCTATTATACATATGTATTATTGAATCTCAAAAATATATTTTTTAATAATTCTTTTAAATTTTGAGATGAAATTTTTATTAAAAATTCCTGATTGTATTTTTAACATAGTAAATATAAATAAAATATTAATTAAAAGAAAATATTGAATACACAATAAAAATATGAGGCGTCAAAAAATCGTTTGAAAATTCAATCTAACAAATCCTCGAAATATTCAATATAGTCACAACAGTCTACTCTCATCCAGACATTTTTTTTTAGAGAAGCCTTAGCTTTGAGACAAAGGAGGCTTCGCAGGGGCAAGAGTAGCTGCTGAAAAAGTGGGTCAATCGAGTGCCGTTCCACAGGCTGAAGACGTGACTTCAATCCAGATTCGAGAGTACGCACGTACACTGAAAAATTCAAATATTAAAAAGGGAAATATAACAAAATTTCGTTTTTTATACTGAGTCGAACTTTTCCAGGATCGTGACATAATCGTGATTTTTTGGACGTTTTCGATTTTTTTTTCTCGTATAGTCTGAAAATGTTTTAGTTTTTTTATCAAAAATATTATGCAAATTCGATTTCCTTTATAAATATTCGAATGATGGAAATTTTGTGAAACATATTTTCTATTTTCGATCAATGAAAAATTCATACATTTACGTTGCGAATGATGGATGGTCTCTTTCTGAAGTTTTCCGTTTGATGATATATAAAATGGTACGAAACATAAATTTTCATTAACGATATTCAATATTAATAACAATCAATATATAAACACGAATTATTATAAATTATTTATTTATCACATTTGCATACTCGACTGAATATGTTAAATTTAATTTAACTTTTGAATATGATAAAATCGTCTTATACTTTCTGAAAATTAACATTTTAAAACACAAAGTTACCCTATTCAAAAGCGAAAAGTTGCAAAATACCGTCCGAAGGTGCAAACTTTCTTGCTTCATGTAAATTTATTGTATATAATTATTTAAAAACACGTTATACAATAAATATAATTTGCGGTTTATTAATATGGAAAAACATAAAATTTCACATCAAACATTTTTATTGTTACATTCTTGCGTGAAAACATATTTTTAAATCGATTCAAAACGTACTTTACTTTTATATAATAAAGACATTTATAGAACAAGATTATGCAAATCAGTTTGCTATTTTTACCCAACAATATATTATGGTTGTAAAAATACTCATGGGTTTTGTCATCACAACACGTTCACATAATAATACCCGCCTATTTCTTTGTTTCAATTTATAAAAAATTAGTTTACAATGCGACATATGAATATTTTCAATGATGACTATTGTTGCTATTCATGTGGAAAATTCAAGGTTTTAGTCTTCATAGATCAACGATTTCAAAAAATGGTTCATGTGGCAAAATTTTTATGTATCTCATTCTTTTTGTGTATAAATGTTCAATAGTTAATATAATCTAATCGATGTTTCAGAAGGTCAATTGTGATAAAACCAAAGTACACGTTTTAAACTTATAATCGATTTCACAAATATGGTTGATTAGAAAAATCAATCATACGAGTATTTGCTATTTCTATCAGATAACGATCATGGAAAAATCACATATTTGATAAATTAATGTTCTGAATATGTAATAATTTTTTCGATGTATTATATTTTCAGATGTGATGTAACGGAGTCCCAAGACGCAAAAGTTGTTAAGTCATCCTGAAAACGATGCATCGTATAACATAATACTTCATAATCATAATCTCAAGCAGAGTAATAGAATTTTGTATGAATAACCTTAGGGGAGTTTACACATAAGATACACTACGAAAAATAATTTTAAAAATTATATTAATTAAAGTATTTAATAGAGAGAAAACAGACTGAAAGTTTATACGATAATAAGAAACTTTTTATAGAAAAATATTTTAGTTTATGACGAATCGTTCTAAAATTAAACGTGATACGGTATTTTCGAATGTTTCACAAATGTGTTAACAAAATAAAATAGAATCGTTTCACATGTGAAAACCTCTAAGTTCGTCGGAAAATTGCGTGTGTGGAATTACGATGCGTAAAAGCGATAATGAGGCACAAATGCGTAATTGCGCACTTAAAACGCGTCGAGGATTCTGAATAATGTTTCTAAACATCTCGAAAGGTATAAGCATCTATCTGCACGCAAATAAATGTGTTATGTTGGCCATTCCGAAAGATTTTAATTAAAATTTATAAAAAAATATTAAAGTATTTGGTAAAGAGTTGATTTTTTAGGGTTTTTTTTAAGAAGTTTTTTTTTTGAAAATGTATAATATATTTATCATTGATAATTTGAAATGATTTTATTTTTATCGAACAAAAAATTATTAGAATTAAAGATTTCATATGTATGAGCGAACATGGGGTTATTATTGTTTTCAATTTATTATTTTTATAAATTATATATGGCAAAGCAAAATAACATCAAACGTATCTAAATAAAATTAAAAAATGAGAATATTCCGATAAAAAAATAATATTGCAAAGCTTTCTCTTCCAATTTATAAAAGCACAAAACTTTTTTACATAATTATTTACATTTAATTCACATTTTCTCAAAAACACCCATCATACACAATCCACAAACTACAAACAACACCGATCCGAAAAGCAAACCCATTCCCTCCCACCCCGCACGCTTAACACATTCAATACCCCCAAAACACCCCACAAAACACACCGCTTTAATTTAACACGTTCCGCCTGCCGAAAAACACCAAAACAACAACAATAGCCGATCGTAATCTTGGCCGGTAATAATAACGTCCACCATCAGATTAACCCATTTCGCTCCGAACACGTTATCCCGGGCGCACGTAGATAATTCAGCCGATACCTAATATTTCCCGGGGGGCCTACCGGGTGGCTATTAATGCTTCGAAGCCTTCGGGATGGAAATGGAACTCGGGAACTAATTTGGGGAGCGTGTCGGCCGAAAGGTGCGGGCTTTTTGTTTTTTTAGGCGTGTGTGTTTAGTTGGGAGTAGGTTCGATAGAGGGGACTTTAATTGATATTTATGCGTTTCGTATTAATTGATTTGTTGGTGTAGATTGAGTGGATTGTTTTGTTTTTGTTTGAAATTTTGATGCAATTTTGTAATTTTGATGTTTAAAATTGGTTTTTTTTTATTTGGTGGAAACTATGTATGTATACGAGTATTGGAGGGATTTCTTTTGGTAGTGAAGGGTAAAATGATTGTGTATCAATATTGTTATAATTAGAGTGAAAATCCATGATGAGTATGAGTGTAAAAATATAGTAATTAATAAATTATTTCATATGATAATTAGATCTATGCTTATGCTTTTGTTCATTATAGAGATTCATTCTTATAACATACATATGTAAAAAATTTTACTTTTAATGTGTTATACAATATTCTTTTCAATATAAGAATTTTGATTCTTGATTCTTCTTTTATTTTTTTTCTTATGTGGTAATATCAATGCTTTACAAAAAAAACTCCCTTTTGCTTTTGCTTTCTAGAAAATTCTTTTCTAAAAACTAAAAATTAAAAACTCTTTTCTTTAAAATGATAAGCGGTTATATTTTAATATAGCTAAAAATCACACTAATTATTGCTTAACTTTAATATTTGATAAGAAGAGATCTGTTTGACAAAGAAACTATTGATTTTTAATAAATAATATCAGAAAATATCTAAAATCATTATACATAATTATATTTGTAAATGAAATAATTTTAGAGACGAAAATGTTATAAAAATGTATAAAATATTCGATCAGTCAAATGAAGAAAGGAGTGGGTATACTACATCATTTTTTCAGAACCGGGAGGGAGGGGGTAAGAATGAAATTATATTACAAAATTAATAGTATACATAAATATGTGAAATTTTTTTGAAAAAATAGTAAAACTAAAAAAATTATTGATGATCAAAGAATTGTAAAGGTCAAAATAACCGCCTTGGCAAGAACAGTACTAAAAAATTCAATGTACTCATTTAAACAGTTAACATAAAACTCTTCATAGACTCCCCCCATCATCCACCCACAAAAAAAACCCATCTAAAACCATACACCAAAATAAAAAAAACTACAACACACACCACCACACAAAAACCGCAAACTTCACAGTTCCCCAAAAAAAAAATATTTATCACCCAAAAAACATAACCACGTACATATCACAACCTCACCATCCACTCCACGCACGATTCTGTCTCTCGTGCGACTTTACGATTTCCCAGACCAAAAAGAATGAAGAAAGCAGCACACGTTGCGGCCGCCGAGCAGAAAGAGTCATAAACGTCAGTCCGTATTGCGCCACTGGAGACATCGGGGACAACGGGTGGCTGTCGGCGAAGGGGTTGAGGCTCTTCTTACCGGTTTTATGGCTCCCGTGATGGCGTGGTGTGCTTAAGGAGACAGCGTGAGCGTGCTGCAATAATAAATGGACGCTGTAAGAAGATTGGATTAATTAATTTTTTGTTTGGGTGTATGAGTCGGTTGATGATTGGGGTCGTTGGTTCAGTTTCGTGGGGTCAATTTTTATTTGGATGTGAAAAGTGTGTGTTTTTATTTAAATGTTATTGCTGTGTGTAGATGGCGTGGATGATCGCGTGATATGCGAACATTTTTTCCCTTTTTCATGGTAATTTTGTTAATCGTATAAATATTTAAAAAATATATATATTATTTGAATGTGAAATAGAATTTGTAATTTACGCTTAATATATTTTTAATTTAGAATATGACTGATGATTTTTTTTTTAAATAAAATAATCTAAAAAAGTAAAGTACTCCTAAATAAAAAAGATTATGTTTTATTAATTCTTGCAATATAATTGAAATAACAATGAATTCAAAATTTTTGACAAGAATCATTATTATTAACGTCACGTATCATTATTATCATCATCATCATCATCATCATCATTAACAAAACTAGCAACATGCTAGTTATCCACTGCAGGACAAGGTTAGGCTTTACCTTACTGCGCTAGCCCAAATTGTTTCGTAAGTGACATGTAACATAAGAGCCAATCCACCCATGTCAACGGAAAAGGCTCTCAAACTAATGGTACATGTGTCTATGTACTAAATCCTGTGGTCGCTGTTCGCCAAGTACATCGCATTGACAACCAGTGAAGCAGACGAGTTAGAGGCTGAGCAGGCTGTGCCTTTGCTGACCACTTTGCGATTACAATGACTATAGTTTAGCAGATAAGGCGAAACCGTTAGTTCTACATGACTCAGGCCTCAGAATAACACACGTCATTGGCAATATATAATATAATATTATAATACTTTATATATTATATGTAGTTAATGCTTATTGAAAAACATAGATGGAGCCGATATTGCGCAATATGCGAATATTTTCATTGTAATCTTATCATTCATCAAAAGAAATGTATAAAAACGTTCTTATTAAAAATCCGATATTAAATTTGTAATCATTAGTTGAAAAATACAATCTGAAATATCTAACATCTGTGAAACTCAATGTGGAAAGATTTAAATTATTACATTACGATAAAATCGCATGAAATGTTAAGTAATATATGTATAACAAAGATTAAATCTTATACAAATCTTTTGTATATTTCTGAAAAAAAGTAAATATAAAAATTGAAACGGTTTTTCCTTTATCGTGGATTTAGATTGATTGCGAAAATGTTTTTCTATGGGAATTCGAAGGGAATAAAAAAGTGATCGTGGGACCTGTTGGACGCACCGTAAGGATTCTTTATACGTAGGCTATTGATTTCTAAAATCGATAGTAAACTTATTGATGAAGTCGTTGAAGTGAAAAATGGCTTAAAAATACTTATTTTTGCCGCAATTGTATAATATTACGGCTACGCGAAAAGCGCAAGAATTATGTATTGATCCCCTGAACTGTACGAACAAACTTTTGCTGAGAACATGGATTTTTGCGTGTTTAAAACTTGAATTTAATTCGACGAAAATGGATAACGATTTTCCCATCGCATGACAACACTTGCTTTTCCATTTAATTTTTTTTTAAATACAATTTTTAACATTTTCCAATTCTACAAAAATTGTTTTAGGAATCATATTTTCTAAATATAGAGAATTTTGAATTTAATTTATAATTTAATGTTGTTTTCTTTTATATACTGAAAATAAAATCCTTTGTTAATTTATAATTCAAACAAACGTAACTCTTTGTGAAAATTCACCACACCGATGCAACACGTTACCCGCTTTTCACGGAAGCTCGGTTTCGTTTCGTAACATTGACGCTTTTCTTTCTCCGACATACAAAAAAAACGGAAAAATGAAAAAGAAAACAGCGAAAATAAATAAAATATACATTAAATATATTCAAAAGACCGGATCTGCGAAACGCCTGGCGTGTTGCTTATCTAGATCTCCTCGTACATGCGTGCGCGTAGCGAAGTTTTCCCGACGGTTTTTCCGGCCATGTTTCCCACATTTTTTTCTATTCGAGAAAAATCGGAAAAGCCACGTCTGCCCCGCTTTCTTTTCCCCTCCCCCGTCGGTGTCAATCGAAGTCCGCCGACCGAGGAAAAGCGGGTTTTCCACGTTCATGACTCGCGAGGTCAATCTTTCGCATAAATTGCACAAAATTCAAAATTTTCCAAGCACGAAAGTCGTTTTTTATGATTAAATCATCATATATAATAAACAAACTTTATAAGGAATTTCCTTGGCGAATAAAGCAACAAATTCCACCATAAAAGCCACTTATCGGCTCTACATAATGGACTCGTTTCCCAAACGCGCGCCATCCGAAAGTCGGCCAATTTGCAAAGATTGATGCCCAAATAGATATGAGGCCGAAGGACGAAGGACTCGGCAAGGAAGACCGGGCAAAAAGACAGGCAGGTCCAAGGACACGGCCATGGGAGGGAAAAGGACACCGCAACAGTGGCGGGTGGTATGGGGACAAGGTAGACAAATATGAAGGAAGAACCGGGGAAAGGTCCCGCTCTCGAGAGGCATCAATCAACAAGGCCCAACTTTATCCCGAGGCGCAAAAGGACGATAAGTTATCGCCTGCGTGTTATATATTGTGCGAGGGTGGTGAAAGGGGGTCCTAATTGGGAGTGCGCGTCGTACATGTGTACGCTATAATTAAGAAAGATGTTCGGGAAATATTGCTTTTCGTTGCACTATATTTTGTGTGGAGATTGATTAGTTTTTATTGGATAATATGTAAGAAAATTGATTTATTTTAAAATATTATTAAGTCTAAAATAAATGAAGTCAATCACTTTAACGTTTTTTTTATTGATGGTTCTTATGTTTCAAAGGAAAAATTTTTGGTAAAGGTAACGATTAGCATCACAAATTATTATGTTGGAAAAACAGCATTCATATACATTATACACAAACGAATCCATAGTGTGACGTTTCTAGCTTCAATTTGTCATTTCTATAATAAATAATAAAAAGCTTGAAATAGAAGCGAATGGAAAATGAAATTTCTTTGCAAGAAATCTGAAATTAGCATATATGGCGTCAAAAACATTACTTCGTACTCGAAGTAATGTTACCTCCTACTATGATGATGTGTTACTTTATTTTATTCATATTTATCATTAATCCATATTTATAATATTAGATGGAGTTGATTAAATTATTAATACTTTTTCAAGTGCCTATAGTATGCAAATTTGCCAACTTAATAATTTGCGACGCTAATCGTTACCTTTATAAAATTTTTGCATAAGTAAAAATATTCATAATTCAATAAACAAATTATTAAAATCATCCTCTTATTTATCATTAAAAAAAACAACAATTTTCAATTATATCACCAACAAAAGATATTTATTTTTAAAACATCTCAAACACTCCGGCTTTCAACTCAAATCCTCAGACACCGCTGAAATATTGAAGCGCGAATTTCCGATATTGAATTATTCACGGCGCAAATCTCTTCAGAGCCCACGCAACACGAAACACCAAAATCATCATAAATCACCAAAAACACACACACAAAAAACAATAGGGCCAGACGGTGAGGTCACACAAATCTATCTCTTCCCCGAAATTAATGTTCCCCAAAGTCGTGCGACCTAATCCCACCCGCGGGATAACATTGATCAGATAAGTATGAACGTGATTTGATTTCGATAGAAAGAGCTCGCCAACTCAATACTAAACTGATTATCCTCGATTGGATTGTTCCCTTTTCTTCGCATGGGACCGGCTGATTGATCCTTTTTGTCCCTTTCCTTGTGCTTTTTTGCCTCGGTACGGTCCTTTGATTCGGTCCGTGGGCGTACCGAGCAATCTCGCGAATATATTGCGTACAAACAAAATGTTTGGGCAGTCTAATGACACATGTGATTTTTTTCCATATGTAGAAATGCTTGTGTAAATCGTTTGTATTTGTTGACTTTTAGGTTGATAATTGAAGATTTTTTAATCGAATCGTGCGTTTGTTAGTAATATATAAAGAAAATCTTGAGAAAATGTATGTAACTTTTAAAGAGAAAATAAATATTATGAGAAAATTATTATTTAATTAATTTATTCATCCAAAGACAGCTCTATGTTCCTCTTAACTTTGGCGAATAATAAAATAAAACAAAAAAATATAATATTAGGAACGACTTAACCATTAACTCTTAAAATGATGATTATTCTAATATTTCGTTTAAAAATAATGATTTCTTGTCATACTCCAGTTGATCAAAAAATTTAAATTTAAATTTTTAAGCTACATGTTTATGAAGTCGCACATAGTTAGATATTAAAAAGTACTTATATCAATTACCATTAAATATAATACTTTATATTGCAGTTAAACAATCAGAAAATTTTATATACATTTTTTTTATTTCAACAAACCGCAGATTTTTATCGAAAAAACGTATAATTATGTATATATTAAACTGAAAAATTATTCAATTAAAATATTTTCAATGGTCCTCGTGATAATTCAATTAAAAATCTTTTCAAACGAAAACCGCGGAAAGTTCCCAGTACTAGATCTGGACACGCTTCACTCTCGCCGTTTCCATTATAATAAAGTTTCCTTTTTGCACAAATCGCAATATGAAAACGATGGAAAATCCCACCACTTTGCCGTTGTTCGCCATTTTCCCCTCCGTTCATTATTTGCTCCGATTTTTCGATGTTTCTCTTTTTTCGGTTCATTCTTCGATTGTCCGCGGCTCGGTTTTTGTACGCAACAATTGTGAACGATGCGTCATTATCCCTTTTTTATATTTTTCATCTCTTTTGTTACGGTTTTATTATTCGGGACGGTTGTCTTTTGTTTGATGGCCGAATTGATTTCCTCGAAAACATTTGCGGGCATCATTAAAGAAATCGCTCGATGGAAATTGGATTAAAAGGTCGAAAATGAACAATCGCCAGTTATCGGATGCTCCTAGTGAATTAGATTTATGTATCTAATTGATTAAATGTAGTTATTTTTATATTTAGAAACTTCGATGGTTTAATTTGATAAAACGATCGATTAAGTTAAACGATATTAGCATGGTCAGTAAATGAATACAAATATGGAGTTTTTCTGAGGTATACATATACTCAGAAAAATATTCGATACCAATCAATGTAAAATAAATTTAAAAAAAAAATGTTATATGTATATGTCACAGTCCAAGTGTATTTCAGTCCATGTATATTTGGATCGGTCAGAAGTATACATTGTTGAAGGTTGAATTGGGTGAGATAAGATTTGGCTGGGTTAGGTTTTTTTCGGCAATTTCATTTACTTTGATCGAAGTTTTAGGTTGGATCAAATATACATGGACTGTAACATATGGATAGATTTAGAATTTCACGCTATATCGAGTAGTATAATTTAAATTTCGATATTTAAAAAAAAATTGTGCCTTATGATATTTTTTTTTAAGTTTGTAATTTTTTTGACAAAACTTCTTATGCATCGAACTAAAAATTTAACCGATATTTAATTTTATAATATTGTAAATCTTTAATACTAAAAATAAGATCCTTAACCTCATCCAATATATTATATCTCTTTTTGTATTTATATTTTAAACATTATGTATATGTATTTCTTTATAAATAAATGTTTTTATTATTATTATTATTATTATTATTATTATTATTATTATTATTATTATTATTATTATTATTATTATTATTATCTAATGATTGAAAAAATAAATAAGTATAAAATATTCAGGAAAAACTCTATTTTTCGGCTCTCTTAAAAAAATTCCATTTACACCTTCCACTAATTGATACTTCTAATATAAATTAAAATATTATACATCGAAAAAAAAAAAAGATCAACATCATCCAATTAACACACCATAGCAACATCCTAAACCATCATATAAGAAACAACCAACAAACCTCACCCCCAAAAACAAAAAACCAACACAACACCATAGCGCACCTATCGAGCGTTAGGTTCATTTGAATGACAAAAGGTGCGGCAAAGTGGCGGGTCAGAGGTCGACCTGTTGCCGCAGAGGTCCGCGCCCCCCTCCCCCCCGAGTGGCGCAGGCCCACCCCGAGGGCGTAGCCCCTGCGCCCCCGAGCCTCGGGATAAAATTAGAAGTTGCGCAAAGGCCGTACTACGCTCGCGGGGTACATGTGTGTACACGCGAACGCCTCGCGTCCTTGTGGAAGAAGGCTGTGCTTTGTGTTGGGTTTTATATGTGTATATATATGTATGTATATATATCTTTTTTTTTTTTTTTTGAGGAGTTTAAATGTTTTTTTGTTGGTCGTTGATGGGTTTTTCGTTGTTTTCATTAAGATATATTATATGTGTCTAGTTGGGAAACGGAAAAGAATAGGTGTGTTGTAGGAAGGTCGTTGAAAATTAATTTTTAATTTTTACCGGTTAATTATTTTTTTTTGTTTATTCAATATTTTTGAAAAACGTTATAATTTTGGAAAATTGTTTTGAAAATATATCATGTGAAGAGTTTACGGTTTTTTTTTCGAAAATATTCATGAAGAAATGTCGGGTTGTGTAGGTTAACAGGTTTTTTTTCCGGTTTTTATAAAAAATATTAATTTACCAGTAAACCGTTAATTAGTAAAAAAAAATAACTAGATTACTGTTAAATGAAAATTATGGTAAATTTGGCCTCCCTAGTATGTTGTTAATGTGGCATATGCCTTAAAAATATCAAATCAACATGAATTTTGTTATATTATGAATTGCTATGATAACTTTGATTGCGGAAATTTGTATAACTACACATAAGAAGACATTCCCATTTTAAAAAGTCTATCTTTGTTTTGTATTTTAGAAAAATTATGTGTTCAATAGTAAAAAAAAAACTCATATTTAATATGATAATTCAGCGGTTTTAGTTACTGAAATTAATCAGCATCTATTTTTCGAATTTCAACGGGAAAATCCGTGAATAAATTGAGAAATGGATAAAACCGCAGTATAAGGAAATGTTTTCTATGAAACCAATCCCAGAATTCACAATCGCATATTCATACGTAATCTATGTAACGTTCACTGCATAATAAAGCCATTTTGATACTGCGAAAAGTTTATGCATGTTTCCTTAATGTACACATCAATATAAAACGAAACATTAACTTAAAATAATTTTTTTTTTATTTCATATAAAAAATACGATTAAATTACAACTAATTCAAAATTATCCCATACACGATCGCTTTCATTAACCAACCATATAATATTAACACAATCAAATATCGCATCCATCCACTGACAACACCACACATCGCTCAACTCCAACAAACAAATACACGACTTTTCTCATGCGTTAAATTATCGCGATAACGCTTTCAGCCTCGTTAATTTTTCAGAACGTACTTACACGTACACAAACATGCGAGCAGTACGCGTAACTAGTCGTTATCTAATCGATCGTAATTAGATTGTCTGAAGTGAAATAATCGATTACTGTCGCTTACGACACTATTGCCACGCGTTCGCTCTAATGGCGCATTCATATCAATTTGAGCCGACGTTGAAAAATATTGCCGCCGCTTCGAAAACGACGTTTTATTTTCGTGTGTGTGTTAAAAGGTGTTGGGAAGATTTGGGTGTTTGATGATGAAATTTTTTTTAGAAAGGGTGTGACTCGAGTTGCCAACTTTGTCTCGCCGAAATAAAGGACACTTTGAAATATGCAGTGGTGGATTCATTTCGCCAAAATAATTTTTTTTGTAACCTCATATAGAGCCAGGTTCTAAACTTATTCCACCTATTATGTATGTCACAGTCCAAGTTTATTTCAGTCCATTTATATTTGAATCGGTCATAAATATACATTGTTTTGGGTTGTCTGTTATTAGGTTAGGTTTTTGTCAGCAATTTCATTTTTTTTGAACGAAGTTTTAGGTAGGGTCAAATATGCATGGATTAATAATACACATGGACTGCGATATATAAAAAAAATTAGATAAAGGTAGCGTCGCAGGCGAAATTTTTTCGTTTATGTGTATGTATGATATTTCCGATTATAGAAAATAAAATTTGTTTTTATGCAAACGAATGTCTTTTTTCTTCTGAAAGTGATTAAACTTTTATGATGTCTAACCTAAACATTATTTAAAACTTTCTAAACTAAAGCTAATGTAAAACATTTGTTTTTAAATTATTTTTGCTTTACCAAAACTATTCAAATTACAATGCTAAATGACATAATTTATCCGCAAGAAATTTTCAATTCCAAATTTCCAAAATAAAGAACATTTGTCATTTTTCCGAATTCAATAAAGGACAAGGACATGAACCTATTTTAAAAAACTGTCTATTCCTATAAAGAACGGTTGACTACCCTATAATACAGAATAAAACCTTTCTGGTATCATTGATAGATTTTATTATTAATATATCAGATTTTTTTTATTAAACACCATCAAAAATTTCAAACGCATAAAAATGAGGGTTTCCATCATATTTCGAGGTTTGTTCGAAAGATACATTACGCCTCGCTTAACGGGGGCACCTTTCTTTCGCGCTTAACGAAGCGAACTCATATTAATGCGAGACGATGATTTATTATATGTCTCGGATTTAAGGCTTGCTTTGTAAGAGCTCTGGAGACGTTCCTCTTTATCTAAATGTGAATTAAAATTCCCGAAAAAAATACGGGAATATAAATCTCTTAATATTTTTTCGCGCAAACTCTGCTTTCGAATCGTCAGATTATATTCGTACTTATGAAAATCGGTGAAGCGTAAAACGTGATTTCGTACGTCTCGTAGAATACGAATATAACAATACGAAATATAAACAAATTAATATGTTTATTTTTATAATCGTCGTCTGCAAAATTTCACCTCGCATAAATCAGAAAAACGATCGATTGCATTAAAAAATTTGAATAATTTGAAATTAAAAAAATACCGTGCAACGCTTGAAACGTTCACGCACACGTCACGTTTGAAATTCGCGCGAAATTCATTCAAAGTCCCGTTTAAAAAAATTATGCAATATAAATCATACGTCAACACGCACGCCGTTACCTTTTGCATGCCGGCGCTATTGTTGAACCGTATTTACGAAGTCCCAACAATGGCGGTTCGCCTTTTCTATTCTAATCGTCTTGCGAACAATGGACGACCTTCGCTCAATTTGGTTTTCAGTATCCTTGAAAGCATATTTATTTAAAACTAACGAATCCGCGATAAAAGTGTGCACGCATGTTTTCAGGCTTTTCCGAAGCACTCGACTGGAAATCTCGATTCGCTTCAGGTGTTAAATTTCGATTTTTTTTTTTTTATACAAAGTATCACTATCAAATTAACAGTAATCATTTAAATCTATTCGTTGGCCATGATAATTCACACTTAACTTCGTTTATAAAAATCTTGATAATACTAAATAGTTGACTATTTTATCTATTGGTATATCGAAATTTTATGATACATGGGATGAGTAAATTTTTATTGTCTTTAATCAAAAATATTTATTTTATTTTAATAGACATTCTTGGAATTTATCATATTTGACTCAGTTTAATAATACGGTTTAAAAAAATAGGAATTTATTAATTTATAGACAATCAAATCTGATTATATTTTTTTAAGATAAGATTCTTTTACAATGTGTAATTTGGTATTCAAAAAAAAATTTTTAGGTCAACTTCTAAACAGTAAACACGCAAAATTTTAACATTCTTCAACACCATTATACATGCAAGATCGATAAACCTCCGAACGCAATTTCAAAAAAATAAAACCAAGATCCATATCCGATCGGCGCCATTTTCAATTTCGCCTTATCATAATATAATAATACATTACAATGTTGACCGTGCAAGAGTAAACGGTGTTTGATCCGTTCGATGGCGATTGTTTGCTCTGCGAGCCGCGATAATACAATACAAACTTCATTTGCGCTCTTTATAACGTCGGCCATTTGCAAAGATGGCCGACGGTATGAAGCGGGAAAGCGCGCCGTTATACAAATTAATAACGCCCGATTACGGGCGGGAGATATTGAAAAAGTTTTCATTTGCGAGAACGAGGCAATACAATCGTGTTAAGTAAATGTTGTATTAGTGTATATTCGATGTTAATATAAAGTTATTCAATTTAATTGTTGTGCAAATTTTGGAGATTCTTGTACGTTGGGATCTTTTTGAATGACTTTGAATGTAATATTTTACCCTGTTTTTCCTAAAAAAATTCGTCTTATATTAATTTTGTATCCAAAAAATGAACTAGGGCTAATTTTAAGTAGATATCTTATATTTTTGCGGGAAAAAATTTAAGAATATAAAAACAAAGTCTTGTGTTCTCGTGTAAAAAGAAATAATAGTAGAAATTTCTTTAAAAAAAAATGTTTTAATCTCAAAAATTCACTATCACTAATCCCAATCTCTCTAATCCTTCCAAGCAACTTTTTTTGATTAATTTTTCAGTTGGTCTTATTTTTGGGATAAGGCTTATATCAAAAATCTTCAAAAATCATTGTACGACTTATATTCGGAATAGGTGGTATTTTTAGAGTAACACGGTAAGCTAAAAAAATATTTTTAATGAATAAAATATAATGGGAAGTATTCTTACTCAAATAATATGATATTTTCGTGCCATCTATTGATCGACATTTAAAAAAAGGGTTTATTATCAGAATGAAACAATTTGATTTCAAAAATCGTTTATCATTTTTTATCTATTTTCTGTTTATTATAATACTACAATGGTATTTAATAAATTAAGATTTTCTTGGTTATTTGAAATATTTGCCCGATTAAATGGAGCAAACGATCGATCTAATTGTTAATGAAATTTATCGATAATTCATTGTTCGAAATAATCACATACATATAAGACACATCCATAACGCATGTATTGTCTGATTTATTCAAGAATGCTTAAATATAATAGAAAAATATAAGACTAGCACGCTATGAATGTAAATTATTCAATCAAAATTGATCATTTGAATAATTTTCTAGACGTCGAATCTATTAAATATTCACATTCTAACACGTAGACACCGAAAATAAAATCGAAGACAAAAATCCGATAAAATGAAGAACCATTTGATTTATTACCAATGACGGTTATCTAAACATTTTTACAAGAACAGATAATATAGATTACCGACACGTTCGATTTCGCAATTTATCAATAGCCCATATAAATTCGCGATAATTCCGTGGAAAATTACACAGATCAATTTCGAATTATATACGAAAACTGACATGTTTCGATAAAAAATTAATTCATCATCGAATTATATCCGACCTCATTATTCACCTCTAATGAAACATTCATGAATATTTTCACGATGAATTGAACTCGTGTTTCAATTATCGCAATGTTAATATCGACGAAATGACATTTAATCTATTCGACGAGTGCGTTCGAAATTTATAATTGCGAATTGTTCGGAAAATTTTGCGATCGATCATAATTTCAATTACGGAACATTATCGAAATTTCGTCTCAAGAATTCCGAGATGTTTTGGTAATTAACTGGATCAGTATGTCGGGAATTTGAGTTGAAATGTTTTACATTTTGAATTTCGATTTTGTACGGTTGTTTGATTTGTAACAGATTCAAAGACGATGTATAATATAACTTTGTATTTAAATTTGAATTTAACCCAAATATCTTTAGAAATTCCTATAAAATTTTATGGTTTAAAAATCACAAGACGAAAATTCACCTTGAACCAATATTATACTTTGACTAAACATTGAAAAGGTTGCGAGAAAGGTTTCCGAATCGCTAACGATGCGTTTTTACATTCATACAGTACATTTATACATTATATATCGACCTTCTGGCAAGAAACCCTTCGAAGGCATTCAGGTCAGCATTTCGAATCTTTTTTTAACTCGGGATCCGTCGAACGTGAGCGCTTTTACATACAAAGCGAGAACGTGCAGAAAACACCATCGGAAAAATATCTACTGAGAATATCGGTTTTTCGCAATTTCGCATGTTTATGTACCTGTTACTTACCAGATATGAGAAGATCTATGTCAAAATGCACTTTGCAGATGTATCAAATGGCTCGTGACCCATTTTTATGCGTAACACTGACAATGCACTTTGCGCGAGTTTACGATTTCGATTTTTAACTCAGGTCGTTTTGTAATATATTATTTTCATATCATCATCATATTTGGTTCATAAAATAAAGAATTTTTTTCATTACAATAAAAAAATAATGTATAAATGAATCTAATACTGAACTTATTTCGTATAAAAAATATTTAGACTCTCATATCTAATTATCACTACTTTCTATTGTTAAAATCAATAAAAAAATTATAATTATGATTTATTTTACATCTTTTTGATGAAATATTTCAGCGTTGTGGTAAATAATGAAATCCATATTAGCAACAAAGGTACTTTACAGAAAATTTAAGAACGATAAAATATCTTCCCCTCGTGGTTCGAAATTTCTTAATTTCTTTCTGAAGGGATTATGGGTATAACCCCATTATGCCTCCAGCTCGCAACCGAAGGGATGGTGATTAAAGTATAGAATTTAAACGAAAATAAAATCATATATTTTCATTTCTATAATTTCAAAAATTTTCACAAGAAAACACACATAATTATTAATCCAAAAGACCGAATTCAAAGTCGACGATAGTTTCGCGAAAATTTCGAAAGTGGTCAGCATAAATACTGTATACGAAAATCTTAAATATTGATGAACACGCTTTCGCAGCCGCGCGAAGTGCCATTTGCGCGGATTTGCAAATTTTTGGCGGAATTTTAATAATTAATTTGTCCCCGTTTTGAGTTTCGAGGCTTAAGGGATTTCGTTCCATTTTCGAAGGATCTCCGAGGCGAAAGCGTGATGATACATATCTAAGTAATTAAGCCTCTCCTCCTTCAGAGCCTCCCTTTTCGCCAAATCGAGTTTCTGTTTGATTTTAGCGCCGTCACTTTGTAACCAAGCCGCGGCCATTTGGCCCACTAAAGGGCCTGTCATTTCCTTTTAAAGGTTCGTTCTATTTTTGTCGCGATTTTGTGGTGTTTTAGTTTTGAAAGCGCTTTAGATTTATATAAGGTTAAGTTCGATTGGTTGTATTTTGTGCAAGGTCATCGTTTGGTCAATCAGATGCGATTTTGTAAGAGATTGTGTGACACTTTGATAGTAATAAAACTTTCTTATAAGGGTGTAATTTATGTGTGCATTAAAAAATATAGATTGTGCCTTAAAACGGATTACTTGTGCATTAAAATATACGATGTGAATTATTTATGGTGCATTAAAGAATCTCGTATTGAGTATCATTTTATTTGTAGTGTGCACTGAAATAAAATTGTACATTAAAAAATATGAAATGAGCAATAGAAAAAAAAATAATAGTTCGTGCATTGAAATGATTGAGAGGTGGCAACGAGTAAAGAGTAAACCATACCAAATTCATGCCAAATATAAAAAAAGCTTCATTGTTTAATATAACATGAGATTACACTATAAAATAGATTTTCATCTTCTAAAAAGTATTTTCATTCAACAAAGATTCCACCAAGTTTATTTATAATATTTTACAACTTTTGTCAATATCAAAAATTATAATTAGCGTAAAAAGGTAAACAGAAACGTATTAATATTTAATGATGCTCAAAAAAACTTACATTGGTGTTAAATAAAAAGTTTTATTTCAAAAATTTATTAAATAAATTAAATTAAAATTTTCTTACAATTAGCCAAACTTAGAAACAGCAGTGAGAAAAATGAATCACTACTTTAAATGACGCTAATTTACACGAAATAAACTGTACATTTTTCAAAAAGAGGCTCGCAACTTTTCGAAAATTATTGACTCTCTTACTAGGGAAAACCGACTCGCTAAACTTTTCGCCTTCCCGGATTTATTAAGAAGTTTCGAAACGCTTTTTTTTCTTTTTCTGAAGTTCGAAGTGAAATTTTTGAACACTCTCCGTTGATTTCGTGCGTGTTTTCGTATATTTTCCTTTTTTCACTCCTTTTCGGGGGCTCGTGCGTCGTAAAACTCGGCGCGAGTTTTAAAATGCAAAAAGTTTTTCCCGCGGTAACTTTCGGGTTATAAAACAAACGGTCGGTTATTACACGGCCCGGTGGAAATTCGACTGAAATTAAGCCGAACACTTTTTTTTTCGACTTTTCCTTTCTCCACCTATCGAAAATTATGCCACTTTCGACTTCTGGTGATATATCGATATTTTATGGTGCGCCGATGGAAAGCAATTAGTTTCGAAGGTAGTAATTACAATCCACTTTATTATAATTAACGCAGTTGATTTTGTACTATCAAAACTTTCGAACGGTTCGAGTCGTTGATTATTAATTTCTTAATTGTCCACCTGATCGGAATTCATATAATTCTTATTTAAATTTCTGACATTATAAAAAAACAATACAATTAAAATAATTTAATTTAAACATGAATATCATCAATATCGTTAACTAAAAAAATAAATCAAACAAAACAAGAAGTTTTCACTCAAAAAAATCGCACAACCTCAATTCCATAAATTTCTCCACGTCGAAAACTTTCACATTTCGAAAAAGATTCGATAATAAAAACGGCAACATAAAACACAACACACACGACAATAACAATGCGCTCTAATGGTGCCGCCATTATCTGCAAAGGGGAAACTCGCGCAGTTCCGACCCATTTCGGCCATGTGCAACTAAGTGCACGTAATACATATAATGATGCATCGTATGTATGTGTATGTGTGGTCTCGTTGCAATTCTAGTGCATAAGGACCCTCCGGCCACCTGTAACCGGTTGCATTATCGATCGACCTGCAAATGTCCTTTGGTGCATGAGGGTCATTCGAATTAAGGGACTTGTTAAATAATCATTGATTCATCGACGTGACTATCTTTGAAAGTTTTATGTTCGATAATAAATTATAATGGCTTCCAATCTGAGTGGTTTCTAATAAAGAACGGATACGCATTTAATAATCGATTGATTTTTATAACTTTCAGAATGGCTGCACGTTCCTTGAGTCATAATAATGCACGTGTGATCATTATGGGTTCACATTATCAACGTTGTATATAACGGTGATGGTCAAAGTGTCCATGTGACATATTTAGGTCACAGTGGCGCTGACCTTTGTCTCATCGCAGTTTTTCCTAATGTCAATGTCTTTTGAATACCACTTGCTTCAGGCGTTGCAAATTTATTCCATGTTGCAGCTGAATTTTAAATTATTTTCTTTTTCAAGAATCGTATACCATTAATTACCAACTGTATCTAATATTTTTCCATTTCTGACAATTGTCAATTTGTTCTGTAATATTTTATATCATTCACATATCCATTTTAAATTAATATGTACATAATTTCCTTACGCCATATCCATTGCCATTTCAATCCCTTCACTTGACCCACATTTTTTTCCAATCTGATTAAAATTCTCACCCATACATTCATTTTTTTATATTTTAGTAATTCCATATTTTTCAATATCCATTCCGAAACTATTCCATTAACTGACCGTGTCAAAAATCGCTCAACTTTGATGATTGATGGAAACCAATGCGTTCAATATAAATAAACCATTGACGTAAATTATATATAAATATATATGATGGATTGAATTGAATCAAAACAATACCTTATTGTGAACCTTAAAAGGTTCGCAAAATAAATATAATATGTGATGAATACAAACATTACTTAATTTTAAAAAAATGGGCGCGATTTAACTGTACATTTAAAAATATACGATGTGCATTATTTCTGGTGCATTAAAGAATCTCGTATTGAGCATTATTTTATTCATAGTATGCAATAAAAATAAATTATGCAGTATACACTGAGCATTAAAAAAATATGAAATGTGCAATAGAATGAATAGTTTGTGCATTCAAATGACAGTAGGTGGCAACGTCGCCAAAGTAATCTTTCCCTACAGGCAATACAATACAATTGTCAACTGTCAATTGTCAAGTGTCAACGTTCACTTTTGAATCAATGTTGATTTTGTTTGAATTTGGTTTGTTGCGAACCGATTTTATTATGAAAGTAGTGAATAATGGTCGTGCGATTAGTATTTCATCCTCTTCATGTTTGCGGCGTCGCCGTCTTTTATTTACTTTCATTCTAATGCACGTATATTTATTTTAAGGTATAGATATTTTTTCGAATGCACACATTACTTTATTTAATGCACACTTATTTTATTTAATGCACATTTATTTTATTTTAATTTATTTAATGCACGTTCAAATTACTCCCAAAAAAAATTATTATTGAAATCTGAAATGAAATAATATAAAACACCCACCCCATAACTTTCCAAAATCTGAAAATTTTTCGCAATTCATCCGTCCAGATTAAAAGTTAAACTCCATTAAATCTCGAAGACGAAGTTAGTCGTCAATGGGCGGGGCGGGCTCTCTTTTGATCGCCGCTAAAAATCTTCCGAATGACGGGCGCCCCTTTTGGCGGGAAACGGGATTATGCGATTAGCGGGTCCAGGTGGAGGACGACGGTTTAATCTCGTTATATTATATAACTTCCGCGAACAATGGCGCGCGCCGGATCTGCGATTTGATTACCATTATAAATGAAATGTCGACTCGGGTCTGTCTTCGAACGGGCGTCCGTTAATCGTCGTTAATTAGTGCCGCTTAACGGGCGGACGCGGTGCGGTTTTTTGACGTGAGCGCGTTCGCGAACGCGCTCTTGCATTAATGCGTGTTCGCTAATTAGTTCTAGGTTGGGCTGAAGGCTCGCTTTGTCGTGTCGAAATGTATGGTGAGGTGGTTTTGTTTGTGAATAATATATTGTTTTTTGTTCATTTGTGTGTTGTTTATTGATTTTTGAATTGTATTATTGTATAAATGTTACAGTGAATCTGTTTTTAGTGAAAGTATGATAATATTCGTGTGTATTGGCTTTATTATATTATACAATCAGTGAACTTGTATTAATATATTCACAAACAAAAGTTTTTGAGATTTAAATATAAATATAACATCATTCACCGTAATGATTACAGTTATGATATATTAGGCTAATCAGATGTCCTCTTTATGAGGAGGGTTGTCCTTCTTTTGGAAACCTTGCCCTTTTCTAAAAATCTGTCCTCTTTTATCCTCAATGAAAAATTATCCTTCTCTGTACATATCAATAAAAAACGAAAAAAAATTAAAAACTATTTTTAGACCTATTAGTTTTTACTATTTTTTTGTCAATGTAAATTTTTATAATCTGGTCCCCCTAAATATTTATCTATTGACATGTATTTGTGTTTTCAATGCAGATTTTAATTCAAAAATATTCATTGTAAAGATATAAATAATTAGAATGATTCAATTCAGTACTGTTTTTTTTTCACAATTATAAATTCTCTCGTGATGAGCGCATCTAATGATCTACTAGTCATGTCACAACTCGATTAATTTATGATTGTTTAATTCGCATTAATTAATTAATATTTTTATATTATACAATACGCGATTTATCATTCAAATTTTTCAACCATCTTCAAATCTTTCACGCCACACAAACACACTCAATTTTTTTCAGATCATCAACATCGCAAACCACTTTCAACATCTAGTTTTATATTATACAAAACAAGAAACTAACGATTCAATCCCATTAAAAAGAACAAACAATTTTTTCAACGTCACTATTACAATACAAACACGATTATTTACATAATACGGAATCAAATCATCACAAAGTTTCTATCATTTTCATCCTCGATTAAACATGCAAATTACGACCACAAAGGAAGACGCACTTACCCATAATGGCGGCGCACAAGCAATTCCGCAACTGCATCAACATGCAATCACCATACAACAATGCCCATCGATACGACCAACATATGAATTAAATATTACAATTATAAAGTTGGCAAACGTGGTCGGCGGACGCGATTGGACGGTCATGGACGATCGCCACCGTTCTCCATTAGAATTTCCTCGAGATTGAGACGGACGTCGTTTTTTACGACCGCACATAACTCTGGCAATTCCGTCGGCCGCCGTGATTAAAATACTTTAATACGGCCATTTTTACAATGTTACACAATCGATTCGGTTCACAATAACGTAATGGGAGGAAAGTAATAAAAGTGACGCGGGAATCGTTTGGTGCATAAAAGGGATGTCGTGGCGTTTTTTGTTTTTTCGATCGATGGCTTTTTGTGATTGATGGATATATTTTTCGCATTTTATATGATGAAAATATATTTTCGACGGGTCGTTGAAGTGTTATTTCGAGGTCTGAGCCATGTAGGGCCAACTGACTGTCTCACCTTGTCTGTCAAACTGGTGGTCATTGCGATCGTAAAGTGGTCAGCAAGGGCGCAGCCTACTCAGCCCCTAACTCGTCTGCCTCATTGGTTTTCATTGCGATATGTTTAGTGGACAGCGACCGCAGGATCTAGAACATAGAGACATGTACCGTTGGCCTGAAAGCCTCCTCCGTTGATATGGGACGGGATGGTTCTTTCGTTCCCTGCCCCTTACCATGACTTGAGCTAGCGTGGTAAAGTATAGTTAATGGCGATGATGATGATGATGATGATGATGATGATGATACTTTCACCAACTCAGTTAGCGAATATGTATTTAACTATAGGCTTCACAATCAACGAATTTGTATTCATTCATATGAAAAAAAATTCTAAACATTTATTTACAAATAAAATATACTTTTACTGGGAACATACAACCACTGTAGCATATACACATATTTTCTACTACATAATAATAACCAATTTTTATTTATCTGTTTATCTGTCTGTGGTAACACTCATAACACATTAATATTTCGGACTCCATTTTTCAATTATTTTTAATCTTTCATCTATTCAAATCCATCACAAAAGTTAATCGACAAATAGTACGGTCAATAAATAACTGTGATTGCATGATAGTTTGATTTTAGTATTCAAACTTTTGCAGATTTATTTTTCTTATATTTATCTAATTCTATAATAACATTAAAAATATAGGTGTTATATTGCATATTTCGTTTTTGGTCGATTTTGATAGTTCCATTTCGCGTATGAGTCTATTCTAAAAATATGTTGAAGAGTTAATTGTATAATTCGCCAGTCGACATTTGCAACAGTTATGACACGTATCCCGACCAAAGTGCAATAAAAGCGCAACATCAAAGTGCAACTGGCAATTCCGCGTTTTTAACGCGATACCCTTCCTCGTAATGCATATTTAATTTCATCGACTACTGCGAAAAACAAACATTAAGCTATGCCCTGATTATCGTTGCGAAATACCGAATTCTATTTCCAACACAATAGTGCTAAACGACTAAAAAAAGACTATTTTTATTTAAAAAAAACTTTTTCCTTCATCTTATATAGTTCGAATATAGACAATCTTATTTCGAAAGGACCTATAAATAAACCTAATTTTCCCCAAAGGTCACCAAAGTTCGCAAATAGATCGGCTATATTCAAATATAAACACAATTTTATTTCCGCATATAGAACCTGACCGATATACATAAAAACCGCATATGTTTTATAGACAGTTATGCGAAATCGCGTTCACCTGAGCGACTACTGCACTACGGCAAAGCAGAAATCCGCAACCGTGTTGAATTGTACGTCCCAGGTGAGGGTCGACGAGGGTGACCCGACCTTCGTACGATCCCCTGCTGAAGACCTGATGCTGCAGTGTCTGCTAATAGTCCGTTTATCAATCAAACTGTCAACACGGGCGGGATTTCTCGGGATACCTGCTCTTAATTAGTTTGCGTCGCAAAGGCGTGAGGTGGGTAGTGTGGAAGGTTGCTGGGTCATTTTCGTGTGTGTGATAGATTTTTATAGTGGAAAATGTGAAGCTTTTCGCTATAAGCCGTGGCTTATTGAAAAATGTAGAATTCATCATAAAACGGGGCAAATAAAAGTGTAAATTTATGTAATATAATATAGTGAGAAAAACGATAAAATGTTCCGAAATATATTTTTTGATCTATTTACCAATATGCGCGGTTTTATGAACATGCGGCTTTGTAAACATAATATGGAAATTTGACTGTGAAAAAAGGATTTATCTTGTTATACGGAGAGCCAATATACACTTAAAATATACTAAATATGATATTTAGAAGTTTTTATATTATTTTTTATGACTAATTGTGTGGTTAATAGATTGATAACTTGATTAGTATCGAAAAAGTTTTTTCTTCAAATGGGCTTTGAATAGATTGTATACAATGAAAATGCCGATAAATTAAATAAAAGAATCAGATTAAAATCAATTTCGTACTCCCGAAATTTGAATCGCCTGTCAAAATTTATCATAGCCTTTAACGTTATTTAAACGGGAACGAATTACTGTGTACAAGATAATTTAATCATCAATCAAAATCATTCTAATTAATTACTTCGAGCATACCTATTCTTCATTTTCGTCGAAAACGTAATTATACGAAAACAGTCAAACAGCTTTCGCACGACATCGCGCCGTGTGAAAAACTTTCCGGGAATAACCCACATGCGTTGCAAATCCTTATTATGCCATTAAGTATAAAATATTTAACTTCATAATTAGGGTTATCCTACGAACACAGAAACGCGTCTAATTAAGTAAAACGTTGCCTGCCAACCTCCCCCAAGGCAGGTGACACAAGCAGTCCTCGATTACATTACATTAAGCTTTTGCGAACTAGCCAAAGTGTGGAAACTAATATTTGTCCTGCAAACAAAATGAATTAGTGATAAGAGGGAACGCTTTTGTAGAAATCAATTATAATGGTCAGAATGTACAGAGTTAAATTCTACACTTGTATAAGGAAGTATAAAGTTTGAACAATGCAACTAAAGGATGCTAGTTCTATAGCAGTGCTATGCTAGTAGGAGTTCTATACTTGGTCAAAGTCTTATTCAGAACTAATAAAATGAGCTACACGTAACATACAAACATCCAAGACAATGTTAAGACTCGGTCCATAAAACAAACTATCCTATATATTAAGGAGGGAGGCACTTTCATGGGATTCGATTGTCGCTGGGTGTAGTACATAACGCCAATTGCATATTGTATCAATTATTCATCTGGTCAGAGCTTCCGGGCGTATTTTATGAGCCACCATAAAGCGCCTTTATCGGTTACGACCTCCGAGGTCCTAAAGTGTAACGGCGCTAATGCCGCCGGCTTACGGACGGGTCACGTCGGACGAATTCCCGTCAGAAGCTTCGAGGCTTCCATGATAATGGCCTGGCTTTATTAAACAATGTTCGTGTATTGATTGTGTTACATCGAGCTTGAGGAGTCAAAATGGCGAAACGGTTATGGAAATGCATTTGAATTGGACGAGGTTTGGGTCGTTGAGTCAAGAATGTAAGTGCCTTGTGAGTTTAAATGGAGCATTTTAATGTTATTTCGATAGTAAAATTTTCTTTACACAGCATTTAAATTATTTATGTCGTGTCAAATCGTTGCATACTATAAATTAACACACGATTTAAGCAATTATTTTCGTGTAATTGCACCAGACATTTGCGATTAATGTGATAAACGAGCGGTTGTTTCAAGATTGAAAATATGAAACTGCAAAAACAAACCAAATAATCGTCTGAGCTATTTTGTAGACCAGAGGCCGACGCTCTGTATTCTGGTGCATCAGGGGTCATCAAATGGTAAGATAATAATCACAGATTTCACACTCTCGATGAAGAACTACATATGTATTTGACCAACATTCATACAACTAAATCAGTTCCCATGCCATTTTTAATAATCGCCTAATCTCGAGCATTCAAATTTTAAATATTCCCTTCGCAGATATGCTGCAGATCCTTTTGTTTCCTCGGTTCTGGAAAGCTTTGATTCGGCTCCGAAACTTTCACAATTAAAAACGCCAGATAACGATTCGCTCCATCCAACGTCGAGGTCTGGTGTGCAACTCGATACTTTTTAATTAGACAAGCGTAACGAATCGGCTGCGTAATTAGAATTGGAGGTTAAAGCGAAACGAGTTTCGATCAATGAAACATGATTCCGTTATTAATTTGAATTTTTTTCGCTCGCTTGACACATTCGAAACATTCGAATGGTTTCGTGCGAAACACACGCAGACCTGGAAATTGAAACATTGTATTTTTCACGACAGCCGGAAGCTAGGTGCGAGTTTTCCCTTGACATTTCGGAAAAGTCGGAAAAACCCCCACAGCCAACGCGTCCTTCGGGCGGCACTACAAATAACGTGGTGTAGCGTGACTCGTGAATGTTGACAGTGTAGGGGGAGTTTACACGTTATTTCTGCAGTACAAATCGACAAAAAAGTCACTCACATAAAACACTTTGAAGCCACATATAAATAGAAACTGATAGCATTCTCAATTTCACAATAGAAAATACACTTTTTCAAGTCTATACATTCATTTTATGATCCAGGAAGAGATCTATTTTCAATTTTTACATAAAATTCCAAGTTGAACGCTCCACACAGGTGGCCATTCTGTATACACGAGAGCATAAGTAAATTTAACACCCAGTGTTCATGAATTCTATTCAAATAAACGCGATCTAATTATGGAATTGGTGCAAAGAGTGTTTGAACAATGTTAGCTGCGAAACGAACCGAACCGAATGCGTTCTGGGTCAAATTGGATCTTTGGCAGTGACACGTCAATCCTATGGCTAGCGACCGGGACAGTGTCCCGGTTAGGAAACCTGTGTGTGCAATTAACCCTCTGTTGTGTGTTGCGTCATATGTGTACGATATAAATGCTATGAATAAAATATAAGCTCGATCATATGAATGAAAAGAAATCGAGGGGTATTCTGGGACGAGTAAAAAGTTCGATGTAGTCGTGAGATGGATGAATGGAAGATGAATACGCAAAACATTAGAATAGTATCCAATAGAATATAAAAGATAACAATTTAGATTGAGGGGGCGATGAACTGATTAAATTGAAAAGATGTATGAAGCGCACTGAATGAGAGTTGCCAAAGATCAGCAGCAATGAAATATCTACATCGAATAGTGAATAGCAATGACACAACTCAAAAACTTCTATTAAGATCAACACACAAAAAACATCTTTCAATGACACGAATAAAAATACACATCTCACACGTCAAATTGGTGAGACATCAAAAGAACAGCATATCGAAAACCATCACGACATCACATACAGAAAAAAAGGGAAATTCCTCCCAGCACCCCATAATAAAAGCGCTCGACACGCACGTGCAAGCCAACCGTGTGCACAACGGGAATAGTTGTCGCTTGTTGCGACAAACAAAACCGTCTAGCATTTCCTCACTCTCTCTCGCTTGGTGGCCAGAGTGGTGTCTCGGGTATAAATAGCCAATGATGCAATCTCGCCAATGTGAGGTGCAGCGCGCAACCAAAACGCCCATTCGCATCTATTTATGTGGTAGCCCAAAGGGCAGTCGCCCTTGAAGCGCTTCCGCAATTCCCTTTCTATGCCTGAGTTGACCTAGTGATTCGGAGCTGCGTTTTTAATAGTTCCCAGATCTGGCAGTCATTGAACTTTCTGCTTGCTCGAATCAATGGGCTTCAGAAGTGTTCATCTCCTTCGTGGCTCTCAGTATCTGAAAATTTAAATACTGTTAATCAAAATTACCAATTTGGGGCTAAGTTTGTACTATGATTTTAATCTGCACTTATCAATAATGCTTTTCTTCGTCGTTAATGAGTTTTCTAGAGTTCTTTGTCGGGCTTCAGTATTTATCTCCTTTGTGATTTTCAGTATCTAAAAATTTAAATACTACTTATTATAAATACTTAATATGATAAAAAAAAATACCAATCGGAGACAGTGACGTCCCGAGACAACGTGCCGTCGTTAGGCAAAGTTCAAAATAACACCTTCTCTAGAAATATAGTTCAAAGTTCAAACGATTTTTTTTTAAATAATAATTCTATTATAGATAGGTATTTTAAATTATATTTTTACGTCGTAAATTTACTCTGAAACTCAAATACTCTTGTTAATTTTTTGGTCAAATATGTTTTTATAAAGAAAATATTTATTACTAAATTTATTTTGCCGTCATCAGGCATTGCCTTATTTGCCTATGCCGTCGGGACGTCATTGAATGGAGGTTAATAAGTTTGTATAATACTATGATTGTAATCTATACTTATCAATAATGCTCTTCTTCGTCGTCGATGAGTTTTCTTAGGAAGTTAAGCGGTCGAAAATGGGGCAAGTGGGCTGGGAAACAAAGAATAATAAATTATTATCTATTTCTCTCTCAGCACTCTTGCACGGAACGGAAAACTAGAGCGGAACATGCCAATGTGTATCTGAAAACGGATAAATCAAGCCCGCCATGCTAAAATGTTTGCAATAAATAACGATCTCTCAAAATACAAATCCCATATCTTTCTCAAAAAAAAAAAAAACTGTAAAACGAAAGGAAGCGAAAACGCCAGCGACACACACCTTGACATTTGAACAAGGGGATTTCTTCCCGTCGATTAGCGAAAGAAAATCCTCGAGATGGAAAAGTTTTTATTTTCGTCTCAGAGGGGAGGCAAAAACGCTGAAAACTTCGACACGGTCACCTTCTGTTACAAAATAAATCATGTTTCAGAGCCTCGGCGAAGAGTGGAGGGAAAGTGGAAGAGATCCCCCGACACACTTGTCGAGACTTTTATTTGCTCCGACCAAACTTGTGAATACATTATATCGGCAAAAACGTCTTTATCGCCTCCTGTAGTGACGCAGTATAGGTTATTTTTTTCACCCGCCATTTTTTTTTCAGCACTCCGCTCAAATATGGCCGCTCGAGTATGTACGTATCATAGACGCGGAATTCTCCGCATAATAAGCAACTCGCATACTTCGGCGAACAATGCCTATCTCGCCGTTCAAAGCTTTTCAAATATTTTCATGCAAATTGTCCGAAAACGGCCTTTTTCAAAAAATTTCGAGAGCACGTCTTCAAGATTCGTTTGAATTTCGGCCGAATTGAATATGCGGAGTTTCGTTGACTTTTCCGCGATGGATATGTCGCTATATGTTATGTTGACGACTCGGCGATAAATTGTCGCATAAGATATTTTATTTGAGTGATCAAACATTTTTAAAACGTTGACGAAGTATTACATTACCGTAGCGTGAAAACGGATTAAAAATAGTATTGTCTACAAAAAAAAATTAGATGATGATTGCTCGTTAGTCATCAGCGACTTCTGATGAGTAGTGTTCACCAAAATTAGCGGCAATTCGTCATAAGTAAGAGTTTTTTATTGACTTTTTGACTTTGAAAATCACTTATGAGTATCTATTGCCTTATCCTTATATGATAACAATAAATTGTTTTTATTTTATCAAAGTTAAATATGATATGGTTATTAGATAAATATGATTCCGTATCGGTTTTTAGCATTTGAACTCTTAAAACAAGTATCAGTGCCTTTTTGTCGCTGAAAAATCGCTTACATAATTACTGCACTATTTTATATAATGACTAGATAGTTTCTATTGAAATTAAGCGATATGTGATATAGTTATTAGATAAATATGATTCTGTATCGGTTTTTAGCATTTGAGTTCATTTTACATCAAATATCAAAGCTATTTTGTCGCTGAAAAGTCGCTCATGCGACAATAGTCATATTTAACGATTTTTATTGAAGTTAAGCAATAAGTAATAAGGTCAATATATGGATATAATCACTTATCATCAATCTGAAACAGTTTTTAGTATTCAAAAACACATAAAAACCAACTTTTCCCATTTTATCATAAAAAAATAAACAATCAAACTTCCCAAAATAAACACCTATTTTCCAATGAACATTATATAGGCTTACGTATGATGATATAATAATATAACGGCAACAAATCAAACCGGAAAATTCAATACGGCGCGTCAAAGGATTCACCGAATCGGCAAATCGCAATTCCTTCACACGTCCAATTAGCCCTATATAAAATTTACGACGGAATTCATTTCGCGAATATTCCCCGGGTCCATTTTGCCTTATTTTTTTGTTTTATTGGCGGGCCATAAATTGGATTCGCGCTGCTAAATCCCGTACTTATGTATGCAGGATCCGGGATTTTCTAGCCCCGGCGATAATCTCGGGATGTTGTTTTCCCGAGGTGTATTTCTCCGTGAAATCGTCCGTTTATTTTGTATCTCACAGTGAAAAAAATCGAAACAATACAAGATGCTTCGGTGAGACCATCTTTTCTGTGTGATTGTTTCGAATGTGTGTCAAAAGTGGAATATAACAATGATCGAATGGTTTATTTTTGTTTCGCGTTTTGTTGCAAGCGTTAAATATTTGAATTGAAACTATGTGTTGTTGTTCGCAATGTTTTATAACATTGCCGGCGTTTATAGGAAACGATAAATATTGTTGCGAATTGCATTTGGCGACGCTTTTATTGCGTTCTTTTGCTCGCGAAGCAGTCGCGAAATATAAACGGTTTTTATTCAACGATAACTCATTCAAATTGGCGGAAAATCTCGTGAAATTGCAACACGACATATCGGAAACGATACGGCATTGTTTCGTCATCAATGATGAATCATCGACATGTGACAAACCGCAATTTTCAAGGACCATCCGCGAACGAGTGCTAAACTGATACTGACCCGCGAATTCGCAATTTTGCACCATTTCGAAATTCCAGAATCGAATGACGTCAGAGTGCATCTATGACGATAAACATAAACGATGCAACTGCATAGTAAAACGTCATTAGATTTATTTTAATTTATTCAAATCAGTTTTTTTTCTATTTCAAGTTCATATGAAAAAGATTATTCATATAAAAATAAAAATTTAATCAATAACGGTTCTGATTTGAAAACGTTCTATAATATGAAAGTTGATCCATTTCGTCAAAAATAATTGAATGTATTATTATTAAAATTCGCATTAAGATTCGATAACATTATGGTCATAAAAGCAGATGTCGAAATCGATAAGGAATGCGGTTTTTATCGAAACAATGACGAATTTAATAATGGTTCGAATTAGAGTTAACATTTTTAAATGATATTTATAAATCAAAATGTATAATAAAACAATACAATAAGGAAAAAATGTGATATTTGTTGCAGTGACGTATTCGCGTAACGTTATCTAATACGGGCTCGATATGAATTTGTTAAAATATTAAAATCATCATATACAAAACCAAATACGAATTGATGAACTTTTAGATTCGTGTATGAATACCTAAAAAACGAACGAATGTCGTATCAATTGTGCAAATTAAAAAAATCTCATTTCGACCGTCATAAAATGCAAATTCTCAGACGCATAATTGACTGAATAATTAAATAAATTTGAAGAACGGTCGTAGACGAGAATTCCACAACGCGCCATATAACGGTTCAAATTCAAAAATACCCCCACCTAATCTCGAATTTCTCGACCATTAACTCGGCGCAATACCGTTCTCGTTGAATCAACATCGCATATAACGATAAATATTTGAAAAATATAAAACAAACGTTGCGCAGATAAGCCAGAAACTGGAGCGCAAGAAAAGGGCGTAGGCGCTAACCGATACAACGATCCGTATTCTAAAACTCGAGTTTTTTCATGAACTTCAAATCAACAAAGATTATTATAATTGTTTATATCTGGTTCAATATCGACCTAGATTCAAAAACGTTTCCGAAAAAATATACGATTTGTATAATAGACAGATTTTTTAATTAGATTTGGTAACGGTCCAATTTCGAATACATCCCTTTTCTTAGAAGGGATAAACGTGTGAGTGAATTGATCGAAAAAACGAGCACTATACATACAAAATTCAAAGGAATGTATGATCGAGGGCGTTTTCGCATTCGGTAACAGTCCAAATTCGAAAACGTGGAGCACGTACGCGAGAATCGATCCAAGAAACGAACATGTGTAAATACGAAATTTGAAAAAATGTGTAAAAGAAACGATCCAGATTTAAAAAAACATGCATATATGAACGAATTAATCGAAGAAATTATCACGTGCGAATGTAAAATTTGTATTAATGCATGATAGAGGATGAAGTAACGGTCCAAATTCGAAAACGTTCCCCCCCCCCTTCTCAGGGAGGGGATACGTATATGAAGGAATCAATCCAAGAAATGAACACGTGTAAATACAAAGTTTCCCAGAATGTATGGTACAGAGCGTTTTTTTAGAACTCGAAAACTGTCCAAATTCAAAAGCATATGTGTACGTATGAGTAAAGAAATCATCACATACAAACGCGAAATTTGAAGGAAATATGACAGAAGACGTTCGATATAACGGTCAAAATTCAAAAACGTCTCTCCTTTCTCAGAGAGGGGAAACGTGTGCGAACGAATCAATCCAAGAAACGAACACGTGCAAATACAAAATTTGGAACAATGTATAATAACGATCCAAATTCGTAAACATACACATATGAGCGAGAAATAATCTCACACAAACGTGAAATTCGGAAGAATGTTATTAGAGACGTTCGACATAACGGTCCAAATTCGAAAACACACATTTGAAACAAAAGAACCTTCGACATAACGGCCAAAATTCAAAAACGCCCAACACACACACACACACAACATCCTCATACTTAACCCAAAACACACCGACGAGCAAATCTCTCATCACCAACGGACCGAATTTGAAAACGTCGCCCCCCTCTCTGAAAGGGGCAACGAAAACACACAAATCCGAAACAAAAGAACGTTTTACGTAACGTTCCAAATTCAAAAACTCAAACACACACAATCGAATCTCACACTTACACAAAACTTACAACACACATCCTCAAACATACACAATCAAATCAATCGAATCCCACACTTACACAAAATCTACAAACACACATCTTTCATGATCAACGGTCTGAATTTGAAAACGTCCCCCCCCCCGAGAGGGGCAACGCACACGAACACAAATCCGAAACAAAAGAACGTTCGACATAACGTTCCAAATTCAAAAACTCAAACACACACAATCGAATCAATCGAATCCCACACATACACAAAACCCAAAACACACACAAAACCCAAAACACACACCTTCAAACAAATCTCTCATCACCAACGGTCACAATTTGAAAACGTTCCCCCCTCTCTGAAAGGGGCAACCCATACGAATACAAAAAAACACACACCATCAAACAAATCTCTCATCACCAACGGTCCAAATTTGAAAACGTCCCCCCCGAGAGGGGCAACGCACACGAACACAAATCCGAAACAAAAGAACGTTCTATGTAACGTTCCAAATTCAAAAACTCAAACACACACAATCAAATCAACCGAACGTTCCTCCCACACTTACACAAAACCCAAAAACACACATACTTCATCATGACTAACGGTCTGAATTTGAAAATGTCCCCCCTCTCTAAAAAGGGCAACGCATACTAACAAAAATTCGAAACAAAAGAACATTCGACATAACGTTCCAAATTCAAAAACTCAAACACACACAATCGAATCCCACATCTACACAAAACCCAAAACACACACCATCAAACAAATCTCTCATGACCACCGGTCACAATTTGAAAACGTCCCCCCCTCTCTGAAAGGGGCAACCCATACGAATACAAAAAAACACACACCATCAAACAAATCTCTCATCACCAACGGTCCAAATTTGAAAACGTCCCCCCCCGAGAGGGGCAACGCACACGAACACAAATCCGAAACAAAAGAACGTTCTACATAACGTTCCAAATTCAAAAACTCAAACATACACAATCAAATCAACCAAACGTTCCTCCCACACTTACACAAAACCCAAAAACATACACACTTCATCATGACCAACGGTCCGAATTCGAAAATGTCCCCCCTCTAAAAAGGGCAACGCATACGAACAAAAATTCGAAACAAAAGAACGTTCTATATAACGTTCCAAATTCAAAAATTCAAACATACACAATCGAATCAACTGAACATTCCTCCCACACTTACACAAAACCCAAAAACATACACACTTCATCATGACCAACGGTCCGAATTCGAAAAAACCCTATCCCCCCGGAGGGGGGGCCTCGCGGGCCTCGGGCTCACCAGTTGAATTTGTCGCAGCGGGTCGTTTCCTGCGGCGTCCGGCGGGGGGCGCCTGCGCTTGACGCATTGCAGGTGCGCGCCAGCCAATGGGCGTCCAGCGTTGCCTCGCCAGCGCCGCGGCGGTAAACAGCCGCGCCCAGCGCCGCCAGTCGCGCGCCGACCGCCGCACGCCCAACAACGCACCGCAAAAGCTAAAATGGTGAGACGACGCGACACTGCTACAAACCCACACATCCCACACAGTGACAGTGACCGCTACTCTATGTCGTTGCTGCGATCGTGACTGTAGTACGAGCGGCGGCCGCGCGGCGCCACGCGTCCGTTTCGCGCCCCGCGTGTCATGGCCGCCGCCGACTCGGAGTGCCGGCCCGATCGATCGGCGGTTATGGACGCGCGCCCGTGTAATTCAACACGTGTGTGCCAGAGCGCGGGGTTTAATTATAAATTGTGGTTCGGGTGGCCGCGTGCGCGCGGGCGCCCACTGCAGCGTGCAGTTGCGTCTTTCGATGGCGGGGTCGCGGCTTTCGGACAGGCCGGGTTCTAAACTTGACCCCGTCGCGTTTGAATTTGGCTCTCGTGGGAAATGCGGTACTAAACTTGGCCCCTCCCGCAATATCGAAATTTAGCTTACGTAGAAGACCGGATTCTGAATTTACCCCCTCCCCCCCCTCGCGTTTGATGTAAAATGTTAAAATTTGGGTCTTGCGGGAAATTCGGTAATAAACTTGGCCCCTCCCCGCTTTATTACTCACAATATCAAAATTTAGCTCCTACAGAAGACCGGATTCTGAATTTACCCCCTCCCCCCTTCGTTACACATAAAATATTATTATTTGGCTCTTGTAGAAAACCCGGTACTAAACTTGACCCCTCCCCGCTTTTTACACAGAATATCAAAATTTAGCTCTTACAAATGACCGGACTCTGAATTTACCCCCCTTCCCCCTCGCGTTACTTGTAAAATATTTAAATTTGACTCTTATAAAAGGCCGGGTACTAAACTTACCCCCTCCTCCTTTTTAACACAATATTAAAATTTTGCTCTTGTAAAGGACGGATTCTGAACTCACCCCCCTCCCCCACCCTCGCGTTACTCATATCATATTAAAATTTTACTCTTATAAAATACCGGGTTCTAAACTTAACACATAAAATATTTAAATTACCACAATCAAAAAATTTTCGTTCGTGACTCGGTTTCGCGTAATAAATGACAATTAAAAAAAATCATTATCATACAAACACCTTTTTATCATCTAAAGAATGACTCACTATTACAATATATCTACTGCATTAGTATAAAAAAAACTAATAATATGTTAAGGGTCTCAAGGCGGGCGCCTCCCCCGCCCATGACCAAACCCACCCCTGATTAATTAACCATAATGCTAAATCGGTCCGAAATTGCAATTTGACTTCACAGGTCGTTGACTTTGCGAATCCATGCGTTCAAAAAATCGAACATAATTCAATTATAGAAATTGGTCAATTTTAAATGTGCTTTTTTGCTTCTGAAGTAGAATCGCGTAAATAAGAGTCAATCAATGATGCGTGATTAGTGTACGCCTCGACTGAAAATGTCTGATCGATCCTAACTACATGTTAAACTTTTATAGTTTTATCTATGGTCAAACTTCCGCAGTTTTATTTTTTAGAGCAACACATGAATTAGTACAAATATTTATAATGATGTGGTTTTTTTTTATCATGCCAGCATTAACCTTGCTGTTAGTAAAGATAAGAACTACTATGAACAATCGAGAGTTTCATTCAATGAAATGTTACAAGACAGACACTTTCGACGATTATTCTTAGATTTGATAATTTTGCCGCAGCATTATCTATAGGGATCGGTTATTGTTATCAACTGCAGATAAGAATTAACGACACATTATATTTATCGTTTTGTTAATATTATTTCACTTAATTGTTCAAATTCATAACTATGTTCATAACAAATGCTACAATTGCGCATCTTAACCCGACCAAACATGCAAAAACCAAATCAAATATTTGAACAAAAATTATCTCCAATGTCGACTACACACTTTCATAATCTACGGTTATAAAAGTTACTCGTGTATCATTCAAAAAGCATTAACGCATAATCCCTGAAATATATCAAACTCCCATATATAAGTTTCTTTGGAAAACCTCTCCGGTCCATTTACCGAAATGGATCCGAAGAGCAAGTTCCGTCTCCTCGTCACCCGTAAACTCTTCGACCCAACTTCAGTACACTGGACACAATCAATTCACTATTTCAATATGAATATCTTGCAAATTGTTACTGTTCTTCCTTTTTTATAGGCCGACCAACTCACAGAGGAACAAATTGCCGAATTCAAAGAGGCGTTCTCATTGTTTGACAAAGATGGAGATGGAACCATCACAACAAAGGAACTCGGCACCGTCATGAGATCTCTAGGCCAAAATCCAACTGAGGCAGAATTACAGGATATGATTAATGAAGTAGATGCTGATGGTAAGCATGATTTCGTACGTTACAGACTAATTATATGTTTCCTCCATTTGTTTTTTTGTACGGCGACGGCAACGTTTCACACTCTGTCATGCAGATCTTCTGTCCTATTGTTTTTTTTAGCTACGTGTCCGTCTACGATGCAAATATATTCAAATTGATTCATGTGGAAGTCGGCGAGGATGTTCTTCATCAATATGTCGATATGCATTCTTTTCAAATGTTATAAAAGTCTATATATTTATATATTCCATCGATTCTGTTTAGATAATTTGATCATTAGTCATATTATGATACCGTTATCTTTTATAATATAGAGATTTCGAGTTTGATTCGTGTTATATTCGATGAAGTCACTATGTATGGATCTAATACATGCAAATTAAACTATATTTGCTTTGCTTTTCACACCGTTCGTACCATGGCACCGTCCGCTAAGTATGGTAAATAACCAACCGAAAAAACCGTTTTTCATATTCAACAACTCGCTAAGCCTGAAACAACACATGTACAACCCAAATTAAAATTCACATACATACATTATCGCGAGATTGTAATAAAGCGGCGCCGGCGCTAGACAGCATATACGTCGTTTTTTTGTGTTTCTGAACTTTTTTTCATCATTTATTTTCGGTTTACATGAGTGTTCAGCAAAAAGTCGTAGATGACGGTGTCGGCGAAACGTTTGATTGAAAATAGACATGGTGCGACCTTCTTGTCCGATGATGTTGATGATGCGGCGCCATTATATAGCGAATCGAATGGACTTTTGCGTCACCAGAAAAGCCGGTATTGGTGGTTTTTTTTTTGGCGATTTTGCTTCGAACCGGTCGACCTTTGTCCGAGGCGAGGAGCAGCCTTCGGATGGGTTGCCACGCGTTTTGTGGACTCTGGTTTGGTGGGGTTCTTGGAAGTGTTGAATGTGGTTATTGTTGTATGGGTGGTGTGGTTTGAAATTTGGTCGTTTTGGGGTTTGGTGGGGTCGGTGGGACTTTGAAGTGGTCGAGGATGGTTCGTAAATGTTATGTTGGTTTTTTTTTTTTTTTATGAATAATGGTATTAGTATGGGCCAAATGAAATGTTGAAATTGAGTTTCGTAGAATTGTATAGGCGACTTCGAATAACTTGCGGAAATAATAATTGAAATTATATGTGTTCGTTTAGTTCGTTGTGAATTGATATTTTTTCGTTTATAAAAGGCTGATTCGTTGGAAAAAGTGATGTCTACTTTTATCGACATCGTAAAATAGTATTCGAAACCGTTGAAACTTCGGAAAGTTAAAAAGCAAAATTTATCCAAATTAACGATTAATGGATTTTAACATTTAATAGCAATTCATTATTTCGTTCAATCAGTAGCGCATTTATTTTCAAAGCGCCGAAAATTTTAAGGGCCTATGCAAATATACAGTCAGGATCCATACTTACCCTTAGCTCATTGCACATGAATTATTAAAATTTGAAAAAAAAATGAAATATGTATCGTTTATTATTGATATATAATCAATTTCATAAAATAAAAGGACGAATTTGCGATTTTAGAGAATAAAATTTATTTTTGTACAAAAAAAGACCTTGTTCAGAAAATGATTCAAATTTAATATCTATTGGATTGATAAAAAAAACTAAAATCACCAGAAATTTATTTTACAAAAATAATAAGGACCTTGAAGCGAGAGCCTCCACCGCCTACAAGTAAATCCGCCACTGTCCAACAGATTCCAATAATACGATAACGCCCCAACGCACAAACATTCACAAATACTAAAATCCACCAGCAAAACCTGACTCGCATCGACAAATTCCACAGAACCCACTTCAGGAATGTTCCCGGTTTATCCTCAACTCCAACAACCTTTCACACACACACACCCAGAACACCTCAACATTTTCGTAAACGACCACACCTTCGGCATTTATCAAAGCCATCGCGGAACGCACACATGACACGCGCATTGGCAAATCATGTCATCATCCAAGACATGTTAACGCGGGACGGGAACGCCGGGTTATCCCTCGGGAGACGCTGACTCCTTGGTGAAGGTTAGTGATAAGTGATAGGTGATAGGGGTGATTTCTCCGAGAGGTCGCGGGTCTCGTTCGCTGGCGTGGGAAAGTTGCGGGAACGAGTGCGCTTTCGCTGAAGAAAGTTGGTTTTTTCGTGTTGGGTGGGTTTTCGATTGGTGTTTCAGAGGAAATTGTGGTCGGTTCGGATTTTTAATTTTAATAAGTGGTCCGCGATTTATGACCGAAAAAATTAATGTTTTTCAAAAATTAGTATATTCGGAGGTTGCAACCTAATACATTTCGGGAGAATTGTGAATTTGTTCGAATTGTATAGAAAATTTAAATTAAAAAAAATATCGCATTTTGAAGTTGGGGAATCCTGTATCGGTTTATATTGAATATTAAAGTTTCGCAATGTGTGGGAAATTGTATTGATTGGTTTCGATTTTTAATTATAATAATTTCCGGATTGAGCTTACGCCTTTGTGTAAGTTTTACAAAAAAACATTGTATTAGTCATTTAGAAGTTAATGCGTTTATTTTTTTTGAAATGTTCGCAATTTTTATCGCTGAAGAATGCTCGTTTCTTTCGAAAGGAAGTAATTATGTTTTTTTTTTTTTTTTGTTCAATATACATCCGCATTAACCTACTATCAGTTCGTATAAATATGAATTATAAATAATTATGTTACAATAAAATATTTAAAACGATTTCACTAATTAAAATTTTGAATGACTCAGATGTTAATCTGGGATCACCGCTCTTCCGTAACGCACTAAAATAAAACTATTGTAACAGCTTTGAATCGTTATATTCTTCACGATCTTCATCAAAAAGAACATATTCGAATCATTTCACGCTAAAAATACTGTTTAGGACTATTATACAATATGACAATGAATTATATTTAAAAACCCATTCCATCACTAACACAAATAAATATTACTAGATTGAATGACTTCGGCTTTAATCTAACAATAAGATTTGCTCTTCCGCAACATGTAGAATCGACTTTCATAATACGATCATATTATATCTCAACAATATTCTATATCGTTTTACCCATAATGATCATTCATATACGAAAAACCTATTATATTTATAACTAGCGGGTAGTACCCGGCGTTGCTCGTGACTCTGAAAATAAATTGTGTACCGTTTGTAATTTTGTCATAATCGCGACGCCGGCCCATTATATAGGTGTTCGCAAAGGGTGAGTGCAGTTTAAAAGCACTCGCTCACTAAAGTGCACTCACACTTTCCGAACACCTATAATTTGTATCGATATAAAAATTTGAAATGCGAAACGATATTAAATAAAAAATTTAATGCTTACTTCTGATTTCAAAGCACATTCTTGCCAAATTTGATGAAGATTTATCTATCAAATTAAGAGTTTATTTACATACACACATCTAGTTTTATTACATATATAAACGTCGATTATTTAATAAGACGATCGTTATTATCTCAAGATCGAAAAACCAACCCCCAGAAGACCACGTACTTATATGAGGTCACAGCACCCTCGCTATCGACCGGCCACTCCGGAAAATGGGTCAAACACCCACACCCCTCGCACAACAAACACCATTCAAAACCGAAAAAGATCCCGCCTTTATCATTTCATTATTCGAAAAACACGACAATCGCCGCACCGAACGATTAAACGATCGCGTGCCTCTTTCAAGGTTCGTCGTTGTTTTTTTGTTCGCGGCAGAGATCCGTGTGGGCACGTGTTTGTGGAAATTAGCGGGAATTGAATGGATGTCGAAAACGTTCTCGGAAACGATGGAGATTCCCGCGAAAAAATATCTGATTGTTGGCGTGGGCGCGTGTTTTGAGAACGGTTCTGGGTAGAGGTGGATTAATCGGGAATTGGAATAGATTGATTCTTAGTAGGCGCGTGGGCAACCTTTTTTTCGTGGTGGGATCGAAGGGAATGTTGGGTGTGGTCTCTGATGGATTTGCGGTTGGTGGGAAGTCGAATTTTTCGAATGCGAGTGTATGTTGTAGATGATTTTGTGGGGTTTTAACTGTTCGCAATAGTGTTTATCGACTTCGTTGTGTTCTGTTTATTTATTATATAAAATATCTATGCATTTTTTTTCGGAAATTTAGGTAATGATATCAGTGGTGGATTCATACACCTGTAGTTGGTCGTCTTGCGGGAAAACGTAAAAAGTAAGATTAAATAGATGATATTTTTTTTGGAAAGTGTGCGATGGATAAGTTATTATAATATGCAGCTTATCTATTGTACCCTTTATGAAAGATGGTCATCTTTAAAAACCTTAATTTTCATGTTTTTTTTGGGAGATGATCAACTACAAATGCATGGTCCACCACTGATCGTTGCCCTAAATTTATTTGAATTTTTACGAAAACACTTAAATTTTCGATATTTTCCATCACTTTTTATCTAATTATTTTATCATTTTGCTGACAATAAATCAGAATTTTAATTATGATGAGATATTTCTAAAAATAATCATGTCGTAAAATTTTAATATGATATTCATATACTCTAATTAAAATTATTAACAATCATTATTTCACAATTTTAATGACCATTTTATCTTATTAAACATCTTATGAATAAAGATCTTATATTCTTCATGTAAATTTGAATCATATCAAAATAGTTCAATTTTAATCTCAAAACCACATGAGTATGAAATATCCGGAAAAAAAATTAAAAAAAAACCAAGTGCAAAGGTTAAAATTTTATATATTGCTGTTATAAAATAAAATTCAAAATCACAATCAGCTATATTTAAATGACTCGCAGACCGCATTTTGGTCATCACTATCGAAAAATAACTCAAATTCGAATATATTTTCAATATGTGAGACATCTAAGGGCCGTTTTATTAGTGCGTTCACATGTGTGACTCTTCGACACTGAGGTCGTTGTTCAGCTGCCTTGAACTAGATCTTTGCTCCGGTTTCTTTTCTCTTAACATACAAATCGATTAATGGGTTTGTCGACCGAATTACAATTGTGTATATGTGTGAAACTTTGCCGGCGAATCTCATTTTTAAAATAAACCACCTATAAATATTACATACCGGCTCTTAAATCATTCCCACACCGAAAAAAAAACCGTGACACACGGCTCATTTGTATATCGTACATTTGGCAAATGCAATCCGTTTTTCTAATGCATCTCGATCGTGTTTCTTCTCCAGGTAACGGAACAATAGATTTCCCCGAGTTCCTCACGATGATGGCCAGAAAAATGAAGGACACCGACAGCGAGGAGGAGATTCGTGAAGCTTTCCGCGTTTTCGACAAGGATGGAAACGGTTTCATCTCGGCGGCCGAATTGCGTCACGTCATGACCAACCTCGGGGAGAAACTTACCGATGAAGAAGTCGATGAAATGATCAGAGAGGCTGACATCGACGGTGACGGACAAGTTAATTATGAAGGTTTGTATTCGAGAGTCTTGTTGTTTTACGTTTGCAGAAAATATATTCGATCGTGTGTGCTGATGGGAAGGATTTTTTGTTCCTCTGATTCAATCGCATCGTTGACTGCAAAATTATTCAGTATTCCTTTTTTGTAGCAATGCGCCGATCTTAATGGTCGACGCTATTTATATCAGTCACATTACGTGCGATGCGAAGTACAGTACAGTTACTATCAATGAAATTGCAACTCTTCACTAAAACGTAGATTTGAAAAATTAATTTAGCAATGTTGTTACATTAAGCATGTTTTTTTTTAAATTACATATCATAAATTAATTCTGAAATGTGTGTAAGATTCGAGCGTTTAATTATTATCGATAGTACGAATGTATAAACATTGTCATGAGAGTTTCGCAAGATATTTCGGGACTTATAAGTATTGCATGTCTGTAATGTGTGTTAGCGGTTAAGGAGACAGTGTCTGCTGCAGTATGTGCAACAGTTTGTTGTGTTTGTAAATAACGTTTGATTGTGGCTCGGTGCTGGCTCGCTTCCAGCGGAACTATGTTTCCTGGTCTGCCGGCCGCGTCTCGTCGGACCGCTAGAAGTTTCAATAAGAATAGAATACTTACACTTGCATGGGTCAGGGACACTAATCCTGCGTATGCACTTCCTTTTTGTTTTATTTGGTTTTTTTATATGATGATGTTTATTTCTGTCGTTACCCTGTGACATACAATTGATTTGTTGTCGATGATGGGTTGGTTCAATCTGAGATCTGTTGTGTGTGATCGATATTTATTTTGTTAATATAGTGTTTGAAAAATATTTTTGTTACGTTTTTAGAAAGTGTATTTGAATTTGTTTTTATATTGGAATTGTATCGAAATGCTATTTTTTTTTGTTTTTGAAAATTATATTATGTATTTTTTTTTGTTTTTTTCAGTTACAGATGCTTTGTTTTTTATGTATTATTTATTATGGTATTATAATTATATTAAAAATCGGATATTTGTATAGGTGCTCTAATGGCAACGAAAAGGTACATTTTATGACCTTGTTACTCCTCTTCTTCCAGATTTCCACGCTCTAGCTCAAATAATTTTCTTGAGAAACGACAGAGAGTGCTAGCTAAACCTAAATTGTGATAATAAAGTAATAGTAAAAAAATATACATAAATTTATAGTAAAAAAATCACGAAATCTTCAAAACAGACTATAGGTACTGCTGCTCTATATATAATTCCATCTTGATTGCTGCTCGTTCTCTGTTAAAGCACCCCTAGATGAATCCTTTGACAACTAACCCCCAAAACCCTCATTTTACATATCTCTAATAGTGTTTTGTTTCAACTCGGTGAAATGTCGTTGCTCTGCACAAAATTAGTATACATATATATGAATCGAGTCTTTTCATACGTCGATATGAAATGTTATTATCTAATTATATATGCATTGGAGGATATAGAGACCTTTTTTTTTATCCTACACATTTTAATATGATTGTTTTACCATAAAAACACCACAATTTCGTATCTTAATTGACATATTGAGCACAAAGATAATTCTGTTTATTTTTATTGTTATTTTCGGTTGTTTATTATATTGCAATAATTGTAGTTATTTGTGAACATTGCTACTTTTCACACTCGACATGTTCAGGGCTGTCGTTTCTTTTCAAATTTTTCTATGTAGATTAGCGATAAAATTTTGACAGTTGAGTAAATTTTTTGTGCAATATATAACATGATGTTCAGACATTCATCGAGGTAACAATTGCTTGCAAAGTCTTCCTTACACAACCGAATATTCCTTTTTATGTCGCCAGTGTTAGAAGAATCTATACGTTATGTTTCTAAAATGTAAATGTTACCCAACTTAGAGATGTGAATGTAGTTTCATAGATATGAATATAATTTAATTTTCAATTATAACTGTTAACCGAAACTAATTTTTAAAGGACTAATATGTAAATAATAATCTCTTAGTCGTCATGCTCCAATCTATATGCAATCCTAATTTTTTTTGTTCATAAATTTTTCATATGCGTACATTTCTTTTAAATTATTTTCACTGTTGAATAGTTAAAGTGATATTTTTGTATTTGCCCGATAGGAGTTCGAATGAATTATATAGTCAGATTCCGCAGAGCTAGGAAATTTGGAAGAAGTTAGATTCATTTTAAAAAAAAATTGAGGTTGAACATTAGACGCTTGATCGATCGCCATTATATCGATGTACAAAAGGTGTCTGTTGAACTGCTCCCAGAATGTGTTGCAGATCTCTTCTAATATTAATCATTTTATTATTTTTGTAATTGGAGCATGTAATTATCATTATTTTTGTAAATTATTTTATTATTTATTTTGTGTGTATTGCTGTGATTTTCTGTTTGAATTTTTGTTTAACTATTTCATTGCGCAGATAGTTTTTCGATTGAAATGAAAATTCATCTTGAAAATTCCAGTAACCTTTCTTGTAATTATTCTGTCGGTGTTGCTGTTTATGTTTTGATTGTTAAATTTTATTATATCGATACAAAAGCATAAATGGTTACACTTTATAATATACGTAAGAAAAATTGTAATTGTTGGCACGTTACTTAAGTTAATTTATTTTTATGTGTTAGCATGACAATGTAATTTCGATGTATTTGATTTACAAGTGTATATAAAATTTTAATTGTAATGCAATTTGGCGAAAGTTTATGAAACGTTCTAATGTTTGCTTTGTTTGTATTGCAGAATTCGTCACTATGATGACGTCGAAGTGAGTCGTCAACATCTAGATTGTTGTAATAAAAAGAAAAAACACATTTTTTCATGACACAATATATACCATCATATTTGGACCTGCATTTCTCTAGTGTTTGTTGGAAAGCCAATCGTGCCAGTTCATTTCCACCGACCTGTGAGCTATTTCTATACATAGACTCTTCGCTGATTGGTTTTAGAGTGTAAACTGTAAGTGTATATTATATAAGTGTGGGCGTGTTTCTCCCCCTTCGCGCCACACGCAGAATGAGTGAATTAACTAATTGATTAAATTAATATATTATTATAATTGTAAAAGATAATTTTAATTATTTTAACAAACACCATATTTTTAATTATTAAGTATGAAATCTGCGGAGAGATGTAATCAACCACTTTTCACCATCTTTAAGAAAAAAAATAATAATATCGATTTGTGTAAATTTTTTTGTAAGATAAAAAGTGTTTCCTGCTGAGCATGTCTGGATTCCCAGAACAAATCCATAGAATGAAATAATAAAAAAAGTCCTTCTATAAATCCTATTTCTCTTGTAATTATTAATTTTAATTGGGTGTCAGGTACGTCTGCAAAGGCTTTTCTGTCACTATTTCTGGCGCCTTTCTTATTCAATTGTATTATAAATGTTCTATTGTTTTTCAAAAATATCGAAAAGTAGACATAATTAAGAAGAAAACATTAAAAAAGATATTCTTTAAAAAATGGATTTATGAAGAACAACAAGAGCATATATTTACATATTATTAATTATATATATTATATATAAATTACGTATACTTTCCGAAATTATTGTGCATTTGCTCCACAGCCCAAAAAAAAAGCTTTATGGGAATGAATCAGAATGATTAAATTTGAGTGTAATAGTGTTTTAGTTTGGTATACATAATACAGATCATAGTACATTTTATGAGTAAAAATTAATTAAAAAAAAAAAACGCATTATAAGTGTACACTATTAATATTGTTGGTGAATTAGTACTCTCTCAAAGTACTCTGCTGTGTTATCTTACTACCACACTGATTATTCATTCTGTTTATAAATTATACAAAAGACATACTGAAAATAAATGTTTCTTCATTTTTAGGTCAATAATATTTGTGTTTCATTTATTTTTCGTACCCCTTTCCACGTTTGTCCCTTTCTGTCTGTCTGATTTCATTGCACGAAAGTCAATTGCATGTTATTTTTTTGTCTATTTGCAAACACTGCATTGTTAACGATAATTGCCCGTTTGGTGTAGTCAATCTTTAACTGCACGTTTTGAAATTTTGATTTTTTTTATCTGCGGTTAACCGCTTACTGTATTTATAATCTACTTCCACTTCCTATTTCGATTAAATACATGTGATTATTATTCACTCTTTCAACGCATCAGCTTATGTAAAATATAATAATAAATTCTTTGATTTTTTGTGTAAAATATATAGATTATTTTAAATTTACTTCTGTGTTTTCATTGACCCTGTGAAGATTTTGAATATATTGATGATTTTATCAATCAAGTCTATTACTGTGAAACAGATAAGTAAGTATGTTATGTTTAATGCCAAAAAATTAATGAGACTTGAGGTATGTGTTCTCGGATAGTTTATTTTAAATTATTATTTTTTCGCGTTCAAGGTAATACAAATGTTGAGTAACGAAATACAAGGAAAAGTAAAACAAACCAAGAAATTCAATTAAAATAAAAGAAAGATGGAAATGAGTAGACAAAATCAAATTAACTTAATAAAAGTAAATCATTGACAAAACCAAATTATTAAGGGCATAGATTTTCAAATTGATTCGAAGTTGTATAATTTTATACTCAACTATTAAGGTCATACAAAATACATTTGATTGAAATATAACTTTTAGGCTATGATAAAAATAATTAATTGTAAGATTTAGATCAGGCTTGTCCAAAGGGCCACTATGGTGTCAAAGTGGCCCCCACTTTTCACACAAAAACATACATAACAAATAGAATTTATTCCGGAATGTACTCATCGAAATAGTTTTATAATGGAAATAAATAACTTTATCAATATTTAATACTTATTACGTTTTGAATTGACAATAATTGAAATTTTGAGATTTGAAATTTGTAAGTGGCCCCCGTATACTGAAATTTTGGACAAGCCTGATTTAGATGAAGCTCTGCTCACAAAATGAAATAAAGATTCGTTTCTATCCATATCATCCCAAACTTGCTTTCAGAGAATATCAGCTGAAATCTTGGATGAATAAAAAATTTACCATCTTTTGAAGGCTGTACGGGATATATAAATTTTATGAACCAGCCTGATATTATATAAGATTGTATGAACAACTTTCAACGATTATTTTCCGAATTTGAAAATATACAACCAAATGCAAAAATATTTGGTTTCAAATATGGATAAATTTCATTTATTTTTAGTACCATCTAATGAAAAATATCAAAACTATTTTCTCCGTTTTTTTATAATACATATATAATATAATTATATTTGTATAATGACATCTTTAGGGCAATAGCTATACTTTTATAAAACCTGGTATCAAACCTATTTTCTTCATAAAAAAAGTGACACCTTTTGTCCAATATCAAAACATTTATAAAATTTAACAAATAACTAAAACGGAAATTTGAACGCAAAAATTATAAAAATTATAAGAAATAATTTTTTCAAATATTTTTTCCACTTTCTTTTGTACATTAAAATTAAAATTTTAAAAATAAATTTATAAAAATTTCAAAACAATAATAATATGTCTTTTTTAAATATTGTTTAAATTTTAAAATTAGAAAAACACAAATTTATCAAAAACAACCAACAGCATCTATCGCCAAAAACTAAAAACTAAACGAAAAAAATTACACTGACATCTCTCGCCAAAACTAAAATCAACCACCCCAAAAAACTTTCACAAACAAAATAAATCCCTCCAATCAAACGAATCAACAACAACGAAAAACACCCCCCAATCCAACAACATCCAAACACCAACCAAACCGAATCCACCCCCCAAAAACCCACCACACCAACGCGGGTACCCTCAGTACCCGGGCACTGGCAGCGTGCAGCCACCGGTCTGTTTTGGTCTCGTCTGGACCACTTATCGATCCTTATGCGGAAGTCCCGGAGTCTTTGTCCGGGGGCGCAGTGCGCGTGCCCGGAGCCCCCACGTGGACTCCGGAGCACCCAGACCGAGTGCCGCATTCCAAATTGAGCTTGAGGAAGGTCGGGGTCCTGCAGCCATGACATTCGCCCATGTGCTTGTTATGTAATATGCCATTGAAGATTGTTGGATTTTTTTAAAATTTTAAATTTGTGATTGGTTAAGAAATTGTATAGGAATGTATGGAAATTGTTTATGTTTGATATGTTGTGCGAAAAAAATTAAAATTTTTTCAAAGAAAAAGTTTGAAAAAGTTTTAATGTGAATAAAATATTTTGAGTTTCTATTGTACCTTGTTCATTATTTGTTGTTCGAAAAATTATGTTCAAAAAAAGTTACTTGAAAGAATTCTGATACTGAAAATGAATGGTTTCAGATCGTTAGTACGTAATTATGTCCAAATGTTGATCGTATCAAATGTTGCTTAATTTTGGTGTTCTATAAAAAAAGTGATACTCTTATTATATATTTTTTTTAATTTAACCAAATCCATTAGTTTAAGTTATTCGAAAATAATCTTGTTAATTTTGAAATATAAATGTGGAATTTTTTTTAATTATTTTAATTTATTCTGTTACATATCATGTTTCGTAATAAAATGAAATATTATATTGTAATTCGTTTTGGATTATACAAAAAACATTTTAGAAAACTTACCTTTCAAAGGTAAATACCTTTTTGGATATCTCATCAAAATTGAATTAAAAATTATATTATTAAACGATAATTAATCAAAAAAATAAATTTGTTAATAAATATTCATTAAGACATACTTTACCACAAAGAACAAATATGCAGAATAGGAATTCTTCAAAAAATTGACATTCGAAAACATCTATTCAAAAAGCCTATTTCAGAATAACGAATACATTACCAAAAAAATAAACATACATATTCTAAAAAAAATACATTAACTATTTTATAAAACGTATTATATATCTTAACTAAAAACATATTATATGACCTATATGTAATAATCTGTAGATAATTATTATATAATTTTATTACACACCCACAGGATCATATTCCCAAATTACGTTTAAGGAAGGTCAGGGTCTTTGATCTTAACGTTATTTTTATCTTAATGGACCCTCGCCAATCTCTGTGAATAGTTAATATTATATATTACAATAAAACTATATTAATTATTTTAGTTAATTGACCTGTATCATTTATTTCCGTTAAAATAATAATATCAATGCCTCATTCTTATGTTAATTAACCTCCAGAGACAATGTCACATTTATCACAATCCCGAAACGAATATTCTTAAAATAGTTAAATATAATATAATAAAGACATCAATCTAATTTATATGAATAATCAATGATAATATTACATTTCAGCATATTTATGTTTGAAAACGAGAATACCATTTCATTTTAATGAATGTGGAGCATATTCTATTATCGCGATTTGATATACATGCAAAATACAATATCACGAAAAACAAAAGCTCCATTAAAACCATACTGAAAATCAATACGATATAATAAACCCTACATATAATCCATTATTAGATTAACTCGAAAAAATTAATTGAACCATGTCGGACTGAAAAACTGAAAGAAAATGGGTCGTTCAAACTTTGCTGATTCAACAATAAAAAACGATCGCTGCAATTAAGCTCTCCGATTACTCAATTTTCCCGACATCGTAATTTATTATTTTTTTCGAAAAAAATCGAACCAATAAAAAAAATACAGAAAATTCAAGAGCTTTATCGTTATCGGAAAAAGATAAATTAAAAATACGAAACCGAAATCGTCCACCGTTTGCGCCTTTACATTATAAACGCGACACTTTCAGCGCGGTCGGCAATAAAAACAATTTTTACGACCATCCCGCAGACTAATGTATGTACATATTCGACGGGTATGTTTTCGAAACGCGCGAAATCAATTAAGCTGTTCGTATTTGTAAACATGGTTTGAATTCTGGCGCGAAAAAGCGTGGGAAACGGCACTGTTTTGTGAAGGGTATCTGTGTCGGGTGGCAGCACTGACGGGGCGCGTTTTGTGTAACAATGGACGTAATCAATCATGTGTTTGAAAGTTGGTGGAAATTTGAAATTTTTAACAGGTGGACGACGGTTTGGAGGTTCCGCTACGCGCCGCTAGGGGGATTTTCTCGTAAAGATACCCGTGCACGTTGCTACTTTTGTTAATTACTTTTCTGATGAATTATTTGTTTAGATAATTATATATTTCGATGTAGTTTCTTTGAAGGGTTTTATTTTTTAGTGTTTTTGCTTTATGTAGAAATATTCGCGGAAATTCTAGTCAACATATCATTTTAATCTGAAACATCCATCTTTCACTTGATCTCTTTCCTACTTTTTCATGCGATCCCTTGGGTAACGTAAAACACTTTTCGTCTCGATCTACAATCTAATCATTTATGAATATTTTCATTCGCCAAAAACTTAAAATATAGTTAATTCAATTTTTTACACAATAAAACTTTTCATAAATTACTAATCAAATTTCAATTTTTTTCTATAAATTTATCAATGACTAAATATAAACAAAATACGAAACAGTCTTATTTTTAAATTTGTACATTCATATATCAACAAGCTTACACGTCAAATTGAAGATTTTCTTGTACAAGAATTGTTATTATTATTTTTTTCAATAAAAACAAAGATTAGAAATATATTATAAACACTGCAATTAATTTAAATGTAGCCATAATAAAAAGTAATAATTACGTGTAAATTATTAAATAAGCTTAACAGATACATTTTCAATCTTTTTTTAAATATAAATATAAATAAAGTTAATAAGTATAGACATACAAATTTATAACATGAACTATTTAAGTTATATTAGATGTTAAGAAAGTTAGAAATATTATAGAGAAGAATCAAAAGTTTCACTAAATACTCAAAAAGTAAATAAATATTAAAAAAAATAGTTTTACTTAATAAAAGATATGCAGTATAATTAAACAACAAAATCTTATAATATCCATAAATAAAACACGTAAAAATTCAATAAATCCATATATTATTTTAACTAACATTAAAAAAATTTGATACAACCAAACATCAAACAAACCCACCATTCAAACCCCAAACCGAAATCTCATCAAAAACACAAAACGTGCACGACCCCCACAACCGAAACGAACCGGCGTTCAGAGCGGCGAGCGGCCAGTGCCGTGTGGTTGGTATCGGAGCGCGGTCGTTGGCGCCAAACACACAAGCGCAGGGGGGCCACCGTTGCGCTGGTGACGTTCGCGGCTGCCGGCATGCCGGTTGGCGGCCATGGGCGAGCGCGGCCGCTTCAGCCGCGTCTCGCCATCTCCGGGCAGGCATTCAAAACCGCAATATGGATACACACCTTGTCCCAGGTCGGAAGAAGTCGGCACGGATATATTGCCGTTGACTTTGTCGCAAGGCGGTCATGAAGGTAATTTTTGTTTTTTTTATGTTGGTAGTGTTGGGTGAAAAGTTTTTGGTTTTCGGACTGAAGGTTGGGGAGGTTTTTTTTTATTTTTTTTTAATGATGATTGGTTATGGGAAAGATTTGTGGTTTGGGATCTCAAGATTGGGTTGGTTGACTTTGTTGCAAGGCGGTCGTGAAGGTAATTTTTTAAAGTTGGTAGTGTTGGGTGAGAAGTTTGTAGTTTTTGGTCTGAAGATTGGGAATTTTTTTTATGATGATTGGTTATGGTGGTAATGTTTGTGGTTTTGAATCTCAAGATTGGGTTGGTTGACTTTATCGCAAGGGGGTCTTGAAGGTAATTTTTTTAAAGTTGGTATTATAGTATTGGGTGTGAAGTTTGTGGTTTTTGGTCTGAAGATTGGGAACGTTTTTTTGTAATTGGTTATGGTGGTAATATTTGTGGTTTTGGATCTCAAGATTGGGTTGATTGACTTTGTCACAATGCGATGGAGAAGGTAATTTTTTTTATGTTGGTAGTATTGGGTGTAAAGTTTGTAATTTTTGGTCTGAAGATTGGGAAGGTTTTTTTTTATGATGATTGATTTTGGTGGTTAGATGAATGGTTTTGAATCTTAAGATTGGGGGGGTATTTATTTAGCTTTTTTTATGTTGAGTGAAAAATATTTTGGACATTTCTAGAATATATTGGTATTATTAAGTGCACATTTGTGATTTTTGGTCTGAAAATTAGGGGAGTTTTTTTATGATGATTGGTTTATTTTTTTATAATGTTGGTATTACATTTCATGGGTAGACCTTGTCCTGCAGTGGATAACTAATAGTGTTAATGGGTCGATATTGTTTATGATGATGATGAATGTTGGTATTATTGGGTATGGGTTGTAAAATTTGTGGTTTTTGGTCTGAAGATTAGAGGAGTTTGTTTTTGTTTTACTTTATTTTATTATTTTATTGATATTATTGGATTTAGTGATAAAATGTGTGATTTTGGATGATCTCAAGATTGAAGGGGGTCATTTGTTTTATTTTTTTTATGTTAAGTACGAAATATTTTTAATGTTTGTAGAATTTTTATTTATTTTTTTAAAGTTGGTGTGATAGTTTAAGAAGTAAATTCGTGATTTTGGATCTAAATGTTAGGGTTCATTTATTTTTGTTTTAAATTAATTATATTGTAAAAGAGTATTTTAAAATACTGATGGTTAAAATTTTTTTAAAAAGGTAGATTCATTTTTTTATTATGTTATTTAGATAAGGTTAGTTTAGGTATAGGTTATGGTTTAGGTTTAGAATACTTTAGGTTGTTATGATAATTCGGGATTTGAAAATTGGGATATCTTTTTATTTTTATAACGATGCGTAAAAATTAATTGAATATTAAAAATTGATTGAATATTTTTTGTTTGCATTATTTTAATTATTATATTAGTATTGTTTACATCGACAGAAATGTTAATAATATTTATTTTGGGGAAAAAATTGATCAATGTTTTCGATTCATTTTTTATTAATTGATGCGGATGGTATTAATTTAATCTGCATGTTGGTATTAAAGGTTTAGGTTGAAAAATGTATGGTTTTAAGCTCAGGATTATAATGTTTTAATTGAATTGTATGAAAGATATAGAAAACAAATTAAAAAGAATTTATTATGAAAATATTTTCGGTGTTACGAACGATTAATATTTTACTATTTTTTTCTTAAATACATGATTTTTTATTAATCAATATGAATACGCTAACATTACTGGTTTAGGTTAATTTATATGAGCTTATGATCAAAATGATATTGTTCATTTAATTTAAGGACAGTACACATTAAAAATTCATATTCAATTTTAACGTATTTCAATAGCGCGATTTTCCTTTGAAATAACAATATTATTGTTTCATTTTAAATTCAAATGAATAATCATACGATTATAAATTCAAAAACAAAATATTCTTTCATTATCACAAATTTAAAGGAATCTTTACCTTTATAATGCATCATTTCTTTCACGGCGTTCATAAAAATATACATTTTCAATTTTTACCAAAAGTAAATTTATGATATAACAATAAAATATATTTTAAACATTTAATTTTCAACATAATTTTTTAATATAAACGATGCTAAAAATTATTCAAAAGGGTTGATTTAATCAAAACCGCAATATGGACATATACCAGGTGGAAAAGCCACCATGTTATATTTCTATACATCCGAAAAATGCTCGTGAAGGCTTTTTTATGTTGATATTATTTTTTCGGGTTTATTCGATTTGATCTGGGTCAAAGGTACGCCAAATATGAGCTTTCGTATATGGAATTTCTGATTATTACACATAATCGAAGATTTAATTATAGCAAAAGTGATTATTTCATATTTTATTCAGTCAATCGTAAACAAGTTGAAACTTTTAATAAAAAACGTATTCATGTATTGTATTCCATTTTGAAAAGCTTTGAAAATTTTAATTTTCGTCAAAGACATGTTTATTGATTTGTTTTAAAATTAATCCGTGTAAAAGACAAAAGCTCGATGAACATATTTACTGATTCGATTCTCCAAGCTTTTAGGGCCAGTTCAGTGGAGTGGAACTGTTTTAAAAGCTCGTACAATCTAATAAACATTCACAATTAAAAGGCTTTTATATATCCTTGAATTCGTTATATTCATATAAATACATATATACTCACCGAATTATTCAAACTATTGTAAATATAATTTCGAATTCTCATACTTATTCAATTAAGCTCATTATAGTACAATATAATACATGATGTGACAATTTTGATCATGGAATTCGTTTATAAAAACCGAATTTGTGAAATTACACATAAGAAGACACTTTCATTTTAAAAGTATTATCATTTAAAAAAAAATCCTAGAGTGATTTTTCCATAACACCTTAATTCACCATAACACCATAATTCTATGGCACATCAAGTTGAAAATCTTCAAACTCAAAAAATCTATTTTTATTGTAAAATAACTAAAAAATACTGTATCAAATAAATTAATTTTTGAGTTTGCTGATATTCACTCTAATATGATAAGACACCCAAAAGTATTCTGCAAAAATTGTTCCAATATTTTTTTCAGAAATCGTAGCACCTTTTAAATTAGTGTATAAATGTTTAAGGATATCTTCTTTAAAATGAAAATATCTCTTAATGTGTAGGATAAAATTTTTATGGATAAATTCCGTGATCAAAGTTCTCATGATCGTATATAATACGTATGAGTTTTTTAACCGTTATAATATACTTAATTGAAATGTAAAAGGTGTATAAATTTAACTATCGAGTACGACCTTTATATTAATTGAATTCGATATTTTTTTATAATACAATCATTTAACTACAATTGACATGTAAATTGAACCAGTTGTTATGGCCGACGTGATGATGTGAATGACAGTTGAATTGCCGCCAAAATTCACGCGAACAATGTTTTGAATTAATATTTGCCAAATTCGATATAAATATACGATTCGACGTGCGCCTTAATTAATTTCTGAAGATCGAACATTTATAAAACCGCCTTTTTTCAAAGCGTGATGGAAAATAATTAAAAGGTCAACTTGAAATAACTCCGGTGGGTTTGTTTATTTGAATTTTTTTTAAATTCTTTTGAAATAAAATTAACCGCTCGCGTTTAATTAATCCGACTCGTAATTTATTTTCATTTATGACGTAAAGAAAAGCGGCCGTTCGTCTTTCGTCCGGAAAAATTTCTCTCAAATTTTTCACTAAAATATATTTTCTATATTAGAGACATTTTAAGTACACGTGTAAAATATCAAATCATTTTTTTCCAATCAAAACATCAATCGAGATTAATTCCAATCAATTACAAAAAAAAAATTGAAATTTCATCTGACTCTCGACAGCGAAATCATCAATTTTCAGCATTATACATCATTTTTCAGCAAATCCGAGTAAATTATACGGATTCGAATCCAGTGAACGATCAATCTTCCGGTTCGGAACATTCCGTTTTGCGAAAATAAAAAAAAATACAACAATAAAGTATTCGCCATTTTCCTCATGACAAACGATGAGTAATGCCCGCGAAACATTTATAATATATTAATTTTGTTTTTTTTTGCCCTCCGCAATACGTAATTGACGTGGGTGTATTTTTATCGCATTGCGCAATACGTGTATAGTGCGGAATAATTACATTTGCGAAATTCGCGAATTTATCAACGGGCACGTGACGTTGTATAATTGCGAAAATTTAATATGGGCGTGATAATCTCTGCGATATTTCGTTGTGTTATTTTGATACATTTTTTGAAGATTGGTCGCGTTTATGTTCTGAGATTTGGGCGTGTCGTTCTGAAGATTCTGCGAATGTATATTTTATAGTGAAAGTGTATTATCAGTGAAAGCATAAAGTCATGAAAAAATTGATTTGGATAGGCATGGTTTTTTTTATGATAAAGTGTTTGAAGTTAGATATCAAATAATAAGAGAATATTTATTTTTTGTATATTCTCTATAATAAAAATATACTTTTACTAGCAATGCATTATGACATATGTATACAATATTTTATTTTTTTTGATAAATCGGCACATTTTGAGAATAAGGCCCAATTTCCGAAACGTTTGCACAACAAATGTTGCGAGAAATAAATCGGAAAAATGCGTGATTTTCTTCACATATGTTTGATCCAAAATTGCGCGAACGTTTATTGAAGCTCGTTCTTTATATTTTCACATTTCATCTTACAAACATCAAATAACTTAATCCATTATTTACCAATAGAACTGAAAATAAAACCAATATTACTTAATTCAATAACTTATTATTACATTAATTTGAACTTATGTTTCATCAGTTGTTATTCCTTTATCAACTGATGAAACATTTTTTTGTATTTGTTCAAACATTTTCAGGACTTCAATAAAAAAATATCCTTCAAAATAATCTATTTTCTTATAATGGTTTTAATTAATTAAAAATATTAAATGGGTAGGTATACTTCAACTAAAAATTGCTACATTTTCTATTTATTTATATTAAAATTTTCCATAATAATTGAAGATTGCTTTTATTCGAATTTTTTTAATTGAGCAAAAAGAAAAATATTAAAAATATATCTCATTTATATTGTCTCGTTTCATAATCAAATAAATAAATATTAGAATTATATCAAATATGAAATTAACCAAAGTTTGTCTGTTGTAAAGCCTCATAGTGCGTAAATAAACCGCAATATTGATAATGCGCTGAAAATGCGGTTTCGTTTGCGAAAACGCGCATTAATTCCGAAATTATACATTTTCCGAATAGCAGGCGTGTTCAAATTTCAAATTCAAACATAAAATTCGCATCGAAATATTCCGTACAAACACGGTTTTCTCCTTCGAGTAAAAAAAAGTATGTTAGAATGGAATCCTGGCCTTTCCGTACGGTTGAAATAAATAAAACCGTTCTTCGGTATAAAATATTACCGACGTTGCAGGATCAAGTTGGCTTTCTGTTGCTGAAAAATAAAATAAAATACAAAGGGTTGAAATTAAAGTGTCCCAGCCTTGAAGGAAATATTTCCGTACAATATTCAACGCCTACATATTTTTTTATTCTCGTATTTTAAATGCTAATATATTTCAAAAGTTTTCTCAGGTACTGCCTTTTACGCTTATCCCTCTTTACTGCTGTCTAAATTATTTTTTATATACTTATTTTTGCAACGTTGATCTTGAGTAGTTTTGAATTTTTATGATTGAAATGTCTGTTTTATCTTATTTTTTTTATGAATATTGTAGATGAAATCTCATTACTTTTATTGTTTGAAAATGGTTCACGTTAATTGGATTACTTTATTGAAAATTGAATTTCATTGTACTGGATATTTTCAATTTAATTTTAATTACAATCTTTCACGTCTGGATTGAAATAATCAGAAAAAAAATCATAGAATGTTTTGATGTTTTTCATATTTTTGAACTATTTTTATTATTGTTATGTAACTACTGGAAAAATTTCGTGACTGAAATAACATTTTAAAATACATCCCACAGACCTTCATACCAATGAAGAATACGATTTTATGACATGAAACTTACAACATCAATAACTTTCCAGACATTTTCAAACAACCACTTCCCGAAATACACACAATATATTACATTAAATTAAATTTAACATTATTTTGAGCTTTTTCGCTACCTTTCTAAAAACTTTCCACACACTTATACTAACAAACTGCTTTTTCGCAATTTTCTTCAACTTTAACCTCTTCTAACACCTCCAAAAACTCACCAAATATAAAGATCTGAGGATCATGTAATGATCAACTGATCTACTATGTTCAGGTGACACCAAGTCGAAATTCGGCATCGAGTTTGGAAGGACGAGCAGTTTGAAACAACCACTTCTGAGCAAGGAAGTCCCTCTCCCAATATCATTATCCGCAGGTTTGTTTCCTAATCATCGACGCTTTCCCATCCAGGGTATAGCCCTGATCATTCTTATTCATTCTGCTTCATATTTGTAGTTGATGTAGTTTTATCGTTTGCACTGTATTTTTTAATAAGCTTTGTAGAAAATTTGATGTTGTGTTTGCAGAAATAATTCAAATAGAAATAAATGTAAAATTTTTAATGTATTTCGATGTTTTAGGTCTTAAAATTATGAAAATCGACTAATATTTTCAAAATCATTTCAAAAAAGTGAACTTTTCTCTAATTTCCTAATTCATATAACGACTTTGAAACTAAAAATCGTACAAAAAAAAAAAAAAAACGAAAAAAGCCAAATCATAGTTGCGTCATGCCACGGACTTGCACGCTACCTACTAATTTCATATAGAATAGAATAAAAGTGTAATTGGAAAAGTTCGCCGAACTTGGCCAACTTTTCCTATCAACAGGTTGCATAAATATAAGTGTGTATCGCTCTCTATGCGTGTGTGTGAGTATGTTTCAGCTGAAACCCCTTTCCGAATTCGGCAATAAATCTTACGATGATTTATCGGCCAAGTTTCCGGATAAGGCTTCGAGATTAAAACCTGTAGATCCGATCGGAACAAAGCGGCATTAATCATGCGTACACAATGTGATGCTGGAATGTGGATAATTGGCCCGTTTCTATTGTGGGTATTTGAAGTATTCATTCGAATTAATCCGAGAGTAATTCAGATTCGCCATTCAATTGGGAACATTGATTTATCTACTTAAATGGAACATAGAATTTTTTTTAGAAATTAATAGAAAATTCGAGATATACACCTTTCATACACCTTCAAATGTATTTCCATACCATTTCGATGATTCCAAAATACCCAGCCGGTTATAAAGTTCGAAATTCGTGACGTTTATGTCATGGTTTCCATGACACGTAAAGTTATGGCATGTCAAGCTCGGCGGGAAAACGGTCTGATGTTTCTCGCTCGTCATCATTTTCTATATCATATACAAATATTGTATGACAAGAAAATTATATGTCACTTTAAGCGAAAACTCGCTCACATATTGTTCAAAGTGTAATTTTGGCGCCCTTTTTCTATAACGCCGCCATAAATCTTTTGGATCTACGTGTAGATAGGACGTGTGGTTTATTCCTGTGGTGTGTATGTTCATTCATTTTTATTTCCTATTCATGTTGTGGGAGTTTGCAATTGAAAACGGGTTTGAATATATAATTATGTTGTATTTAATTAAAATTGAAGGTGTATTCGGTCTGTGAATTGAGTTAGGTGAAAATTTCGGTTGATTTATTAATAATTTTTTAGTATGGGGTTGTTTTATTGAAAATTTAATTCGTTTATGATTTTATGTTCGGAAATTTTAATACGTATTCTTTATTGGATGGAAAAGTTCGGCAATAAAATGACAATACGTATTATATATCTTAACTTTATTTCATTATACGAAATAGTTCATCCAATAAAACAACTTTTACCATCAATAAATGAATTATTACAAAACATTAATAATTAATATGATACACAATACGAAATCTAGATGGCATACTTCATAAAACTACAAACGACACACTTCGAATCAAATTACCACATTCAAAATAAATTAAATTCGAATGGCTAATATTAAAATAAACATATAACATATGTACATACATACGTATGTACATATATGTATGTATAGCATGAATTTCATACCATAAATTTTATTATTTAACTACACACTGAATATAGCTTCACAATCAAATAAATATTGAATCAAATTATAAAACATGAACTTAAAAATCTATTTATTGTATTTCAATACATAAAAATAATGAAAATAATTGTGATGTCATGTAGCGACAATTTGGGAGGCCAAATTTTCATTTATTGGTAATCAAGTAACTTTTTTACTAACTATCAAGATTTATCGATAAATTACCAGTAAATTTAATTTTGTATAAAAACTGGGAGAAAATCGGAAAAGGAACGAAAAACCAAAAAAAAAACGTATACCTTCACAACATACATATTTTCAAAAATATTCACAAATAAGATTTTTTTTAATTAAAAATTCGCCGATAAATTACCGAAATATTATTTGAGTCATTTACCAATAAACTGATAAAATGATTTTACCGGTAATATCCTCCCTAGCGACAACACACATAAGATGCGGGGTGGACACTATGTGAGTCAAATTTTGAGGATTCATTCATTCTAAAAATTTCCAGATATATTCACGTGACCACATTGAACTTTTTAACCATACAATTTTTTTAAACAATCAATTAAAAAATCACACATTTCCCAAATTCCACATCCAAAAAATTCCCAACACCCTCACACAAACCCCACACCAACCTACCCCCATTTCGATAATTCAAAAGCCAATTCCCAACCGAAACCCCCCACCGTTTCCATGAATAATCACCGCTGTCGATAACCGGCCGTCGAAGTGCATATTGCACCTGCACCTCGCCCCCCACGACCGTTCGAGTCAGCTGTTCCGTCCGCCGATATGCCAAGATCGAAATAAGACTCGGATTTATTTCTGGCAGACCTGGCCACCGACTGGCCTACAACTATACGCAAACAAGCCCGTGCGGTTCTATTTAGTGTCGCATTATCGCATCCGACCGAATTGTCCAAAATAAACGAGTTCGATCCGATGGTGTGTGGGTGTTTTGCGGTGCAACTGTGAGTTGTTGATCTTGGAATTTGTCATGTTATGTTGCAATGTGAAGTCTTTTTGAATGATAGTTGGGGTTTGATGTTGAAATTGATGTTGATTAGTTTTAAGGGGGAAGATAAAATATTTTATCCATGTATTGACCATTTTGAACGTCGCTTAACGTCAATGGTTAATTGGAATAGTTGTGTTTGACAGTGTGTTCATTGTGTTCATTTTAAGTGTTGTTTTTTTCAACTACGTTTTAAGTTTTTTATATAAATGATAAGTCAACAGTTTTTTCGTGCCAATTTTATCGATTAGGATGAATATAATATAAAGTCTTTTGATGTTTAGATATTAATCGAAATTAGATTTTGAAACTATTGTTATTAAATTGAAAATAAAAGGTTACATCCATATATTGATCATTTTAATTATCGCTTAGCATAAATAAAATAGAAGGAATACGCAAAGACTTTTCAATGTTCAGATATGAATCAGAATTGTATATTGGACTTATTGTTAATTAATTTCACAATTAGTAAAAATGTGAAAGATTTCATCTATATAATAAACATTTTAAGTGTTGCTTAATACTAGTGATTAATAAGAATCGTTATATTCAACAAAATTGAATCTAATTGTATTTAGAATTTTTTAAGTTTTGATCTATCATTGATATGAATGAATTATAAAATGCAGGTTTAGTCTTGAAATATTTTTATCTAACAATCACTAAAGGTAGTAAGCAAATAGTCAATATATAAATGTTCCACTTTGACTTGAAACAATTTGAAAATAAATGGTTTAAATATTTAGCTCAATAGCAAAGAAAAATCTTGAATTTTTGACAGCATCAAAAAAAAATCTTATATAAACTGAAAATTTTATATTATATTAAAATATATTATAAAGTATATAAACTGAATATGAGATGATAAATAATAAAACTCACTTAAATATTCTATTGACCGCTTTATATAAAAATAAAATTTAAATGAATTATTCATTTGAACAAAAATAAAGCACTAACCATCATCTACTATGTACAAAATGATAAAATATCAAAATGGAAATTTAACTCCCCTAAGAGACCAAAACTTAAATTTTACATTCCCATAACACCATACAGCACTATGCTTCCATGTCACGGGATAAATTCGAAATCTAACAAAGTGCGCATATTAAAAACATTAACAATGAAACGGAACAAACCGAGACCACAAACGGTTAACTCGATTAAACTTGTCGCAGTTATATTTAACCGGCGACGCGAAGAGCTCTCAGTTATAAATATTAATGAAGGTTTTGTCGTCTTGGAAATATGAAAGAACAAAAACCCGGTCTCTCCTCCCTGAGGTTTTATTTATTTATTTTTATTATTCGCTTTGAGGTTGTTTGGTGTTAGACCTCGACGATAAATCGACCTGTTCTTTGTGCTACAGAATTGATTTTGTAAGGTTCTTTTTCACGGGAAATGGAGATTGCTTGTGTTATTTTTTAAAAATGGTCTTGTGTACGATTGTGTTGGATGTATTCTTGTATTTGTGATTTAATTTATCAATAATATTTGCTTCATTAATTTTGTTGCAGTTTTGTAACTCTTAAATAATCTTGAAGTTTTAACGTCGATTTTTCACAACTCGTTAAAAGTTTTATCCACCATACGACAGTTAAAAAGTTAAGAACATTAACGAATAAATGGAACGAACTGTTCAACGTCCAACTGCAATTTAAGTTCATATATAAAAATGAATTCATTAAACATTTTATATAAAAAATAATAAGCATATAAACGGACACTTTTATCAATGAAACAAGCTTTGAATTTTTATCGTATTTTCATACTATTTACTACATAAACACCGACATAGAAAAACTCCTTTGTTTGAACGGCCAACAAGTCGCTCGTTCGAAAACAAAACTCGTTCCGCATTCAAATGATCCAAAAACGAACAAAAAATATATATAAATACAAAAAAATGGGTCGCAGAAATGCACATTCGAATTTCGCAAACGGAAAACGTACACCGGATTAAATCGCCCCATCTATTATACTAAAAAAGTGTATCTGAAAATGAACTGAAAACTATCCGTCACATTGTCACTGGAACCGAAATTCGTTAAATTTTGTCCGAAGCGGGAAATTGAATGTTAGTTTTGATGGCAGGACAAAAAAACGAGCGGAAAACTGGTGATAAATGTCGAGCAAAATAAATGGGCGCAATAAAAAAACAATGGTCGGGAAAAATCGGGTCCAATCAATAATTCCCGTTGGAAATCCCCGATGATCCTGAAACAAGAGTTTTGGCTGATAGTTTCGGGATTCAGTTGTCTTATTGTGGGAAGTTTAGACGGTTCGACGACACGTCTAAAGTTGGAATTGACATTTTGTGTTTGAATTTGGTTGCTGTTTGAATTTTGTGGGTGTCGGTTGGTTCCGGTCGAGTTTCTGATCTTTTGTGTTTGAATAAATGGTGTTTTCTGTCGGAAATTTTAGTTGAAATTTAAAATATAACATTTACGTCTCATTGTCAATAAAAGTTGTCACATATTTCGTATAAGCCGTATCGAATATTCGTAATTCGACTAACATATTATATTTTCACGAACGACAATAAATCAAATATGTTATTTAACTTACACATTTTCATGAACGATAAATCAAACTTTACTAAAAAAATACTACGAACATAAAAAAATTGCGTGTTTGATCAGCCATGCACACACTTTTTAATTTTTAAATATGATAGTATATAACAAAAAAAAAACATTGCATAACATTTTCGTATGTTTTAAGTGAAACTTTCATATCATCAATTTTTATGTAATTTTTTTTTAACTATTACTCTTTGTTTTCTCAAATATTCATGTATAAAAGGAATAAAATTAACAATAATCCCACCATTGCATGATAATAAAACGTTTATATACAAAACTATTTTGACACATTACATTTGTCAAAAACAATTATCATCACTAGAAAAAAAAAGAAATGCTTCGTATTTTTTTTTATAATCACAGAACTAATTTAAACTACTGCAAAATAAGAAGTTTTCACTTGAACCTGAAAAAAAATTGCATGTTTAATCCCACATGCACATACTTCTATTAATTTTTAAACATGCAAATTCAAAATAGCTTTACTATAATACTACCACGCACACAAAATTTGTAAATTTCACACACGTTTTCATACATTTTTTTCCAAACAAATCTTATCCAAATAAAAAGCACGTCTACCAACCTATCCCATCAACAATCTAAAAACAAACAACGATACAATATGCACATTCGAATAAAGTTAAACCACCATAAATAAAATCAAAAGAAACGTTTTATCGTATGCCCGACTAAAAGTTAAAAACTTTCCCCTTTATACGTATACGAGTATACTAGTCGCATACGATCATGGCGGTACTGCAGTGCGACAAAGACACCTCGAAAGCCTTCGAAATTCACAGGATTCACAAAGAAGTATGTCGAACAGGACAAGGACTCGAAAAAACCGAATCCTGTTCCCGAAAAAGGAGCGAAAAGTATTTTTTATTCATGCGGATTTGTGACCGGCCTGCGAAAACTATACGAATTATTAAATTCTATGTAGTCTGGGATGGGAAATCAAACGATTTTCCTGATTATTTGGGAAAATATATTACAAAATTTGGAACAATTATCGTTGTGATTTACATGCGATTTAATAGCTTTGAAACTTTCATGTGCATTATCTGAAATTCGATCAAGGAACGGTTGTTTTGGAATAGTTGACGTTGTTAGATAATGCGCGGTTTTGCCGTTTCGAGAATGTGCGTTTATATAACAAACAATTCAACAATATGCTATTGTATCAAAATTTATTTTAGTATAAAGCTTGAAAATATCTGCTCGGCAATATTGTTCATGAAAATGTGGCAGTCTATATAAAGAAATCGCCTCGTAAAAGATGAAAACTATTACCGTTTTACCTTCTCGTATCCGAATTTTTCCATATTTAACTGCTGAAATTTTCCCCGTATACTTTTCCCGGGAAAATCGAATAATCGTTAAAGAAAAGCTCTTATTTACTTCGACAAGTACGCTTTTCTGAACTTTTGTTTTGTTTCTACGCCCGCACGTTGTTACACTCAATTCCGTGGTTCAATATTGACGAAAAACTCCAATTAATTCTATAAATATTGAATTGATCTGAACTTTTGCAATTTGATGTTTCGATTTTTGATGAAAACTTTATACAATTTTAAATTCACGTTTTGGCAAGCTAATTGTGAAGTTCATAATGGTTTCGAAAAATACCGAAAATTTATTATATTCTTAAAAGTTTCTAAATATACGGATGCCAGTTTAAAAAACACTATTTTTCAACATCGAATATATTTTATACAATATTGTTTTTTTTATATATTGCGTGGCACTCTCGTGTATTGAAAGTTAAGCTTTTTATTAAGATTGAATTAAGTTTTTTACTCTATTATTTATTGGTTCAATATTAAACTATTAAATATTATACAATGTAGTAAGTAAAAGTGTCAGTAAAAAAAATTTCGTGTACCTACATAATTTTTCATTCAAAAATTATCAAAATCATATTTTTTTTATTTCTTAAATTCCTGTTTCATACTATTCCGAAATAAGTTTTATTTATATTATAATAAAAAATAAGTAAAAAAACACTTAAAATTCTTTCGTCTTTTATATAAGAATATATCTCATACATCAACGTAAATTCTATCTAAAAATTTTCAAACTAATTTAATACTGTCATAGAAAAAAAACTCTATTCCTAACAAGAAACATGAAAAAGTCAACAAAAACAAATTCATACACGAGCCTTTTCACTTTTGACGCAATAAAAAGCATTAGTTTTAAACTCGTGTACATTTTTCGCGGTACACAATACATACGACCCGCCACAGGAAAAGAAAAGCGTTTTTTTTTCCACAAACCCAGGAATTTCGACAAAAACCAGACGAGGGTGAATTTCCGCTAAAAGCCAGATAGACGCATTTTCTTCGTTTCGAACATTTTATTTTTTTCAGAGCGTATTAAAGATCGTTTTCAGCTTTTTTATTTCAGCGGACGAATTTCGCGTCACTCACTCGTTACGCCGTCGTCGGTGACGTTTTCGAAGATCAACAGCGTTTTAAAAATACACATCCCATGTGAAATTTATATACTTATTAAAATACGTATGTGCTATAAATATTTACGTCCGTTTGAGAAAAAAGATTAATGTGCGTCGACTGAGCGGTGGGTTATGTCTTTGCCTATAATAATATCATAAGACGTTTCACTGAAAATATTCAGTAATTTTGACTAATTTTAACTTTGTGTTAATTATTATTAGTGATATCATTTGTTTTAGGTGTTTTTTTGTAGAAATTTGTGGAAACGTGTGAAATTAGTTTAGTTAATGAAAATTATAGGGAAAATATTAAATAGGTTTATTTTTTTTAATTTGATTTTTATTAAAAAATTTATGTTTTACATTTTCAAATTCAGATTTTTCATTTTGAACAAAAATAAGTATAAAAAATAATTCAGTATAATATTTTATGTAATCTTGAATGACTGTGCATAATGACGATGAAATAAACTTACATACATTATAATTAACCTGAAACAAAATTCAAAATCTAGTAAAATTGTTAATGGAAGTCATAAAAAAATGACTAATTTTTCAATATAACTTGAAATGTACGTTATTCTACAATCTACACATATTTTTATTCGATATCATATTTCATATAACTCGTGAAATATTACATAAAATTTAATAATCTAATATCTGTAACTCATGTAACTGTTTGAATAGCTTCCAAATTTTATTCTGGAAGCTTTTTAATTTTTTTCATCAAATCAATCAAAAATTATAGAATATTATATTCATTTATATTACAAAGTCATAAATAATATAAATGTCTTTCGCCATCATAAAACGAATCACATTTTTTTATTATAGCAGTTAAAAATCCTTTCGATCAAACACATTCGTGCATTAAAATGAACCATACTTTATACTTTTTCTTTGAACACAATCCAAAAATCAATCACTAAAACTCAATTCATCAAAAAACAACACTTCCAACCCCATTTCACATCAAAACAAGCCAAACAAACTGATCAAACACCTATTAACATTCCGCCTCGAAACGCTCCCAAACATCACCGAACCAAACAAGCACATTAAAGTACTCGCACTAATTAATACATACAGAAACGCAAACTATTCCATAAACCAGACTTATCCAAAACACGCGTATACAAACCGAGTGCCCTTTAACGGTCATTCGGCAGACCGCTCTCGTTTCTCGGAACCTTACAAAGTTCCGTTGATAAAGCTCCGATGAACTTTATCACGGGCCATAATGTTTTATATAATATCGCGAATGCCTCGCATATTATATATAAAATGGACAAAGTTTATGGGCGTACGTGTACGTGTATGTGGTGGTTTGCGGTATTTTGCCGCATGGTGATTTGCATTTTCGCGATGTGCTCGATAAATCGGAATTAGATGTCACCCTGATGTATTTAACTCTGAATAAATTTGTTTAATTAATTAAAATTTTTGGATGAAAAGTTAATTTTCGTTGAATGTCCGAAATGGTTTAATAAAAAAAATTTATAGTCAAAGTATAGAAAATTTTTGATTTACCCTCATTGGATCTATCGTTGATTTAATTTTAGTGTTATGTCGAATATAGATTCGAATTTATAATGCAATTTGATCCGAATGTATAAATCTGAAATTTATGAATACCCCAATTGCATTTATATAAAATATAATATGAGAAACGGAACCCGAATTTAACAGTTGAAATGCAAATTGATACTAAAAGTCAGATAAGTCAAATACTTTGGCGAAGAGTCACAGACAGAAATTCGGAATGAAAATCGTTTAAATGCAAATTTAACACAATTGAAACTGTTCTTTATAGTGTATTGTATATATAAAATTCAGAAAAGATAAATTAGACGTAAATAGAAAAGGAAGCTTTGACTGATGAGGTGCATTCATCTCTTTTATGAAACCTGCATCGAAAAAAGTTTGAAACGGAAGCTCAAAGATTTTATATCGTCGCTCATTTTAAGCTTTCAAACGTGAAAAGCGCTGAAAACTAAAATTTATTACCGCCATAAATTTTCTTTTTAACAGAAAACACAGAGGAACTATTATAGGAATGCATAATGCATCATAATGCACTTTCCTTGTATGTGCGACGTGTGCACTTGACGTGCAGATAATCGGCGAACACGATTAAATAATCCATGAACGTTTTTTTAATTTCACGTAATATTTCATATTTTTTTATTGCGATATAAAAAGAACGTTTTACACGCGTTAGTGTCGCGAAAATCAGTTAATTCGACGGTTTAACGACGTCATATTTTATGCGAGATGACCGTTTTAACGTCCAAGTGAAAGATGTTCCAGCTGAAGATTAAAATTGAGATTAAAACGTTTATATTGTCTGAAAACGAGAAAATGCGAAAGAATAACGAGAACATTTCACTCGATTTGCTCCGACACTCTGCGCTTAATGAACTGCAAAGAGCGATTACGATGAGATATTGTAAAATTTTTATATAATATCCTTTTTATTATTATACAGATATTCTTAAAATTTAAAAGAAATATAGTTTTGAATTTGTTAAAAGAAAAATGGATATCTATAATATAATAAAATATTCTTTCTATGAAAAATATTCCATGAAGAAGTTTTCTTTTAAGAAAACTTTAATATAATATTTTTCCATTTTAATACATATATTTTTTTATAAGAAAAATAAATTAACTATTATATGATACAATAAGTATAAAAAATATTTTAAATTTTCGATAATTATTTAAACATTAAAGATATATTATATATGAAATTAGTAAACTGAAATGTTCTGATAAACTCATATAATAATTAGCATAAAGTCGTATACAAAATGATTTTGAATATAAAATTGAAATATTTTCGATAAATATGTAATAAAAATACTTCAAAAGTTATAAAAATTTGGTTTTGTATTATAATAAAAGAGCGACTCTAATGAAAATCGATTTTGAAAATGAGCTTATCTGTCTATTCGAACAAATGCAGGCGCACGTGTACAGAGGGTCGTTGTTGGTCGAATAAAATTTTATCACTTTAACACCGTGTATATATAAGAAATGTATATATTGTTTTACCAAATGTGCGTGCATAAAATCGCAAATTTTATACACTATGGAAATTTATACGAATCCGTTTAAAATTAATGTCAAAATGCGCCTCTCTACTCCTTTTAACGCCAATACGTATTAAAACTTTACGGTTTCGTCAAGCTTGCGGCTGGTTTGATTGTATGAATAATTTGTGTGCTTCGTTAAAAGGCTTTATGCGAATTGTTATGGGTAAATTATCATTAAATCGTTTTATGTTTGGATTCGATGCCAAAATATACCCTTCGGTGCTAAGTTGATTTTGAAATATTGATTACGCAGTAAATTTGATATGTATCTTTTTTTCCTTGGTGAAAATTTGATTATAAAAATACGTATATAAAATGAATCAATTTCATAATAATTTCCTTTAAAAAAAACTAATTTTTCCCACATTTACGATCAAATAAAATCTGATCAAAATTAAAAAAAACTTTCCATGTAAAAATTATAATTTCGAACGCGCGAAAATCTGCATTGCGGTCAACGAATATATTAAAACTGGATCGCATATACGCACAACAATCTGGCGCTATTCAAAAATTCAAAGGAAAAAAGCGCGAAAAAGCTCGGTTATGATACGAACCCGATCCTCCAAGGAAAATCCACAGGAAAATTTCCCCACCACGGAAAATCTCGAGCCCTTTCCGTACCCTCATTAATGACTATGGTATGATATATTTATTTACGCACAGGATCGCCTCGAACCGTCGATTTATCACTGTCGCGATAATCTCTACCTTTGTTTATTGGGGATGGACCCGTTTTACGTATGTCCTTATAAGCCAGTGTTTTCTAAAGTGCGTTGCGCGGTATGTAGTTGTGGTCGGGTCGATGAAGATCTCGGAAAAGATTTGTGGCGGTTGTTTTATTGAAGGGATTATTCGGGGGTTTGTTTCGGTGTTTAAATCAATCTTGTTAAGGAAAATGTAATTTTAGATTATGAATTACTTTTTTTGGAAAAATTATTAAATTTTTATTTATATGGTTGTTTTTGATTGTTGTTTATAAAAATTTTATCAAAATTATGTAATTTATTAATATATAATATTTATTTAATAACAGTTAAATGTTTTAAAATATTTCTCAGTAAGCGAGATCAAAATATTTCATCAAAGTGAAAATTTCTCCTCATATCCTTTTTCATAAATGAACTAACCCTTAATTAACCTTAAAAAAAATTGAACTTATCATATCACAATTCATTAATATAGGGTCGTTATTCGAATAAAAATATTTTCACGCTTTTCTCTTTTTCGAAAATAAACCATTCGTATTCTGAAAGCATTGAAATGTTTATTTAATCTTTCAAATATAATAACAAAATATTTTAATAATATTAAATAGGTTTTTTTTAATATTATATGATAAGTATATCAATTTTCCTTCTATCACCTTATCCAGATCTAATCAACACTTAACCTTACTTGGAAAAATATTTTCATTTTCAAAAACATATATTTTTAAACATTTACTTCCAAAAACAACCTGAATTTCATCATAAACCAATATAAAAATATAATATTGCTCAAAACATGTCTTCAAATGACTATAAATGCTTCCTAGAAACTAACCCAATTCTAATTATCCCATTCATAAAAAAATTAAAATCTTTCCCAAACTCGAAATTAATAAAAAACCAACATAAATTCGAACACCACTCAACGACATCATGCGGCAAGAATAAATTGCAATAGCGGCAAAATTGAAATCGCCGCGTTTGAAACAGAGTTGCGGAAAAATAAACATAAACGTTTCGCATTCGTTAACATTAATATAATATGTTTTATTGTGCTAATTTCGATTTAGCACGAATCCGTTTCGTGACTGCTAACTATAAACGTGTCAAATATTCGCGAACTTTCGAAAGTTTCAGAAAACTGCGCCGTCCCAAAATTGAGTTGTAATATTTTCTATATATGATTTTGTATGTGTTTCGATTTTTGGAAGGAAATGTTATATTTTATCGCAGGATTAATTCTGGAAATGGTAATTCCGCTATTTTACGACGAATCTTTTGGTCGTAAATCTTATTTATTTATATATTTATTCGCACAGTTTAATAGAAATGATTTGTAGACATTTTCACGAAAGCTCGAGGGACTTTTCGATCGTTGTTGCTCTTTACGGATTCCCAGGTGTGATTTCCGATTAGACATTTTGACCGAAAACTTATAATGGATATGTTGTATCCGAAAATGACGCAAACAAAATTAATAATTTAATAATTACTCCGTTATGCGGCGGATAATAACGCAACTTTTTCGTTCGGTTAAATTTCTGCTTAATTGCATGAAAACGTAACGAGTTTGTTTATAATTCGATTAAAACAATTATAAAATTTCGTCGTACGGGATAATTTTTTTAAAGTTGAAATTCAATTTCTAACTTTTTCAATATAAATAAAAATTTAATGTAAATTTTTATCGATAGATGGCGCAGATTTAACTCAAGATGAGTGACAATACTTCCCTTTATGTACATATGTCACAGTCAAGTGTATTTCAGTCCATGTATAATATATTTGGATCGGTCATAAATACACATCGTTGGGTGGATTAGGTTTTTTTTCGGCATTTTCATTTATTTTTATCAAAGTATTGGGTTGAGTTGGGTCAAATATACATGGACTAATAATATACATAGTCTGCGACATATAAAAACTAAATCAAATTATATTTTTACAGGTGAAACATAAAAAAACACAATTAAACTTAACTTTTCAGTATAGACCCAAATAGTCTGCAAACTCGACGCGTAATGAAACCATATTTCGCATATAAACATTCTGTGAAAAAAAAGACACAGCACAAAATAACAACATCAGCAATTTAAATAACGGCCATAAACGACACGACCCGCTCGCAGAGGGTTAACGACACAGCGCGGAAACTTTTCGACGTTCAAAACTCGAAAACGGCCATAATTCAAACATGGCGGATGTGTTCGGCGGGTTTTTGCGAGATTGCAAATATTTGACTTTGACCGTGTCGCATAATGAGCACTGTACATAGAAGTGTATGTACGTCCTCATTACGGCAACTATATTATCACTTAATCGCGAAAGTTGTCTCAACTAGGAAATTTGTGTTTGCTCGTTTGGGTTTCTATATTTTGGATCTGGTGTATGATTTTCGTTGAATATTTAAAGTTATTATGGATCGATGGTTTGAATTTTTGAATATATCTCTTCGTATTAAAGTTAATTAAACAACTTGTGATACAATTATTAGATGGATTTAATTTTGAAAGAAATTGTTTTAGAATTCTATTAATAAATTTTCAGATATTGAACTGTAATAGATCTTGTAAAGATAGTATCAAAAAATCTTAATAATACTATTAAGAATAAATCGGGGAATAAATGATGTTTTAAAATTTGATATTAAAACAAATTTTAGCTTTCATTCTTTTTCGTTATCAAAGTTGTTCATTGATTCAAATAAATTTTTAAAATATTTTAATAATATTGCGAGTATTACAAAGGTCAGATTTAGTATTCATAGCATATTCCGCAAAACTTTACATAATTATTTCAGGACTTTGGAAAGAATAAATACTATGTTCTTTGTATAATATTAAATACTGGAAGTATAGATTGAAAATTTTTATATCATATAAAAGTCATGCAATTTAAATAAGTTCATATTTTTTAATTTTTTCACTAAAATATTCAACAAAACTGTATTAACTTGAAAGGAAGTTTATTTACGATATAAAAAATGCTAATTATAAATAAAACTAGAATTTTATAGTGTGATAATTAAATAGAAAATCGCCATTTCTAAGATATCATTTGTATATTACATTTGAAACATATAACTTGTTTAACAAGACTTATCAATGTGCAGTCTATACATCTCAAAAAAATATTAATGTTATATTATATTATATTTTGATTTTTAACTATTTTATAGATAATAAATCAGAAAATTATCAATAAATAAAAATCTTTCATCAAAATAATACCCAATTCCAATTTAATTTTCATACCAATAATTAAAAAACGGAACTACAAATCGAATCCTTCAATCGCACATAACATATTATCCAATTCACACAAAATTTCCTTAAACGTAGAGCATATTTCACTTTTAACAACCTATACGACTATTTAGAATACACCGAACAGGCAAAATGTCCTTGCATAATATAATATTCCTTTGCGAAGTAAGCCGATCGTGTAACTCTCTCGATTCTGGAGGCTTTGTCCTCCGAGAGGATATTAAAGCTCAAAGAGCACACCCAGTGTATAATGGCAGGGGCTTTGTTGCCAGATATGGTCTCGTTTTGAAAAAAATTATACATAAAGAGGTATTAGGTGTGTGCGAATAAATGAAGAGATTGCGTGCTTATCATATGGTGATATTTTTTAGAAAATACAATGTATGGCGAGGTCTTTTGTGTTTGGTGCAATTAAATCGCGTTTTGTATTGAAATATGCAAATGCTTTATTGATCGTTTTTAATATATTATTGATGGTTTGAATTGGGGGTGTTTATTTGGTTTGCCGAAATTCGAAATTAAGCTATTTTTAGTATATACAATTGGATATGTTTGTAATTATAATATAATGATACATTTTCATAAAATTTATATTTTTAATTGATCAAATAAATTTTTTGAGTTTTTGATATCAAAAATTTATTTGTAAAAATAATATTACTCATACATAAGTTTAATATATCATCATGAAAATGTTCTAATGAACAATATGCACTTCAAACAATATTATTATAAAAATCGTCAATTTCGTTCATTAAACGAAATTTCATACGAAATTCGGACACTAGGAAGTCAAATATATAATACAAAAATCTATACTTGCGTATTAGGAAAAGTCGCATTGCGAAAAATCGGAAATTCTTACATGAAAATCACGTGCCTCGTCCAAATTTCCTACCAAAAATATTATTTTTCGTGCCGGTAAATGATATTTACGTTGAATTTTTTTTTCTGGCTCACGATTATTTTAACCATGCGAACTTCTGAACCAAGTACCAAATCGCATATGCGGTTAGAACGAAACTGAAAACTTTTGTTTGTTCGATGTGATTAGGTGAATCGCGTGTTGAATTTCATATACGGCCTGTTAGTACATTAAAATGTCAAAAATTTCGTCAATTTTTGAGATTCGATCTCATTATAGCAAATTCTTAATTGCAGTCATTAATGCGGCTCGATTGTATTTAATAATTTTTTTCGGAATTGAGATTATATCGAATTTCATTTCATGAAATTTTAAACGTATACGATGACTCAACGAATTTTTTCCAGCATTGTTTTTATACAAAATTTAATGCCTTTTTAAAATCCGCACCCTCCGAAAATAGCAAATGTGATGTGCCAAAAAAATATGTAAGTACGCATTAAAAATTCACAATTTTAATTCAGAACCGAATACAGATTACATCCATTAGCGAAACTCGGGATTTTCGCCTAAAAAAACGGAAGCTTTTCTTTCCGCCTTTTCACCCGCAAAATTCACCTTTCGGATTTGAATCCTATCTAAAATTGCGCCTTGACAAAAGACTCGATCCGATTATTCGAATATTAATATTAAAAACGTGCACGAAATATTTTTTATGATTGAATTTAAGGATTTCAGTAAATACCGAATTTAACGGTCGTAAAATAAATTTGCGAAGTTAAGTCGTCGAATTATATAGGATTCAAATGTGTTTCTAACTGTTGAGTCATTAAGGGTTGTGTGCTCTATTTCAGCATGTACTATTCAAGATAATTGTTAAGTTGTTATTGCTTAATGGTATTCAGTTTGTGATAATTGCATTTGCGAAATTATGTATTCGAATGATTATGATTCGAGTTTCACGTGTATCGAGTTTGATTGAATCAGTGAAATAATTATTTAATCACTTTGATTAATCTGAATAATTCAAAGCACAGTTCCGAACTAATCTTTGACCCAAAAATTTTCCCCTAACAAAAAACCTTTTACACTTAGAATATCGAAAGACCAAAATTCGAACTTTAAGAACCACCTGGGTCTCAAAAGGCCATTTGTCACGAGATCGATTTTCCATTCGATATTCAAAAAGTACGACATTCTTCAGAACAAAAAGTGGGTGAAGATCACAGAACTGTTACATTTTGGGACCTACCATTGAATTAATTGATGCTCAGAGGTCATGTTTTGTCGCTTAATATTTCAACTTAACGGCACTGCCGAGGACGCTTTTCTCCATCAAAAAGTGAAATATGTAATGGAAATTTGTTTTGTGGTCTTTTTGTATAGTGCCCTTTTGTGCAATTCGGTCGGTAATTAACGAGAGAGTTCGTTAATGAATTGTTTAAAATTTTATTTGAGTAAATGATATGGTTTCGACGTAATAAACGAAATTTATAACGAGAACGGTTTCAAGAGTTTCGTGACTTATATTTTAGTTTAACAATAAATTATGCGATTAAGAGTTCTTTGACATTTTCGAAATACACGCAATCTGTTTATTTGTTTTACGTATCCGGCATTTTGGTTTGCACAAATTTGAATATTACAAATGTTAATATGAACATTTGTATTATATTAATATTTAAAAAAAATGTATTTCTGAATATTAATATTATTTAAAAATTCATTGCAGCAGTATATTTTCTTCTGCAACGATTCTTTTGACTCTCAGATCAATTCAGACAATTGTGAAGTACTAAAATAAACTTCCGTATTGATTTTCTATTCCGATCGATAAACTCAACCCATAAAACCGAAATAACCCCAAAAACTACATCGATACATATTTCCATACGCATAAATACATAAACATGCCGAACATTCGCACGCTCCTCGTGAATAGAACATGTTCATGAATTTTCAAATCTCGTCTCGGCCTACAGAAATACTGTAATAAAAGATTCAATATTTCGCCGAGTTAACCTTTTGACATGGATAAAAAAAAAATTCCGCAATATGCAAGACATGTGTATGTCCGAATGTCACGACTTTTCTGGCGAAACTTCTTTGAGAGTCTCGTGTTATTGTTCCGAGCCGGAGTGAAGATATAAAGTTGAGTATCGAGTGCCCGGGTACTCAAGAGTTGGGTACTTTTTACACTCGTGTGTTTGTTGGATATGAAACAAGTTGAAAAATGTTTGCTGTGTTATTTGGTGTGCCACTTGTTCGCATTTGAAGTACTTGAATAAACTTGGGATATAAATATTTTTTTATGAAAGAAGTATTCAATGTTGTTATTGAATAGTTATTTTAACGATATAACTTTTATGGGGCAAATAAAAATAAAGGTTTTTATATTTTATTATACATACATATACCAAGGATATTATAGGTTTTTGTGTCAATGTTTAGTTTCTCAATTTAATATGTACATTAAAAAATAAATAAAAATTAGAACTATTTTTTATCGCTGATATCGCTGATATTATATGAAAATTTTGTGAGTATTTTTTGAAAAAATATGATGAAAAAATTACAAAAATCTTATAAAAACCAAACTTTTCTAATACAATTTCAAAACCATTTTAATTTTTCTTCAGATTTTCAAACAGACATACAATAATAAATATTAATTTATAACAAAAAAGTTAAATAAAAAATATTTTCAACTTTAGTTTACAATTTCATTACTCGTAAATATTATATACAAAATAGAGATTTCAGATTTACCAGGGATTTTAGATATTTTTTTTACTAATTACGGATAAATTCAATTTTAATTTAAAACTAGAAAAAACCGTAAAACCAAAAATACTTTCACAAAAAAAAAACAAAATTTTCTAAAAAACCGACTTTTCCGAAAATGCCATAACACTTTTCGAAAATATTTGAAACACAAAAAAAATATTTACCGGTAAATTACCAAACTGTTATTTGGGTTGTTTACCGGTAAACCAGTTTACATCACTATTACAAATAACATCCCTAATACAAAATCTAAAAATTAAAACAACCCTTTATACTTTGAATCATTGCAATTTTCATATCGCGCACACTTTGCGCAGAAATTTCCCCAAAATTCAACATTTTCAGCATCGCAAAACCAATTTTTTTCATCCATATTACTCTTCAAAGCCTACACGACCATGCTGCATAATAAATAAATAACATTCATGCGGCATATAATGTTTTTAGCGACATTGTTTCGGATGTGTTCGCGATTTTATCGCGGGTTGGTTTATCGATTCGAGCGCGGCTGTCTGTCGTATCCGGAAACGGATTAAACATTCGAAAAATGTGTGTTTGCACAATCCAAAAATGCAGAATCGTATAGATTTTCGATGTGCAATTTTTATTTATTTTTTTGTTGGTTTTTGAATTGGGTTTCTGTGTCGTTGCTGAAACTTTTGTGAGTTCGCTTTCGTGTTATCTGCATTTTTAATGTATGTATGGTTTGTGGATTCGGTGTTGAAAAGTTCATTGTGGAAAGGAGGAGAATTTTATTTGAATAATCGTAAGTTTTCGATGAAGTAAAAACGTCGCGTGGTATTCTCATGAGTCAGAAATGAAACCTTTGTTTTTTTTTCGTTTTCAGAAAACTAATACGTTTGATGTTTTTTATAATAATCCTACTTTTAATAAAAGCACGAATCATTGTCGTAGAAAGAAAATATTGATAAAAACATTTTATATTTCTAGTAACGCTCGAGCAAATTTACTTTATCGTAAAATAATAAGCTTTTACTCCGAGAAAATTACATATAATCTATTATTTTTTTTTCAACAATCTCGATACATTTATCATAATTTTAAATTACATCCCTCAATTTGAATTATAATACGATCGATCTAATTTAAAACAATTTAATTTCAATTACAAACAAATGGAACCACTTTCAAGCATCGTCCTATTTTTTTATTTATACAGTAGTTTCATAAATAATCTACATATAAATTAACGTAGAAACAACGATTTGCATTCGTGACATGCTACTGCTATGCAAAACCATGGCAAAGACGACACTACAACGACTATACCAGTTGATTTATCGTAATTTGAGATAGTTTAGCCTCAACAGAAGAACAATGTCTCCACGTAGGCACTTTAACTTTGCTTACATACAAAAATTTCATAACATTTAATGTTTTCGCTACGAGTTTTTTCCGATTTTCCAATTTTTCATAGGTTTTTCGCATGGACGAGTCCACATTGTCATCGGTCTTTGTATTCGCAATATATGTTATTATAATATTTGTCGAATGTAATATGTTAATGTATTATACGTCTAGTTTCCTTCGATATGAAAAATGATCTATTTTTGTACGTATACAAAGTCACGCGTTGTCGTTTCCTACGAAGATTAAGTGACTGTCAATTTTTGTACCCGAATAAAGTAGTTTTCTGTAGACGAAATTATCTGGAACTAGAATACAAAATGTTAACATGATTTAAGAGTATTTTAAAAATACAATTTTATAAAAAAAAAACTAATAACATTCATGTTATTTATGAATCGTTTAGTATTAATTTATTAGTCGCATGTTGTATTCGAATATATGTCAAATATGTTTCTACTGTCACGACAATATCTTAGTGCTTTCACTCATGCAAAATCCTCACAACAATCAATTATTACGTTTGAATTGCAAATATGCACCACTGTGCATATATAATATGCATAAATGCATACACAATATGTTTGAGGGGATGAAAGCTACAAACATTACGATGCACCATGACAATTAGCACAAACTAAATAGAATTATATTCTTATCATTAAACACAATAATAAAATTTATTAATTAATTCAATTAAATATTATGAAAATCTGATTGAGTTTGAGATTAAAAGGAGTATTTTTTCAAATTTTCAAAAACTTTTTGATGTTTCTTATCTTTTATCTTAACTTTTTATTTCAAAGTTTTTTCTTAGTAATATTTTATATGAAACGTATAATTGAATCTGTGTTCAAATTAAATAAATATATAAATGAGATTTCACTGCACCGTATATAATTGAGTGGTTTTTCAATTTCGCGGCTCGTTTGGCAATCTTGCAGGGCGTCTTTGCAGATTTCCATTGTTAGGAACGAATCGCTAAGTGGCCATTGTTGTTTCTGAAAGAAAAGCTCTTCACGGTTTTCGCGATAGAAAATTTAATTTAAGACACGCTAACGATTCAACTATTCAATAATTTCCCGGTATTTTCTTTTTAAATCGATCGTAAAGAAGACCTTCCTCGAAAATCGACATTATTCATTCATTTATTTATTTATATAAAAAAAGCTCAAAATAAAACACGTCATCTCCAACTCGTCAAATTTAATTGGATACGTTCTTGAGACAAATTTCAACAAGTGTATCTGACACAAAATAATTTTCAGTCAAAACCAATCCGAATAAATTTTCCCGCAGAATAAATCCAAACGAAATTATTTAACTTCGACGAAATCGGAACAGTTTTCCCTTTTAAGTGAACGTGCAGATAATATCGCACGCACGTGGCGAATTTCCCCAGTGGAAAATCAACACGGTGCGGAAAACCATTTTCATTAAAGCCTGCGACCCTTTTCACGAAAAAATTTCCACACATCGATAAGATTCACGCGTTCGTACCAAAACGACGTCGTTAAAACAAAAGCGCGAAAAGATCGCGGAAAATCACGCGATTACCCATTGATCCTTTGAAGTATGAACAGTGAAAATTCAGATTTTCGTCCGTTGTTCTTATAGGTTAATATTTATAGGGGATTCGGATGTGGGAAGATATCGCGTGACGCAACAGTTTTTCCCCGTTATGTGATTTATTCATTTTCCAATGCATACGAGAAAAGTGATCGAGATTCGCGGGCGGGAAAATTCAATTTGAACGGTCGCGTGTGCAATTTTATTTCGCCTAATGAAAACTCGCTTTCCTCCAGGTCGTAAATATCACACTGGAAGTTTTCCGACAACTTTTCCTCGGGTCTTTGTTCTTGTTCCGGTTTTATTTTTTTGGATAAATTTTTCTCGTTGTTAAGCTATATATCATACATATTGCTTTTCTCTGGGTCGTTAAGGGGCGCTTTTTTTGGCATTTTTATTTATTTTTTGTTATTTGTTGAATGTCGCGTTTTTAAAAATGCGTAACAAACTCAGATAATGTATTTTTCGATACATTTTTCATCGAAAGTGCGGTCGGGTCGGTATCGAGTTCATATTTAAAAAATGAATTTCATCAATTAAACTTTTATTGCGGTCGTAAAATTTTCAAAAGTGACATCTATTGTACAATTGCAGTATATTTATTTTTTTAATACATTTTTCTACTGATTTATAGAATGATTATTTATAGATTTATAAAGTGATAGAATAATTACATATTTAGTCAAAATTCTTATGGATAATCATTTTAACGATATTAAAATTCAAATATTTAGATTTGGAACTATCTAAATTTATTTTTTATTTAAAAAATAATATGTAGGTCATTTTAATTTTATATTTAAATATGTATCAAATTATTCATGTTAAATTTTTATATAAAATTCTAAATATTTCAAATTATTTTAGTTTTTAATCATTTTAGTAGTGACATCTATTGAAAAATTTTCTTAAGTCTTCGAGTTTTCATGGTATGAAGTTATAAAATTACAAATATTTTCTTCAACAACATTTTCACTATAAATTTTAAAATGTATTTAAATTGCTTAAAAATTTTATTATAAACTAGTTTCAAAGTTTTATAAGCCACAACCTTTTTTTTAAATTACTTTTTGTAAGTGTAAGCGCCATGTGTATGTATAAACAAAAGCATTATTTTAAATAAAAAAAAACGAAAACCATTAAAAATTTAATACTAAACCACTTATATTTTTCAACCTTTTTATTATTAAAAATGTGTACGAAAAAAATTACAAACCACCCATCAAAACAAATTTACCTTTAACAAACACACACAAACGCCTAATAACCCCGCCGACCTTAACCTCTGACCCAAAAATGCACCCAACAATCCAATATTCAAACTCTCATTACAAACCAACTCAATAAAACCTTCCACCCATTTCTGAGAACCACCCAGTCACATAATCTGCAAAAAAACACGCATCCAAAAGGTCACCGGGAATGAATCATATAATCGCGTGAGCCGATATTGGAAATCCCGAGATATTACATATCGAACGGACGTCCTTTGTCCCGGGAATGGCTAGAAGACCTCTCACTGTCCTTTTTTCGATTTGTCGTTAATAAAGGGCAGTTCGACATTTTTACGGTTGTCGTAAACGAAAGGGCTGTCGGGAATTCGACGCGCTTTAATAAGCGGACGTAATTTTTGGCTCGCGTACGTTTCCTGTCTTAGTAATTTTCGTTCACGGTTTATTTAATGTGTATAATATTTGGCATTCATTCATATTGGATTAAATCGGATAATGCGTGTCTGAAATTTATTATACAAAAGCTTTGAATTATTTTCGCAGCAATAAAATTTGCTTGGATCTTGTCGGATTGAAAATTTAATTTGATGTGTTAGATTCGTCTTTGATATTTGAAATTGTTTGTTTTTTGTTTGGATTTATAAAATGAAGTATTTTTATGATTTTATTTGATACATATATATAATTGTTTAAAATACTGTTGGGGATTTTTTAAAAGTAAATGAAAGTTAAGACTATTTTTGATATTGGAAAAAATTGCGGTAAAGTGAAATAAAAATATGAATCCTTACTATTTCAAATTTTTTCTAGTTTCTTTTTTTAAAGTGATTTACTACATTATCAAATAATAGTTCCCAAGAGTTTTTACATATATTTTTCGAAAAATACGACAGTTTTATTACGTCTGAATATTTTTTTACATCAGTTTTTCTATTACTCTATTATTATTTTAAACATTTAAAAAATAATCTTACTTAGATATTTTTACTCATTCGTGTTTAAAAACTAAAATTAAATTATTCTAATTATAAGATTCATCACAATTTAACTCTTTTAAATTAATAACAACTAACTTTTCACTGAATCATTTTAAAATATTCAAATATATAATATTATACAAATACGATTACAATATCAATAAATAAAAAATATTTTTTCGCAAGTCTTCACAACATCCAACTCAATTTCCGATCGATTCATTTACTTTTGTGTACTCGCGTATTTTTTCAGACCCACTACGAATACGAAAAGAATTTCCTGGCGGAAAAATGTCTGAAAAAAAAGTAACAGAAGCGGATAATGAGCTGTCAAAGAGGTACAAAAACAATCAATCGCGCGTCGCTAAAAGCTAGCAAAAATCAAAATTAACGAGCCGCAAACTGTAAACAGTGCCATTTTTCTTGCAGTCTGGATTTTTTTTCATTATTTCGAAAATCGGTCTTCTAATTTTAGACGTATTTTTTTTCGCGCAAATAATGTCAAAAGCTTGCCGCCTAGTTTGTGTCAATGCGACAAACTTTTTTCGCATGCGTTTCATATAAAACTTCGGAATTTATGTATTATTTCGCGGTGTGTGATATATATTTATTTTCGTTTTGTTTTATTTTCGCCGTTGTAATAATAGAGGCGGTATATTATTTTCATTACGACCCTGTGTTTATGTGTACGGATTCGAAATGTCCTCACAAAATATATATTGCCACTGAAAACATATTGAATTCGTCATAAGAACGCTTTTGATTTTTGAAATTTTCAACATGTGAAAGTATGTATAGGAATTTTATATATTATGTATTTAAATTTGAACTTATCAGTGAATTTAATTCTTCCATTATATTAATTAACATCGTAGCGTTAATAAATAACTCTAATGTAATTAATGTCTCTTTAGAACGTGAATGAATTTAAGTATATAATATTTTTAGATTACGTTAATTTAAGAATATTAATTATAAACATAGCACACTTAAAAAAAAATTTCAATCATTTTTCTTCACATTTCCTTCATCGTTCCTTCTATATAATTTAAAATTCACTTATTTTTGATCCAAAATTCATTTTTCGACCGTCAAAAGTGGCCACATATTACTTTTCGGACTTAATCTACATAATACGTTCATTACATGTAACAACGTAGATATATTGATCGCGGCTAGGTGAAAATTTGAATGAAGGTCAGCTGCAATAAACCATTTTCCCAAAAAGCCCATCAAACATCATCAAGTACAATTGATACAATTACAACAAAACGACCCATCCCTTTTACTACAACAACAGGTCATTTACCACAAAAAACGCCACAGAACCTCACAAAAAAATGATAAAAACGAATCGATATTTATTCTAGGCTGTAACCATCGATCATCCCGAAGAATCGGAGACACTTTTTTCCACAATAAAGTTACGTGTTTTTCATGTGTCGCGCTTGACGATGACAAGGCCGGCCATCGTGCGTGGTGTGTTGGTGACGCAGTCAAATCCGCAAATAGATACGCCTTCGAAGATATTATAATATTTTATCACATAACACGTATTTGTATTTATAAAATAAACCGACTCCTTCCACGGGATGAGCCGCCAGGAGTCGGAGACTTCGAAAAAGTGGTGAAAATTGGACGGTTTTGGTGTTGGAAAGTTGAGTTTGTATTGTTTGTTTAAAGTTTGTAATATAAATCAATTTTTTTGTATTGAATATATTGTTTGGAATTGGAAATTTTGAATTTAAATCGAATTGTTGCAGACAAAGTTGTGATGAAGTTTTGCGGTTTTCATTAGCTTTTTATTCATGCATAGTCAAAAGACTAGATATAAATTTTCTTTTATATATTTTGTTAATTAAAATTTAAAATAATAATATAAAACTAAACAATTCCAAATTATTCTATTGAAAAGTTAATATTAATTTTGATTCTATGTATCAAATTTCTATTAACAAAATTAATACTTTGAATAATTCAAATCAATATAGGCAATTATTAAGTTGGAATTTTATGGTCTTCATTCGTTTAATTTACAATTTTATAACTATTCGATAACAATATTTAACGATTCAAAACGAGACAGTTAAAAACTTGATCGTGTTAATGATGTTAAGATATTTGTTTGTTTTATTGTAAAATTTACGAACGATAAAATATAATATTGTACATTGTAGTTTGATGTGCGAAAATACTATATTAGAGAGGTGTCGCAAAATGTCACTATTTGACATTTAGAACGAGATAATAACACACCGAATATTTTTTCACAACGCATCGTTTCATACATCTATATATTTTTTTACGAACTTTAAAATGTGCCATTTTTATAGGGCACTGTACCTCCATATATCGACAAACTTGAAAAATTTTAAAACTAAAAATATTCCAATTAAAAATAACATAATATTTTAGGAAGCCAATTTCAAATATTTCTCACAATTACTATCATCAACTAATCGTTATATTTATCGCTAGACTTTTATAGTCGAAAACTAGTATTTTAAAAAAAATTTAAATCAATGACATAATAAGGAATAATTTTTTAAAAACTTAACAAGTTTTTTGCGATTGATCAAAAATTTTCAAGCAATCACAACCTTCTATTGATCATACAATTCATTACTCAACTTCTCAAATCAAAAACACACATTCAAAAAGACCGAATCATCAATTCATTTAAGAAAACATTTCACACAATACCAAACTTTTCCACACACATCACCCAAAACCCGACCGATTCGTGCAAATTTTTCAACAACCCATCCATCATTCGACACACGAACGATCCTGTAAACACCCAAAGACTTCAAAAACCCGAAAATAACCACAACCGACAGTTCCACACCCCTGCCCAAGCAGGTGATACGCCTAGATGTAGTGCGAGAGTCTCGTCTGGAAATAAAACTATTCAGTTTTCACGCGCCTCGTTTACCACTCGGACCTCGTCTCGTCGGAAAATTGGCGGAAAATCGACGAGTTTTCCCTTTCGTCAATACGATATTGTTTTGTGGCATTTTCTTCGATCGAATTAAACTAATTTTGTTGTGAAAAAGTCCGAGTTCGATTAAAAAATTGTGTATGGTGGAATAAAATTGTGGCGTGACTCGTAAATCACATTGTATCGGATTGATATATTATTTATTTGTGAGGTTGTTAATAATTAATGAAAATTCGATTTTATGGCGTGTTTTTTTGTTATTAATACTTGGAATATGTGTTGTTGATTTTTTTAATTATTCATTTCGTGCAAAAATGGATTCGATGTATTTTTATATCATAATTTTTTTCTAATGTATTTTTGAAATTATTTAGTTGATCAAAAAAATATTTGTCACAAAGAAAATTCATAAGCGGCCATCTTAAATTTTCAATCTTTAAAATATAACATTTTCTTCAGCCAAACAACATCAAAAGTCCACGCAAATAAACCAAAACCAACATTTCGTTCAATGAGCGCATTATTAATGCAATTTTCAACAAGATGCAATTATTTTCGGTGTCGTTGAACGCAACCGAAGACCGCCCACTCAAATTTGCTCAACCCAAACCAAAATAATCTAACTTTTCAATTCTAATTTCCGCCAGAAACCCTCAACATTTTTATATAATAATAATAATCCTATTCAAAACGTAGAAATCGTGTCTTCGCGCAATACGTCAAGTGCTTGTAATCTACCGGCGATAAAATGCAAACGGACTTTCGTTCGAATTACACCCCCTCGAGGAGTCAGCGGTTCTCAAACTTGGGGTCGGATGAGTGTCGGATGTGTGCGATAGGGTCGGATTGTTATCGCGTTGGCCAAATCGATTTTGCTAATTTTCCGAACTGTGTTTCGCGCTGAATGTGTTAATGTCGGGAGCGCTCGTAAATTTCGAAATTGATTATTTTAGTGTATTTAATTTATGATTTGTTCTTGAGATTTAATGGGTTTGTGTATTATTTGATTTTGAAATATTGTAGGAAATAAACAATTCTTGTTGCCTTCTGAAATTGTATGAATTGATCGATCGAAATAAATTTCATTTAAATTATATATTGTGTAATAAATTATATTTTAATTATTCATGAATCGTTTTTATTTTGATAAGCCGTATTTTTCAGTATAAAGTACGATTAAGATAATTAATTCGTTCTTAGGTGCTAAATCATTTTAATACTGATATACGATATCTTTTGAAACGAAACAGCTTACAAATTTGTATTTTATGTTAATAATCGATCTATTTATGTTTACTTTTTCAACATTTGAAAAACAAAAGTTTTCACTTCTTTGTCTTTAAACTCGGTCTTTACGTTACTTGAAACGTTCGAAATTTCTGTAAAAATATCAAATATCTAAAGCTGAAAACATTAATTCGACCCTCGAAAAATCATCTACAACTTCCTCGGATTATTTTTCTTTTACAAAACACCCATTAAAAAGCTACGCATTTATTTTATTATGGCAATAAATAATTTCCAAAGCGTGAAGCATCATACGTATTCAATATAAAAGCTCTCTCTCAATTTCGGAACGCCGGTGCCAAAAAAAACGAAATACCAACACAAGAAAGTCCTTCGCAAAACAATTTTTGACTATTTATCGTCACGCAATGTTGCCTCGCGAAATTAATTTTCGCTACGGGAAATTTTTCGGTTTTTCACAGTGACTCTGCCGAATTTCGCATTTGTTTCGAAAGTCATCGTTGAAAAATCGCAACTTTTCCCCCGCACGCGATTCGGTCCTAAATTTAATACGATTATACGCTTTTCGAGCTAATTAAAACGCGATAATGAGATAATGAAAATATACATTCCTACCTATATATTATTTTTAATTTTTAAAATCATTTTTTTTTTACTTTCAACGAAAAATCACATCAAAACCGAACTGTCGAAACGTTCCGTAACCAAACACTTTCATGAAATTCAATCTTTCGGCACACAATGGGTTGGAAAGCCTCGCTTTCACATCGAATTAAATATTTCCACAATCGATCAAAGCCTAGGAGTCGGTTTTATCTTCTTACACTTTGAATCATCAATCAAAAGTCGATGGATTCTAACCTCTCTAATCCCGATAATGACTGGACGTTTTGTGCCCGCACTACATATAATAATTGAACGATTTTCGATATATTTTCAGGGTAATTTTCATACCAATGTCGTGATATGTCAAGGCTGAAACGGCCGACAGTTAAAAAGGCCGCGCTTTTAAACGATGGGTCAACAATGATCGGTCGGTTTTGTTTGGATTCGAAGATAATATTAAAATAAAGTATAATGTTTGTTCTGAAATATACTTCAGGTACTCGAAATCGATAGTGTACATTTTTTTCGGCGATTCATTGAATATAATGTGGTCGTCGATTTTGTATGGGCTCTCTGTAATTTGATTGTTATCGTGAGGCTGTTGTTTCGTGGCGTTTTAACATAAAAGTGGATTATGTTCGAATATATATTTTAAGAATATTTTTATTGATGTAATGAATATTTAGTTTATTTTATCGTTTATTCTATATTAATGGGTCATATAAATTTATGATACAAATGCATAAATTCACACTGCAACTTTTATTAATAGTTCAGATCGTAAAATATTGATTAATTCTAAAATATTTACATGAAAAATATCTTATATGATATAAAGTAGGTTAAGTGATCATTATTCGAATAGAATGTAATATTTTTGCATTTAAATTCAGTGTGCTGAAGAAAATGAGGTTACATTGTCGTGTGTTAATTTGCACACGTGTTTCCGAAAGTCGTATTCCAAGAAAATCACTATAAACCCAACGGAACATAATAAAATACTGGAAATAAGGTTGCTTTAACGACACGGTGTTTCAGCGCCGAGTAACGAGCCAATTTTCGATAAATAAATAGAATATTTCGTCAGCCAATTAAGATTTGATTTAGTTCAAATCGTGAAGTCTGATACTCTTTGAGTTTGTATAGCGAAATCTATTGTTAATTAATTAGTTGATTTAAATTTAATTAGCGTTAATGTTGGGATAATTTTTGCTTCTTGCATAATATAAAAGTTATTTAAATCAACTAGGAAATGAATGTTAGTTGAAACAATCTCTATATCTTCAAGACAACTTAAGTTGGAAAACTTAAATTAAATTTAAAACCTTCCGATCTTTGCTGAAGATTTATTGAAAAACCGATGAAACTATAACATTACATAAATTTAACCCTTCATTTACTTAAAATTAATTTCCAATTTCCTCATTTTTAGATATCTAAAAAATAACTTGTAGTTCCAAAATATTTTTAGTTTGGAATCGAATACATACATCACTTTCAACAATACCAAAATGCAAATAGCCCAATAAATTCACAACTGCAATAAATTCCTGCATTGTATCACAACAAACAACTTCATACCGACCTCGAAAACACACCGACAAACAAACCCATCAATAAACAAACCGCATTCAACATTCAAAACTATCACTCCCATACAAAAAAATCATCACCTATCAACAAACAAAACTCAACACCATCCACCCCCAACCTAACGACCGACCAAACAAAACCCCGATAAAACCCGCAAGGACGACCAATCCAAACCCCATGTCCAAACCATGGTTAACGATTGCGATGTCCAGCCTCGTCCTTGAACAATTTTGTCCGTACAAGTTTAATGGCGGCATTGCGTGCGCATTATCGACACATCTCGATTCTATACGCTTTCTGCTTGTGTTTGTCGCCGTATGAATTATTCGATGGTCGCATAGTTGGAATAGTTTGTCCTCGATCGGTTTTTAGTACTCGTGTAAAAGTCGAACTGGCAAAATTTCAGCTGAAATGTTGCGCGGTTGCGAAATAGGAGCCGCTTTGATGTCGAATCATCGCCAGGTTCTTTAGGGTTTTTTGTGTGTCGATAATCGAGTTGGTGATGGATTTATTATGTTTGAGAATCGTTAATTTTATGTATATGATTTTTATAAAAATTTACGTCGGTTTGGCTTTTGTATTTTTTATTTGAAAAATAAAATTTGAATTTATTTTATGGAAAACTTACTGACGACTTTCAAACTTATTTTTTGGTTTGTGAACTTGGTATATTCAAGATATGAACCTCGTTGTATGTCTATCGGTTCATAGATGGCTCTGTAAACATAAATCGCATCAAATAATATTTGAATGCTTTCCAAGTTTTTGAAAAGAAAATAACATATAAATAATAGTAATTGTCTTGATTTATGAAGTGCGCAATTTCACATTAAAAAAAATACAAATTATTTTTTTCTACAACTAAAAAATCAACAAAATACGATATAACCTCTATTATCCAGACCTCGATTATGCGAAAATATCAAAAATAGTAAAAATAGGTAAACTGTAAATGTGTTAAAAAATTCTTAAAGGTGTGCATAATTATGCACACCAAACTTTTTCATAAATAATTTATGATAAATTCAACTTTTTTTTTACGATTATCCGGATATTTCACTATCCAGATCATCTCAACCGTCGTTCAGTCCAGACAATCAAAATTTTACTGCAATAATAATAAGAATCCAGCATCGAATCCATTTTCAAAAACACGCCAAAAATCGAAAACTAATTAAATTTCAACAACCTTTAGACAACCTTATCAATCTTCGAACATATTCAAAATGACCCAAAAAGTGTCATCGAACCCAAAAAGGACCCGACAGTGCTAAAACCTGCACAACCGAAATGCGCCCCCAAACCAAAACCTAACCTCAACCCAACCCTAACCTCAAACAAAATGCACCAACCCTAACCTCCAACCCTAACCTCCAACCCTAACCTTCAGCCCTAACCTCAAATCAACCTTTCCTCACCCAAAGACCCCCCAACCCACCACCATGAACCTGATGATCAGGAAGAACTTCCGCGGCGAGCGCTCGGGGGGCGGGGGCGGCTGCGGCGGGGCGGCAGGGGTGGGTGGTGGGGGGGGCGGGGGGAAGAGGTCCCGCGACGCCGCCGCCCCCTCGCTCGTACTCCAACATGGACGACAGACACTATCGCACGCACATCTTCTTCGGTGCTGCGCCGCGCTCCAGTTGCCAACTCAACACTGAAGGTTCGAAGGGCATGGCCGAAAGGGAGGCTGTTGTGGCCGTTGAAGTTCGCGCGGGATTTTGATCCGTTTGAAAGTTTGTTTTGTTGTTGTGTGTTAGGGTAGGCGCAAACTGTTGAGTTTTCATCAACCGATAGCTTGGAAGGGTTCTTAGGGCCGATCTTTCAATCGTCGGTTAAGAGTTATTCTCGGAATAAGCCTTTTAGTTTTTATGGTTATTCGCGGCCGGTCACGTATAAAGTCATGTCCGTCCGTCCGTCGCGGTCGTGTCCGTGACTTTATCCGTGACTTTATACGTGACTTTATCCGTGACCGGCCGCGAATAACCATAAAAACTAAAAGGCTTATTCCGAGAATAACTCTTAACCGACGATTAAAAGATCGGCCCTTAATGGACTGTATTTAATTGATCAGTTAAAAGATACTATTTTGATCAGTAAAAACAAAGTATGTGGTTGTTGTTCGGTTCTGTACACGTGGAAATCTGTTTGGACTTGTTGGAACAAGTCTCAATTTAATCACACGTAATAGTAACATAACCTAACCTAACCTAACTGATCATTTAACAATTTTTTACTGATCATTTTAGTTGTTATTAACCAGCCAAATAATTAGTTGCCGTTCCCCCTGTTAATCAGTATGAGATGTATGTGAGTGCGCAAATTATAATGAGTTGTTATAGTCTGCGCAACGTCTCCATACTGATTGAGAACGCGACTAAACTGTCGGGCGATGAAAAGTCTGTAGTTTGAAGGGATGGGTGTGGTTGGGTTTTAAAGTTTTGTGAAGTGGTTTGAAGTAGTTGTGTGGTGTTTTTGGAGTTGTGTTGTCAAATGTTTTGATATTGAAAGAGAGTGTTGATACTTTTATGGAATGTTGTAGTTTTGTGGAAAAAATTAATGGTGATTTTATTGAGTGAAAATTGTGGTTTTTTATTTATTTATTTTGATATCAGTTGTTTGATAGTTAATTCGAAGTAACTTCGAATTATGTTCGTTCGTCCAATCGAAGTTCGGTTGTAAGTTTTCGTTTTTTAAAATTTATTTCTATGAAACTATTTATTAATTTAAGTAAATACGAATTAATCATATAAATCGTGTTATTTTAGAAGATTCTCCATATGTAATAACTTTTTGAACATTGTATAATATGATATTTACTTGCTGAATTCACTTATTTACTTTTCTCAACTTTTCCAACGATTTTTTTCAACAAAAATTGACAATTTTTAAATTCCAGATAATTGTTAAATATCACTTCATTTAATTAAATTTGGAAACTCATAAACATATATTAAATATAAATATTTTAAAATAACTTACAAATCAAAACTTATGAATCCTTAGAATTATAAGGCATAAAATGGAATACAATAAATTAATATTAAACATTAAATGATTAGAGAGATTTTTTTATAAATTTCAAAATATCTATAGAATCTATTCATTAAGAATCTATAATCACAGAATAATTTTTTTTTATTAAATTCTTGAAAATATTATGATTTCAATAAAATAACATCAATATAAAAATTTAAACGATTTTAATTTTTTTAACAAATTTCAATAATAATCTACACTTACAAATACATCATTTATATTTTATTATAATAAAAATCTATATTTATTATTAAAAAAAAACATTTCCGTTACAATGTATCAAATCAGTTTTAGCACACGCTCAATACGAGCCCACATTAGCGGGCGCATAAAACGCGCACATTGTTACAGAACGAAAATAAAACCCTATTCTCGTAACACACAAAAACCACTCGAACGACCATCACCCGACCGGCGACGGCCACGCGGAACTGCAACACTAAAAACCGACTTTCCCGCGCTTTGAAAACGCGCAAAAAACGCGCGAAATGCGCACAAGCCGAATGCACGTGGCGTTTTGGCACTGCAGCTCGAACGCTTGGGATTTCGCACAGTTAAAATAAAACGGATTCTGCGGCTATAAATAGGACAGTTCAGAAGCGGGAGTATGGTCGTTTTTTCGTTCATCTTTGGGGGGGTTTTGAGTGGAAAGTTCGCGCGCATTATGTCACTGCGCAATGAGATACTGTTGTGTTTTTTTTTCGTGACGGCTTAGGTTTATTTTTGTGACTATTGTTTTTAGTTCACAGCTGTTGGGTTTTTCTTTTTGTGTGGTTTCTTTTTTTTGTGTTTATGATAATGCGTGTGGACTGGATGTTTTAATTGCAGAAGAAAATGGCGCCGGTTGTACGATGTGTGGTTTTTGGTTAGTTTGATTGGAATGGTTTGTAAAGGAAATTAAATTGAAAAATGAATGGAATTAAGGTATGAAATGATTTTGTTTTTTAATAGAAAAAAATCTTTTAATTTATGTTTAAAAAACGTTAATTTTGTATATGAAAGAGTTTTAAAAAATCTATTACATATTATGATATTATATTTGAAAAAATGTATGTTGAAGATAATTAGAAGAGTCATAAAAAGAATATATGAGTCATACTTTCAATATCAGTAGGTTAAATTTATAGATGAAAACGTATTAAGTTGATTGAGTGATGGATGGATGAGATAAAATAAAAAATGCACGAACGTAAAAATGTGTAAAACAGCGTAAAAAATTCGGAAAAATGTGGAAAAAATTCGAGAAATTGTGGAAAAAATTAATAATAAATAATTCTTCAAGTTCAACGAATATGAAAGTTAATTGAAAACATCTGAAATCTGATGAATCTGGTGAATCATTTGATTATTAACGTCCGTATAATAAAAATCTATAAATCAATTAAAAAAACATTTTCAAATTCTAAAATTTGATGAAATGAATAGTAAATGGAAATATGAAATGAAGTTACAACAAAAAATTAAGTGGATGAATGAGTATCGCTCAATGAGTATGAATATCGCTCAATGAGTATGAATGAGTATCGCTCAATGAGTATCGAATGAGTACCGCTCAAGATCGACATAAATAAAAATAAAATATTAATCCAACAATGGATATTGAATGATATCATCATGAAAAAATAATGATTCCCGCTTTTCAACAACAACAAAAAATTGCAACATTCTCACAAATCACCAATCGTTTTCACACAATCGTCGCATTTAGTATCAGCTGATAATTAGCGCTCATCGTCGACTGTCAAAGCGGGCATCGTTTTTCAAAAAAAAAAAAACTCGACGAACCTCCATTTCAACGGATGTGTTTGGCCAAAACGTCCATCGGCGTGACCGCGACCGTCATCCGGTGTCATGATGTTCAAAACGGCAGTGTTGTGCGTTCGTTTTTAGAGCGTGAATTTGGCATAGGTGAACTTTGTTGCTCAACTCTACAAGTGAAAATGCCAATGATGATGATTTAACGTCCAGAGATAATCGAGCGAAATGACGGACATATTTGGTTTTTTTGAATAACGAGAAACTGAAAATTATCAAAATATTAAGTGTATATGTTACGCAATGTTATCGAAATGATCCAGGCCGCGAAATAAGCAACAAGTATGCCTCGTCATCGAAGTTATAGTGACATTTATTGTAAGGTCACAAAAAACCGTCACCTGTCAAAAAAATGACCGCTGTCGATCTCATTCCATACATCAGGAAAGAGTCACATTGGTGAGACCAGATTATCGCAATGTGGTTAACGTCGTTAATATTTCGTTTCTTTTATTTTTTAATAACATAGCCTATTCTGACTTATTGTTAACCTAACCTGGATAAAAAAATTATCATGAGTAAAAATAAACTTACATACATCTTATTTATATTTTTTGCAGAAAGATGTGGTCCTATGAGCTCAGCTTTGGGGCCCATGTCGGGGGGCAGCGACCCAGAGCCTCCACAACCTCTAGTTACGAGAAGACCTAGTGTTAGTTTACCAAAATGGGCGACGAATCCATCGGCTCCCGTTCCAGCAGCGAGGCTTCAGCCCCTTTCACTTTCCACCCTCGACAGAGACTGCTTCATCATACCAGTACATAGCCTAGATAGATTTTTACCAGATGGAGTGCCGGTAAATTTTACTTATTCTAAAAATAAACATCTTTTTTAAGCTTTTTTATTTTTAGTCAAAGTACCATCTATGTGTCAATAGTAAAAATTCAAAAATATTTTTTTACTGCTGTCAACATTGATTCGCATGAAAATTCAAAACAATCTAATCTTTATTTGATCAATGTACTTTATGATGATTTGATCTTTATTTGTATTACAGTTTCCGGTTCCTCCCCCAGCTACTGAAAAATCAACACCGAACAAGACGATAGCTACAACAAATCACCTGAGCGTTTTAGAAGTAGCAGATCCGAAATTATGTATATTAGCTCACTTGATGAGCCCATTAGAAGCAATAGATCCCATTTTGGAATCACCCCTGACCAAACCCCTTCAGAAGCAAAGGACCGCAGCCAGCGAATTGCTTTCAGATGTGGCCCAAGCAAACACTGCCGTTGGTGGCATGCTGCTTGCAAACATGGAAAAGAACTCCGAATTTCCCTTCATTGCCTACTACGTGATAAATAGCACCCAGACTGATCCCTTAGCCTTTTACAATAACATGAGGGGTGCGTCGTTGACCAAGTTTGACCCGAGATCGATGAGGTATACCGCTGCTCATACTCTGGATCTTTACAGTGAAGTGGCTACTATTTGTAGACCTCCTTTCCACGATTTGACTGGTGGTGTCAAAAGATCGCATACACCCACAACCGGATACATCATCAGCGTATATAAAGTATGTCATTTCAGGAATTTCTAATACAGTAGAACCTCTATTATCCGGATTTTTCGATTATCCGGTGGGTCAAAAAAATAATTTTTTTTTAAATAGCAGATTTCACAAATTTTTTGCACAATACGCGTCGAAAAATTATATATAAATGATCAAACCAAAACTTCACAGAAATTTTATTTAAAAATAAATTTAGAGTTAAAAAGCTTCTCACAGATAGTTTTATAAAAGGAAGGTAATTAATTGTACTTTGATCAAATAGTTTTCACTATAAAATTTAATACTTTGCACAATAAAATGGTCTAATGAACGGGATCCAATTAATCCGAATTTTAAACCTTTTTATTTAAAACCCAACACTCAACATAAATTTGGACAAATACATGTCAGTGGACAAAGTTTGTAAAAAACATTTTTAAATTAAAAAAAATTTTATAGTGTAAAATTCAGGGGTTGGCAAACAAAAAGGGCCAGATCGTAAAAATTTGAGACAAGCCAGATAGCAAACTCAACAATATTAATATGATTGATTCTGCTCAAAGAGCAACAAAAAAATAGGTTCAAAATTTGAAAAAGTTGAAATTAATCGATCTCAAAGTAATTATTTGAAAATTCCAGTGCTAGTTTCAAAAAAATACTAAAGATTGTGTGCGCATAATTATGTACACCAAAAATTTCTATAAATAATCTAATTTCATTTCATAATTATTTTTCTTGTTTCCATTATCCGAGTTTTTCGCTATCCGGACCATCTCAATCCCCGTTTAGTCTGATTAGTCGAGGTTCTACTGTATATTTCTAAAAATTCACAAAGTTGTGATTCATTTTCCAAAAAAAAATATACTCAAGTAGCGAATATAATTTTAGGTATTCGAAGGAGATGATGGCGAAAGATTCGAAAGAAACTGGTTGTATTGGACAGGAGCTAGAATGTTATACAGACACTTACCGAGAGCGGCCGGCTTGAGACGAATAGCTCTTCATAAGTAAAGTTTCGACATCATAAATAAATTATGATTGATTTGACTTGTGACTAAATTTTGATCCTTTTTCAGATCCGTGGCCACTAGAGGAGACAGGATGTACCTTTTGGTGTGTGAATGTGGTACTTTGTTACAGGACATGTCGGCTGCTGCGCTTTTAGTGCCGGCTCTCCGAGCCAGACTTTGTGGATACACAGGGCTTTACAGACCTATAGAAGCCTTCTAGTAAATGATTTATAGACGTTCAAAGTGTTCTTTCATAGTTATATAAATGATGCTGCATATGTAAATTATAAATTTGCATTCGATTTTTAAAAATTGTAACATAGGATTTCTTAAGTATCGCAGTACTAGTTCAATTATAGATTTATATAGGCATGAAAATTTTAAATTTTAACATATTAGTAAATTAATATACATATGTAGGTCTCCTTTTGTATTACGTGAACCTTTGCTTGATTAAAAAAAATCACTCTAAAATCTTTTTCTGGTAAAAATATAGTGTACTGTATTTCACTGATCTCGAGTGTCTGAAAAGTTGAAAAATTAAAATAATTAATTTTTCCAAATAATATAAATGCTATCATCATCAAATTTTATTAACGTTATCAAAGTTGACTTAACTATTGACCTAATTAAGTTAACCTAATCTCACCTTATGTCAAGTGAATTGAAAATCAAACTAAAACACAGCAGAACCTCCGGAATAAAAAGCAGAACCACAGCAGAAAAATCCGGATAATAGAGACAAGAAATAAAAATTGTGAATTGACTGGAAACTAAATTAAATTATTTATAGAAATATTTGATTTGCATAATTATGCACACAATCTTTAAGTATTTTTTAAACGTATTTGCAGTCTATTTATTTTTACTATTTTTATAACAATTAATAAAGTCATAGTTTTTAACGTCATCTGTGAGAAGTTTCTTCAACTCCGAATTTTTTAAGCGTAAAAATGATTTTATTTTGTATAAAACAATTGTTTTTGAAAATAAATTATGATACTATCTTTTTATAAGCTGTAAACATTATTTTAAAAACAAAATTTCTGTCAGTTGAGTCTGTTATGAGTCAGTATAATTTTGTTACATACTCATAAATTTTTTGACGTGTTTAGTCTAAAAAATCGTGAAATCTGCTATTTAAAACAAAACTATATTTTTGATCAATCCGAATAATCGAAAATCCGGATAATAAAGGTTCTACTGTACATGATTAATAAAATGTTGAATGTTCAAAAAAAAAATTTATCAGACTTTCCAGACATTACGTAATATCAGTTTCAAACCAAAACATATTTTAATAACTATTAGAGAGGTTTTCTAATTGTACAATTTAAAACACTATTTTTCCAAAATGCTATCTGTAAATTTTATTGTTTTCTTTATATTAGTAATATTATAAAATAAAATGTGATACGAACTTGTGAAATACAGTGATTAATTAATTTATTGTATAACATGGCCAGTAATCGAACTCAATTTCTATTAGATTTGCTAATTACATAATTTTCTGCCATTTCAACGTGTTCTCTATGTTTCTAAATAAATCAAGAGCTGATGCAGAGACCAAAAATACAAAGCCATAAAATGTGTTATCTCAAAAGGGCTTCCAAAAACACGAACATTGCAGAACGATTGTGATTGATTTCATTTGAACAATTATGGTTATGTGGAACAAAATTTTTTATTAAGGCTACTTATAAACATATCAAAACAATTTATTTGTAATTTTTGCATATCACCTTTTCGTTTGTACAAGTCATCGATTAAAAGTATCCACGAATATTGCAATATTCCTTCTGAAACTTCAAAACGTACCATTCCACAATGTCAAAAGGAGAAATGAAAATATTACGAATTCATTGTGTTTGCGTTCATGAAACTTAGAGATAATGGTGCTATATTTTTAAGTGCGTTAAATTTTCAAACACTGTTCAAAACGAAACGATTTTGAAAACGACATAGTAAGAAATCCTACGACCACATTTAATAGGTTGTGACTTAAGTGAATAATTGAATAAATTTTATTTCATGTTGTGCTGATTGTTCTTGTCGGAAAAATCTTAAATTTATGTAAATGGATATTTCTTGTTCAAAATCAATCTCTTTATCAATGAAATATTCTTAAATTAGTAATGAATGCTTAAAAATCTAAATAAAATTTTAAATTAATATAATATAAAAACATTATTGTAAAAAAATTGATAATATAGTAAAAATAGATTGTTTTAAATATATTCATTAATTTTTTAATATAAATTGAGCTATAATAATCTAAATAAAACACATTCTAAATTCTACTTAGCACAACTATGAGACTTTTTTCGTTCACGTTTCTCTTGTATAAAATATCTATTATATTTTCACTGTACTTATAATTTTGTCGATTTAAAATAAAAATTTCCAAATAAAGACATTATTTCTGCATGCCAAGTAAAAAAAAATTAAAGTACAATTTTTTTACTTTGAAATTGTCGTATAAGAACACTATAATGTCAATTTATAAGTATACTTATATGAGAAATTTATTCATATCAAATTCGTCATATCAATTCAAAAAATATATTATTCACTTACGAATGTAAATAAATAAAATTTCTTACTGATTTTTCTTTTTCGAATTTTTTTTTTTGTTTCCAAGTAGGATTATTCTTTGAAACTTTTGTGTATTTTTTTCTAGGGGACAATAATTTTATTTCGTTAAATATTTTAAGTTAAACTTTTATAGAAAAACCGTTTGCTTGGTGCTAGAAAAGCTTATTTAGCAGACAACTTGTTGTAAATAAATAGTGTGGCCTTGCAATTTTAATACAAATATTTTTACTAAAACTGTTCATTGAATAAAATAAAAAAAAACGTAGAATTATAAATAAATTCCTTAATACTTACAATTAGAATGTTTTAACGATACGTTTGATTGATTAATAATTAAGTTTCATCATAGAAGTTTACTATAAATTTGCTTGGCTGTAGTATAAATAATTACTAAAAAAAAACAAGACGATCTTTCATTTAATTGTCGATAAAAAAATATTCATAAAATTCGCATTAAGACAAAAAAACATCTTTTTAATTTCGCTATTGTATATAAGTTACACATACACACACACAGATTTAAAAAATAAATTATACGCAGAGTATTCATAGTAAGAATACTCAAGTGTTTGTTTAAAATTCTGTAAATTTTACATCTTTAAATATCTGAAAAGGTAAAGAAGAGAAGAATAAAATTTTAAAACAGCGGAAGTCGTTTTATTACACATTATTAAATCAAGTACTAATCTTAAATACAGGGCTTCGAACCGGAACTAAACCGTAACCGAAAACCACCAAAAACAGAAATTTTTGCCGGAACGAAAACCGGAACTAAACCGGAAAAAAATGTTTTATTTCGATACAGCAAAAATATTCAAGTATTCGAATATTTTTGAAAAGCGTTATTGTTTTTTTAGAAAATTTTTTGAAAATGCCGATTTTTGTAAGCGTATGGTTTTTTTTTTAAACTCGTAGCTGAACCGAAAACCGGAACCGAACCTAAGTATATTTTTTGTTGAACCGTAAACTACTACACTTACTACAAATAACCGTACACTTACAAAAACCGCAAAACTTACAAAAAAATTTCAAAAAATACTTTCTAAAAAAAACGCCAACACTCAATATTCGATTATTCGAATATTTTTTGCAGAACCGAAACAAACCGATATTTTTTCCGATTTTCGTTCCGGAAAAAAATTCGCTCTTTAGCGATTTTCGATTACGTTTCAGTTCCAGTTCGAAGCCCTGACGATATATTCATCATCATCATCATCATCATCATCATCATCATCATCATCATCATCATCATCATTGTCGACCAGTTTAGTGCCCACTGCAGGACAAGGTTTGCCCATCAAATATTGGGGGTCTAGGCTATATACCAGACTTGTCCAAAATTTCAGTATGCGGGGGGCCACTTACAAATTTCAAATCTCAAAATTTCAATGTTTGTAAATTCAAAACGTAATAAGTATTAAAATATTGATAAAGTTATTTATTTCCATTATAAAACTATTTCGATGAGTACATTTTGGAATTAATGCTGTTTGTTATGTTTATTTTTGTGTGAAAAGTGGGGGCCACTTTGGCACGGTAGTGGCCCTTTGGACAAGCCTGCTATATACCTTATCCGAGAGCCAACCTCGTAACAAGACGATAGATTATTACAAAAAAAATAAACTTCCCAAATAATTTCCCATACAAACCAAACCGAACAACAAATGGCCGCCGAATAGCGCGTTATTACAAAACGAGCTGTCAGTTCACCGACAGCCATGGTGGCGGTGTGCTGTCGCGCATCTTTCGAAGAATTTTCGTGATGGATCTGACCACGCTGCTGGTGATCGTGGGAATCATCTATGGAGTCATCTTCTTCTTCGACTCCTTCTTCAAGGTTTCCACCATTCCCCTTTCGTCCTTCCATACAAATTACGCGTCAACACCGCGCAATACCGGCATTTATTTATTTTGCAGAGCTGCATGCACTATCCATACATAGCGCTGCTCGAAGGCACCGGCCTGAAGTTCGGCTTCCTGCACATGTCCTGGTACACGACGGCCTTCAACAGGACCGTCTACAGATGGGGCACCAGCTCGCCGAAGTTCCTGCAGCAGTGGTTCAGTTTTGGATGTTACACGACTCTAATACTACTTCCCATAGCCATTGGAATCGTGTTGAAGTCGGGGGCTGACTACTTGACTCCGGACGATGGGAAATCCTTCGTCAGAAAAGGGCCTATTCTCGAATCTGCTATACCTGGTGTTAACCTTCCTGCTGAAGATCTAGGGTTTTACTTATTTTCTCTTGTATTAAGCAGTGTTATTCACGAGATAGGCCATGCTCTAGCTGCGGTTAGAGAAGATGTACAACTGTTAAATTTTGGTTTTCATATAGTGTTCATTATTCCTATAGCCTTCGTAGTGATGAGCACTGAGCAATTACATTCGTTGAATGCGTGGCGCAAATTGAGAGTATATTCAGCAGGAATTTGGCATAATACTGTACTAGCTCTTGTAGCGTACTTATTATTCCTCGCGATCCCGATTTTCTTCGGATGCGCATACCAGATCAATCAAGGCGTCCAAGTAATTGAAATATCTTCGAAATCTCCACTCTTCGGGCCTAAAGGATTAAATTACTTAGACACTATCACAAACATCAACGATTGTTCCGTGAAGAACAAATTAGATTGGGAAGATTGTTTGATTAACATTTTGTCTCAGCAATGGGGAGTATGCGTATCGACAGAATTTGTACATAAATTTGATGAATCCGTTCACACTAGACATTCTAGCACCACCGGTTTATTAGAATGTTGTGACAAAGTGGATGGACAAAATTTATGTTTCGAATATTTGGAACCGCCGTACGGCGAAGTGGAACTGCCGCAACACATGTGCTTGCCCGTCCGCAAAATATTGGAGAGCCAATTCGACAAATGCTACGTCGGAGAAGGTTTCACCTGCCCCATGAACTTCCATTGCGTGAAACCGATTTTGCAGAACACCACCAGTCTCATAGTCATAAAACGCATCAACAAACCGGACGTCCTTTATATAGGACACCCTTTCGACATACACCATACTGTAATCGTGTCCCAATATATCCCGAAATCTAATCTATTCGCTGCTAGTATTCCGGAAGGATTCGAAAAAGCAATGAAGTACATAATAATGTTTTCGATAGGATTGGCGGTTGTTAACGTTTTTCCGTGTTTCGTTTTCGACGGCCAGTACATAATTCAGACTTTTATACACTTGGTGTTTGTATCTAAGATGAAGCACAACAGTTTACGTAATATGTCTTTTTGTATCACATTAATCGGCACTGTTATTCTAGTTATAGTGTTTGGAGCGATGCTTTGGAAGCAGCTAGTTTAAAACAAAAATTATCTATATACATACATAGACACTAGTCGTTTGATGTATTTTAAAAAAGTGATTTTATAAATTAGTGAGCTGTAACCATATGCATTTGTATTCCTTGTTATGTGTATAATATTTTTTTTTAATATGGAACAATTTTACTTGTGTGACTACAGGTTTTTCATCCCAAATTGAATGTTTTCCACTTCCATTCAAATACTTTCCATTTCAAATGAAATATTCTCCATTTTAAATTAATATAGTTTATATCATTTTATGTAATGTTTTTGGACGATTAAATACAATAAGGCTGTTTAATCTTGACCTGAAGATTGTAAAATAATTTGTCTTCGCCTGCGTAAACGTGTCAGAAATAAACTTTCAGCGTTTGACTATTGGCAGTATCCATCGGTCTACAATTTTCAGATTGATTTAATTATGTAGTACATATGTAATTGTTAAGAATTAATTCCAGATATATAAAAGTATACAAAACCCCTTACCAGTATTAGATAATAGAGAAAAAATATTTTCAACAAACGATGGATCAACTTGAATCGACGATGATTTGAAATGGAAAATGTTTATTTTGAAATCAAAAATATTTTATTTAAAATGAAGAATATTTAATTTTAAATGAAAAATAATTGGTTTGGAGTGGAAAATATTTAATTTGGGGGGAAAAACTTGTATAATTTTATGTTACTGTTTAAAAGCATAAATCTCACTCTTTTGTATATTATTTATTTTATATAGTTCTTATTTAACTTATTTTATTGATTAAACATGACATAAGTATTAATCTTAGGAATGTCAAATTGTTTATAGAAAAGCATATGAACTTCTTATATAATATTTTTATTATAGCTGCAACCAAAAAACAAATATATGATGCATTTTTGTATCTAGGTAGTCTTTAATATTTTTTAATATTGCAAACCAAAATAATTGGCGTTAGATTTCGACGATCACGTGAAAATCTACTATATGTCGATCTTGAAAAATCACACTTACAAATTTTTATCTCGTATTACTAGTCCGCACTTTTTTTAATTCAAAATTACGGAGTTTGTATTTAAATTTGAATACAGGGTAGTTGTAAAGTTGTGCCATAACTCTAAAGTAATTTTCAGATATAACAATTTACCTCAAAATTTACATCCATTCATTCACTGCATACATTTTTCATTATCTATGTAAAACTTCATATTTCTTTGGCAACATTTATTAATATGAAACTGTACAAACCATGTTTATTATAATTAACAATTTAAAAACGACGATTTCGTTATCATTCACGTCTTTTTAGTCTAGAAACGTAGATCAAACTATTTTGACGTTCAAAAATTGAATTAACTCAAAAAAAAAAAAAACATTTTGGATATGATATTACATAATTTAGGGAAAAGAACACATTTAGAAAAATGATTTATTTAATAAATGCTCACTTTCAATTTTTGAATAAATTTTGCAAATGTGATTCATATTTGTTACTTTGTATGTCAGTTAATTGCAAATATTATAACACACATTTCACATAGAGATATTTTAAATACGATCGCTAGAATTAGCATTTAATTCGATGGCTCTAATCGATTTTACACATTCATTGTTATTTTTGTATGCTTTATCTATGAATTTTGCTTGTGATATAACAAAAACAAATTACTTTAGTTTAACAGCAATTGGAAATTAACATGAGTCGACATTCCTTGAAGCTTTTTATCATGAAATTGTCAACAATTAGTACTAAATATCATCACTCGTTGCGTATGTTTGTGTACATAAATGTGATTTGGATTCGATTTAATTTGTAAATTGAATGGTGAATAAAGATTTTTTTATTGAAACTAAATGTTATTTTAATGTGAAAGCATACTTTTGAATAAAGTTTTAATGATTTACAATGTTTTGATTCAGATTTATTTAATTTTTACTAGATAATAATAAAACTAACAGTTAAATAAATTGATAAATGTATCTAATTTGTTATTTAGACAAATTTAAACTTGTTTTTAGTTCTCTTAATGCTTTTTGGCCATGTTGTAACATCATTTTTATGACAATTTCGTCTTTGTGATCTCTATTGTTTTTAAAATCGTCTCTAGCCCAATCTCGTAATTCTTGACGATTTCTTTCATCGGGCACTTCTCGAATAGCTCTCAATATTTCTTTGTACAATTTGATGACCTCTGCTCGAAGCAAAAACTTCAAAACGGAATAAATACATAAAATATATAAAATTTCACAACATTTAATCATCAGAATTCACAAAATTAAACCTGTTTCAAATTCAAGGCGGAACTAGGTAATTTACTCATCGTTTAATTATAAAATATTGTAATGAAACTACATAATTTTCCAAAACAGTCTATTGACAGATCGAGGTTATGTAAACGAAATATAAATTGGCTTTAGCTACTGAATTATGACCAATATTTGGTTTTTTTTGACAGTTTTTGAAATTGTGCAAATATTTTTTTTATATTATAAACGAAATGAAATTGATGTTTTACATATTTAAAAAAACGAAGCATACATTGCCTTAAAACCAGGACTTCGAACCGTAATTTTTTTCGTTCCGGTTTTCAGTTACAGTTCAACAAAAATATATATATTTAGGTTCGGTTATGGTTCTCGGTTCAGCTCCGAGTTAAAAAAAAAACCGACTTCCAAAAAATATTTTCTAAAAAAACTTTTCAAAAATATTCGAAACATAAAATTTTTTCATTTCACATTTTAAAATTGTGCAAATTTTTTTTTCCATTTATTGACCTCGTTTATTATGATCGAGGTTTATATACCTGAAAAATTTTATAGATACAGTAGAAATAAAGGTGAGCATCAACATTAAAACAAAAACAATAAAATAACACAATTACACAATCCAACACAATGAAAAAAAAAGCAACAAAAGAAAAAAAAGGTAAAATCAAGATGGTAAAATATTTTTTATACAAAAAATGAAATATAATTAATATTTTACGAATACAAAAAACGAAACATAGGTACATATTTTCTCAAAATATGGTCAATATATAAGCGATTGAAAGCGCTTTTTTTAGGTTATGGTATAATCTCGAGGATGGCGACGCGAGTAGCGGCTAGCGGTGCCCCAGGGGCTTCGGGGGGCGCAGGCCCTGGGGGCCCCGGATCTGGGGCGGCTGCCCGGGCTCTGGAAGGCTTTCATTCCTTAAGAGCCGAGCAGCGCGCTCTCGCCAACAAACTATCGGAACTTGAACAAGAACTCAACGAACACAAGTAACACCAGATGATTCATCCTGACCAATTCCCACCTAAAAATCATTAAAACGTATTCTTGAACGTTTCCTTCTCGTTTCAGAATTGTCATAGATACCCTGAAAGTGGTCAACGAGGACAGGAAGTGTTTCCAAATGATCGGCGGAGTGTTGTTTGAAAAGACTGTCAAAGAAGTATTACCCGTGTTAATCACGAACAAGGATCTGATCAGCAAAGTGATCACTTCGCTCACCGATCAATTAGCAAAGAAAGGCACCGAAATTAATGATTACAAAGAAAAGCACGATATACGCATCAGAGGGCAGAACGACATCGCTCAACAAGAAGAAAAATCTGAACAAAAGTCATCAAAAAGCAACGTTTTAGTATCCAACAATTGATAGATTAACAAGAGCTTTAAAGACTATACTTTTTTTTTGATGTAAAATATGCTTTTTTTGTAATACGCAGGCCATTTTTAGCGCCGTGCACTGCTCGTTTGCGAGTTCTATATTATTATCGGCAAAATCACCTAAAGTTTGCTTAACATTTTCTTTTTTTAATTATCGACTAAATTTTAATCCCTGAAAGCTAACCGATTAACATTTTTGATCAGAAAATGTCTTTTTTAATACATGATACTACCGTATTCTGTAGACGGCACTGAATTTTCAGTTTCATTTGAAATTCTACAATTACTGTTGGACTCGTGTGATAATTTAAAGTGTCTACAAACAGATTTAGCTAAACGATCTGTTTGTTTGAAGAAACCATCCCCGCTCGAATTGTTCAGAAGATCTCAAGGCAAAATTGATGGTCGCAACACCGTAATCTGATTATATATTTCTTCGTTATAAGGCGATCGCTTATTATTTATTGTTAAAATAATTTGATATTTAACATGTCAACATTAAAAATTGCAACAAAATATGTATAATAAATATTTTTTATTACATTCGTCTTTGAATTGTAAGAACTTTTTGTTTTCATTTTATCCTTCCCGTTTATAAAATACCAAAAATTTTAATTTGTTAATAATTTAGAATGATTTATTTGAACAATGCAAAACTAAATAAAATTGTACTTTGATGTGTTAAACTTATTATTTTAAATTAATAGGAAATAAATTGTATTTCTATTGATTTAAAAAATTATATTTCAATTTAAATATGAGTCTTTGAATTCATTTGTTACTATATTCAATTGTTACTGTGTTCAATTGTCATGTATTCGAATGTATGTTAATTTGTCATGAAACTTGAAAACTGATACATTTTGGAAAAAAAAGATTCAATTTGAACATTAATTTACCATTATATTCAATTGTTGCTGTGTTTAACTGTCATGTATTCAAATATCGTGTGTTCATTTGTCATGAAACTTAAAAATTGATACATTCTTAAAAGAAAAAAATAAAATTCAAATTAAACATGAGTTTTTAAATTCATTCGTTATTATATTCAATTTTCGTGTGTATTTATCACGGAACTGTTAAAAATTGATAATTTTTGAAAAAAAAATTCAATTCATGTTCATTATCTGGAATAAGTTTTTATATTTATTCATTATCAAAGTTTTCAAATATCCTTAAATTAATATATTGTTATTATGAATACGATTTAAAGAAATTTAAATATTATTATTATCAAACATGGACTCAAAAAATAACAAAATCGTCCAAAATAAGAAGACGTGATCTTCTTGGCAGTGTCGCCGTACGCCATTCGTTTCTTAACTGCTAAAGTTGTTCCACGACGTCTAACTGATGCAGGAAGCTCTTCATCATGGCTAAAGAGACTAAAAGAGAAGTTTCAAATATGAAGAGATTGACTTTGGCTTTGGGTCTTCAGTTTCGGTTGCGCCCCCCTTATTTATCTTTTGAAGGTTCACTCAGCTGTTTTTGTAGAAAATGTCAAAATGATTTTTCTCACTTGTAAATTTATCATTTTTTAGTTTTCTGATGAAGATGAAACTTTCCATTGATTCGTTGCTAATTCCATTCTTCATTGCTGAGGTTTTTCAATTGGAATAACTCAGGTGGGATGTGAGGATGATGATTTTGTCGGGTAGGAGACAATTTTTTTAAACAGTTAAATATTTTAATTATAAAATCTAATTTAATCGTATCTATTCTTGTAAATTGTATTTATCATTGAACAACAATATTTGAATTAAATTGTACTGGTTTATTTTTATGGTTATGTATTTATTTCATGTATTGTTCATGAAGCTTTGTTCGCTATTGCGATGAAGATAGTGTATTGATAATATATATTGAAAGAGTATGTAATATTGGACGTTATGAACTGTGGGCACTGTCTAAATTTATTCTAATACTATGTATCCGATGATTAGTCGATTGTTTATTGTTGCTCATATGATAAATGTTAATTGAAACCAATACAGCAATAATTCTCTTATCGATGCGTCAGAGGCACGTGTGATAAGGAAAATTTTCCAAACATTCAACGGTATAGAAAACATACTGTCTCAAAATAAAATTTATTTATGCTGAACGTAATAATAATATTTGTGGCATAATGAAAATAACATTTTTGCTCCGTTTATGAAATATGTATTTGCATTATTAGTATTGAATTTGTTTTACTATTTTTTCAGAATTGTTTCATGAAAAACTTTTTGTACAATACAAGAATTGGTCCAAATAAAACAAAAGTTGTCAAGATAAATTTTTTATGAGCTGAATTTATAAAAAGCTTGAAAAAATGTTGACGGAATTAATGTTGTCGGAATTAAAAACTGGAACAATTTTTTGTGTCGATTACATTGGACCATAATCAAAGAAAAAATAATGTCACACAAAAAAACGAAGAGATATTGCAAACAAATTAAAAATTGCCAAGACGAATTACACATTTCAAAAATGCTTATTCATCGTTTCGATTTCTAATCGCAAGAAAGGTTTGTCGAAGAATTGCTTTAATAATTTTTTTCCCTTTCCCAGATTTAAGCGCATAGAACATTGCATCGTGTGCGCTTGCGTCTTGTGCGATTGTGTCTTGTGCGCTTGCGTCATTCGGGTAAACCTCTGAAAACCGTTGAAAACGGTGACGCGACGCAAGCGCACAACACCCAAACGCTTACGCCGTTTGGATAAACGTCTGAAAAGGTTCCACGACAATTCGTCCAAGATAATTCGTCCAAAAATAATCATCAGCATCATCATTTTCGACCGGTTTTGTGCCCACTGCAGGACAAGGTCTCCCCATCAAATACTGGGGGTCTAGGCTATATACCAGGCTTGTAACCAAAAATAATATTTAACGATAAATCAGGTGTCTCCAATTAAAATCGAATTATTTTCGAAAAATCAGGTGTTGTCAACATAAATCGGAAAATCATACCCGATTTTCCGAAAATAATTCGATTTTAGTTGGAGACACCTGAATTTATCGTTATTTTGGATGAATTATTTGGACGAATGTCGTGTCACCGTCTGAAAACGGTGACGCGACGCAAGCGCACAACACCCAAACGCTTGCGCCATTTGGATAAACGTCTGAATAAACGACAATTCGTCCAAAAATTATATTTAACGATAAATCAAGTGTCTCCAACTAAAATCGAATTATTTTCGGAAAATCAGGCTTGTCAAATAAAATTGAAGTATTTTCGTAAAATCAGGTGTCAACTTAAATCCAATTGTTTTCAGAAAATCAGGTGTTGCCGAAAATAATTCGATTCCAATTGAAAACACTCGATTTATTGTTAAATAAAATTTTCGTACGAATTGTCGTTCGGACACTTTTATGCTGGCCATACACGCCACGATATATCGTTCCGAAAAAACTGAGGTACGATTTTTCGCTACGTGTATGTAATTCTGGCCATACACGCCACGATATATCGTTCCGAAAAAACTGAGATACGATATTTCGCTACGTGTATGCTATAAAACCGTTCAGTTTCGTCCGGTTTTTTATTTATACATAGCGAAAAATCGTACCTCAGTTTTTTCGGAACGATATATCGTGGCGTGTATGGCCAGCATTAGACGAATTGTGTCACCGTCCGCAAACGACGCGACGCAAGCGCACAAAACTCAAACGCTCGCATCTTGTGCGCCAGTATCGCCCTCGCCTCCACCGCGCACACCTCAATCGCCCATCCTATAAATAAAATCCCACATTCCCCTCCGTCGCGCCGAAACTCGGCCATACCCCCTCGCCGGGCGAAAACTCGCCCGAAACGCCGCCGCTTCGTTTATTTTCCCCTACGCGCGCGGCGCGAGCGACCGCGAATTTGGCGCGCGGCGGAACTGCGCAAGCGCGCCGCCCGCTGACGTGTCCCCCGGGCGTTACCCCCCCGGCGTTACCCCGGCGTTACCCCGCCCCCCCGGCGTCCCGTGCGCGTGCGCCCAGCGTCGGTCGATCGGGGGCGCGATGGCGCGCGGCGGCTAACGATGGCGCCCGCGCTGCCCGACCGGCCCGAGATGGACGCGCACGAGGTTGACCGCCTATTGGGCGAACTGGCCGCCAACGCCGGAGCTGATCTGTTGAGGGCCATCAAAACCCTCGAGCCCGACCCTGATCAGGACGCCATGTTTCCGCTGGTCGGGGATCTGCTGGAGATTGATGGCGGGTCTCAGGAGGAAATGGATGACGATGCGCAGGTGGGGCGGTGCAAGGAAAGGCAAGGAAGGTTAGAGAGAAGATGCGGGGCGTTGAGGAGGCGTTTGAGGTTACAACAAGCGCGCGCTACTGGCAGACACGCCGGGGAAGAAACGGCGGCGGCTTTTTGCCGCGCGGGCAAAATCGCCGCACCTACTAAAACAGCAGTGCGCGCTTTTGTCGATCGCTTGCGCACCGTCGTATCTTTACCCAAAACTGAAAAAGATCATCAAATAGCAACGTCGGCGCCCAATCTAACGTCGACCGCTGGAGCTCTTAAAACGCAACTCAGTATAGTAGAACGCCTCGCAGATTCTGATGCTACGGAATCTTCTTCGGGGGCGGAGAGCGACGACGAGCCGGTGCTGTACAACAATCCGTACCAGCAGCATATGCCTCTGTGAGTACACGCCATGCACATAACCTGCAACCGGTTTTTTTTTTGGGGTTTTGGCGACCGGCGTTTTTGCCGCCAAAATTCATCGGAACGGGCGTTATCGATCGGGGGGACGTTGTGCAAATTCGACGACCTTGTCGTTTTCGGGTGTTGGGCTGCCGGGGTTTTGCGTGCCCGGATTTCGCGTACGGTGAATTCGATAACGTTGGAAATTCTGGCGAAGTTGTGGAAATGTTTGGTTTGATTGTGTTCGCGATTGTTGACAGTCTTTGTTCGGACGGGTGAGGTCGCCGTCGCTGACATTTGTCAATTTGTGATTTTTATTATTTGTTTTCTTGATTCCCTTTCGAATGTTTTCGTGAACGTTCGATGTAGCGACATCGAAAGTCCAAATTCATTTATATCATCGAAAGAGCTTACATAAACGCGAAAATATGTGCCAGATGCGTGACTTTTTCAATTAAATTCGTCGTTTGTGTGATTTTTTTCAATAAGACATAATTTTAAACATTTGAAACCCTCGATATACGTTCTCCCTGTAATTACGTTTTTTTTTATCACCAGACGTTTGCATAAACAACACTAACTATACGTTTTAGAGCAATTAAAGGATTAAAAAATCCAACCAATGAATTATAATTTAATTTCAATCATAATACTTCGATTTTTTTTTTATATATAACTAGTATCGTTTGTACAAACGTTTCAAAACCTTTTTTTTTTCAAATCGATCCCTTCAAAAACATAAAAAATCGAGTTTCACTATACAAACAAACCGTACAAAATACAATTTTTTCACTCTCGCTTATCGAAAACGCATATTTGCACATCTTATCGTATCCATTTTCTTCATTCGACCATTGTATCCGTGTTAGAATTCGAATTGTGAAAAAAACGTCATCGCGGTGAACGTTGTCCGAAGTCGTACGACCGTGGCCGTGCCCTCGCCTCGTGACTCACGACCGGTAATGCACCCCGCACACGTTCACCACGAGATTAATTGCGAAAAATACACACATATATGTATGCATTATGACGATCGGGAAGTGACGTCACGCGAGTTCGTACTTTGGCGCGGTTTGCGATCGCCGGTCACGTGGTGTGACGCATAACCTAAGCCGGTTGGGAGATTTTTTGAGTTTGTCGATATTGTGTTTATTGTTGTCGATAATGTGCATGTTGAGTGGTGGTTTTCGTCGGAATCGGTTTTTAATTGAGCCGGTTTTTGTGCGAATTGTGTGGCTGTTGTGTAGTTTGATGCAACGTGTTTGGGGTTGTTGTTTTTTTTGGGAAAATTAAATTAATTCGCATTGAGTGGTGTGAGTGCTATGACGCAGGTCCTAGGGGGCCGGAAGGCTTCGATGGCACCTATAAATGTTTGAAAATGTATTTCGAAGAAAAAATAATGATAAATTGAGAAAAAACTCAGAGAAAATTGATTCACGTTAACTGAAAATGTAAATAAAAAAGTTTTAAGTATGTACAATGATGATTTATAAACTGTTTGTTTAAAATGGATCGGAATTTTAATTGTAAACGGATTTTTTCATTATTTTTTTAGCTTTGGATTTTCAGTTTTCATTATGAAAGTGTAAAGATACGTTCTCGCATTTGATCGCGCTTGAGATTCAAAAAAATTTTTGCCTGTGGCGCTCTAATTATTATAATTTTAACGATATTTTTTATCGAAAAAGTTGTGCATTGTTGCCTTGCGAACTTGTTAAGTTTTTAACCCTTGTCTTTCTTCGATATTCTCAAAATCTGTTCATATTTTTACATTTACAATTAGCGGTAATACTATTATCAATTGAACGCACAGTTTCCGAAATGCCTTTGAAGGACGTGATTATATAATTTGAAGACGATAAAAAGGGAAATTCAAATTGTATGATTATCATACAATTGGTATGGCTATCAATTCAATTTTTGTATAAATAAAAAAAGGAGAGGCCTCTTTCAAATTTTTCTAGTTACGCCACTGCAACGATTATAAAAAATAACGTAATAAGCCGTAACGTGAACGCATCTTTTACATAATCGTTTGCGTGTCGTTTCATCATCTTCGTAATTGCCCGTTTTAGCAACAGATTCGGCCACAAAATCACCATCGAAATCGATCTCAATTCAAAACTTATTATAATATCACTGACGTAATATTCCACGAAGCGTTCAAATTCAAAACTTCGCTTTGAACTTCATTGAACTGCAAACCAGGGCCGACACAAATCCTAAATATAAACTCGAATTTGAATCGCAAATTCGCTTCGGACACTTTTCCCCATCTCTAAACTCGCAACGTTCATATTGTTCAGATGAAAAGGAAACGTTTTCGTATATATTTTTCGCATGCACTTTTCACGCTTCGCCGCCGCCATGTTGGAAACCGGCAGATCTGGTCGGGTTAGGTTAGGTTGGGTTATAGTATAACCTCATTATGTGCGGTCTCGGTTGATCTGTGCGAGTTTTTTTCCAATTTCAAAGTCGGACGGACGCCTGCAAGGTCGAGCGGTGTTGCCGCAGCAAGGATGTGTGCTGGAGCTGTGGTTCTCAAACTTTTGTGTGTGGATATTTATGGGTTTTGTGTGGAAAGCTGGGCCGGCCTAGATTTTTAGGTCGGATGTTTGTATGGTCCTATGTTTGGTGAGGTGCGTGTAATGGATGGGATTGTGGGTTTATCTTGATTCTATATTCTTATAGAGTTGGTTTTAGTATATGAGTCGTATTGAATGTTGCGAAAACTAGGCCGGCCTAGTTTTTATGGTGGTCTGTTCTGTGAAGTGCATTTAATGGGTTTATCTTGATTTTATTTTGTTTGTTTGATTCTTGTGTTTGAGTATATAAATCGTATTGAATGTTGCAAAAACTAGGCCGGCCTAGTTTTTTTGGTGGTCTGTACTGTGAAGTGCATGTAGTGGGTTTATCTTGATTGTATTCTGTTTTGTCTAATTATTGAGTTTGAGAGTTGGTTTGATTTTACGAGTCATATTGAATGTTACAAAAACTAGGCCGGCCTAGTATTTTCGGTGGTTTGTTTGGTTAGGTGCTTGTAATGGGTTTATATTTCGATTTTACTCTTTTTTGTTTGGTTGATTTTTGTGTTTGAGAGTTAATTTGATTATACGAGTCATATTGAATGTTGCAAAAAGTTAAGCCGGTTTACTTTTTTTGGAATGTGATCATTGATATTGTTTTTCGATTAATGTAAATTTGGTTTTTGTCGTTTTTAGTTTTTGATATTTTTTTTTAATGTAATGGGCATGTGCAATGTAAGGGAATGCTTTGTTCTGCAATCAATTCAGCAAAAATGAACGATAAAATTGCTTGATTTGCATATATTTTACAGTTCGAATGTAAATATAAACTACTAAATGTATTGTTCTAGGTCAGTCCAGTGTCGTTTGCATTGCAGAAAAACTATTACATATTCGATTGTGAAATGAAAGATCGGTTTTTTCACAGTACAACATTATTTCATATTTAAATTTAGATTATTATTAATTGTAATATAACACAACAGTACTTTTAACGACTTAACGTTGTTATTCGACTACATTAATCTAATTAAATTAATACATACCATCAAAAGACAACAAATTCCCCTTTCTACAATCCTATTCACCATCTAAATTTAACATCACATAAATTATTTTCATTTTCCCATCAAAAACCACAACACGACAAGCGATTAATCAGCCACAGCGCGATAATTATAATTCCAAGGCCCCTCGCCTCAATTAATAAACCAAAATCAATCACTTCCCACAAAACCCTCATCTCGCCAATCGTTCACGGTTTTCATCCGACTTTGCCGCAGATGTTAACTCTTGAACGAAGGCATTGTTTCGATTTTGATTTCGTGTCGGTTTGTGTCTCTAGCTCTTTGCAGACAATGCCACATCTGGCCTGTCGCTCTGTTCTTAAATTACTCTGGTAATGTTGTTTCGAATTACCGTTTTGATAGTCGAGGAGAACGTTTGAAGTTCGCTGTTTCGAAGAAGTTTTCGAAAGGTGGTGGTCTTGGCTCTTTTGTGGTCGTGAGAGTGATTCGTTGGAATTTTCCGTTGGTATTGCAATGAGTTTTCCTTGAATGGTTTTTTTTCTTTAATGCTTCTTATGTAAGAGTTTTTGAATGGTTTTAGCAATTCGATATTAGATTACGCGTGAAAATGTTAGATAAAGTGTTCGTTTTATCTTTGTGTGGATTTTTAAATTTTTTTTCATTGTTTGTCGCAGTTTTTGTTCTAGAAATTATTCTCGTTGAAAGGTTGCGCATTCGTATTACAGTATCTCGTTTAAAAATCCTAGCGTATTATTATGTAAATCGTTAAAAAAAAAAGGTTAAACGTGTTCTCGACCGCAGAGGTGAGGAACTGCAAATGCGAACCGCCAATTTTAGTTTTGAAATAATAATAAATGAAAAAACACGTATCGCGAATTATCGAGTATCGGTAAATGCTGCGACTTCGTCAATATTAACCGCGTTTAAAATAAACTTTCCATGGTAAAATTAAAACGACCGGTTTACTTGTTCACACATTCGAATCGACACTGCATAGATTTCGCGCCCACTTCCCCGTTAAAATTGTAAAACTTTTTGATAAATATCAAAAAAAAAATTTTGGTTTGCGGTGACGTAATTAGGCCTTTTGACAACGATACAAAATAGGTTATATGATTTTTTTTATTCAAGCTTTTTATTTTTGTAAACGATCAATGCTGTTCTGTTCATACAAAATTAATTTAACATGTATACGATATGTGCATGTATTAATTTAATTTAACGCTGGTTTTAAATTTCCCATCATTTGTTCAATATTTAAGGTGGCAACCCTGATTTTTGATATTTGTAATCTGAAGCCTTTGAGATCTTTATAAATGGATCACTTTATAAAAGATTAACGTACTGTTATTGTTTAAAACGTGACGAAAGTTTTGCAAAGACTCATCGAGTAGTTCGTGGAATTTGTGGTTTCCATATTTCACTTAATGAGTACCGTTCGATGATGAATTAAAAAAAATTGTGGGATCAATTACACGATAAGGACTTTGAAAAAATGTGATTCCAAATGAATGATACTGTCATACGACAAGAGAAAAATGACATGGATAAAGTCATCGAAAATTCGATCAAAAAGATCAGGGTATTTCAGCGGACATGGTTGATATTGATATGACATCTTATTTCATAATTAATCTCAACACGTTTTCTTTGTAAATCAATGACAACATTTCATCAAAACAATAATTTACTGTGTTTAATTTTGAATTTAAATCTGGCGTACGCGATGAACCACCCACAACGCAAAATCATCGAAAATTCAAAAACCCTCATCCCTTTACCCATTCAGGAAAACAACCCCGATTTTATCAACCCAATTAAGTCCGAGCATACTACACCGTCCACGTTTCATCCACTTTGCACACACACACTTAAATATTTCAGCGAGAAAGCGGACGCATGCGCCATCCTGGACTTGCGCAACCAATTTCCCTACACACCCATAACAAAATATACCGAGGAAATTCTCTATTTACCACCCCCCCCTCCCCTCCCCAGGTATGTTCGCTTGGCCGAGCACCACCCCCTCACCCGTCCCCCAGCTGGGAACAATCGATGAACTGGCCACGTGCGAGCACAACAGACTGACCCGTGCGTTATGGGGGTGGTGGTGGTTTGAAGGTTTTGTGTGAGATTTGTTATGGGATGTTGGAGGTTGGTGAAATGGTGAAGGTTTGATGGGTTGGTGGGGTGGTTGGAGGTTTGGAAGTTGTTGGTTAAAATAGTGTGTTGAAAAAAATATGCATGGAGCGTTTTATGAATAATGATGGGATTGTTGTTGTGTTCGGTGTTTTGGTTTTGTGTGGATATTTAATTGAATTTGACTTGAATATTATCGTTTACTGTTCGTAGTCTATATTATTATAAGTATGAATATATAATAAAAGTATGCGTGGAACTCTTGCGTGTTGGAAGTATGATTTGTTATCGTAAATTTTATCAAATGTTAATCGATAAGTCCTATTTCATTAGGAATCAAAATATGTATTCAAATTCTGTTTATTTTCGATATGAACTTTTAAACAATCAAAGAAATTTTGCTACAAAATTAAATAATGACTCACAGAAGCCGAAATTTTTGATCTAAAATTTAATTTCCAAAAATATTTTTTACAATAAAAATAGAACGAGTAATTGTTTAACGTTTAGTTCAGCTTATATTAAATCTATTAACGCATCGTTTACATAAATATTTACAGATATCTCCGATCAAAACCGACCAGGTAACACATCGCTCCAATTAAACAACACATAATAATTCCGCACTATTCACCCACAGATAAACCAATTATAATGAATTACAACCTTGTCTACAAACCAGCAAACTCCTCACGATAACAACCCACAAACAAACCATCTAGAATCCATCTCTTCAACTCCCATCATCACACGAAAGCGACACATCCCGTCAAGTCACTCCTTACGAGGTTATCGTCCGTTACGAGCGAACTGCATGCAAAGGGTTAACGTCTCTTCTGCGGCACTCAACGTGTTCATACATATATACCATCGCCGAGATGCGCTTATATAAAACGGGGAAACGAGGCTACGTATAAGGGGGGTCTTCGACAAAGAATCTGCAATGACGTCATCGGCGTTCCCTTCGTGTGCGAGTACCGGTTTTTTCGTCGGAAAGGTTTCGTTTTCGTTTGCGGTATTTGTGTCAGTTTTCCGGTTTCGGTGGTAAGTTTGGGAATCGTCGGCTTACGTAAGTGCGTCGGTTTTGATTTGACGTTTGTTTAGGTCGGATATTATTTATGCGTTTCGTGCGCTGGATACGTATTTGGAAAATTTCAAATTCAAAACCGTGCCCAATTATCGCAGTACTGTATGTATTATTTTCGATTCGACGCCCCCATTACTTGGCAATTATATGATAAACGTTAATTTCAATATTTTAATCTAAACTGTTATTTTTTACGATATTTTTCACAGACACAATAGACGTTTTGTTATAAAAGTTATGTTAAATATTGACATTCTTGATTATATTGAATAAAATTGTTTTAAAAAAAAACCATTTAAAATTATATTAACTGAAATATTAATAGCTTTTATTTTATATGAGAGTTATCATAGACAAACTAATCAAATATTAAAACATATAATTATTTACTCTGATAACCTCTTCTTTGTTCGTTTCAACATTCAAGCAAGTAAACGAAATCTGAAAATTTTCGAACAATTCAAAAAAAAGTATATAAATACAATTTTTTTTACGTTTGTACGTATCGTTCCGATCCAACGCCCGTTCGTACGAACAGATACAGGAAACGAAAGAGACGCGCTCATACATAGCTTTCTCGTCGAAAAGAGACAAAATTGTATATGGAGATCGTATGAATGTGTGCTCACATGAAGAGATAACGAGATTGTTAACCGTGTGAATTGTTCGTCGTATGTGTGCATCTCGTATTTTCGCCTTTGATTCGGTTCGATTTTGTATGGAAACTCGGTTTTTCGTCGCGTTGCGTAAGAAAGTTTAGGTTTCTTGCGCAATATTGTGCAATCGGTGCGGCGATGGATGTGCCTTTTGTGCGTTGCTTAGTACAGTGTAGTGTGGATTTTGCGATTTGGTTGTTGCTGTTGGGAGATGTGTAGTTTTTGATGTAATATGTTGCGGTTTGAATTTTGTGTGTTTGTTGATTCTTGAAATGTTGCGTTTGTTGGGCTGGATTGTGTCGGAGTAGGGTTACCATATGGTGCTTGGAAAGAGGATGTGTGTTTGGTTTTATGATCGAGATGAAATGGTCGTTTTGATGTGGCGCAATTTTTGGGATTAGATGTGCCTATAAGGGACAATTTAAGCGTGCATATAAAATAAATGTGCATGTAACCTGGGAATTAGATAAAATTAGTGTGCATTTGAAAAAATATCTTTGCTTTAAAATGGATAAAACTTGCATTAGAATGAATATAAACAAAGGATCGGCAACGCCGCAAACGAGAACAGGGCGAAATACCAACCGCATGACCATTTTTCACAACTTTTATAATAGAATCGATTTGGACCGAATTGTTAAAATTAAATTAAAATTTTAACAAAAGGGAGCGTTGACAGTTAACAATAGTATCGTATTGTCTTATATTTATCCATTTTAGAATCGTCCTAATATAACAAAAAAAAAATCCAACTTCATACAAATCCATTTTATTATACAACTTTTCAAATGCCAACCCTGAATTCACAAACCAAACTCGTGAAACAACACTTTTCACGCAACCATCTTATTTACCTTTCGACCTCGCTATACAGCGAACGCTCCTTTCTCAATTCGATTCAATTCCGACCGACGGAGAGGAGCAATTGTGCGTAGTTTCCAAAACTGTAACGCAATTTCTCTTCATCGATTTTTCCCTCGCGACGAACATCGTCCGACTTTTGTCACACGAGCTCGTTCGAAACGGAAAACCCAAAAAAATACGCGCCACAATGTAAACAGAGCGTTTCGCAAACGCCCGCACCACGGCGGTGAGTCGACAGTTTCGCGTTGACGTAATTGATATTCATTCGGTCGTCAAGCGATTGTTAATTTTCTGGGGTTTGATGTGTGTGTGTGTGTGTGATATGTGAGTTTGAAGGGTTTGATTGGGGTTTTGGGAGATGTCGCAGGTTTTTTGGGGGATCGTCGGGGTTTTTTTGTTATGAAATTTGGGTCTTGTTTTGGTGTTAGAAGTATTGAAGCAATGTTAGGTGTGTATGTGTGTGAAGAGGAAAAAAATAGAAAATGGTTCTCTGTATATTTTTTGTTATTGCAGTTACTAAAGTCAAAATTGCTTGAATTTATAATATCGAATATTGGTTGAAATTTAAATTTGATACGTTATGAATTTCGTTAAAAAATCATTATGACTTCCAAAAAAACATGTTTTTCAAGATATCAAAATTCTAATAATACCGTTCGATAGTTGTTTTTTTAAATATTTTTTGTTATTGCAGTTACTAAAATTACAAGTGAAATTACTCGAATTTATAATATCGAATATTGGTTGAAATTAAAATTTGATAAATTACGAACTTCGTTAAGAAATTATTCAAAAAAAAGTTTTTCAAGATATCAAAATTCTAATAATAATTCGATAGAACAGGAAATTCTGAATCCAACTTAATAACTCATTTTCGCCAAAATATACTTTAAGTTGATTGATACTTTTATCGTACTATAACTATTTTATCATCAAACGATCATAAAATACCGATTTGGATCCAACAATAAACATAAATCGATCAAAATCGCACATAAACATTAAACACCTTCCACTTAACCGTTAAGACGTAAATAACGTAACATACACGAATTCCATACATATAACTAATTTTTCTAGCTTTTTATTATTCCTATTCAAACAAAGAACAACTATTAACGCGACTTCACTGCATCATAACGAATTTCCGTTACGTTTTCTAATTGCGTATGAAGCAAGTCCCCGCATAACGATCGTAATAGAAATCGCTTGAATGAAATGTAAAGAAAAAAAAATGTAATTAATTGGCAGCCGAATGTTTGAGAACGAGCGCACGTCGGCGCAGACGTAAGTGACGTCATTGATCAGCTGTTGCTTGCGATTATTTCGCGCCATTCCACATCAATATTGATCCAATTTGCTGCACTCCTTGTACTTACATTGTCTTTGGAGTTGTTTGTGGTTTCCGTCGAGAGTCTGGATCGTATCCGGGCCGTTCAATCTGGAGTCAGATCGGCGTTGATAAATTTTATCTGGTTTTTTTGATTCGATTGTGTGTTTTATCGTCGATTGGGTGTGGAGTTTATAAATGTTTATGGCAGGATATGATATTTTTTGTATTGTTGGAGATTTGAAGACTTTTCTTGTGTGCGATATGGGTTAGATAACTGTCGTTTGTGCTTAAATCGATTAATTAATGTAATGAGCGTATTACATATTACTAAACATGGATAAAATTTAATAAATGATGCGTTAATAAGTTCGACAAATCAATTTTGCACTTTATCGTGTGTATCAATATATGTGTTACGCTTCGTTTGTAAAATTGCTACATTTGAGTACAACATAAATTTTATGTTGTATGTAACTATATATAGTGGGAAGGTGCTTTGTTGATGTTTTTCAAAGCTGAACGCCTTCGTTGTTTGAAATTTGAACTTCTCTTTGATTACCTTTTACAAAACTTTAGCCTTGTGAATAACAATTAGAACATAAAACTCCAAAAAAATCAAACTCGACCTAACTTAACCATTGTCGATTCCAGAAAGACGTGAAAACGTTGACAATGAAAAGGAAAATGTTCAAATTCTAGTGGAAAAACAAACAGAGCGCTATTCCATTAGGCATTGTACGCAAACGTAGCAATTTCACAAATTAAGCATATTGTATATCCAATGCTAGCTATAAGAACTTTCCAATACCATTGAAAGTTTTTTGCATTATTTGACAATAAAGAGAAAGTAACTCAAAGGATTACACATTAAAACAATATCTCAATTAATTAATCTTATATTAACAACATGTATATTTAAATAATCAAACTCAATAACTATTTGTTACATTTCATAATGATTTATTTACTTTGTATATTAATTGAATAATTTTTCTTATTTCAGACCGAAACGCACTTTGTGGAAGTGGGTGCATGAACGGGCTGCGGTCGCCTATCGTTGGACGTGGCTACAGGCACAAATTCAAGAGTTGGAGTATAAAATCAGACAACACAATGATCTGCATAGGCGGCTGCGTGCTGCTAAGGGCACGTCCTTGCTACGTGAACCGAGCGGATACAGTGAACCTTTACCCGGTGAAACTACGTCCACCGATTCGTGCGAAATGGACTCGTGTGCGCGTGTGAGACCTTTGAATCAGACAGTATTTAGGAAACGAAAGTTGCTGCAAATGCACAATTTGCATACGGCAGCCGAAAAAGCTGCTAAACCTTCGAATATTAGGTGAGACTATGATTTTTTATATGATTCAATAAATATTTTTAATCGATTTTTATGTAGGTAATACTAAAATCTACATTATATTTATATTTTTTTTTTAAATATACCAAATCACATTCTTTGGCTTTGAAATATTTTTTATTATGACCGATAATTCCAATTATGTTTTTTTTTATTTCAGATGTATCTGTCAGTGGCCTTTAAGTGGATGCGCGGTGTGTACGGGAAGAGTTCTGCCGATGCATCCGCTACCTGCATCTTCTACCCTTACGAAACGGGAACGTCTTGCGCTAGTTGATCCAGCATTCCACCCAGTTTTGTCTTCTGAAAAAGGTTCAGAAGTTAATTATGCTTTAATTCTTTGTTCATAAGTGGACATTCAGTTAAATGTACAGATCAGTGTAGTGTTGTGCTCTTTCTGATGTGCCTTATTATGTGAAAAATTTTATTATGTAAGTAAGGAGTAATTTTTATCAATCTCGACTCCCATAGGATTAAGTGTAGATTAATTTTAAAGAGAATAATATCTATGAAAAGTATTTGCATGAAAGAGGTTTTGTTTAGTTGTTAAGTTTCCATTTTTCTCATTTTAAATTTTATTCTATATCTAGAAACATATAAGTTTTGCTTTGAGTTTTTTTAATATTATTGTGCAATTTTTTAATTTTGATATAAATCCTTTAATTTAAGAATAGTTTTCAAATAATTAACATTCATCTCAAGAATAATTTATATCAAATTATAGTTTTTGGTATCAGGATTTATTTTAATTTAAATATAGTTTTTTAAACTTATGCACTTATAAACATTGCAATTTTATTCAAAATTATTGTTATTTATATTATTAGTAGTTGTAGTTAGAAAATTTTTGCTCTATTTCTATACATAAATGACTTAATTTCTTAGAAATATTGCTTGAGCCATTTTTAAACAATTGATTACGATATTGTTAAATGTTTACTATCGCTTTGTCAACCCTTCATTTCAGATTTTTAAATTTGTATTATGTTTGAAAACTATCATTTTAGATACTAAAAATTACTTTTTTTGTAAGTTTGAGAAAAAATGTCTTTTAGTATTACTTCAGTTTGTTTCAATGTTAATTAGAATTATAATTTTTAAAATAAATCACATTTTGTGTAATAAGTAGTGTTTATTTTTTCACCCGAAAATATAAAAATAGTATCAGCACAGTGAACTACATAATTTATCAGTTCTTTGTTTTGAAATATCCAATTTTCAAAGATCTGCAATATTTCATATCGAAATGAAGGGATGCCATATTTTTATATGATTTTACTTTTATAAGAGTGACTCTTGTTCGTAAATAACTAGCATAGTTGTAATGACTATCTGTGAAGGCACTCAGCAAATTCGTTTGAATTAAAAACGAGTTTGCTGCGTTAGTTGTAATAACTGAATTATTTGAAATCTATACTTGATAATTTTTTATTCATATAATGTTTATATTCATGGGCGATTTATTTTGTTTTTGATTTTATTTTGTGCTTTAGAAATAAGCCATATATAACTATCATGTTTTCGTTGACAAAAAGTATGTGTTAATATTTCCAAAATGCAAACTCCATTTGCTTATATATATGTTTGTGTTTAATGTTAGTTTATTTCCGAGAAGAAAGAGCACACAGTAGAACTGGTTTAATATTTACAACTAATATTAGCTGATATGTTTTACATATTATTCGAAATCGGAACATGTTCCATTTTATTTTTTAATCAAAATTATATGAACATAACATTCATTATCTTTATGTTGCTTATGATCATTTCAGACGTTTCCGCTAGTATTCAATATTCAGCTTTAATGAAGGATCCTCAATGGCAACAGAGAAGTGCTCGTAACTCATTAAAGTCTATGAAAGGAAATGTGACCGTGAATAAAATACCTCAACCTTCTAATAAACTGCCTACTCTGCCTATCAAATCACATTCTAAAAAGAAAAAACGTAGTAGTCAGTATACTTTTGTATATTATTCATTGAATGCCGTATGCGTTTTTATTAATTACTTTTTCATATAATTCAGAATCAAAACGCCGACCAAATGATACACCTTCAGATTTCTCACGAGCTTTATTAGCTAAAAGACGTACGTCTCTTATTGATGGTATAAGAGAAGACAAAGATGGCTTGTCTCTGTTCGATCAAGGACCACACCCTAGCGGTAGCAACAGTCCAGTGCCATCGCCTTCAGAACACCATAGGTTTTACAATTTCAACTCATATTTATAAACGTTTAGTTATTAGTTGAATCTATTTAAATTTTTTATTTTTATCTTATAGACATAGGCCGAGAGAAAGGATAGATAGAACAAGACTGAATTCTGCATATGACATAGATAACATTGTAATTCCGCATAGTATTGCTGCCAGCACTAAGTTAGAAATATTACAGTACAAAGAAATAATTACTCCCAAGTAATTTATGATTTTTATTTAATATTTGAAATCGAAATTATTACTTTTAATAAGTACTTAATATATTTTGACGTTTATTCGCAGATGGAGGATTATAGAAGGAGAAGAGCTTCAAACACCAAACAATGGAATAATTAAGAAAACTTCACCGATTATTAGTTCAGAAATAAAAGATAACGATGTTTGTGTTTTTCTGATATAATTATAATTTGTGAATAATTTAATTAAATCGATATATTAAAAGAATAATTTGATTTTCAGATGGAAGATATATCAGACCCCACAGTAATATCTAGACACGAACGTTGCGAAGCGCTCGAGAAAGGAAAATATCTTCAGAAACGTAAAAGCTCTAGGAGACATCATTCTCGAAGCGGCACTAATAGTAATCCACCTCTCACGCCTTCGGAAACGCCACCTCACACACCTGCAACTATTGTAAACACATTTCTATCAATAATTTATATAAAGCCTTCGATCATTTATACTTATTTGTAATTTTTTTAAGGTCGACGAAACATCAATGCACAGTGAGTGTGGCACTTCCACCTCTACCTCCACCATGTTTACTCCTACGCTTAGTTCGACTGTAGTTACTAGTGTATCGAATATTTCTAATATAACACCAATAACTAACGTAGCCACAGTAACAGTAACAACAGCAGCAACAGCAACAGCAGTAGCAGCAACAATAACAGCACCAGCAACAACAACAGCAGCAACAATAACAGCACCAGCAACAACACCAATAGCAGTAGTAGCAGCAGCAGCAGCTACAATACCAATAGCAGCAGCTACAACACCAATAGCAACAGCACCAGCTACAATACCAATAGCAGCAGCAGCAGCTACAACACCAATAGCAGCAGCAACAACAACCATCCAATCAATTCAGTCTGTGATTCAAGATAGTATAAGTTTATCGAACAATATAACACAAATGCATTGTGCTCCTATCACCAATAAAAGAAGATCTACTCTTCCGATTGATGAAATAGAGGTTTATTAATTTTTACATTGAATTAATAAAAATTTTCATCTATAATCGTTAATAATGTATTTTTTTATCTATTTTAGTTTGTCCCACCGTTTTCGCCGCGAGCATTTCCATTGTCTGACGATGTATACTCGGGCATGCTATTGGAAATGCCGGATAATCATCCGTTGTCGAATCCTGAGAACGAAAACAGTCACATGCGTCCCGGCTTGTGCAACAACGGTTCCGACAGTGAAAGTAATAGTGCTCTTACATTTAATTCTATTCGTGATAATTGTGTGGTTGAAGTTGGTGAAAATTTGACGTTGGATCCGGCGTCGGAAAGTGACGCTGATTCGTATTCCGTACCTCCAGAGGAGGATCCGAACGATCCGGAGTGGAACGTTTCAGCCAAAACTGACTAGACGTTTCGCTGTTAAAGGTTATTTTTTTTACATTTATTCGATTTTATGTATGAAAGATACGATAAATTTTGTTGTGTCGATTTTTAGAAATACTGCTTAGTTTGATCGTCCACATTGTTCTACAAATATGATGGATAAATAGCAGAATGTCGATTTGGATTTGCAAATTATCCGACTCATGTACGTTGACTGATATCAGTTGGTTACATATATTATATATTTTCCTTTGAATATCTTGGTCCTAAATTGTTTTGATTTTTGCAGGCCATGTCATATTGATTGGTGGAACGATAGAAAGGAGTTTTGAAATTCTGAATGTTCTTCGTTTCATCAAGCTGACTGAGCGATTACTCAAATACAACTTTTAGCGTTGCCATTGAAAATTTTGTATATTTTTCCAATGTTCCTTATGCAAAAGTCCCTTTTTTATTTGAAACGTAAATATTATCGATTCAAATAGACTAATGAATGTTTATATCGCAATAGATTTAGTTTTAATTTTTTTATCGCGCGTAATACATTATCATTGATTTTATAGCTGGTATTAGGCTATGAAACTAAAAAAAATAATATGTTGCTTTAATATTGGGAATAAGTTCCATTTATACATATATTTTAACTGTTCAGTATTTTTACAAAATTGACGGATGTTTTTTGTAAATATTTTGTAAGTACATATAGTTAATAATATAAATTTAAAATTATATAAATTTTGTCATCGCTTTCTTTGCGAGAAAGGAACCGTTAAAGGGCAAATATTGTAAGCCAAAGTATATTTTCGTGTTACGATAATTATATATAAAGTAGAAAATAAAATATATTTTGTTTTGACTGTCACATCACAATACATCCCAATTTATGTGATCTATTTGGTGTTATAATTTGTAATATCTTACAACATTGTATATATTTTTAGTTCATAAACTGATTTGTTTATTTATTGTAATCATTTAATAATCTCCAGAAATTTTCTCATTAGCATTTATAAGCATTCGAATCATTTATTTTTTGGTTTTAAGGCAATTTATTTGCAAATTTTTAAAAGCGTATTAAAAATTCAAGAAACAATTTCTCTCGGTAATTCGAGACGTTTGCGACGTTGCAACTAAAGTGTATTTTTAGTCATATGTTTGTTACGAACATTAATAAAATGAATTAGAACAGTTGAAATTTGATTTTCTTTCCTTTCCCATCACAAAAACAACGAATTTATTAGTTCATTTCAAGAATCCTGAAAATATTAAATGCAATTAACTTGCAATTTCTATTTCATAAACCAAAACATAATACACTTATTTGATTCTTACAAAATATAATATCTATATTGAGAATTTATATTGAATTAATAAACTTTTGGTCGAAAACAAATATCAGTTTAGTAATGATGTACTTTGAATATTTGATTCATTTATATATTGATTAATTAAGACATTATTTTTCTATAAATTCGTGAAAATTATAAAAAAAACTGAAGGTGAAGATCATTTATATTGAAATGAAATGATTATTCAACCACATACAATTAGTTTTTCAATTGACCTTGAACACACCGGTTTTCACCGAAGTTAGGCAACGAGCGATGGTTCTACTCATAAACACACCAATCTAATAACAACTACTAACAATTTAACTACAACAAAAAAATTCTACAAAACACAAACAGCAACGATCAAATCAAATTTATAAACATAAAAACAAATCCAATTAAGTACATTACAATTCAAAAAATATAAACACATCCAACCGGAAGTTCGTTGGCAGCCCTGCTTTCATCCGCCGCGGTTTACGATAAGAGTGGCAACTGTGTGATAAGAGAAATGATAAGCCTCAGTGCGTGTCGCGATGTCGGCGACGGCGGCCGCGGTGGCGGAGTCTCGCGGGGCCCACCTCGGCACCGCCGCCAGGATCAAGGTGTACGCATGGGCCTTCTTGCTGGCGCTGTGGCTCGTGGCTAGGAGGTTGGCCGGGCTGCTGTGGCCCAAGGGGGCGCAGCCCCCGCCCAGAGTCAGGGGTAATCCGCCCCAGTCGTTCGTCGACTCGGTTGCCGGTCGACACTCTTATGTCAAGCTTCAGGTTTGTTTTATGTTCGGAGGTCGAAAGGTGCTGGAATTTTTTTTGGTTTCGTTGTGGTTTTACAATATTTTTGAAAGTTTTTTTATTCAATATTCATTATTATATGATCTTTTTAAATTTTGATATTAATTTCATTCACGTATCTGAATTTTCAGTTGAATTCGTTTTGTATGATTCGATATTGTGCAAAATTGTCATTGCTCATTTTTGCATCGATCATAATCTTGATTATGATGCATGTATCATGAATCATGTATTTTGTTTTAGTTATTAAAATATGAATCCAATCTCATCTCATACCTCGACGATTCGTCGACTCCGACATTTGAACCAATAATTGTACAAACCATCTTTGCCTTTTGTATGTGTTTATCTTTATTTTTTTCCAGGATGGGAGTTTTATCTACTTTTAACTGTTTTCTTATTATCTATGAATACTGTATTCTGTTAACTGTTTTGTATTTATAGTGAGACTTTTCAATTTTATGATTTTTATTGACTAATCCAAAAGTTATTTTAGTTATTCAAACTAACTACGAATATTTTTTAAAACTTATAAACGTTTCATTATCATTTCAAATTCTTGTACCCTGGAAATGAAAATATTTTTAAAACTAAATAATATTATTCGAAATAGTTCTCAAAAGAAATTGATATTAAGTAATTACAATAATCTTGTTATTGATAATACTAATAATCGTATGTTTGACTGACGTAACAGTATCATATTGATCTATGAGAAAATACGGTATCTTTTATATTGAAAAGAATCATATTTCATAGAATTTAAAAAAAGTTTTCTGTTTATCAAAATTTGTACATTAGACATCCACTCGGCGAACATTCGATTTTTACATATTGAACCTTAAACTGTAGTTGCTATTATTATTATTTTTCAATTATATCAGTGACAAATTTCATCACTTTTGACCTAATAATGTCAATACACCATACTATTTAAATCAATTAATTGTATTAATGATAAAATATACTTGAAGGTTAAACAAATCTCGCTATTAAAAATTGTGACAATATTTATTTTTGTAACTGATAAATAACGTTCCCTTTACGTTTACAGGGTGTGAAATTTCATTATGTCGAAGCCGGAGACAAGAGTGCTCCACCACTTTTACTTTTGCACGGCTTCCCAGATTGCTGGCTGGGTTGGGAAGCGCAGATAACCCTTCTTAGCGTTTCTTACCGCGTATATGCTTTAGATTTGAAAGGCTTTGGAGATTCTGATAAGCCAGGAATACGCCTTCATTATACATTACCTCGTTTATTATCAGAACTTCGGGCTTTCCTCATTACGTTAGCCGATAATCCTTTAAGACGCAATGTTACTATATTGGCACACGATCTTGGCGGTATTCTGGGTTGGTATGTAATTCGAATATTAAAAATATTCAATACATTTTTGTTATTTTATGGTTTATTTTTAAATTTTAGGTTCCTTTTACATGATTCGCCTGGTTTAATTGAGAAAATGGTGATCGTTTCAGCACCACATCCGAATATGTTTTGGGATACGTTGCCTAAAACTGGCCTGATTAATTACAATTGGATGTGCTTAGCTCAGGTATATATTTTATTCATATTTGATGTCTTGTTAGGAAGGTATTATTATAATTTTTATTAATAGATTCCATGGTTGCCCGAACAAGAAGTTCTCAAAGGTGATATGATGTTTCTACAACAATACTGTCCACATCTGAAATCTTCAGTATTAGAAACATACAAATACGTTTTTTCGAGACACGAAGATTGGACCGGACCCTTGAACTATTTTCGGTGAGACATAATCTGTTTCTTATGAACCCGAACTTTTTATATAATGACAAAGTCTAATCAGATCTGATAATAAATTGAATAATTAGTTCATATTTTCAAAACACAGTCTGTTTTTTTTATATATCACACAATCTTATCTTTACTTGACAACATTTAGTAGCATTTTTAATTAATAGAGTATTTCCATTATTATATTAATTTTTCAGTAATCTTATGTTCTGGCGTGTACCGGAAGATTGTGGAGCGATTAATATTCCCGTTTTAATAGTTATAGGAAATAAAGATCCTCAGGTAAATATTTGTGATAAGCCTATATTTAATTTTTAATAATATAATTTTATTAATGAAATTTTATTTAGATTCAATTAGAGGCTATAGTACGTAGTTCAGAATGGTGTACAAACGCTACTGTGAAAATAATAGAAGGCGGAGGACATTTTCCTCATCAAGAATATTCTGAACAATTCAATCGGTTGTTACTTAAATTTCTCATATGTGAGTTTATAATTGTTTAATTGTTATACATTTATTTGATATGATTTTAAACTGTTTTTTTATGTATAAAAAGGTGAACGAGAAAAGCATGTTAGTAATAAAAATGCAATTGAAGCTGGAGTCACTGGAGCTGCTCGAGGAATCGTAGGACGTCTTTTTGGCGCTGTACATCTTTTCACTTGACAATGTCGATTCATAGTGATGAATGTCCACCTAGTCAATTGAAATATTTATCAATTTATAACGTGTTTTTAGTGTTTTAGTAATATTACTTCATAATTTTCGTATGTGTGTTCGAGTTCGACAAGACAATTTTATTATAATAATTTTTAATGACATTCTTATGTGTTTATAAAATAAATTGATTTATTATAATAAATTTTTCATATGAGAACATTATATACTAAATGTAATTTACTTTTTTATCAAATTCTATTGTTATTGTTTTATGGAGAAGATTTATTTTTTATACAAGTAGAGATAATTTATATGGCAGCAATTTAGACGTCTAAATAATTCTTGTGTAGCACTATTTAAATACTGAAAAGAATATAAATATTTTTGTATTGTTATTTTTGATACTGTAATTATAGCAAGATCTTATTTTTATGCCAATGTATTCGAATAAAATGATATTCAAAAAACCTATGCAATATACCTATTCGTGAAAAACTATGAACTAAATTTTTTAACAAATCTGTTTTCCATTGATTCATAAAGTTAATTTATATTATACATACTTGATCATCATATTGTAATTTGATTTAATTTTATATTATGAGAATTATAATATATTAGTCAATAGATGTATAAATTTTATACTCAAATCCAGATATTATAATCTTAACGATGCAACTACATTACTGGTTAATTTTATTTATAATTTACATTTACCTATTTATAATTAATTAATTGTATTTTATAATAAAAAATATTTTTGTAATGAAATCTATTTGCGTTTTAATATTAATGAAGATTTTCTACTAATTGTAAAATAAAAATTTATTTATTTTGCATTAAAAAAATTTAAATTTGTTAGTGACATCTATTTGATACATGAAAAATTCATTTTAAAAATTTTTATGGAAAAATTGAAATAAGTATAATTAATTTAATTGATAAAAAATCATTCAGTTGATACAAAAATATATGTGACTGAAATGATAATATTTTTAATAATTTAAAATTTTGAAATAAGTACATACATATTCTTTGATAAAAAAATTATGATTTCAGTAAAAGATTTTAAAAATTTGCACAATTTTTTTTTTATTTTAAAAATAATTCAATACATATCTTAAAAATTAATAAAATTAAAAATACAAATATACAAAAATTAATCAGAAAATCCATAAATAAAACACATTCGAAATAACTAGCATTTATTAAACACCCCATTTGGCACCCCTGCCACGCAAGGGAGCCAATGGACCGCGTCCCTTTTGTCATCGCAATAAAGCGGCCCTTCCCCATTCGGCGGCCATAAGCGAACCCTCTGCGGGCATTGTGCGCCCTTCGCAAATTGCGCGATCACGCCCGCCCCCCGCATCACCCCGCCGCCTGCAAATTGAAATAAAAACCTTTCAATGTAATGAACTCGCCCCCCCCCGCGGGCTCCCCTCGTTTTTGCATTATCGCCATTTTGACTGTTCGCCGCGGTTGTGCCGTTGTGAATTGCATCCGAATAATGCAAGTATCTCTTCAAATTTGCCGGGGTGTATGTCGCTTTTTTGTGTTTGAATTTTAACGGTTTTTGTAGTCGGGAATGTATTTTTTTTATTATTGTAGTATCGAGTAGTTTTGTTGAAATGTGTTATTAAAAAAATATAGGTGAATTGATTGTTTGATTTAGCAGTTTTATTTTTTAATAAAAAAATAATTTTTTATTTATCACAAGGTTTCTTTTAATATTCTTAATACTATTTATTTTGAATTTTACATTATTTCCTGCAAAAAAAAATGAAATTTCTAAAAAAAAATTACAAATTACCAATGATTTTTAATCAAATGAATAAAAATAATTATCCTGAGTCTATTTATGAACCATATTTTTATTACTTTGTATTTTTAGCTACCTTTAATAATTATTTAAATTTTTTATTCATAAAATTCGAAAATCTAAAAAAGCAAAAATTAGAAAATCTAAAAAATGTATTATATTTTTAAGTATATTTTCAAATCCAACTGTAAGCAGAATCAACTAAATAAAAATGATCTGATAACACTTAAGCAAATTTTCAAAAGTCAGAAAATTGAAAATTTTTACATTTTACCGATAAATTATTTCATTTACCATTCAATTAAAGGTCTGAAAAAGTTTTCAAATTAATTTATTTCAAATTTTTACCGAAAAAACCTCGGTAAATACTCTAAATTTTACTATAAATTAAATATTGGCAAGCAGTAAGTAACTTTTGAAAAAGGCATAAATATTTTTTAGAAATAATTAAATAAATACAACTCATAAACGATAATAAAAGTAAACTCATAATCAATTAGTTTGACTTTGACAAAATAAAAAATAAAAATATTGCCGATGTTTAAAATAAATATGAAAATATTCCTAATATTTAAAATTTGATGTCATGATCCGTATCTATAGCATACATAGAAATATATACGAAGAATTTAACTGCAATAAAATAATTAATTCATACCAATATCAAATTCCAAAACCTACAAAACTCAAACAACACATTCCTACTATCAAAAACCTTTAAAAAATTTCACAAAAAAACGACATTTTGAGAACACCCAAAAAAAACCCTCCACCCAACGATTGGTAGTCAGGAGGCGAAATGATAACGGGGGGCCATCCACACCCTCATCCGTCGCCGGAGTCCCAGGGGGGCCCTGGCGGAAAATTAAACGCGTGTCGCATGCACGGCGGGCGCTCCGCCCCCCGACGTCACAATCTGATACTTTTTTAATGGGCGCCTCCCCCCCCCGATGTCGACTTTATATGCGTATTTTCACCCTCGTTTGCGTTTCGACTTTGTGTGTAATGCGTGGAAAATTTAATTTCGTTTTCGATGGGTGTTTTGTGTGTGCTTAATTGTGAGATTTTTATAATTCTGATTTTGTGGTAAATTTAAAAAAATATATTATATTTGATTGGGAAATATGATCATTTTGAGAATATATGTTAATTATGTGCATAAGTATATTAATTTGACACTGTGACAACTTTTGTTGCGGAATTTGTGAATTTCCTCATTTTGACAACTCTGTCTATTTATGTACTGATTTCGACGATGTTATAGGAAAATTTGTGGAGAGTTTTTAAATTCTTTGATATATTTTGTTAATAATCAGGAAAATCAGAAAAGATTACAGTTTTTATTACAATTTTCAATTTCAGGAAAAGCCAAAAATCGCAAAAGTTTGAATCAGATAAATTGTCATTAGGTAATCAATATTTTGTCTATAAACTCTTTTATGATAAATGCATTATTATGACGTTCATGTCTTCTGATCCATTTTTAAACATCCTGCTATAATTTTTTTGAACTTTCATTGATATGGTATCCCTCACCGAAATACGACTTGGGCTAGCGCGGTGAGGTATAGCCTAGACTGCCGCATTTGTCTGGTAAGGCCTTGTCCTGCAGTGGATAACTTATAGGCTGCTAATGATGATGATGATTGATATGGTAAGTACTGGTACGTTGAAAAAAATGCCAAATTATCATATTCTTATAATTTGGCCAATTTTCATTAATCTCAAAATCCCAAAATTAATATTAAAAAAATCTAACGTTAACTAACATTTCTATCTCTATCCAGATTTTTTGATATTTCAAGTCCCGGGTATTACATATTTTACAAAAATAAATAAATAAAATGTCAGGTAATCTTGTATAATACTTACTAACAATAAGTAGTGTAAAACAATACAAATCCAATTGAATTTTTACATTTGACAAACTGGAAATTCGAATCGAATCAAAATTTCATTTGAAATTGTAAGAAAACTATTATCTATTAAGTGTTTAATTAAATCAAGAGAAATAACTATTTGTAATTAATAAATATAAGTAACCGATGAAAAAGAAGAAAAAAAAAATTCTCATAGATTAACATTTCAACAAACATTTTTTATTCAAATCTCTATTTTCATGCGTATGTACATATGTATGAAAAAAGTGATTTGAATAAAATCTTAATAATTCTTGATTTTTATAATCGAGATTAATAATGAAATCACACGATAATCACGATACTTATAAAACAATCCTCATTTACATCTAAAAACTTCAAATTTCTCAACCTCTCCAAAACAAACGACCACAAAAATAATCCAAACCCAAAAAATTCATCTTCCTTCCACCCAACTAACATTCTAAACAATCCAAATAACTCCTATAAAACCCATTCAAATTCACTCAACAGTTGCAACTTCCAAGTCCTCCCTTATCGACAATGGCCGCCGCCCATACTATAAAAAGCCATCGACAATGCACACATATGGCGCAACGCACTCCGGCTCCAAATTCGGCAACAATAACACTAAAGTCGATGGGGGGTGTCGTATTTCCGCCATTGTGGGCGAGCACCGTGTGCAAACTCGAAAATGTCACCCGCCATTATTCACTAATCACCGTTTCGGGAATTCGCCCCGAGCGCTTTGGGGCCCTTGTTAACAATAAGCGAGTCTCGATGGAAATTGTCGGCTGGTTGTGTTATTTTGTTAGTTGTTTTATTAACTGGGTTGTTAGAATGGTGTTTGATTAAGCCTTATGTCTGTAATTGAACGTTCGGGTGTCTGTTTGGATTTTGAAGCTGATTTTTTTTGAGATTTTGTCGAAGAAATATGCGAAAGTGGATTGTTTTTCGTTGGTTGGATGATTCGTAATCGGTGGATGTATTTGTTTTTTAAATCGGTTGAAAAAAATGTTAAATTAGCGGGGTAAAGATACCAGTGGTGGATCATGTGCCTGTAATTGATCATTCTTCATAGAAACATAAAAATTTAGGTTTTTAAAGATGATGAAATTTCAGAAAGGTGCGATAGATAAACTGCTTATTACAGCCATTTTCCAAAGATTATCATCTTTAAAAACTTAAATTTATATATTTTTTTTAGAGATGGTCAACTACAGTTAGTAGTTGACCATCTCTCAGTGGTTGATCGTACCTATAATCTACAAGTACATGGTCAACCACTGGAGTCGTTAATTCAAAATCAAGATTGTAATAAATTGTTAAAGATATTCATTAACAATTAAATATTTCAAGGCCTGATACTTTATATTATAGAAATCAATATTTTTAAAAAGCATTAGTGTTTCAAATTAAATTATTACATAACACGCATTTGATTGATGTTCAAAAATATTTTTAAATAGATTCTGCCATTTAAAATTACAAAAAGAAAATAAATACTTTTCGATTTGACATTCGTATACTGTCAAATTTGTAATAAAAAGCGATGACTAATCACTCATCACCCTATGCATAAAACCAATCGACTTTTTGACTTTTTCATTTAACGAACCCTCTTCGAGATTCGAGAGTCTCGTCGGAAATATCGAGACAAACTTTCAATAGTAATATAAAAGTACAATATATATTAGCAATTTTATTATATAATTTAGTGCAAAATTTTAAATTCATCTTCCACATCAAATAACTTGAACAAATATATAAAAAATTCTTAATATTATTTTTTAAATTAAAACGAACAAAAACTTTCTTTTTCCAACTCAAATTATAATAAAAAGCAGTTAATTAATCAATAAAAATAAAATGCAAAGTGTCGCCTTGTGAATCGCGTTACGCCATTACGGGGGCGGGGAATACAAAAGGGTGAGAAACCAAAAACGTGACCTGAAACTGAAATCAGAGGAACGATACTCCCTTCAGACTTGTCCCCTACCATCAAGCCCTCTCGAAGGTTTCAGAAGGCCAGATGGATGAGGAGGAATTGAGGAATGAATACGAAAAGAAAAAAAATCCGAAGCACTATATTCAATGGCCGCTCTTGGTGTTATTGGATTTATTTTAGTGTCGAGAATTAGATGGGTGCGATAGGACATACGTCGTTGAGTGCTCATAATATATTTATTTTTTAATTTCGAAAGTTTTTTATTTTGTTTATTGTAATTTTTATTTTGATTATTTTTGTATTTGGTATTCTAAATTTAACGTTTGATCGATATTTTTGTTAAAAATTCAAATTTTTTTTTTATATAAAAATATACACATTTTTTTTATCATTTATTTCACAATCATCATCATGATCATCTTTTCCAATCATTATAATGTTCAAATTTTCAATATATTATTAAAAATTCAAATAATTTTCTTTGACCTGTATACCAATTTCATAGTGGTAAAAATAAGTTTACTTCTTCGAAGTTTATAACAACTTAAAAACATACCATCAATTTATTAACAGCACTACACATTACTTAACTTCAATAATAATTCAAAACTAAATTATTTATAAAAATTACTTTAGACATGAACAAAAAATTTAGAGTTCAAACAAGAAAACATCCACAATTTTCAACACATACATATCATTTTTTCAATTGAAAAAAATCACTTCAATCCAAACTCAGATTTATTTCAATACCTTTCGCAAACTATAACAAAATTCGTGTAAATTGACACTGGACACACCCACACAAAGCACAATGCCAATATCTTCGTCTGCGATCGGTAACGTTGCGTGACAACTGAATGCTCGCTTGTAATTTGATTTGTCGTGCCGATTGTTGTCTCTTTTGTGGATTTTGTGTGTGTATGTAATGAAATGTTCTTGTATGTTATATTGTATGAACTTTCTGTGGTCTGCTCACAAAGGCGCCAGCATCCTGGGTGTCGTGTTAACTTTATTATTGAGGTGACAATGTAGATCTTTGCGATACTATGTAATATGTTGAGGGAAAAATGGCGGCGGTTGTCGAATTATATATTTTTTTTTTTTTGATGGTGGGTTTCAATTGAATATGTTTGTTATAATGATCTGACAATGAATTTTGTTGAATGAATGTGAGGGAAGAGTTTCTATTATATGTTAGAATCATATTTGTTTTCAAGAGTGTTATGTTTTGAATCATCTCACGTTAATTTTTATAATACATTAATATTTAGTATTTCCGTGTTTTTTAGAATATAAAAATATAGCCTAGTCTATATAGGAAAATTATATAGATAGATTATTAGATTTTCGTTTATCTACATATATATAAAAAATATTGAGAAAGAGAAGCGCAAAATTTGAAATCGATCATAAAGTTACCTCATGGATTTTCACTACAAATCAAACTTGACAAGAGTATGTTCTTATATTTTTATTTTAATAATGTTAGTGACGAATTGAAGGGTGATCATTAATTTTTCAATAATAAAAAAACACCGACGGTAAAGAAGCAAAACAAATCAACAAAACTTTCTTCAAATAAATTTTCATAACAATGTTAAAATGTACGATACAAAGACTTAGATCTTTGCAAAAATAAAGTTTTTTGTTTACAAACAATTTCTCTAATTAAGTGACAAGTATTGTGATCAGTTAACAAACAATCATATTATTGGTATGAAATAATTTTTTTTTTTAAATCAATTTATCCTTGAGAATCAACTTTTTTATCATTGTATAGTGAAAATTCAAAATGAAGAAAAATTCACAATCTTTTGATATCATCCCAAAATTTTTATTCCACAGTAATACGTTAGTAAGAAACACATAATAATAATAATTATTATTATTATTATTATTATAGAATAAATAAAACTAATTCCACTATAAAAAAACTCGAAAAATATTTAAAAAAAAAAACCAACCCAAAACCCCAAAAATCGATCAAACCTATAAATATAATACATCCCGAAAGTATCATTACGGATTCGAGGTGCGATTCCGACGCGGCTGTCAAATGTGTCACAGGGTGTTCGCAAAGAAGGGGTGAGTTTACCCCTCCCCAGCGTTGCCGGGTAACGCCTCCTCCCCCAAAATAAGCCCCGCCCCCCGCCGTTCGAACAGGGCCGCCACAACACGATCGATATTTTGCTTGTGCAAGGATGTGGTATTTATTTTTTATTTTTTGTGAATTTTGAAAAAGTTTTTGTATGGATTTTTGTTCAAATAAAATATTTATTTTTATATCTTTTGAATACCTCATCATATGTTTATTTCTTTTTTATTTCTATTTATGCTTTTATTTGATTTTTGGAAATTTGTTCAATATTTACAATTGGTGTTTTGAATTTTGCGCTATTGAAGTGTTGCTAAAGAAGGAATCTGTATGTAGTTGTGTATCTTATTGCATAGATGTCACTAAAAATATTGTAATGTTTTTAATATCATTCGATTTGTTTTTACAAATTATTTGAAGGATATATAAACAAACATTGAGCGTAAAATAATAAAATTATATAAATATTTAATTTAATTAATTTCATATTAAATGTACATAATAATAAAATTTTAACTATTGTATTAAAATAGTTTGCACAATTATAAGCAGAGTATCTTTTTGAAATCTATATAAGTAAATTGTTCAATCTAATTGTAAACCTAATAAAAAAAACCCATCTAAAATAAAATAATTAATATATTATTGACATTATCTACAGTCTATATCAGGCTTGTCCAAAATTTCTGTATGCGGGGCCACTTACAAATTTCGAATCTCGAAATTTCAATTATTGTAAATTCAAAACGTAATAAGTATTCAAATATTGATAAAGTCATTTATTTCCGTTATAAAACTATTTTGATGAGTGCATTTCGGAATAAATGCTGTTTGTTATGTTTGTTTTTATGTGAAAAGTGGGGGCCACTTTGGCACCGTGGTGGCCCTTTGGACAAGCCTGGTCTATATACTTACTAATTTCAAAACAAACCTTTTATGATACACAAACATTTAAACAACAAAACATTTAATAACATCCAAATTTTAGATTTTTTTTTATTCTTCACATTGTACCACTACAATGTGAAGAATTAAAAAAAATCTAAAATTTGGATGTTATTAAATGTTTTGTTGTTTGAATGTTTGTGTATCATACATAACGATAATTAAATACTGAAACTATTCTTTTCCAAATAATCTCAGGTCATATTTTTCAAAATTTTCAATAATCAATTTGAACTTTTCAACGATTCAAATCTTATTTTTAGACATCAAAAATATGATAATTCATAATCAAAAGTTCAATTAAATAAAAAAATGATACGATCACGAATTATCGACAAAAAATAATTTTCAATATTCAAAACATCTCTTCATTGCACAAATAAAAAAATATATTTTTCTTACATTTGATATTCATATGCGAAAATAAATTCACAACCACACAACGAAATTTCCTCACAAACCAATGAAGTTTGAGGTGGTGTAATGACACCACAAACATTTTCCACAACCAAACTACACCGAAAAGAGCAATCGTAATCGTTTCACGAACCGCATTTAAAACGCGTGAAGATTCCCATTGTGGCTCCGTTATCTGCGATCCGAAAGGTGTTGGCCATTACACCGCCTGCTAAATACGGCAACCAGATAAGCCAGGGCTGCTCAACTCCCACACCATCGAACCCACAACCTCCCATATACAAAATCGATAAAATCTCCATACTTCTTCCCTCATTTAACAAAATCACCCTGGACGCGCCTTTCGGGCCATTTTCCCGGCTCGGCGTCGAAGATTGGCCTCTCCTGAGGTTCGATTCGTATTCAAAGCCTGCGGGCTCGTGTCCGATATAAATAAATGACACGAAACGTATAAATACGGTCTCAACCCTTTCATTAGTCGGCCGATGGCGATTAGTCCGGAATAAACCGTCCATTAAACGGATTCTTCGAGCAACCGATGCCGGCCGATAGCGTACGTCTTCATAGTACGTGAAGTTGTGTTTTCTTGGCGTTTCGAAATTCTGGGGAAAATGTGTGTTGAATCAGTTTTGTGTCAATCTGATTTTGGGTAATCTAGATGTTCGTGGTTGGGATTGAGCAATAAAATTTCGAATATTAACAATGAGTGTGTGCTGGAAACGAGTCTGGATATTGGACGAATAAATTTCGAATGGTATCACGATTCCGATCAAATATTTGTGAGCATAGCTTCGGGGTGATCGTACACCTGTGTTTTCGTATATGATCGCACATTTTTATACGTAAATATTATTTATTGTTATAAAAAATATCAATTTGTGTTCAACGGTTTTACCTGTTTGTATTTTTATTATGATCGCTGAAGTTGAGCGACACGTAAGGTAGTTAGTGCATGGATTCACGTACTAATGCTCTAAAATTAGTTGAAAAATAATGATTTTTAATATTCAAATTCATTGAAAGTCATCTTTTTATATGATGTTTGTGAAAAGCCTAAAGTTTCGATGAATTCCGGAATGAACATGATCAACTGGACAAGAGTTTATTCAAAAATTTAATACGTATAAGCTAAATATATTAAGTACTTAAGTATTTAAATAAATATGTTATCATTCTAATAAAGTGACTCATACACATAATTTTGTATTTTATTTTTATTCATATAAATAAAGAATATGGGAGTTTAAAAAAATTCTTATTGAAACACATCCTAACTATAATAATAATGATCATGATAACAAAAACAATTTTTCATTTTGTATCTTCTTTGTACAATATTATTAAACGTCACACACATTCTTAGAACAAAAACATTTATTATGAGTATTTTTACCCACCGTCCAATTAACACATACCAATTCAAAAAAATCTTATTTTAAAATACAATTTATATAATGATGATCATCATCATCAAAAAAACTTCAAAAAACACACCAAAAACAAACCCAAAGTAACCCGCAGCAAAATCAAACCTGAAAGCTTCGCGCACGGAAGCTTCAGCAATGTCAAATTTGCGTATTTGCACAAGTCGTGTGCAAATTTTCGAGATTAATACATACAGTGTGTGGCGTCGATCGTTGCAGCTACATGCACATGCAAATTCGCAACGGTACGTGTTAAATGCACGTGCATATGCAATTGAACGACCCCGACGGCATCCGTATGCAAATTATTCGCAGTGTATCGTCGAGATTTTCGCGAGTTTTCGACCGAATTGAGTTATCGTGATATATCGTGGTAAATACGCTCAAATATGGTCTTACAGTTAGTTGTTATTTATATATGAATTATTATGGTTCTTTTAATTTTATAGTGTAAAATGTACGTAAAGATTTCGATATGTTTGTATGTAATGATTTCGGTGCAATTGTTTATTTATGTATTTGATTTTGTATATGGAGATGAGTTTTATGAAGGTTTCGTGAATTTGTATAGATTTTGTGGTACCTAATATTTTTTGGGGATAGGGTTGAAGTATAACTTCCAGGGCACGTGGAAATATACTCTTTTTTTAATTTTATTTTGAGGTAGACTATTCTGCATAGATAAGGTTGGCGTATTTCTCGGTCGTAACGTATCTCAATTGTAAACTATATGTTTTATCTTTTGTACTACTATTTTCGTAATAATACCAAATTAAGGCGTAACACGTAGATATAAATTGACGGTAACGAATTTATTTTCGTTATCGTAAAAACGAAAACTTTTCAGCTCAAATACGATATTAAAAAAATATTTCCAAATACAAGAATTCTTCAATTTACAACGACGATACGTTCCTGAACTTCGGTCGTAAGTTGAATCCATACAAAAAAAAAGGTTGAAAAAATCGTTCAATTTTACATAAAAATTTTAATTTTTTTATACAATAATTCGAACACAATATTTATTCTGAAATAAATTGGTCATAGGTGACGACGGCTCATGATTTAGTAAGTAATTATTGAAAAATGATTCATTAAATATTTTTTTAAGTGCAAACTGCGTAAGTCGAACCGTCGTAAATCGAAAACCACCTGTACAATTAATTTAATTTGTTTTTATTATACAATATATTTTCGAAGCAATAACATTTCGCAAACACAATTACGCACTCGATCTTCAATACGACTTCAAGCGCAATATCTGTCTTCCGTATTTCGAATCTAAAAAAATATTAAAAAAACACTCAAAAATGAATCGATAAAATCCAAAGCACACATTTATTCATATCAAACAACAATCAAAGTTAAAAAAAATACAAAAACGACACTCAAAAACAGCTACCGCACACCGTATTTTAATTGGTCGACTTTCGTCATATCGAAGTTTATTTTCCACGTCACGAATTTCAAAATACACAACGCGATTTTGAATCGTGACCGAGCGTTATATCTCGAAATCGAAAATTCCTAGAAACGTCTACAAACAGTGATTCACTTAGCACAATGGTCCGATGTTTTATATGAGAGTCATCGTCGTCGGGACTTAATTATGTCGGACGAAATGTATGAGAGATTATCGCTCGCTGAAAAAAGCAATGAAAATGTTGTGATTGGAAATGAATACGGCGATTCGTTAACTGGCTCGGTTAACGTTGCGGATTATGCGTTGTTGGCGTTTTCGAATCAATCATTTATTAACGGATTCGAATTGCCGCGTTTGGCTCTTTCACTCGTTAGTGGCATCGTTAAATTTTGATGTGTTCGTAGAATTCGCGGGATTTGTTTATTTTTTTGTGTGTTTATAATATAACATGTCGTTGCTATTAGAAAGGTTTAGTAAAAGTTGAATTTTTTTGAAGCGTTCGAAAATGTTTTATATGAAGATTTTTTCATGAGTGCAAACAATTTTTAATTTAACAATTTTCCATTTGGTTTATTTTCAATAAAATATTGTTAGTAAGTATACATTATCAATTTTTCATTTCGTAATACAAAGACATAAAACGAAGTCTTCTTTTAAAAGTAAAAGTTCTATGGGAACGTTAAATCCAAAAATGTAAGAAATTTTAAAATTGTTTTAACAAAATAAGTATATAAGTATGCATGAGCGTTTTGTTTTCTGGTTTGTTTTCTTTTATATTGATCAATTAAATTGTATTTATAGTTTGTGATATTTTAATATCGAATCTATAATATTTAAATTGTAAATCAATATGCAAAGCTTAACTTATCAACTAGTACAACAAAATTAATAAAATTAAATTGTATTTTTGTCTTTAGAGAATAACACGCTATTCTTATTCTTTATTATTTTCATATCTACGAAACAAATACCAAAGATTAAAAACGCTGTAGAAAAAACACGACCGTTGCGAAAAAAACGCAATCACACAAATGTACTCGGACTCAATCACTTTCAACTGAAAATTGGCCAACTTGAACATCGCCGGTACATTTTTCCGTCCTTCCTTTGCGACAAAACACTTGATTAGTATTCCATTAAAACCCACTCGGCACAATGAGCCAACGCCGGATTGAAAGCCTCCTTTTTCCACCATCTCCTTTCACGAGGACCAAGAGGGCAGACGGCGAGACAAAAAAGACGCATATTTTCACCGGCGTTTTTTATTCAGGGGCGCTAAAGCCTCAGAGGGTGGAGCACCACCCCACCAGAAAAAAATACACGAGGGAAAAGCAGAGAAGAAGAAAGGAGGGAAACCGAGGAGGAGTCGATGTCTGCGTATTGCTCGCGCGCGGGAAAAGCCATTTCGAAATCCGCGCGCCCGAGAAATCCCGGGATAATCCGCGAAACAAAAGCCTCCAGATGCGGGGGTGGTTGTAGGGGATCGGGATACTGGGGTGGTAGTTTCAAAAGAAAAATCTTCGCCGAGGCGCTTTTCAATTTCAGCAGATGCTCGCTTTGTCGGGGAAACTCTCGCGGAAAATCTTTTCTCTCCCCGTCGAGTGTTATTGTTTCTCGCTTTATTTATACGCGGAATGTGCGAGTTCTTCGACTACATATCAAACTGAAGGCTATATACGATTCTTCGTATTAGAATTGTGTGTGTATATGTGTTTGTGTGTGTGCGTTTCGTTATTGGATGACCCGGCAAATCTGTACGCGACGTTCGCTTCCTGTTCCCATTATTATGTTATATGAGATATCGATTCAATCGATCTACCATTCATAATTGCGTGCAAGCCTTCGATATTCGATGTTCGTTTAATATCGATATCGTTGATTTGTTTTAAATTGATATGTTAATTTTTCGACACATAACAATCTGATACTATTGCTCGAAAACGACATCAGCACAAAAGCATTCGATGATTTATGAATCAATTCGATATAAAAAATGGGTACATTTTTAATGTGCATTATATAAAATAAATTTGCATTGAACCTGAGCATTTAATAAAATTAGTGTGCATTAAAAAAATAATGTGTGCATTTTGCACGAGCATTGAAATGTGTGCATTCAAAAAAATATCTGTACCTTAAAATGAATAAGACGTGCATTAGAATAAATATAAATAAAAGTAAACAACGCTGCAAACGCAAACAAGGTAAAATACCAACCACACGATTATTATTCACAACTTTCATAATAGAATCAAATTCGACCAAATTGTTAAAATGTGATTAAAATTAAAATTTTAACAAAAGGAAGCATTGACAGTGGTATTGTATTGTCTGTGGAGGAACGCTTTACTTTGTCGACGTTGCCACCTCTCGGTCATTCCAATGCACAAACTAATTGATATAATAACTTATTGCTCATTTCATATTTTTTGATGCTCACTTTATAATGCACAAAAATTGTTTTTCATTGCACACGACAAATAAAATTATGCTCAGTACGAGATTCTTTAATGCACTAAAAGTAATGCACATCGTATAATATTTGAATACACAAATAATTCGTTTTAAGGCACAACCGACATTTTTTTAATGCACAGTTAAATCACACCGATAAAAAATCATTCCACATTTAAAAAAAATTCAAAATACACATGCAAATTCAAAAAATTTTTGTTTACACAAAATGTCGCCGGTGCGAATCCGTCCCCCGCATACCAATTTGGCTATTGTGTATTTTTTGAGTTGGCGAGTTTGTTTCAACGCCGTCGCAAGAGGGGTTACGGCCAACCCCCCCCCACCGAAACTACCCCCAATCGGACGTGGGAGAGGCGGGGGGTGGAGTTGCAGGGCAGCGCGAGATATGAATATGTAATGAGCGCGGCCGAATTCAAATTTCCATGAGATGAATTCACAAGCGCCGGCTCCGGCGTCGGCCATGTTCCAAAATGGCGTCGGGGATAGATGTGTTATAGAGTGAACTGACGCCATGTTCCGACGCCCCTCGTCGCCCACGCTTTGTGTCAACTGCGGTGTTATGCAAAATGTTCGGTGTTGGATTTCGGATTCGGTCCGTTTCGTATTTTTCGGAAGATTGTTTTGTTTTGAATGAAATTTTATTATTATAATACTTATTATGTTCATCGTTGGAAATTGTAGTATTACCTATATATTTATCATTTTGATTTTTTTCTATGTGATGTTGAAGGAATGGTATTTAAGTAACTCTTGAGAATATTGAAACTTAACAATCGTTCGTTGTCAAATGTTTTTAGGAAGTTCATTTATTGTCTTTGACACATGTTGCTTAACTTTAATCAACGGAAACTAGTTTTATTAATACATACGAAATAGATAATTAAATCATAAAATAATCATATGAACTTTTGTGAAATTAACTCTTGTGGATGACTGAATACAATACAATTTATTTTTCAAAAACTATTCATGTATGAAAAGAGTGGTTTCATTGTCTAGTTCCATTTTATTTCATATTTTATCCCTATCACCATTTCAAGCATAGATTATTACGTTTTCTACAGGACAAAGATATTCTGATAATCATTAGAAATTCTAACGTTTTCATTCCATATTTATAATAGATACGAAAGAGAAGTTAACTTTCGAAAACTTTGAATACTAAAAACCTACACATGTCCAATCATCTCAGGACAATAGTATACGCATTCATATAAAAACAAAATCACATATAACTTAACATCAACGATTAACAAAAACCGCTAAATCCTACAATACCAAACCATAAACCATTAACAAACACAGACAATTAAACCCAGTAGCTCAACAAAATCACACCACAAAAACAACACACCATACCAAACACCTTTGCATCATCACCAAACTCGAACGACCACCGTTCCAAAACACTCAAACAAGCCTAATACAGATTCGAGTGGCCTTTGTTGTCCGTCGCGTGCATAATAAGCCGTTCATCTTACGCATTCATTGCCGATTATTATGTCAGTTGAATAAATACACCGACGTGTTTATCCTATATTAAAACGCGATATAATAATCGCGTCGACGTTGTAATAACACGTTGGGAGCAGATGACGTCCAGCATCAGGATGGACCAACACTTCTTGGATGTTTGCGCAGCCGATATTGCGCAACCGGGCAAACAGGATTGACCGCTTGGTGGTATAGGGTGGTCGGGTTGTTGGGGTTTTTGCGGTGATGAGGTGGTTGTTGGGGTTGTTTTTGGTGTGGATGTCTTTGTATTGTGTGGTGATTATTTTTTGAGGTGGTTTTTTTCAATTGGGATGGTTATCAGTTGTTTTTTGTAATGCGTATATTCTCTGGTTTATGCGGTATTTGTTTTATGAGGTTTTACTTTAATGCTTTTAAGCAAAATGGATTTTTAATAGGTGTATTTTGAATTTGTTAATAAAAAATTTGAAAAACGCGATCATTTATTACGGAATTCTTAAAAATATTTTAGACTCCTTTCACGCAGATTTTCCTCAACCAATTTCCCTATTTAGTATGGATTTAGTCTCTATTTACGCGGTTTTTACTTTGGAACCTATCTCATGTTTTTGTATAGGTCCTAGTCTTTTTTATGCGGTTTATTGCGGAACGTATCTACAGAGTAAATTGAGGGATGAACGTACTTAGTTTCTGATATGATTTTCATGATAACTCAAGCTGACTTATACTCTAAATGATTTTATATCTGCAACATCTATCCATTTATCAATCACCCAATATTAACAAACACATCCAAATCACTAATATTCCAAAAATTAAAATTTTTCAAAACTTGCGCAACATAAAATTTTTACACACCCTGTTCAGGCGCGCGCGATACGCACAAACGAGGGTCGATACTAAGCGTGATTCTGACCGTGATTATTTGCTTTAGAAATTGTATTTATATTTATTGGTGTGTCCGTTTAATTGTTTGTTGGGCGGTGAGTCAGCGCTTCCCAAACCTCGGCCGTCGCTTACATGATACGCGATATATAGCCACAATATACGATATTTTCGTTGTGTTGTCCGGCCACAAAAAAGCGGATTAGGTTGTATTAAGACGTCAACGTCACGATATGAAGACGTTGTGTAGCACTGACGCTACCTGGCGAGAATGGAATGCCCCGTGTGATCGGTCTTCGTCTGTCCGATGATGACTATCGATTCTAATTGAATAAAACCATTGTGTGCTGTGTGTATGTGCGTCTGTTTGTACGATTCAGTATCGTGATAAATTGAAACATTTAAATTTTAACCGGTGTTGATAGGATGAGACGACGTAGAGTGATGTGTGTTTTTGACCCGGGTATTTTGTGAAAGATTGATAATTTGATATGTTGTATTTTAATGTATTATATTTTAGCATTTAACTGACGTAAGCTGTTGTGAAATTGTTGTACGAAACATAATGTATCAAATTAACCGATCTAATATATACGATTTTCGGAATCAGAATATTCAAGCAGCGAAACGGCTGTTTTATCTTTTAATCGAAAAATTACAAACGACAAAACATAAAAGTATAACAGATACATGCTACGGCTTTTTAATAACCAAATCCGAAGAGAGACTGTTAAAAAAACGATCGAGGATTTTCCACAGGCGCCATCTGATACTTGGCCTTATTGAATAATACGACAGGGCGGTTCAAGCCCATTTCTTTTCAAGACCTAAACGAAATCGGATTCTACAATTCTTCCAGGTTTTATTTGGATTCGGAGGTGTTGGTAACACCTGGAAGGCATACCGGATAATGAGGGAAGCCAGAGGTGGTGGAGTCTCCGTTTTCTGCAAATCATTGGCGCCTGCTCTCTCAGCACGACCCGTCACTGATTTAGGATAACAAGATCATAAAACAATATTCAGGTATCATATGTATTATTGTAACGGCTACGTTCACGTGTGAGTGTGTGTGGATGGTGTGATCAAAAAGTTTGAGAGTTTGTTGCGTGAAAAAAAAATAATAGATTTTATCGATGTTGAATGTACAACAATTTTCAATTAGATTGGCTTTGAAATTTTGTTGAATTTTATTTTTTTGTAAAATCAGCTAATGAGTGATTGAAAATTAGAAAAAAAATCTAATGATTCTAAAAACTGAATTCGAAGAATGGTTTGAATATATGATATACATACATACATATACTAAGTAACAATTATTTTTTTACTTACCGTTATATAGAAAAGAAAATTGTACAATCTTAGTATTGCACAAAATTAAGCATGATGGTATTGAACAAGTCTTATTTTCAAATGGACGTTATATTAATTAATAAAAAAACAATCCAATTTTTAGTACTTTCAATTGGTAAGCACAAAGTTAAGTAGTATTCCCTAAATATTTCAAAATATTTATTTAAAAACTACTTTTACTTATATAACTTTTCGAAAGACCATCAGTAAGTACTTATATCAAGATTAACATTAATAATTCATGTCATAATTCGAAATATGATTTTCTAACCAATTTGCATACATGGAAAATTCAATTTAAGTACTTGTGTTCACATAATATTCGAACAGAATAATGGGTAATGCATTAACCGATTTATACGGCTATCAAATTTCTCCACTGGCCTCCCCTGACTTCAACATTACACATAATGTAATCCCGAGTGCGTTTTAACACCGCACATTTTCTCTTTTGTGAAATTTTCACGGCTCTTTTACCACCCCAATAAAAATTTCCAGTACGTCCATATTTTCGTTTCGGATTTCAACGATTGTTTCACATACTGCCAAATCGCGAATCGTGCTGAATTAAAAAAAAATCTTCATTATTGCTCTGAAATTTTTTTTTTTGATCAATTGGCGCTTACTCGCATTAGCTGACATACAATTTCGAGCAATATAAATTCCGGACCGGCGATTTTCTCGTATCATTTAATGAAGATCCAATTATTTCTTGGAGGCGATGAGAGTCCCTGATGCGGAACGAGCCGTGCCACCGAATAAAAAATAAATAAATAAAAAAACTGGAATTAACGGGCTATTATTGCCAAAGCCTCTTTTCTTCACAACAACAATAATGATTGTTATCTTTGGGTAAAATATCCCTAAATGCCTTCTTCACACGTCCAAACAATGCGCTATAGGCCCATGCATCTAATCCGGCTTACAACCCCTGTCTGCCTCCCCACGTATTTTTATTTATATTATTATACGATCCATATTGTCGATGGCTATGTTGGGCCAAGTTCAGCTCATTCATTATTTTCGATATTGATTTTTTTTCGCGACGATCGTTACATCACTTTTGAACGATCTCATTAAACGTACGCTGCTGTGAATGGGGATAATGATCTTTCGTCATGAGCGTATCAAAACATTGCTGTCTTGCACAAGGTGTAATTTGAAACATTGAACGGATAGTAATTTTACACGCGTTGGTTAAACCCGAACGTCGTTTGCAAACGAAGAGCGAACCTCAACATTTAAATTCTGTTTTATTTTTTCGTGTTTCTAAAACGAATAACATACATCAACTTATCATTTTGATACACAAAACTGATCTATGTTTATGTAAAATATTTTCTGAAGATGTACATTGTAAATACAATGATTATATTTATTAAAAAAATTATTTCAATATGAGCATATTCAATGAATCAAAATTGAATATAAGAAAACTGGGCAACTCTTAATAAAAAAATTAAACTTGTACAAGTTTAGTACAAACACCCACTCATTACGAATATGTTATCTATCTGAGAATTTTATTTTTTATTCATATGATATCGAAAAGATGAATAAATGAAAAATCATCTTTATAATCTCATTTTATTATAAAATTTTTATGTCCCAATAAGAAAAATTTGGGAATTTTCATATTTAAATATGTATAAAAATATATGGGTAAGTAAAAAAACTTATCAAACATGAAAAATAATAAATCATAAGTACAAAATTATAGCTTGTATAATATCAGATTGTTGGAAACCTCTGTCATTGAATGGAAGCGTCGAAGGGAAAAGGGAGCGGTAATTCTGTTTGCCCAACACACCTTGGGTTCCCATTATTGTTAACACGTTGCACGACAAATGTGCCATCTCTCGTCTACTCATATGAGCCATAATAGACTATATCATCCCGTAAATAAAGTCTGGATTCGGGTTCGAAGTGCGTTGTCAACGGCCACTGCGTAGACGAGTCGTGGTGTAATAATTGGTTGACAGATTTGTGGATTAGTTTTGTGTAAAGGAAGTGATGTTATATTGTGAGGGGAACGTTTTTACAATACGGAGGGATTGTATTTTTTTTCATAAATAATTACACGAAAATATGACGAATTATTTTCGACAAATTTATACCTGAATGACCTCATGATGATTTTAGAAATGTTCGTTATTTTTTCGTATATTATTTTCATAGCAAAAAATGTTCGATTGTGCAGTTTGTTGTCGAACACACGATACGTCTGCGATACATGTATAAACGTTGTATGGCAACAATGGCGAAAGAGTTGTATTGAAAAATGTTCCTCGTGTTTATTTTTTTACCCGTTGTTGAGCATCAGATAGATGGATATGTGTATGAAATGTCTGTTGGAAGGCTTTCAATGCTATCCTCTTCAGTAGTCATTCGGCTAAGAAGCCTTTTATGCCGCTGAACAGAACTGAAGGTTGGCGCGCATCACCTCATATTGAATGGGCTTCTGATTGTGCTGCTGAACCCATTGACAATCCACTCTCCTCAAACTTTTTTACACACTAACGTAGATAAAAAAGATTTTTTTCTATAAAATAGATACATCTTAACCCATATCTAAAAAATACAACGAATCGAATCAAATTCAATTTTTTTTCAAAGAAAAAACCGTTTGATTTTACCAGATTTCCCTGTTTGTTCCAGGGGAACTTGTTTAGATTAATACCGAATTCTCGGTTAATTGATTTTATACCATTTTTGTCATGTAATACGTTACTTATGAGTCATTTTATTTAACAATAGAAATAACAAAAAGAAAGATTAATTATAACTTGAACCGATAAAAAGTCAATCAATTTTTATAAGTTTTTTTTTTCAATTGTTATCGAAAATTGAAAAGCTTTTAGGATATTTTATATAATTTTCATATTCAGATTAAAATCATATATAGAATTCATATCGTTACTGACCCACAGAATGGTTTTTATTTTATTTTCGAATCTCTCATATTGCCGTCGGTTGTATAGAGGGTGGTGTATTGAGCGTCGATGTTAATGGAAGATCCCCAGTCCCCGATGGTGTTTTTGGGGATTATTCAATGGCAGCCACAGTTTCGCACCCTTCATCGCTCTCGTCAAGGCATATAAATAATATTTACGCCGGAGACCGAAATCCGTCCAAATCCGCTCAAATCCCCGCGTCGCGCTTTCGTCAGACAAAACGTTTCTATCGCGCTTGCATTATTTTTTAACCGCATTAAAAAACCACTATGGTCGATATGCATGTAAACCCATGAATAAAACATGTAGTTTTTTTTAGTGACTAATGTAAAAATAATAAAGCGATACTTGCTTATATTCAAATAATTATTGAAATTATTCATCAAAGCTTACATTACTCAAATCGGTCACAGCTATCCATCATTGTAGCAACTCAACTCGAATTTGCAATCTATGTTAATATCACACATCATTTTGCAATTTTATGTCGTTTCCGACCTTCACTTTTAGCACAAGCGATACGTTCATTTGTAACCGAGGACGTATTATGATTGTACAACACAATTTATTACAACCAGCCATTAAACTATCGGACAAACGACACAATTGCACAATCCCATAACGAAATCCTCATGACATGTGATAGTTTATAAATCTCTGCTGTCGTGTGAGGAAAGTGGAGGGGATAGCTTGTTTCCGATTGGCTGAACAGGGTCACGCCCACTATGCTCTTTCCCCCTCTTTCTAGTCCTCAATAGTGCAATTGACACGTTTCTCAAACTAGGTGATAAATAAAAAATAGGCGTTCGAGTTTTTTTTAATTTAATTTATTGAAGTCAATTATACTTGTTGCTGCAGCTTTTTAAATATAATAAAGTAGGCTTTACACTAGGTACATTATTTAGATCCTCACTGTTATAACATTTTTTTATATTTTAATTTTACAATTCGTTTTCGGCATATTTTATATTTTTGTCGGTTTGTAATAATATGAATTTCGATTTAGTTTTACTTAGAGTGATGCTCATAAAAAGAATGGTTCAATGTTCAATTTTCAGTGTACATATGTATATAAAATGAAATTTAGATTTTTTTGTTATTATTTATATTTTATTTACATTAACAATTAAAAACTAGAAACTAGTGTTTTTCGCTCTGTAGCGATAGTTTGTCTTGTGATGTGACAAGTTTACCATAAATGCAGAATTTTTTGTAAAATTTCATTTTAAGTAATTGTAAAGTATTGTATTGTATTTATATTTTTTATGGGCACACAAACAATAGCTATAAAGTGCACAGTATTTTTTTATAATTTCATAATAAATTAAACATTCCCATTTTTTATTGCAAATTTATGTTATAAAAGGGGTAAAAAAATAGCTAACAGCAGCTCCAGAAGTTACGAGAAATGAAATTATAACAGAACATTTATGAAGCTCACTATTTGTGCCTTTATTAATTCAAAACTGTAATATAAATTATCGTTTTGAGTTACTTTTCATAACCATTTCTTCCCTAATTTTTTACCTATTAAAAAGAATAAATAAATAAAATTCTATAAATCGCCATCCATGATAATAACCACATTTTATATTCACCGATTATTAATGACATTATTTAATATAGTAATAAAATTATAATGTATAATAATAATAAAATCACTTATATTTCGATAACTTTAAACATAATAATAATAATAATAATATACAATGTGATTCAGTATCGATTTCCCTTAATATTTAACACTTCTTGGTACTAATTAGTACTTCTTTGTTTAAATTTATATCAAATTTTGATCGCAAATAATTTAAAATGTGTACAGTAAAGTACAGATGAAAATTTTTTTTTTTTTTCTTCGACGCAAAATCACGTTTTTTTTTCAGATTCGAAAGATTCAATGTTAATATTGAAATTGTAAAACTATCTAATATTTTAAAGAATGTATAAAAAAATTACTATTACTCACATAATTTGAATCTAACATTTTTGAAACAGACAGGAAAATCAACATGTTTTATTGGACGTGAGAGACGAAACGGAAAAATTACACAATTTCAAATCAATCTTTGAACAAAGTATCCGCGGGAAACGGGTAGAAAAGTCACTAATTTTTTGAATATTTTTATATTTAATTTAATTATAGTAATAAAGACGTACGCGTTTTTCACATCATCACTATACAAGTCAGTCAAGTTCACCGCTGGCCATCGGACGGCTATCATCAAACCCACTATATAATATATTTATATATATTTTTTGAAACACATTACACAATCAGACGATTTTTTCTATAGAAAATATTGTAGAAACACTCGAAACTTTTTAGCATTACTAATATATTAACACTGCACTTAATTTAAAACAAAATTTATTAGAATGGATTAATTGTCTTCTTTTATGGACGATGCGATTTCCGAATTACGATAGAATAGTATATTACAGTAAATGATTAATTAATATTTTGCATATTACACATGAAATTATTGCACGTATTGTAAATTTTGACAAAATAATATTGCACAAAATATTAATTGATTTACACGTTGTAATTATACCAAGTAAAAGTATGATTTTATATAATTTGTATTTCAGATCGAATATATAAAAAAAATGACTCGGTTTATGATCAGTTGCAAGAAAAAAATTGTATATGTACATTGAATCACTATAAAAAAATAAATTATGAATGATATATTTTCATCATCGATTTTTACAAATTACCAAAATTTTTCATTTTCTAAAAAGCATATTGACACACAATTTTTTTAAATATACAACATTCTCCTCATACACAAACGATTCAATTTTCATCATCAACCAAACGTACCATTAAAAAACCCATACAATAAACCATGCACTGAAAATCATAAACCGAGCACTAAAAACCAATCACATCCGGACAAACCGCATCGTGCACGCGTAAATTTCAAAAAAGTGATCAAGCAAACGCTTTTCATTCGTATTTGGTGGGTGTATTTCCGCGTCCGATCTGCGTGTGGTGGCATCAGGATGGGGGCGGCGTGAAGGGGCGATGCAGGGGCGGAGGCGCCGGCGGTAGCAGCCTGGTGGCGGCGCCCCCAACCACCGAAGAGGACAGGGGGAAGGCGCCCACGCGGCCGAAGTGGGCGGCGAGGGGGGAGGGCGGCCGCCCTACGCCTCCGCCCCCCACCGACGAAGGGGCGCCAGGCGATCCGCCCAGTGAGATGTCACTGTCGCTGTCAGAGGGCGGCGGTGAACTGCCGCCTGCGCTGCGTCCGCCTTGTTGTTGCAGTCTGAAATGAAAAATATATATATCAGTATTGTTGTTATGAAATTTTATTGTTATAATGTTAGATTTATTCTATGATATTGAATGAAATCGTCGTTTTGGAAATTTTTTTATTCTGGAGTGCTCAGGTATTTTATTATATTTATCGAATACTTTGTACGTTTGTTATGTCTTTTCTATGATATTGAATAAAATCGTCGTTATTGCAAAATTTTTGATTCTAGAATACCCAGGTATTTTATAATTTTTCCTGAACACTTTTTTTGAAAATGATATTGAATAAAATCGTCGTTATTGCAAAATTTTTGATTCTAGAATACCCAGGTATTTTATTATTTTTACTGAACACTTTGAACGATTGATATGTCTTTTCTATGATATTGAATAAAATCGTCGTTATTGCAATTTTTTTATTCTAGAAAACCCAGGTATTTAATAATTTTTACTGAACACTTTGAACGATTGATATGTCTTTTCTATTATATGATATAGAATAAAATCGTCGTTATTGCAAAATTTTTGATTCTAGAATACCCAGGTATTTAATAATATTTATTGAACACTTTGAACGATTGATATATTTTTTTTATGATATTGAATAAAATCGTCGTTATTGCAAAATTTTTTTATTCTAGAAAACCCAGGTATTTTATAATATTTACTGAACACTTTGAACGATTGATATGTCTTTTTTATAATATTGAATAAAATCGTCGTTATTGCAAAATTTTTTGAGTAAAATTTTTGAGTAAAATTTTTGAGTAAAATTTTTGAGTAAAATTTTTGAGTAAAATTTTTGAGTAAAATTTTTGAGCAAAATTCTAGAGTACCCAGGTATTTTATTATATTCATCGAATACTTTGTACGTTTGTTATGTCTTTTCTATGATATTGAATAAAGTCGTCGTTATTGCAATTTTTTTTATTCTAGAGTACCCAGGTATTTTATAGTTTTTTACTGAACACTTTGAACGATTGATACTTATGTCTTTTCTATGATATTGAATAAAATCATCGTTACTGGAGATTGAGCAATTTCAAAGTACCCGGGTATTTTGTTATGTATACCTATAATATTTACCGAATAATTTGAATGATTCATATGTATTTTCTATGATATTGAATAAAATTGTCGTTATTAGAGACTGAGCAATTTTAGAGTACCCAGTATTTCAACATATTATATTTACTGGATACTTTTGAGTAAATGATATATTTTGACAAGATATTGAAAAAAAATCAGTATTATTGAAGATTAAAAAAATCAAAATACCCGGGGATTTCATAAAATGAAGTTGGAAGTTTATATTTATGTTATTATATAAACTATTAACTATTTTAATTTTCTTTTCAATCAAAAATTGACAATTTCACCAAAATCCACAAACACAATTCCTCTAAAAACCCCCATCCACTCAACAACCACAAAATCTCTCATCAACACAATCAAACACCAAAGAACCGAAGACAACCCCCAACACCCAGCAACGACAAGATGCTCACGAACGGCGCAAACTAACCCCCTCGTTAACGCGCACAGTCAACAGCCGCAATTCGCTAATCGCTTGCGCAAACAGACAGACGGACGGACAACTCTTTGCCGTGTGTCTCTATTAGATTGAACCGGGTAATACATAATGCATGAGGCAAAATAGAAACGGGAAACGGTTGCCGCAAGTAATTGTAATCGAATTTGCCGCCGTTGGCCGGGGTGCAACCCTTGCCGGCGTGTGTGCCTTGAATTTTTCGCTAGGTTTGATCGTTTAATGCCTTTTTGTTGGTTGGAGTTTGTCGAATTTGAAATCGGAAATTTTCGTAGATGTTTTTCGAATTGATTGGTGCATACAGAGTACGTTACTCTACTCAATTCACACCCCGTAAAGAATCAATCAATTCCAATTCCAATCGAACAATTTCAGTAATTGAAAATCAAACATCATTGGAGTGATATGATAAATGAAAACGCCCGGTCAAAAACGTTAACGTTGCATCCAAACATTGTCGTTTATTGTGACATCTTCCATGTCGAAAACATCTCGAAACGTCATCAAAAACAATAGTGTTATGACGTCGGAAGACCACATCATCGTCCGACATATCGTTTCTTGTTTCTGGCGTAACCCGATCACAAAAGCAAACAAAGCCCAATTTTTACACGAATCTCATTTTCGTCTATTTGTTTTGACTATTGCGAACGGCCTGATTGACGTTTCTAAATCCAGAACGAAAGATGTCAGCTGCCGTCTGCGTCTATTTAACCCAGGACCTGTGAAACGGCGCCAGTCTTCGGTTACCGTCTTCCTGGACGAAAATCGCGCCATTAAAACCTACAATATTGTAGGTGTTAATTGAGCGATGCACTTCTGTCTGTCCGTCTGTCTTTCGTGGCGGTTGCAGTTCTCTCGTTCGAGTGTTCTCGAAGGCGAGACAATGGGACGAGTGTGGTTTAAGAGCATTCGGAGCCATTGTTCTGGTCTTGTGAGGGTTTAAAAGCGTTCGTGTACCGAAAACAAAAGGGGAAGTCGTCGAAACGGTTGTTATAACGAGAGACGTTCGAACGCTTGAATTTCAGAAAATTGATGAGTTGCAAAACAACTTCTTCGTATATTTTTAGATTTACCCAATCCTCGTTTTACATGGAGGACACGTTCCAGAGACTACCGTGTGAAAAAAAATGTATGGTAACCATATAAAAATTGAAGATAGGTTTCATTAGTATATTTGGATAAAACTTCCATCCAAATGTAATTTATAAAAAATGTGTAATGTGAAAAAATTTCACCATGTTAAATCATCAAAAAACACCGAAAATTTTTATTTAATAACTATAATTATATATACATATAATTATTACAGCATAGTGTGAATCTTACCATAATCTGACATAATATAAATTTTTTTCATACCGTGTTAAAGTGAAAAAACCGTGTAAAAAATAATCGGTTCTTCCTTGAACCGTGTTATTTCGGAACCATGTAATAGAAGAATTGGGTGTATTGCATTAAGATTCGCTGTATGTATTCACTATCCATTGATTATATCTTTATTAAGTCTCAATATAAACGAGCATAATCGTGAATCGTAATTAATCAATCATTGCAATCATCAAACAATGATTTGGTTTAAATTTCAAGCTGTGAGCATATAATATCGTTAATTAAGATCCATCACGCCGACGATCCATATCGAAACTAATTAAGCCCACCGAAAACGAATTCCACCATCGGATTCCCATGAGATGTACAGACTTTGTGCAACTTTGATTTGTGAATGTGTCGACGGAAAAAAAACCTCGAGTGGGCATATTGTTTTAACGAGTCCGAAAAGTGAGCATGCGAGTTCCCAGCCCGCGTTTTTTTTGCCCTCGTCTGAACACGATATTTTAATAGAGAACCCAGAAGAGGGGCTATCAATGAAAACGAGGTACCCGGGTTGGTAATTTTAAATTGGCACCGCGACTGAGTCCCGTAAATAAAGAGGAGGACTCGGAATTATATGGAATTAGGCAGGCAGCAGGCGGCGGTGTTGGGTTACGCGAGTTCGCCTTTTGTTCACGATCCATACTAGCATTGAAGTGTCTGCAATGTATGAAATATGTATTATACCTCCGACACTTTTTGGCTGTTGTAAAAGTGTGGGTGTTTTGTTTGGATGTGTGTAATTAAGATGGAAATCGATAGTGAGATTTGTACCGACGACTTCAAAGAACTGTTTTGAATATTCATTTGAACTAGTTTATATAAAAAAATGACGCCTATTGATCCAATCGCAAAATTACTTCGGAATCGAATTAGATCCAGACATAATTGCGTTGAAATTAAATACAAGAAAAAACGTATAATATGGCCGATCACGTGTGTGCGATAAAAATCATCCCTTTCATGCACAATATGTACGTACGAATGAGCATATCAATTACATGCGTTTTGTTTAAAAATCTACCCTCGATCCGAGGGTATTATTCGTGTCGGGACACAAAAGGCTCTTCGGGTCGCGTATTTATTATTTAGACGGTTTTTTTAATCGTTGCATTGCTAAGTATTTATTTATATTATTTTTCGAGAGGATTTTCGAGTGTTTGTCGAAACAAAAGGGACGCGCTCGATGCGAATAGGCAGGAAATGTCCCGAGTTTGTGAATTGGTGTATATGCAATTTCAAATCTAATAATATTATTAAGCCGTTAAATAATATATCCATTTTGTCTTGTTTTATAACAAATATTGATAAAATTTTTATTATATTTAGTATATTACGATTATGTGGCATATATTGACGTTTTGTACAAGTTTATAATTTTAAAATGTACTTACAATTCTATTTTTTTTTTTATATATTGAAAATACTTTGAATATCTTAAAAATGAAACGAAACAAAACATGGGGTTATGGTCCATTTACAGAAACAACAATTTAAAAATTACTTAAATGCCATGTGCTTCTAGAGGAACGATATTTGATAAAAAAAATTCACCAAAAATAAAATCTAGAAATCTATTACTCAAGCTGTTGAGAGTTTAGATGAAAATGTATACAGATTAATTTTCAATTAATTTGAATTTGTAATATTAAGGTAATAAAAAAATTTCAGACGTGTAATGTAATGAAATACATGGACACTTAAAAAAATATTTGGATGAGATTGAAAGATATTCAAATTAACAGAACACATTATTCAACTGCATTTGTCGACTTTAGATTAATGATATGTGGAGGATTAAAAGATGATGTCCCTTCGGACACAGTCATTTTTTTAATAAATTTTATATTAGTATATTTTATTTTTATACATACATATTTTTTTAATATTCAATAATATTTCTTTATATTCCAAAGTTCAATGTTATAATATTGTGACCAGAAAAAAGATAAACAAAAAACCATTGATAATACCTCAATATAATACACAATGTGTTTTGGATAGGGGAAAGTTATGATTTGACATTGTACATTTATAGGTTGAAGGTCGAAAAGTCAAGTTTTAGGTTCAGTAGAGAAGTAATTTAATTTGTAAAAAATATTTAATATTGAATTTATAATACATAGTAATGTGGAATTTATTATATTCTTTAGATGGGATATGAAAAACCACGAGTCGGAACAAAATATCGAACGTATGATATTTGCTGTGTGATGGTATTAATTTAATATAATATTTATGAATTGTTTTGTTGTAAACTAAAATGAAAATCATAAATATTATATTTATTTCATTCATTATCTTATCGTATGCTTAAAAATTTCGCATATATTTGAAAAGAATTAAGTAAGTACTATCTGAAAAAAAATTTATTGCTATGATACAATATTTATATCTTATCTATTAGATTTCAATGAACTTATTTCATTGTCAGTATAATATAGTATTTAATACAGTAATGACGACTATTTCAATTTCATAAGTGTGTTTATTCTTAAAATATGAAACTAGTGAATATTATCCATGTGTATTTTTGAGTTTCATAACTAGTTTACCATTTTTTTTAAATTAAAATCACAGTGCATAAAACAATATATAAAATGTGGGATAGAATATGGGACGAAGATTTAAGAAAATATGTAACAATAACAAATATTAAGGATTGTTTTGATATAATATTGACAAGTCCTGGATATAGCGGAGAATCGGATGCTGCTTTTGATTTCGCAAGATATCATTTTGACAAGGTCTTTTTTTAGCACAAGTTTATAAATATATTCAATTCAATTTTTTTTTAATAATAATCGAATTAAAGATAATAGAATGTGATGATTTTTTTCAATTCAATGAAGAGGAATTACTTGAATTAATTTATTACGACGAAGTTAACGTTATTAAAGAAGAAACAATTTACGATGCTATTATAAATTGGCTAAATGTGGAAGATGCGAAAACTCGTGGTCGTAGAAAAAGTTTTATACTAGAAATAATAAAACAAACTAGGATATCATTAGTGCATCCAACGGTTAGTCTATTTTTTAAAAACCAATTTTGTTTGATATGCTTAGTAGTTGTAAATGTTTCAGTACTTATCAGATAAAATCGAACCATTATGTTGCAATGCAGATAATTACAAAAAAAAAATTTTGGATTGCATTAAATGGAACGTAGTACCAAACATAAAAGAAACATTGAATTATGAAAATTTAAAAAGCATGACTTCTAGAAAATGTAATGCAAGAATGTTGGCAATAGGTAGTTCTCAATTTGAGGTATGTGTCTTTTGAATCCAATGAAATGGTATAAACATATTTTTTAATTTAAATAATTTTAGACTTGTGGTGTAATCGAACATTACGATACTGTAAGCAATATTTGGACCCAATTAAAGTCGATGAATATAAAAAGAATATATTACGAGGTTGCTTTGGTAAATGGAAAATTGATGTTGATTGGAGGAACTTATAGAAAAAAATCTCTAAATACAGTAAAAAATTTATTCATATTTTTAAAAGGAATTTTCTGTTATTTTTAATTTATATATTTAATTTTTATGCAGGTTCGATCATATGATATTGTGACTGGAGATTTAAAACCCGAAAATCGTTTGAATGAAAAACGAAAAAACTTTGGACTAGCTTTGATTGATCATGAATATCCGATAACTTTATATGCTTTGGGAGGGAGTGATGGTAAAATACCAATTAACAGTGTCGAAAAGTAAATAAATATTTCAATAAATTTATGAATGAAGTGTAAATTTTTAAATATTTTTATTCTTTTCAGATGGGATGAGATAACTCAAGAATGGACTTATGTTACTTATATGAAAATGGCAAAAGAAGGATGCGGCGTAGTTGCTGTAAATAATTTGATTTACGTATGTGGAGGGGCTTGCAACGATATTATATTTAACACTTTTGAAATGTATGATATTAAAAATAATTCTTGGACTGACCTAGCTTCGATGAATAAGAAAAGATCTAATTTTAAGGTAATAAGTAATTATTTTTTTAACTTATCACTTATATACTAATTTTTGTATTTTTTATAGATTTTATATTATAAAAGATATATTTACGCTTTTGGTGGAGAAAAATTAAGCGACAAAGAAAGACAATCCATTGAAAGGTACAATCCGAAAACAGACGTATGGGAAATTTTGAATTTTCATATAAATTGTACAAGTGCGACCCCAGGAATTATAGCAGGAAATTTAATTTACATCGGTAAAAAAAATATTATAATATTAATCGTAAAATACAATATGAATTTCATATTAAATAACTTAATTTAAGGCGGAGGACCTTCACACGATACTGAAACAACAAAATCCGCAGAAATAGACGAATTCCTACAAAAACAAAAACCATTCCCTTCAACCACCATACAAAGAGAACGTCAAACAATAATCAACATCCCATACAACCTAAAAAACGCCGAATTTCACAAATAACCCACACCAAACCCATCACCGAACACCGAATTTGTCCTTTCAATCGTCACATTGAACATTAAACGGTTCGGTAACGAGAAAAAAACCGCAAAAGACCGATTTTTCCACCGCCGAGATACGGATCGCGTGCCGGCCTCTGGCCAGTCGTGCGTAAGACGAGCCGCCCGCCGATATTGGGTTAACTCGGTTTCGTGTTACAAAACCGGGTCTCGCTTATCGGGGTGAAAAATACCCGCTTTTGATCAATCTTAATTATATCGGATCGGTATTGATGCGTCGCGAATGATATTCGTTTTTCCAGTGCTTTTTTTTCCGGTCCGAAATAATACGGCGTATAATTAACCAGTACTTAACCCGTATGGGGCGGATTTTTAATATATATCTTATTTTTATATTTTAATTAAATTATTTGTATAAAAAATATATTTTATTATTTTCAATGTATTCTATTGTGTTGTAGAAAAATATATAAAAAAATTAGACTAATATGGTTATGGAAATATGATGCGTTATTGGAGTAATTTGATCCAATCGAACATTCGCTACTGAAGGGTTCTGAATTACGAACAAGTTTGCGTTCAATTATTCGATTTTTTTTACATCCCAGCTGTAATATTCTATAATATAATACTTAATATACGCATTGGACACGCGTCAGTGGCGAAATGTCATCAGACATTAGACAAGATGAATCCTAAAACTGGATTCTTGTGCACAGACAACATATCAACACGACATTACCACACCCGAAGAATGGTCAAACACGAAATGGACACCCGAAAACGAGCGGCATCACATCAAATACCCGATAATTAGTAATTATATCTAGCATGACATATGCTATCTTATTATCTATCGTTTTTATATTTTTAATTTGACAATTGAATAAAAAATTTATTCTGTGAATTATTTTGATTTAGTTTCATTTCGAATGATCATTCTAAATTGATTTTGATACGTACATTTTTTTTATGCTTGTCTTATCTTTTTGTATAATGTACGATGTCAATATAGTCAAGAACGAAGTATGAAGATCTATCTAACTTTCTTTAAAGATTATGAAATATTGTAACTCATTTGTTACATTATATATCTAATAATCAATATCCTTTCTAATTTTACAATTCATTAGGTAAGCGATTGTTTCATAAACGATTGGTGTATCTGATCGTGAATGTTGCAGTATTTGAACGAAAAATGTTGATTTAAATAAAATTTATAATCATATGCAACGTATAATATATGTTACATACATACATACATAAATTATACATACATACATTAAAAGACAATGCCTTTTTGATATTATTATTTTTTGTGACTTTTTTAAAGATTTTTTTCAATCCTGCTTATCATGTACAAGACTAGATGACTTTGAATTTTTTTTTAAAAGATCAAAATAATAATTTGAGAACTATGATACTTTGGACTAAGGTATATTTGGTTTAAAATGTTCCAAATAACATGACCTATCACCCCTTTAAGGCTTTTCGGAGACCTTTGTAACACCTGTATAATGAAGAGAATATAACTCTCAAATAATTTGTATAATAAATATTAAACCACTCTTCAACTAATATTTTCAAACAAATCATACACAATTTCATCCATCTTCTAACTGTACCATTCTCCACTTAACTCCAGTGATAATTAATAACAAAACCAATCAAAAACACACGCACATGACAAACAAAACACATCCCACCACAGTCAAACACAATCTCACAATTGAAAGCAACATCTACGCAAACGCTCAACCTTTTACGCACCAACGCAACATCCGACCCGTACCATTTCAAAAGCACACACACACAACCCACAAGAACGATCTCGATCCAAAATTGAGCATATATAATATAATATTCGACCCGTAATGTTAATTTTTTCGATGACGTCGCGCGTTGACACGGGAGCAATAAAAGATCGAGAGGAAGCCGCTGTCAGCCGGCTGACGTCCCCACAAATGAGCATCATTAGCCATGAAATGGTCCTATGTACCACAATGTGGACTTTTGTGTGTGTTCGTGCTCGTTTGTGCGTTTGTATGTGGCCGTTCGAGTTTGCTCAATCTAACTATATCCTTATTAAAATTTCCCAGATTCTTTTTGTGCGGCGGTCCGATGACGTGATTTGACGCTCTCAAACATCGGCCGATGATTAATATTTTAATCGTCGATGATCTGTCGAGATGTGCTCGAATCGATACCGTATTATTATAATTGGTGTGAACTTCACAATAGTGTCAATAGACCTTTCGGAGTGTTTGGAAAATATTTTTTTCGCGTTAAAATAACAAAATGGTTAACTGTTTTCTATTTCCGAGATTCGAACGTCGATGACCGCTGTTGAGCTTTTTTTCGAAGGCTTACGATCTGAATCCTGAATTCTCGTATTTGCATTTGATTTTTTTTTTTCAGCGACAACTAATCGATCTGCACGTAATGTAAAACTAAACGACTCATTAGCGTTTTTGATTTTGTTTGTTTAACGCCTTGACGTTAAGCAAGATGTATAATTTCGACGTGATGGACACGTTTTGATATTTTAAAATAACGCGCACGAACGAACGTGACGGGCCAATAGTATCTAGAAACCCATTTTTTTTGTATCTTTACATTTTTTAAAAGTCATATTCAAAACCAGATACGCTACAACATCCATAAGCCCCGACCACGATCGACGATAACGGAATCAACATGAATGGATATTTCCAATTTGAGAATCTACGATGCAGTTAAAATTCGAGGGCTAGTGCATAATTGACGTCTAATTTAAAAATCATGATTGGATATCAAATGACACGCCTTTGCATCCCAACTCCCCACTGTTCGTGCAATAACTCAATTTGTTCAATAAAATCTTAATCGAGCCATTATTGAAGTAATTTTCCAGCTGTCCTGATTGGACGGACAGGGACTATGTAGATCAATCCAGGATCAAGGATTTAATTGACGTTTTGAGGATCACCAATGCAGTAATTCGATATGTATTCAACTGACACTTTTCTTTAAATTGATGAACCGATCAAATTGTATTCATCATCATGTAGAAATATTTATTAATATCCATCATTCACAACTTTCATAATAGAATCAAATTTGAACATTTTTTTTTAAATGTGATTTAAATTAAATTAAATTAAAATTTTAACAAAAAAAAACATTGATAGTTGACTGTTGTATTATGTAGTATTGTCTGTGGAGGAAGACTTTACTCTAGCAACGTTTCCATCTCTCGATCATTTGGATGCACAAACCATTTTTTCTATTATTCATTTCATATTTTTTTATGCTCACTTTATAATGCACAAAAAAATATTTTCATTGCAAACTATAAATAAAATGATGCTCAATACGAGGTTCTTTAATGCACATCGTATGTATTATTCTAATGCACAAGTAATTCGTTTTAAGGCCCAACTTATATTTTTCAATACACAGTTAAATCGTATCCAACGATCTTTAGCCAATGAAATACGTTTATATATCAAGCCACACAATGTGTCGCTTAACTTCGACGATATGTGAATTTGGTAATCACGAATCATTGACAAAACCATTATTATGAAACGAAAAAACTTATTTATAAAAACCGACAAATCGTAGCGTCTTGCGCAATCGAGTCCCCGTTCGCACAGATCGCTTTCAATGGACGCATTTTTCACGAGCAAAAACCGCCAAATTTACAACTTAATTATTAGACGCGGCACAGAACACAGGCCCGAAAACCGGGCAATACGGATACTTTTATTATAACAATATCGTATAATTATTGTAGAGTTTCACCGTACGGAACGAGCGGCGGCCGGTAGATAGTCATCGGCCGAAAGGTGTTCAAATCGGCGGTTCGCGATCGCTTATCGCCGCCAATAAATTACGGTATCGCAGCCTCCTATCTACGTGGCCTCAGGAGCTGAAAGAGGTTCGAAAGCAGAAGGTGGTAACCGAAATTAGAGGCTCCGAACGTTATGTGCTCGGCGTGAGTTATGGCCGCGCTCCGAGGTGGCGGTTTCAGGTAGTCATGACACGCGTTCGTGATTATTATGTGATGTTAATCGATTGTTCTCGATCTGTGTATTATTCTCGATCTATGTGTTGTTTTTAGGTGCTGCAGGATTAGAATTGTATTGTCGATTGATTGTTTCAAAATGTATAAAGTTGTAATTTAAATGGAAGTAAATAACTGTGTTGAAATTGGTTCCGAAAAATTAGTTTGCTCACAATACTTTTTCGTGTATTATATAACTCTAATTCTGATTCTTCTGACTTTGACTCTCTTGTTTTTTTTGTGATAATTTTAATTTTTTAAGTTCGAAATTGTCATAAAAAATCAAGACAGTTCAAAAGTTGCTGAAACGATTGCTAGACAAATTGCTAAAGGTTTGTTATTGTTACACAATCGTGAGAAGTAGCAGCAACACTGGGATCACTTATTTTTAATTACAAATATCCTATTTCAAAGATGAACACAATTTTTTCTATTCGTTTTGTTGAATGTGATGATAATTTCAGTCAAATTGACTTTTTGAAGTATCAATATAAAACAGGGGAAATGCTATCTATTAATCATGGACTTAAAAACTACACATAATATTTTTCATTTATTTCACAAATACATTTTTCATTTACATAAATCAAACAAATGTGTTTATATGAAAATTTTACGAAACAAATTTTCATTTTTTCAACGACCAGTCTTGAATTTAATTTTGCATAACCTATTCACACAAAATTTCAATTTTAACAAAAAATTTAACATACTTTGTTATACTTTGAACGTACAAAACATTTCAAACACAAACACACCATATTCGCAAGTCTATTGCGAGCTCGCCCTAGGGCACAACCTATACACAAATTGTGGGCTAAAGTAATACACTATATGCAATATTATACACACAACGGAGCCCTTTTCCGTTCTCGTTTCCCTTCGACGATAAACGAGTCGTTTGTTAGCGCTAAACGAGTTGCAGAGGCGGACACAAACGGCCCAAAACGACCCAGAACGATATATCGATATAATTTGCGACATCGAAAACATCGTCGATTGAAAATTTAATTGCTATCGTAAACAGTTGGATTGCGGTGTATCGTCTTGTAATCTTAAACGGAGTTTGCGCTTTAATTTTTTTGGTTTGATTGTGTTTATATGAATTGTTGGGTTTGAAATTGTATATTAAGTACGAGTATGTACTGTTGAGTTTACGTTTGATTCAAACGACTATGAAATCAGTCTGGCATGTCAAATTTGACCAAATCAGTTTATCATGGCGAGCTATTTTAAACGAGTTTCTACACATAGATATTCATACTTTGAATATAAGAAAATCAGTGAATATCAACATCAGAAATTATTACATTTAATACGATAAATCTTTTTTTATTACAAAAATATTATATTGTTGTGTATATCATAGCTATAGAACAAATATTATCAGTCTAAAGATCATTATAAAAAATTGACCCATGATTCAATTTTTACAAGATGTTTTGATATTGGTTCTCATTTCACTTTCATTTAAGTTTAACAAGGTTAGTTGATAGTTATGATATCAATAAGAAAAAAATGTGTTTATGGTTTAAGTATACAAACTTATATTGAATACTTAAGATTTACTTGAGAAAAATCTAGGCTTCTAATAAAAAATGCATTATCCCGCAATGAAAATTTGATAGATAGATGATGACACAAAACTAATTTTTATAATTAGTAAAAATATAAAATATACTTATTTTCGAATATTATTTTTAGAAAAACATTTTACCATTCAAAAGTATTTCGCAGATTGAATATCACAGTCGCATTGTCTATGTACGAGATAATTCGACAGGATTGCGGGCTTACAGATTCGCCATAAAGGATGTATGGTCGTAGCCCGAGGCTAGCCACAAAATGCAATCGCATATAAATACAATGTACGAAAAGCGACCCCATGCCAAAAGTATGTACACGACAAACATGTGACATCATCGATCGACGTGCACATTGTAGGTTACCGACATCAAAGAACTGGACAGATCGATTCAAGATGAAAATTTGATGCTTTCTAGTCAATGAAAAATTTATTATTTACCGAAAAATGATCTAAATGTATTATTGAGGAATATCGTATTATTTTAATATAAAATTTGAATATATTTTGTCAAAAATTTCATCGTTCGTTTAGCAAATACATTCACCGAAAAATGAGACGGCATCCGTTATGCATTCTCATTTCACAACAAAGTAAAAATTAATATAATCCACCGAGTATTAGATTAGATGGCACTGCTTCGTGTTTTATCCCATTCTTCTTTGGATATTGGATTAATTCTGGCTTGTTGGTTTGAGTTTTCTCGTACAACTCGTCATTGACGCAAAAACGGGAGTCTTCTATATCAAACCCCACAAAAATAGGGTTACCAGACTTCTTAGATTGATTGAAACAATATCACATTAGAATTTATATTTAGAATCTATTTTTTTTAAATATTATATTTCGATCATAACCTTTATCAAATCAAAGAATATAAGTATTATGTACAAATGTACAATTTAAAATGAAATTTTTTTAAATTATAGATAGAATGAATATCGTTTTGATCATTTTATTCTGATATCGTTAGATCATATGTTTCAAAATTATTTTTAAAAAAGTTGACAACCCCACAAAGAATATCTGGTTTTGCCGGGGATGTCGAGGGGGTTGCCGAGGATTTCCATGTAACCCAATAATAAAATAATCAGTGTTACGGGATTACTGGCGCCCCCCCAAAGGCCCTCCCATAGATTTACCCCACGAAGAAATTCAACACCCCCCCAAAGCCCCCCTTCTTTTGGGCGCCCGCAGTTTTCTTTTTCGTTTGTTTAATAAATTTGCTTTCTTGAAATTTACATCCGACCGATCGCGAAGTTCGCGATGGTCGAATTGCGCTGTTGTGAAAAATAATTATTCAATATATGGGCGGTCGAGAAATTAATGGAAACTGCGGTGTAATTATTTAGTATAAATTGTGTTTCATAATCAAGTTGGATTTAATTATTTATTAATTTAAAGCTCGTGTTTATTTTGTGTAAGTTATTAAACCATGAAAACGTGGAAACATTATTCATAAATATCCAATTGATTCTTATATTCATATTGTGTTTATTTTAATAATAAAAATTTGATGCTTGATTGGATTTATATGAAATATTTTTTTTATCCATTTCGAAAAGGGGATACGAATTTATAACCCCCTTTTCAAATCCAACATTTCGATACGTTCAATAAAAAAAATCAACATAAAAATCTTTTCAAATTGCAATTCCCACGTCCGAACAACATCTTCGAAACAATCGCATCAGCTACTGAAAAAGCGCAAAGTTAAGAACGCGACAATTAAAATTTCACGTGAACGACATTATACATAATGTATGGCGGAGTGGAGGGCCCTTCTGCGGAGGCCCTCCGTTCCCCAGTCGATTAACAAATTTCTTGAGCTAACACAAAGGCTGTTCAAAAGTGAAGGCGGCAACACAATGAGTTCTAATAGAAAGTAATGAAGTGGCAGAGTCGAGGGGTGACTAACACCCCGTCGAACATACCCATGGTGTGTTCGAGTGTTTATATTATGGGGAAGAAAAGTCGCAACTGAAATAACTTCTGAACCGTTATGCTTTTTCGATTTTTTTCGTATGAAAATTTTGAGAATTCTTTTCAATTTTTTTTATATAATCATAGATAAAACTATTACAAATCTTTAAAAAAAAAATTCAATACAATAACAAAACATTCAAATTTTTTATAAAGGATCAAATGAAAAAAACTTTTTTTTTTAATTTTGCACTATGCGTGTTCAAAATTAATTTTTATGCACTATTATCTAAGAAATTCATACTAGTATTACTTTTTTAAAGAATATAATAATAAAATTAAGACTTATATACGAAAAAAGGAGATCCCTTGAGAATTTATACAATCGAGTTCAACCGACGTGCGTTTAGAAACAAATTGTGAGAAACGCGTATCGGTACGAATGTGCACAAAAGAGCCTCTTCAAACGAGTCAATTTTATATATAAAAATCAAGTATATAAAAAAACACGACATGTACATATTCTTGTATAATGAAATTGCAAATTGGCATGTGAACGTGTCGTGCATGTATGATCGTTAAAGTGAAAAGCGCACTCGAACGCAAGTGAAAAAAAGCGATAATTGTCCCGGTCGTAATTAATGCAATAGTTATTGTGTGTATTGAACGGGTTTCGAAATGTAATTGATTTTTTTTGCTTTCGTACGCAATGCGAATTGTTTCGAAAGTGAACATTTGTAATTGAAACGCGATTGGATCATTCAAAACTTTACCAGAAATCGTTAACTTTTTTTGACAACAGTACGATTTTCAGTTTAAAAAATACGAATATTTTTACAATTCAATTCTAAAAATATATTCCGAAAATAAAAATTAATATATAACGTGTCAAATCAATAATAAACTCGGCACAAAGCGAAACGGCAACGCTAATAGAATCGGCTTCCGCGATCCTTTGATCTGTTCGCAGATTATCGCGCGAAAACACTTTCTGATCAAAACCGCCTCAAAAGGAACACTTTTACCACCCCCTCGGCACGACAGGGGGACGCCTTGTGTATATATGCAGCACTCAAATAAAAAATATCATCGGAAAATCCGAGGTATTAAGAAAGGGCGAGCCCTCTATGAAAATAAACACGCGAGATAATGTCGCCGTATTAGCGCGTCCCTTCGTTGTCGAATTTAATCCGAAGTCGCTACAAACTACACGCGTTAAAGTGTCAGTAAACATTGTTGCTTTTTTATTATTATTATTTTATTTTTCGAGGAAACGGGGGCCCTTTCAGAAACGGAGGGCGTAGCTCCCACGGGGCTCCGCAAAATGCAGTGGGACGAAATGGGGACACTTGTTACATACGAAATTCAATATCAGTTTTGGGGTACATTAAATATGATATTTGAAACTATTTTTTAATACATACAAACACAAAGCTATTCATAATATAAATTTAACAGAAAAATATAAATTTTTAACCTTTAATTACATTTAATCTTCTTTGATATAAGCTGAGATAATTTAATACGCGTGTAAATGATATTTCAACAAATTGCGGCTTATTTGAGGCTGCGCAAATTCCAGAAACTTCCAACGACATTTCAAAGCATCAACCCCCTCAATTGGATCTACCCCCTTTGTTTGTGTTACGCAAAACACTTAACGCACGCATTGACGCATTCATCACATTGTGAACGTGAAAAGGCGAGGATGCTCACGGAGACAATGGTTGTTCACACCCCATCAGTCGTTAAAAGGTTAAATCGAAACTATATTTGATTTGCGATGTACAAATACTGTTTATATAGAAATTTATCTGATAAGACGTGTGAGAATTAAATTTTCGAATTTTTCTATATCTTATCGGATTAGATGAAATTATTTGGATGCGATTTTACTGTGCATTGAAAAAATATAGATTGTGTCTTAAAACGAATTATTTGTATATTTGTATATACGATGTGGATTATTTCTAGTATTTTACATCAAATAATCACATATTGAGCATCATTTTATTTGTTATATGGAATGAAAAAAAAAATTGTATTAAGTATAAAGTGAGCATTAAAAAATGTGAAATAAGCAATAGAAAGAATAGTTTGTGCATTGAAATGATCGAGAGGTGACATCGTCGCCAGAGCAAAGTCTTCCTCCACAGACAATACAACTATCAATGCTTCCTTTTGTTAAAATTTTAATATAATTTAATTTTAATCACATTTTAACAATTAGGTCCAATTTGATTTTATTATGAAAGTTGTAAATAATGGTCGTCCAGTTGGTATTTCGGCCTGTTGATTTTTGCGATCCTTTATTTCAAGCTTTTTATTACCTTGTTTATATTCATTCTAATGCAAGTTTTATTCGTTTTAAGGCACATATACATATTTCTTCAATGATCAAAATATATTTTCTAATGCACACATTATTTTTTTAATATACACTAATTTTATTGAACAATCAGATTAAACACACATTTTTTTATATAATGCACGTTTAAGTTATCCCAAAATTATTTTCATAAAAATTAAGTAAAAAAACATCAAAATTTTCTTACACACCATCTCATTCTTTTTCATCACATAAAACACACATTCTTCCAACACGACCCCATAAATACAAACTCCATAAGCGAACACGGTTCATTGAATAATTGATGTTTCAATCAGTAGCGAGGTGTCGACGGGGTGTTGCATTCAACAGTCGACAAAACGGGGACACACTTCAAACGCAACACCACAGAAAAACTGGTACTTGACACATGCAACCTTATATGCCGTCCACATCGCGAAAGTGATGTATGTGTAGGTGTGTTTGCGGAATAAAAAAAAAGTATGAATTGCATCGATAAAAATCCGTTCGATATTTCCGATTTGTAATTGCGCGATCGGCTTTTTCGAGCGGACAAAAACGATATAAATGGCGGTTTCATTTGTAAGATAATGCTCGTTTAGATTGTGCGCTGTTATGAGAAGATTTATACATTTATAATGTGTGTGTGTTCGTTTTTTTGTTAATATTCTTTGTTTATAAGGTGCTTGCGATTTTATTGCCATTTAACTGTTTTCCGATTCATGTGAGAAACTATTTAAATTTTTCTCTAGAGAAAGATAAGGTTGGTTTTTTTGAAGGATAGAAATATGTACATTTCATGTACAGAAATTTTATTTATTGAATAAATTTACCTACATTATGATTTTAATAAAATAAATAACTCAACTCTTCAATGGACTCATATTTTCTTTCACAACATAGACCGTTGACCTTTACGCATGTTTAATATGGAAAAATGCAACTTTTTTTTGATACAGTATCAAAAAGTACACAATTTTCACGTTTAAGCACATTACATAAACGACCCCATCATATCTTTAGGAAAAGTACACCCTTTTTATGGTGTGGGGCGCGTGCCGCCTTATTACAGGGTAGCCCAACTAAACACGCACAAAGGGGCTAATTGAGTAACTGCGTTTCTCGTCATACGAGAACATACCCTTTACCCTGGTCCAAAAGTGCAGGCCAAATTTCAATACGAACGACCTCGGTGGGCGACCCCTGAAAAACGAACGGGAGCGGTCCGAAAATGATGAACGCATTTCTGAACGATCTGCAGGCGGAAACGATCGCGAACTTTCGAGCCGACAGGGTGACTGTTCGTTGACGCGAAGTTTTCCCGGTACAAATTGAGGGTGTCATGTTGCTAAATCGTATAAGAAAAACTATATTGATGATTCTTTTATATTCAAGAATCATTTGAATCGAATTCGAAACACTGACCTTCTATTCCAAATTGCATTGTTTGACCCATTGCGCCACGGGCTAGAATTCGAAAAATAATTATTTTTTAATTTTATTTTACTGTTTTCTTTTAATATTCATGTACATTATTATGCATAGTACTTACTTAAATGTAGTTTTTTTTCGATATACAACTTTTTGTCAATCATTTAAATTAAGAATCAAATGATGATTGATACATGTTTTTTTACCATCGATTTTAGACTATTTGGATGAAATAATTTTTAATATTTAAACTAATTAAGATTTAATTATCTCTTATAAAAGATATTTATGAATATTTTAAAAGATTTTGAAGTGCAAAAGATGTTATATAAATTAAATACACTGATATTAAAATTCAATATATTTATTGATCGTCGGAAAATCGCACAAATTTTAAATCTTCGAACAATTTTTTTTACTTGACTCATCCATAAAATAAAAAAATAATCCTCCCACATAAAATTTATCGGCTTTTACTAAAATTGTCCTCGATTGTTCCCGGTTAAATATGCAGAACGATACCGGGCGCGCAAATAAGTCTGCCAACGGATGGGGGAGCGCACAGTTTACGTTCAGTTAGACAAATTGTCGCAAATTTGATTTTTGTCAATGGGATGGATGGATGGATGGATGGATGGTCACCCCCATCGACCACCCCGTCGGCTCGTTTTGCCATTGACGTCGCTTTGAAGGCAAAGTTCGAGATGCGGGGGGTCGATTCGTATGCGTCGAGAATTCCCGGGATTTCGCTCTCGTGTGAATGGGAAAAATCGAAATGGGGTGGCGATCAATCGGAAACGTTGAAATTATTTGTATTATATTCAAAAGTATCTTTTATTGTTGAAAAAAATCGAAATATTCAATGTGATCGAATTATTATTTAATATTCCGTGCGAGAGGTTTTAATTGGTCTCGAATTATGATCCTGACATTAAAAATTTAAGTATACTTCATTTTATATTCGATATAAAAACGATGCGAATTTAAAATTGAAATTGAAACCTGCAGTCGAAATGTCGTAAAGGACCTGTTCTCGATAATGAAGATATCAAACTTAACGATAACGCATCAATTGAATGGAACCGGATTTTTTAACTTTTATCGATGAAATTCTCGTTACCTACATTTATGTATATACATATATAATAACAACTAAATTTCAAATTCGTATTTTAAAAAAGTATCAATCCCTTCCATAAATTCGATCCATATATCAAATCCATCATAAATTTATCAACGCACACACATTAGTGCCGTCGGTTGCTTTATTGCCGATTTTGCGAGCGATCCTTGCGGGTTAGGGCGACCATTTGATTGATGCGAAGTTAAAAAGTGGGATTCCAGGTGTGGCGGCCGCTCGGGACTAATTGAATCGGGCCTCCATTAGGGCCCGTGCAATTACGTGGCCATAACCCGCAAAAAATGGCCGACGAGAGACCTAATGAGCCTCAACGATCCGCAAGGGCTCCCAACGATTCGGCCCTTTATTTGTTCTCTTTGACGACGCAACGACATCTCGCTCTATAACTCTTTGGATGTGTTTTTTTAAATATATTGTATTGTTTTTTTAAATAATTTAATTGAGTTTATGAATGAATTTATTAAGTATTTTATATGTATTATTGAAATATAGATAGAATTATTAATGTAAAGACATCGTTTGAGTTAAAAAAGTGTTGGTTTTTATTGACCGATCAATTTTTTAGAAATACTTTTTTTTTTGTTAAATAATATAAAAATATTTTAAGTTAATTATTTTTTTAAATGAATGAAATTCGATAAGATTAATAGTTGAATAGGTGAATTGACTGTATTCAATCGTTTTGTGAAAATATTAACAATAAATAAGTAAGAAAAGTCATCAATACTCATATTTTTGAAAAAAATTATACATTATCATACAAAGAAAAATAATTAAATATTTTGTGTATCAGAAAATCTTTGTCCTATCATTGACAGCATTAGATGCACCAATAAAAAAAATACCTTTCATTTATAATTTTTCATAAAATATAAAAAAAATACTTTAAAAATTTTATTGATAGTAGTAACTATCAATATCCTTTCTAAAACTTTTTTTAAAATAAAATAATTTACATAGAAATTACTCAATATGTCTTATTAAATATTAAATCGACATCACATTACTGCGATAGAATCGATGCAATTCTCGACGATGACGCAGCTGAACAGAGAGCATTACAATATTATTACAAGGCGGGAAAACCGCAGAAAACCCGCCATTTTGCCAATCTCCGATTTAACACGGATCGCAATCGATCTCTAGACCTCGCATTTTCCCGCCGCGATCCTTTGATACGTAATCGATTGCGATTCGCGAACAAAACGCGTTCGTATTGTGCGAAAGTGCATCAATGCAAAAATGATATTGCATCGGCCAAAGGGACGTGATTAATATTCATTAGCGCCGGCCGCTGACGGTGATGAATTATTTTCGCGATTGTCCCGAGTCCGCAAATATAATATCATATTATATATGATTGTGCGTGGAAGCGCAATGAATGAGGACGGTGTGTGTGTGTGTTTATTATGCGCATGAAAGGGACGCGTCAGAAAAGGGACTCGAATGCAATTTCGTTGTATGAAATATGCGCCGAGTCTTCGCGATTTATTTTGCAGCGGGGATCGATCATCGCGAATCGTCCTTATCAATGATGGGGTTTTATTAATTTCGTGTGTGTCGATTATGCGCTTGTTATGCGTGGTCACCCTAACGAGATGCGATATAGAATTTCATCGTCATTATAGTGTATTTGTAAGATAGATTCTGAAAATTTTCTAAATCATTGAAGTTATTTCAAATATAATATTAAAATGAACCCAAATCTTTTTACACGGTTAAAGGAAGGAGAACCGATTAATTTTTTACTCGATTTTTTTCACTTTAACACGATATAAAAATAAAATATTTATTATTAAGCCACAATGGTAAGATTTGGTGCGGGACAGTATACTGTTATAATTATATGTATGTAACTAACTATAAAGTTTATTAAATAAAATTTTTCGATATTTTTTTTTTGATGATTTTACATGACGAAATATTTTCAAATTAAACATTTTATATAAAATACGTTTGGATGGAAGTTCTAACCAAATATTCTGATGAAACCTATCTCTAATTTTTGTATGGTCATCATACATTTTTTTACACGATAGTCTTTGGAACATATCCCCTGTATAAAAAGAGGATTGGGTGTATTTTCATATTATATTATATTTGATCAAACTCAATATTTAGGGATAATTATAGCAATTTGGGGATCGGAAAAAAAAATCTTCAGGATTGCAATTGATATTGATCACATTTGGAAGATCTGTTGAAACGATTAATATTAATTTTAGAGTCAAATCTGAAAATATTACATACATAGTTGCTAATTAAAAACATCGCGTGACAGTATGCGTACATAATGAGCGTCCCAAACGCGAAGATAATCTCATTTTCCGAACTCACGTCGGCAGATCGCAATCTGCGGATTTTTTTACATTTTGCAAACCGTCTCGGTTAACTTTTTAATCGTCGGTTCAAATCGAGACTGCGATGATTGGATACTTGAACCTACAAGTTAATTACGTCGCCCGGTCATTAGAGGAGCGCCGCTTTTCTACTTTCACACGACGATTTTTTCATCCGTTTTGTGCACCACCTACGCTAATGAGGCCCGCGACAAATTAAAACCTGTAAGTATTAAAGTACCCGAAGAATGTGTTGAAAAAAATCGTATCGAATCGTCAGCGATGGAAAAAATCGCTCGCCGACCGGCAATTAAGTACCAATTACGTAGAGGAGTGTTAAATTACGGGGATGTGATTAATCACCGATCCGGGCTTTTTTTCGGGTTTATATTCGAACCGGAATATCGCATTGGAACAAAAAAATGCATTTTTTTCACCGGAATTGAGGGATGAGACGATGATGCAGATGCAATCGGACAGATGGACCGGCGACACTCGATTTTTCGAGGGCACTTTCGACGACCCTCGCTGCAATTTTTATTCGTGTGTTTGTTTTTTTAAATATCATGAATGATTCATGTGTGTCATGAATCGAATTTTTATTGCGACAACGATAACTGACCGGTTGTTAAACGGATCGACTCGGAAGCTTTGTGTTGAATGCGTTTTTGTATGAAATATTTTGTTTGTGAATGTGATGGTTTTAAATTGAGTACTGTTATATGTATAATATTATGAAATATTGATAAATTCTATGATAAACGTATTAAAATACCGTATTAAATACTCCATCAATATCGAATATTTTTTTATAGTTGGTTTAATAGTAAGCGAATTTTGTAAAAAAAAAATTATTTTCTTCTTGCTATTTCTACTATAGTTTTTGATTAAAAATACATATATAACTTCATACGTCCATCATCTATACAGTCTACTATGTTTTTTTTTTACTTTGAAGTATACGTATTATACATATTATACAACTGATATTATATGTTTAATAAAAATATTCCGTCAACTACTTATTTCTATTTTTTTTTGTATAGTTGAGTTTAAAAAATTAATAATTACGATATAATGCTTTACTTTCAATGCGCAAAAGTACCTATGTAGTATATTTTTTATAGTATTTAAGTTTTTATCAAGCCAAGTATATCTTATATCACATTTTTTTATTAACATAAGTATTATCATACACTATCTCACAAAAAGTAATAATAACAAATTTTGAATCAATGTCCAGTTATTTTTAGTCAAGTGGATTGAATCTAATTAAATTTATTATACAGGTATTTCTCGATTTACAACAGTTCGCACTTACGACCGAAAAAATAATATACATAAGTATTTTTTATTAATCATTTTTCAAAAATTACATACTAAATCACGAGCTATCATCACTTACGTTTAATGCATTTTGAAAAAAATATGGACTCTTTCGAATTTTTGTCCCATTATCCCACTATCTGCCAGATTGTTTTCATTCTCTTTAGGATATACCTAAGCATGTGTTCTTACTTATTGAAAAATAAATCTGGTAAAATATGTTTTATATTATTATCATATTAAACTTGGCAGGATTTGAGTTAACAAGCTAATAAAAAGCTTGAAAAATGAAAATTTTGATATAAATAAAATTGATTGATTTTTTTTGTATGAATTCGACTTACGACAGAGGTTCAAAAACGCATTTCTATCGTAAGTCGAAAACAACCTGTATATTTCACAGTCTAACAAGAAAATTAGAAAGTTATAAACTTAAACAACAATCAAACGACAAATTAATTAAAAACCGATCAAACACAAAGCAGCAACATTGCAAACTTTCAAAAACCCCTCGCGCAAAAAACGAGCAAATGGCCTCAGCGACACACCGACATCTTTCCCATCTTACATGATTAATGGCTGCCGACTTATGGCGATTTCGATCGCAATTTAAACCCATAGAAAGACAATTAATCCGAGGATAGGAGACTAACTGGCTCGCGATATCAACCGGCTCGATCTGGTGCATCGTCCGAATGCAATTTCCCCGTCTTCCGGTTAATATTACACACACACGAGAGGACCGGTCGATAAATTAATCCCGTACGTGTGTGTCCACCCGCTTGTATATCATCGGTTATTTATATTCGTTAATTTATTCGTTTTTTTAACGTTGTGCAAACTGTGCGAAAATCGACGACGACCGTAATTAAACCCTGCGCGAGCGAAATTTACAAATTAACAATCGTTGTGTAATGTGATTGGATGCGTTTTTAATATGTGGAAATGTTTTATTATTCATGTGTTTACTCTGCGTGGTGAATTGGTAATAAATTTTGTTTCATGTGAATTTTAATAGAACATGCATTTTTTAATGGTAATGATGATATGTTGAATATACAAATTATCATCGATAAATTAAGTTGAAAAATAAGTTATTAATAGATAGATTTGATAACATATTAATAAGCCATTAACTTTGTTATAAATGATTTTAGAATCCACTTATGAAGAAAAACATTAAAAATTTTGAAAGTTAAAAAAAACATTGTACTTATGTAAATTAATATTATAATATAAAGTCTATGACTATGACTAATGACTGATGACAATTATAAGTTGTGAACGAGTGTAGAATTAATGAACTTTTTTTTTTCGTTTTAATGCATGTACCTATTATCTGTTTAATATTCGACCGCTAGTTTAACTTTTTATACGATCAAATGTTTTTTTACATTGTTCAATACAAATAATTTTATAGAGAATATAATTGTGTTGCACATTTATTTTTTGAATCTTACAAATATTAAATTAAAAAAAAAGTTCAAATACTCATTAAGAACACAGATAGTGAGTAGACAGTATTAATGTCAATGTATTCATGCTCAATCACACATTTATTTTATTCATCCTTCTTTGAACATTTCTTTATTGCACTTTATTGACAATCAAATATTTTTTTATACCCATACACAAATACAATCAATGTACATATATTTTAAATCGTTTCCAATCCAAATAACCGTCGAAAAAAAGACAAAAATACATGTTGACACATTTAATTTTGGACGCATCAAACAATATCAACTTTCGATCCGAAAACCGACTCAAAAACAGCAACAACACCAAATCGAGGGTTAAGCCGATTAAACATGAGGTCTTCCCGAGCTCGAATTTCGATTTATTTTTATTCCAACGTGTAATCGCTACCGCAAAATGTTACGAATTTCGCGACGCACTTTTTGCACAAGCGCCCATTCCGATCTCGCATTCTGCAACCCACATACACTCTTACGATTCGAATTCGGCGAAAAAAGCACACAAACACACACCAGATCATATCGAAAATCGACGAGGCATCGAAAAAAGGCGGGAACGACGCGAAAATTTGAAGAACAAGCAGCTCGGAAGCCGCCCGGTCTTGTTAATCGATCCGAGGGCAATATATAAGGCGGCGAATATTAATTAATTTATTGAAACGAGCCGTAACCGAGTTTTGCGGTTTTTATTTTTTCGCATAATAATAATATATATGTTGTCGGCGTATACGTTTCGCATTATGTTTTATGCGAGTAGTTGAATATTTCATGGCCTTTGCGTGTTCCGCGGTACTATCGACGGGAGAAAACACCATAAAATTGCATATTAATAAAAATGAAATATAAAATGCTGTACGATGGTCGTAAAAGTAGTTTAAGACACGTGTAAGCACATTAATTTCAATATTCGACAACATAATTTTATTTTTGTAACGATTATTATGTTGTACGGTGTTTTGAACGTCGGTGAGAATCGCACATGTCTCTTGAACGTATAATAAAGAATCAAACGTTAAAAACTCACGGACAGGTGTTGATATTTTGAATATTTTGATTGATCCATACCTGTGAATAAAGAAAAAAACAAATTAGACATTTGATGAATTGAAAAATTATCACAATATTTATTTTTATTTTTTATTTTTGATACGATTGCACTTTCGTCCGACTTGCCATTAACGAGAGAAAATTGAGCAACTTGTAAGAAAAAGAACGAAAACAAAACGTGTTAAAAAAACACTTACTGAAAGCATTTATTTCTCATACTAAAATATTTTATATAAGAATTACAGTTGGAACAGTGAAAACTGATACTTGTTAGCGAAACTTGAACCGAAAATTTCATATTTTCATAAAGTTCATATTATATCAAAATATTTTTCAGTACATTTCAATAATTAAACATAAAATTATATAGATTATGTACTATACATATATTAAAATGACTACTATTGATTCATTTTTATATTGATAAAAAAATATCGATTTCTTTCAAATCATACATACTCTACTTCAATTCACAAATATGACAAAATCGAACTAAATAATTCAAAATTTTCTTTGATTTTCCAATCCAAAACCAATTTTAAACTAAAAAATTATTTAAAATGCAATTGTATTTATTTAAAAATTCGCACAAAATTTCAAAACCCGCAAAACCGAGCGCATTCTCTTCGCAATGCAACTGCACCCGTCGGCGGCTGAGCAAACAAACGCCGCTGTTTCTCCCTCCTCAACCTTTTTATTTATAACATAATTTTATAAATTAACGTTTAATTTTATTTCTTTATTACTTGCAGCAAAGTGCAGAACGTTCCTCTGTGCCTTGGGAACGCGGCGCCGCTACACCTGCCCTCTTCAATTAACAACTCACCTGGAACAGGTCCTCGGCTACCGAGATTTACCAAGTCATACGTGTTATATATCATGCGAACATACGTCCAGCGATATGTGAAATTGTCGTGCACTTGCCAAAATTTATTTCGAGCGAAAAAAAGGTCGGAAATATCTCGCAGAATGCGAACGGAGTTCCATTTATAGAAATATGATTTTAATTGGTTTCGATGATCGTTCATGTGAATAAAAAGTGACGTATCGTATGATGAATGGGTATCGGTTTGTATATTAAAAATTGTAATTTGATGATATTATACTCTGTGTGTTTTCGATCGAAAATTTAATTAAAAATGACTGAACTTTAGAATAAATAGTCCTGAGCAAAAACTTAGCGTCGTTTCCTTCATATTTCTGCTCACAAACCGCATCTATAGGAAACTTAATGAGTTAATCGACGCTTCTTGCACTAATGCACATATCCGTTTCATATTAATATTATAGTTGCAACTCGTTAACGCCATTCGAACGAATCGTTTTTTTATCATTATTTTTTTTTCGTATATTTCAGCGATCCATTTGTGCTTACTTTCAATACGAGCGATGACGCGCCAATAAATAACCGCCAGGATAAGTATCAATCATCATTAAATCGAACAATACCGAAATCGAGGGCGCAATAGATTGAAAAGAATGTTTGATTAAACACATTAATTACCGTATTCGTATTGAATCGGATCGATTTACCGTTCGCAAGTATTAAATTCATGATGGTCGATGAAAAAAACGATTGTTCGAGATCAAAAGCTCGTTTGGGTATCACGGTAGGATGTTTACCATTCACACGATCCCAAAACAGATTGAGAAATACTGTAAAGTTGGGAGATTAGCGGCCGACCTAATGGACCATACAACCATGGTTCTAATCCTTGGTAAGCTTACATTTCCTGGACGTACGATGCATAATTTAACAGTTCGCAATGCACAATGTTTGGGTTGCATACACAACAAAACATGTTCAGCGACTTACATTTTAATATTTCCTACTATCAAAATAAATTATTTTGATTATTTTAATGAGGATTAAAACGAATGAGTTTGATTGATAATATCGGATTGCACTTTTTTGTATTATATAATGCATATTTAAATATTTACTATGCTAATACGAAGTCTTTGTTTAATTATTTTTATTTACCAGACAATGGCATTTTGAAATTATTATATTATATTTTGAAGATCAATGTTTATTGTTATGAATTTTTCATCATATTAATCTGAGATCCTTATTTAATTATTCCATGCACCGGACAAGGCCATTTTGAAATAATTACAATCTAAAGACACCAAAGCATAGAAGGATCGCATTTTCCCTCTCATACTATGCAAGGGCCGATGTCTATATATTATTCAGACAAGAGTCGAAAGCTGAGCGCAACTTTCTTCACTTTCGCCCAAAGGGACTGAAAGCATTAACGACGCCAAAGGGTCCATAAGCCGAGGATTTGACCGCACCTGATTTGATGCCAGATTAGTTTTCAACATTGGCTCTTTTGCATGAAAGTGTAAGCCACCGTATATCCGGTAGATTGCAGCTTTCCAAATTCACAAAGAGTCGGCAATATCTCTCGCAGTATTCCACAAGTACATGGACTCAAAAAAATCGTACGTTTTCGCGAACCGGAACCGTTCAATATTTTCGAAATATAATTTAGTATTTAATAAACGTTCTGAAGCAAAAGCGCGGAGAACCGTTCGGCATTTAGCAATTATTCCTTTTGTCGGCGAATTTTTTGCTGTTGCGCAATGTCGCGGCTCCTTCTAGAGGCGCAAACCCTTTTACCCTTTGCCGATGGATGGATGTCTCTATCTTGCACGCCGCATTCTTGCGCGGCCACCTTACACTTAATAAGGAGTAAATTACACTTAATTGCGGGGAAACACTAAGCGGCGGCGTCGCGACACAACTGGTAACCCTGCTGTGGCTTTTATTTTTGAAAAATTCTATGGATTTTTCAGAGATTTGAAGAGATTTGATAGGTCGAAGATGGATGATTTCGAATTTGGAAGGCTTTGAAAAATAAAAATTCGAGAGATTGATGTTATGAGTCGAGCGAATAAATTGAAACAGTGATGAATTTATCATGTGACAAGATACATACAAAGAATAACGTCCAAAAATGAATAAAAGAATCCAATGATGAAAACAGAAACGAAATAAGTATGTAAATGAAATGACTTAAGATTCATAGAAATAAAAAAAATATATGAAATTTTCACCTATAGATAAATGGAATATAACTAACATACACCCAATCCTCTTTTTACACAGTTCCGAAATAACACGCTTCAAGGAAGAATAGTCGATTATTTATTACACGATTTTTTTTACTTTAACACAGTATAAAAAGAAGAATTATTATTATGCAACAATGATAAGACTCGGTGCAAGGCAGTACACTGTTAAAATTATATGTATGTAATTATAGTTATCAAATAAAAAAATTGAATGGTTTTGGTGATTTTACATGGCGAAATTTTTTCACATTACACATTATTTATAAAGTACTTTACATGGAAGTTCTATCCAAATATACGAATAAAACTTATTTCCAATTTTTTTTATGGTCACCATACATTTTTTTGCACAGTAATCTCTGGAACGTATCCCCCGTGTAAAAGAGGATTGAGTGAAAAATTGTATATTATTATTGTATAAATAAAAAAATAGGTATACGGAAGGGTTAAAACAATTGTCGCGTTCACAGTAGGAGAACGACTCTTGTAATGAGATACGCTCGATAATTAAAGAACGATCGCATACAAGCGTTAACAAACAAAAGCACAAAAAACAACCACAGCGAACGCCATTCAACATCTCGCTTTTCCTATTAAGAAAAGACATCTCTAATGGTTTACGAGCGTAGCAAAAATCGCAAACGAGGAATAAGTATCGGAATTAAGTGCAATCGTCGTATAAACAAAATTAAATGGCGGGGAAAAAAATATTTTCGTAATAGGGTGTTCTATAGAGCAGTTGAGGGGGTGTGCAACATCAAAGGCCACTTTACAAGAAAAACAACTTGAAAAAACAGACGGAAAGCGAGGGCGTTTAATTGTAAATATTTACGATTGTGTAAGTTGACGCGGCGGTTAATTTGATTTTTCTCTTTCACTTCGGCCGCGCGTAATTGTAACCGCAAAAAAGCGTATGTTTTAAAAAATTTCAAGCAAAAAAGTGCACTTCATTACGAAGAGCCGCCGACTGAAAGTTTTACGTGCGGTTCGTTAAAGCGCATCCACTTTAACCCTTAACGAGAACGATAAAATTTGCGCCGACAAATTGCGCAAATTATTTCGAAAATATAATGTTGGAGTGTAGTTAAAAATAATTTTAAATCGAATTAATATACCAAATCTATTTATAAAACGTAATATGTTTCATGATCTATATCAATATTTAATTTGAAACAAATTGATATACCAGATAAAAAAAACAAATTAGAAAATCTATCATTTCCCGTTAGAAAGTACACTTATATCCAAGCGCTCAATAATATGCAGCAGACGACTTTTTAATGAAAGAAGTGACTGATAAAAAAAAATAAGTGGCAAAGGACTTCGTCTACTTGGACATTTTTTCAACCCCCCGGAAGTTCGACGACGAAGGGTCACCCGGTTGCAGATTGGATCTTTTTATAATTTCCGCAACGACAAATTACCGTAACGAAGAAAAGAAGGCGGGAATTTTCACGGCGAGATTTTCCAACGACGCGAGAATTTTTTCATACATATACAAGGGGTGAATCGATAATTGTTTTGAAAAGCATTCAAGTGGCAATACTCGAAAATTTTCATTAATTAAGTGGCCGATTCTTTATTTGACATTTACGAGTGCTGCTCGGACATCGATATCGAAACTCTCGAACCAGTTGACATTTCAAATTGAAAAAAATTCATGTAATTTCAATCGCAGTGCTTGATCTTTGTCTCATTCCGCCAATTTAGCGAACTGTGAAGTTTCTTAAAAACTCAAGATTCGTTCAAATATTTAAAAAAAATCTATTTGACCATCCATTCCATTATCAATATCCGATCTTTTTCAATAAAATATATTGGAACGAAATCGCCATAATCGCCGACTAGAGACGCAGTATCGCTTGATCGACAGATATAATTTGGCGGAGACGAGTTGGGGTCGAAAGCACCCTCGAAAGTTCGGTCGGAAAGCTTTTATAATGACCGGCGGTTAAGTGTTGCAGTGGCGTCCGTGTTTGGCGCGAAATCTGTTATCGACCACTTCGTGGACAGACGAGCTTTTAACACGTTCGCCGTCCAAATCTATCTCTACATACTCTAGTGTTAGACTTCTATTGTATGTAGGAAGTTGCAGGACAGGGGTTGTCAAATACAATAGTAGAAGCTTATATTTTGATGAGGTATAAGCTTATTATGCATAATGACTGATGTGTGTCCGAAGTTAACAAAGTAGCTTGATTTTATAGGAGTCATTAACACTAGGTGTTCCGTTACACTTCGTATACGTACTAATAATTCTAATTAATAGTTATTTATTGAAAGCGACATAACAAAAACTAATTTAAATAATATATGCTAAATCGCATGAAACGTATTAATAACGCGTAACCGGTTCAATGACGTGCAAATATAATCTCCTAAGTACGGAATTTAAATCGCGAGAATACATCCGACGATTAATCGTTTCACTACATACTTATCATATCATTTATGTATGGAATTAATAAATTATAAAAAACGTTTATATTATAATTTTTTAAATATTATATTAGAACTATTCAATATCCCTGATCTGATCCACCCATATAAAGACGTGAAACCCTCAACTTATCTTCTGGAAGCTCTCGAACGATTCGCACTCGAATTCCCGACATAAGTCCAAGGGGTCACTTTCAGACCAGGGTCGAACTTGAAGGCCAGACTTTAAATTGAATTCATAGACGACTCTCCAAAGAAACATGGCTTCTTTTCCAATTTAAAACATGAAAATTGAATATCAATTTCGAACTAGGCTTCGTACAACCTAAACCAAGGGCTAGTCCGAAGCACAAAGGGACAAAGCGTTACTCACATGTATTACGTGTTTATTGTACACACATCTTACGTGTGAAGGTCTAATTGACAACTGGTCGAAGATAAGATCTGGTTGGACCAGCAGCTGTCGAGATACCCGTCGATATGTCGGACTTATCGGTTTATCCTAAACTACGCGTGACAAAACAACCGGGTAGGGATACTCTTCAATTCGATATTATTCAAGTATTAAGAACATTTTTTTGTATCGTTATTATAACTATGTGGACGCTTTATATGAATATTCATTGAGTATTCGTTAATTTGATACTAGAAACGAACTGACATGTTTTCTACACACCGTATGTATCATTTCGCAGATTATAAATTCGAATATAAATAATCGATACTTGAATTAATAATATATTGGAATAGATTTTTGAATGATAATCGAATATTCATAGATATGATCTGTTTTATAAAAATTGCTATGTACATCGATGTTGAAAACGTATCGCATTCATATACATAAACACAGGTGCATCGCGTGTTTCTATGGAAAAAAACAAACCCTTCATAAAATCCGAAGCTTCTGCGAAAACGTGAAAAAAAAGATGGCGCCGCGTCCGTTTCCTAGCGGCGCCATTTTCCGGCGCCACTTCCGCGTCCGCCGTACATCGATTGCTTAATCGACCCGTACTCTTTAGAAAAAAACGGAAAACAACCCCCGTTGAACGGGGGTGTTTTTGCCAACAAAAAAGACGAAGAAACAAAATTAAAAAGAGGGAACGCCGCCATCGTGGTGAGCGGAAAGCACAGGTGAAGTGTGGCGCCTGCTGAAATCGAATCTGCTGTTCGTTTCACACGTTGCATTTCGATGCACTTTTACGATGGATTTTTTTTATAGTGAGAACGTTTTCCGGATGTTTGTTGGTTATTGATGTTATTGGTTTTGTAATAAGTTTTCGAAAAAATGATAGAAAACTAACGCAAATAGTGAAACATAATAAGGACGTCAATATAAACGTATAGAAAATTATTAAATACATTCGTTTCATCAATTACCTACATTAATTAAACAACATTTAATATGGTCAATACACGAATGTATGCAATTAGTGTTTCAAATCATTTGGATAATAAAAATTTTCAGTATTCAAAATCTTAAAGAGTTCCACCACATTTTTAGTAGTATACTACACGTCTACACACATGTGATTAGAAGAAATTTCTATTACAGAATTTCAATACAAAATCAGAAAGACTTTTTCTATGATATACACTGGGGGCCAAAAGTATTTTCCGGCTCGTACTTTTTCGAAAAACCCATATTTTTCAATAAAATTCACTATTGAGTAATAATAATCGAAAGAATAAAATAATTTGATAACTTTAAGCCGAAAAAATAAACGAAAAATGTGCTATTCTCATTGAAAAAAATTGTAATAGAAATTTTTGCCGCTTCCGAGAAAATTAATTTACCTACATGTATTGAAAGTGATGTACCCTATAATTTTAAAATAGTTCCGGGTATAAATTTTATTAAAAAACATGGTATTTTTGAAAAAATAAGGGCGGAAAAATACTTTTGGTCCCCGGCATACATATGTCATATAAAAAACAATAATTAAACTCTTATTACATTCCGATTAATATCCGATAAGTTTCATCAAACAATCGTCTCATCTCCGCGAAAGCCTCACCGGATCGATTTGGCAATAACACTCTTCCTATCGGAAATGAAACGAGGCTTCCTCCGGGACAATGCAAACACCCGCCACGTCCATTGTTTGCCGACAATAAACATAATATGTCCGAAATCTGTGCTTCGGATGGGGCGACTGCGGCCCCGGGGAAGCTTTTTGTTTGCCCCGAAATCGAAAAGCGCGCGTAATCTCGGCCAATTTGTTTTTCGCAGCTGGAAACCCTCATTGTGGCCGCCGATAATGAGGAGCATACATTTTCCGGCGTGCGAAAATATTGCGGTCGTTATTCGGCCGTTGTTCGAACGATGGGATAATGAACGACGAGCGTGACGTGGGTGGATTTTGATGGAAATGCGATTGGGTGTGTGTAAGTGGTTCGATTTGTTTCGTATTGATTGTTATGTTTGCGGTGAAGTTGTTCGATTTTGTCGAGTGTAAGGATTTAATCGTTGTCGTATGGATATGAGTGGTGTCTATCGTTGTGAAAATGTTTTTAATTTTGTTGAATAATTGTGTTCACTGATATTATAGTTTGGACAATTTGTCAAATTGAAATTTCGAATTTTTGAATTTTCAATTTGTTATAATATCGCAAGTAAATATTTTACAGCACTGATAATAATATCACATAAACTAGGTTTCAAAAGTTTTATAATTATATAAATTTTTTCAATAAGATATTTTGTTTACGAATTAAAATCATTTTTTTAGAATTTTTTTAACTCCTATGTAACATACCGTTAATGAATGCATACGAAATATTGGAAATATTGTTTATCGAATTATCTCCAAAAAAGTTATTCTTAGGAATAAATATTATTACATTTTTTTGTAGAAAATTTTCTCAGCAACAAATTTGCTTTTCAATATTATTCGGTAAAAGTGATAGTTAACGAGATATTATATTTACGAAAAACTGTTTTCGATAACCTTTGACTCCACGTAAAATCTTATATACCTAATACTAATCTCATATCGACATGGAATTTTGTCATTTTCTTAAGAACCACAATATCAAGCTTCATACCAAAATCCAATTTTACACTAATATTCACGAAATGAACGTCTTCATTCCCCGGATTATTATACTAATGATTGAAAAGGAACTTTCAAAATATTGAAATCGCATCATATTGTTAATTTTAATAATACATAAATTTACTGATCACACCATGTGTTAATATATGTATGTAAATCAGCCCGTCCTACAAAATCGAATTCGAACTCATAAGTCGTCAACAATCAATTCGCAATCATTCAAATAAGTACAGTTCCGAACTCCAAGCAATATTAAACTTGCATTTAACTCAGTAACACCTTACAAACCGATCTTTTCTTACGTTTTGTCGTAAATTTATACACAGTCATCTTGATAATGATAATCGCCCGCGTTGTTCGAGCCGGTTAACGAGGAGACAATCGTCCCGAGCGACCGTTAATGGCGGGAAAATTCGTTTCGTACCGCATTATTATAATACGCGTATTATAATGTACGAATGTACACGTGTGTACTGTTCAAAAGTCACGGTTTCCATCTTTCATGGTGTCTGATGGGAATGTGATTGCGGCTAAGTCGGGCAAATTATGGCGCGTGGTTCGCTTTTGAATTGTGCGCCGTTACCATTTGTCTAAATGTTTTTCTTTATCAAACGTATTTTATGGTTTTATATGTGTATTCGGAAAATAGATTGATGTATGGTTTTTGAGGTTTTTTATTCAAATATTTAATTTATGAATATTTTTCGAAGTGTATATGGTTTTTATAGCTTATAGCATTAATTAAAGTTTTTACGTATTATATAATACATAGATTTGTGTATAATATTACGCGACAATTTTTTCGATACTGAAAAAATAAACTATGAAAATGTCACATAAAAATTGATTTTGAAAAACAAAGATATGAGCTTAAGCAGATATTAAATATTCTTTATATATGAAAAAACTCAACATGCATTCGAATTTTAATATTTTTTTACAATTCTTTGTAATTTGCATTTGAATGTTTTAATTAATACAATCTTTTAGTCTTTTCTATTGAACCTTGTACGTAATAAGCAGGACTTAAAACAGTACTAAAAAAAGTCTTTTCTATTAATATTAATCACTAGCAAAATTTTTCTATGATATTCTGAATCAGTGATCAACACACAGTTCGAGTATAGAATGTGACCCATGATATTTTAATTCACATTTTTTTGTCGCAATTTTATTTGTGAAATTATTAATAGTTAAGTAGGTATAATATATCATACTTTTTAATTTATATAATCCCCTATTGATAAGATCATAATTTATTTTTTAACAATTGCGTCATGTCCCGCAAGAACGATCAAATTTTCAATTATGATCCACTACAAACGGATCACCTAAATATCCCAAACGAACAAACAACACTTCCAAAAACACACACACAGCACCATCACAAAACATAAAATTCCAAAAAATCACCAAAATGACTCGCCAAAACTAAAAATCGCCCACACTTTTCCACCTTCACGCCCGACTTTGAAACAAAAAACCTTTATTTTTTCTCGAAACTTTTTCTCGAAATGTCAGCGTCTCCCGTGGCGGCCCCGAAAGGTCCCAATCATGACCTTCTCCGAGCTGGTGATCAGGTGATGAGATACAATGGGGCCACAGAAAGCTCGTTCATCGGCGGGTAATTAAGACGTCAGTGTGTGGGGATTATGCGCGAGCCGGATCCTTCGCGTTTTTTTGTTGTTCGTTTTCATCGTTCGACTTGTTTCGTTTTCGTTTCGTGGCTTTTTTATATCATCATCATCGTCCGCGGTGTGTTCGTATTTATTTATATTCATCGTCGTTGTTTGAACGGTTTTTGTACGGAGAGATTTGTTGAGGGCGGGCTGCGAGTCCGATCGGCAGGGGGTTCGACAAGAACTGTTCTTCTCAATGTTTCGATACATTAATTTGATCCATTTTTTTTTTGTTTGTTTTGGAGCTCTTTTTTATATTTTTATACTGAAAACTAGAAGTTTATATATTTTTTTAATAACAGTTTCGATTTAGTATACGTATGCACTCATATTAATAACAGCTCTGTTTAATGTAACATATATCAATTTTCATCGATCACAAAGTTAAAATATATTTAAATAAATATATATGATTTTAAATTATTAGATATGATTTGAATATTTAACTTACAAAAAGCTTCATTATTATAATTATTATGAAAAAAATCATCCAAACTTTTAATAGTAATATTATACAATAATAAATTAATCTGCAAACAATTTTATAAAGGTTGGATATACTCGTATAATATTTTATGATGATGATCATATTTATTCAAAAATATGGTAATTCCTCTAATTCCTAAATCCTCTCTATTCTTATTCTTATAATAATAATGTTTATTATTTTAGGAATTATCTCTTTTTTAACGGTATAAAGAAAAAATATACAAACTTCACACTTTCGACATATAAGAACTATTGAAAACGTCAAAATTTCCGTTAGAATGATGACGAAAAAAAATAAATCGAATTGTCAACTCAAAGTTACACTCGGCAAATACTCGAATAATCCTCAAATAGTTGAAATAATAATTGAACTATTTGAGAGGCACAGACACGCGTCTGTTCTCGCGCGCGCACGTATCTACATATAAAGTCAGCTCAAGTTAAACTTTTGACCGATACTTTTTTGATATGATCGACCAGATAAAGCTGTCTAAAATAATATTATGATATTATAACATTACCCGGAGCATGATCGCGCATAATGGCCAGCCTCGGATGCGCGTTCGTAAATAGTACGGGATGATTGTTCAAATATTTGACCAGTTATCAATTTGGGCCTCCTGCGAACGTGCCCGAGGAATTATTAAGACGTCAACTAGCACGGAACGTGTCGCATTGTTGTATTGCAAAAATTTTCCATTGTCCTTTTTGCCATATGTCGCGTTTTCCCCTCGTAATGGCGGACAGGTGAAAACTATGAATTATTTCCCGAGAAAATTGCTGTACGTAATCTGGCGTCGTACGTCTTCCGCGAATGTGTTACGTACAATGTGTGCAGCTAATAGAATAGTCATTCAACAGTGTAGGGAAAAAAAGAAGGTGAAATACGGTAATATATCATCTTAGAGTTGTCCGAGGCTTGACAGATTGCTCTCGAAACGGTTTCAATTAAATTCCATACGTGCAAGCAGGGGTGGTTATTTCCTGTTCACAATGACGCGTATTACAAAGTATGATTTATCTGAAAATTAATATAAATCTTATTTATTTTGATTGAAATTCAACCAAAATCATTCGAATAAACAATCACTTTTTTTATAACGAATTTAAAAAATATTCGATTGAACACACCTGGTTTCGAAATCGTCCAACTTTGACAGATAGAATTGACGCCTCATCCGTCATATGGACTCGCAGCATCCCCAGAACATTTCGTTATCACGCGATCGTTCAGTTTTTCAGTTTCAAACGTCACGTTTTGTGTCACGACACGTACACGAATCCGGAAAAGATGAATGGGGGTACATACGACCCCCGACACGCACAAAAACAAAAATTTCTCCATACACTCATACATCCCATACAGAGTTTCCATCTCAATTAACGTCGGCGTCCTTTTGGTAAATCGATACGACCTGTTTGCGGTCTTATGGTTAATTGCCATTCTTTGGCGGTGTTCTTCGTCGAGGGGGGCTCATTGTCCGTAACAACACGACGCCATCACTAATTACGACGCTCATTATATACCAAATATTATATAAATTTCGAATCAAACATCTGGCGCTGAAAATCATGCACGAATCTCAGCAATCCGATACGGCTTATCGGTGTCGTGTTGCCTCATCAGATCACGCTCAATTGACCTGTGGGACATATCGACTTTCCTCAGGTGCCCCTTTGCCGATGACCACCTGACTTTGGCATATCGAAGTCGAAGGCCCGAAGTCGAGGGTGGTTTTGGGCTGGTGTCGAATGACCCAGACGTCCCGCCGAGGACTTGTTCTCTTTGTGTGTTTGACGTCTCGTTATGGGAGTGCGAATCGACGTCTTCGACATGTGGTGTCTGGATTGGGACGTTTGTTAGTTTTGTGTGTGGTGTTAATGTTGGTTTTGAGGGGAAGCGGGCTTTATTGGGCTTTGATTCGTTTTTGTGGTAGATTCTGATTTTTATGTGGGTTGGTGTGTTTGGAGTGTCGTTTGATTGTTTATTGTATTGATGATGTATATTTTTTTATATTATATATGTTGACAGTGGCGTCCCGAGAAAATGTGCCACTGTTAGTTCAAATGTTACCTTCCCTAGAAATATTATGTCCAAACGATTTTTTTTAATAACAATTCTAATATTTTAGATGGATATTTTAAATTCACGTATTAGTTACCGTCGTTGAAAACTTACTCATGTTAATTTTTTTTATCGAATATGTTTTTTAAAGAAAAAGATTTGTTATTAAATATATTTTGCTGCCTTTCAGAATTTGTTACCATTGCTTTATTTGCCTGTGTCGTCAGGACGTGACTGCATTTTGATATTGTTAAAATTGAAAACATAATTAGAGATATTGAAATTTTTTTATAGAAAGAATACAAAACTAATAACAAAATTTGCACATTAATTATCGTTCAATGATAACGACTATAAAACTAATCAGAAAAATTATAAAAAAATATTTGGAAACATTCAGCATTATCAAATGTATTTTTTTTTATTTTAAGCAAATATTTCATGTTAAAATAATTACACATATCATTTTCTGAACGACCTAATTGTAACCATCATTACCGAACCGTACGATTTTTTTTTAAATACTAGTATGAATTTCAGATAATTTCCACAAAAAATCATACTCGAATTACTAACCACAATACATACCATTTAAATAATACATAAAAGCTTCATAAAGAAAACCCAATATTCTCATATAATCAGACCAGGCAGATAATCGAACCATTACAACCGTCGGTATCGGATTTTCGCCGAAAAAAGACGACACCCGCCTTTCGCAGACGAAAAAGCCCCCATATACATGAATTGGCACAACAAAAATATAGTAATGGACCGTTTTTAAAAGGCACATTATACTTAAGTATTATCGGTTACGAGCAAATCATGCGTGAAGCCGAGCAACCGCATCGGCCTTCCGTCTGGCCCGCTTTGTCATACGATACTATTCGCGAAAAGGCCGAAAATAATAACATTATTATAATAATGCAATATGAGGTCGTTATAAGAGTCGGGTGTGCCAAAAAAAGCCGGGAAAAAATCGCGTTCGGGAACCGTATTGGGTTACGGCGGCCGTTTAATAGCCGCCCATCCGAATTAGGTTTGCGTCTTTGAGTTTGAATCTTTTCGATATTTTATTTGTCGTTAATCGATTTTGAAACATAAATTAGAATAGATTATAATTTTTTTATTGTGGATAAGCGTAGGTGGACGTATCATGAAAACATTGCGCATTATACGAATCTGATTATCTGCGTTTTTCGATTTTGATATACAAATTTTATTTTTTTACAAACATAAATTACATTGATATATCAATATGGACAGTTTAATTATAAACAACGTGAAAATCGTAATTAAAAAGTGAAATGAATTTCTCGAATTCGCAAATTGGATATATCAACGCATTCCGTTCGATAAGCGAATAAATATCGAAAATAATCCGAGGTCTTATTAAATTTCATACAGAAACAACATTTACAAGTCCATTTATGGCTCAATTTTATATTATCGCATTTGAAAAGCGTCCAATTATACCGCATATAATGGCAAACAATTAATCATTTCGTACGCGCGTTAAGATATATTAGTTAATAGTATTCTCGTACGTTCGATTCAATCGAATTAAAACGTTAATGGCACGACTCTCGTCTAATTTGATCGAAAAAAAAGCGAATTATGTGAAGACAAATGTGCAACGATGACAATGCGGTTTACGTCGATTTTTATCGAAGATGATTATCGCCACGATCATCGCTATATACGTTGAGTGCTTCTGTTGATTATGCAACGATCAATTTGATGATTTCATGAAAATGCATCATGTTTCTCGCAAAAGTGATTCGAAATTTTATTATTCCACATATCTAAAAACTTAATCTCGCTGTTCGACGTGTCAAAGTAAGATCGTGTGAAATCTAAGCGCAATAAATATCAAATTTCACGTCATTTTTATCCTCTTAACGACCGGTCGGTGGTCCGACGCAGCACGAATTTCAATTTTTATTCGACCAAATCTTTTTGTTATTTTCGTTTTGTCGATAGCATTGACAGGTTGCGGACCACGAGGCTCTAATCCGGTATCGATGGACATATCAGACGCCTTCTATCTCTTTATAATCCCCTTCGGGCCACCGGGTAGTGACACGACTACGCCCAGACAATGAAGTAATTTACACGTGACCAGACGCAGATCTGAGTGTGATAATGTGCTAAAAAAACGACGTGCTTAACTTAAATGTATCGGAAAAAAAGTACAGTAGTCTATTGATGTGGTGATATAATATGGAGTGGGAAATTTGTGGAATGAATACAATGGTTTTGATCATTGAAGTTGAGCAATGTTTGGTTTAAACAATGGGTAGATTGTTCTTGAATTGATGATGAGATCGTTTAGAAATTTTTAATAAAATTACAACAGTATACTCTTCGAAAGTTTATTTATCTTTACCACTACTTAAAAGAAAATTCTTGAAATATTTATAAAGGTGGGATTTAATTGTGCATTAAAAAAATATAGATTACTGGAATAGAATACTATTGCCATTAGAGTAATATACGGTGTGCATTATTTCTGGTGCATTAAATAATCTCGTATTGAGCATCATTTTATATATATTGTGCAATGAAAAATTATTTTTGTGCATTATAAAATGAGCATTAAAAAAATATGAAATGAGCCATAGAAAAAATATTTTATGCATTGAAATGATCTTCCTCTACAGACAATACAATACAACTGTCAACGTTTTCTTTCGATAAAATTTTAATTTAATTTTAATCATATTTTAACAATTTGGTCCAATTCGATTATATTATGAAAGTTGTGAATGATGGTTGTGGGGTTGATATTTCGATCTTTTATTTATATTCATTCTAATGCATATTTTATTCATTTTAAGGCACAGATATTTTTTCAATGATCAAAACATTTTTTCGAGCAAAATGCATAATTTATTTCTAATGCACAATAATTTTATTTATATAATGCACGTTTAAATTGTCCTCATATATCTAAAAGAAAAATCTTTTTTGGTAAAAAGACTGATAGTTTTTCCAATACAAAACGCATTTCGTTTTCACATTCACGTAATGAAATCGCACAAAGGGAAACACTATATAAATCGAGGGTCGTGTATACAATAAATATAAATATAAATAATAAAAACGGACTTCCCTAATAGAATCATTAGGCGTTGGTCAGTTCACGAAGTTCCCGAAGTGTTTTATCTGTCAGTTCGTGCACCCTACGTCAGTCAATCCATTACCGTCGTGTTTGTTTGTATATCTCCTCGTGTGTGTGCGTAATATATGTATTTTTTTCATATGTTAACGATTATTTATTTTATTTCAGTGTATCATTATCACTTTTATACGATCTCGTTCGTGCGCCGCGTGCATAAAGCTCTTGTTTGACCAAAGCAACGTTACGAAATAAAATATTGGTCTGTGTCCTTATTGTGATTCGCATTGGTTTGTTTTTCACTTATCACCTATGGCTGTATATTCATTTTTTCTATTTAATGTTTTTTTCAGTACAAACAGTGTTGTTTTATCGTATAGATCTTAATGAGTCGTGTCGTTTTCCGCGTTTTTAGAATTCGTTCGCATTTGTTTCAATACGGCGTTTTGCATATTTACGTACTGATGTGTCGTTTCAAAAAAACGACATTCGTTAAAAAAGGTATACACGTTGTGGTAAAAAAATTAGTGAATTTTTTCATTAGATTTTACTATTAAAACCATATTGATATGATAAAGCTCATAAACGTATTCAATACGAACTTTTGCACACATTAATATATTTAAAAAAAAAATGATTGAAATTATACTTTTTAAATTAATGTATTTTTTATTTTTATTTTGAAAGATCAAAAATATTATAAAAATAATTTATTTTACATAATTTTTATGTCTGTTGTACTGTATTCATAATTCTATTATAATTATCATCAAAACCCAAATAATTTCAAGCCCAAACAGAATCATCAACAATTTTCCCAAATTTTCATCACTTTATAACTAAAAATTTTAGAATCAACCAGCAAAACCAAACATTTTTCTATCAACGAACCTCATATTGAATATCGAGACTGACACCGACGTATGCAGTCTCGCATCACAAAATCCGACACAAAAGCATATGAAATATGAAAAGCGACATAATATTTAATTCGACCACCGCTCTCCGAAACTCGATACCTACATTGAAAAAGATTCGGCACAAAAGGTTGAGAGCCGCTTCGTCCGCGAGCACAATGCGGGGCGTCGTTGAATAATACATAACACAAGCGGCGGTTTTCTGTTGAATTTCACGTGATGTCGGTTCGACTTTCAGGGGTTTTCAGGGGGCCGTTTTCAGGGGGCGTAGCCCGCGGGGCGGAGTCTCTCGCGCCTGCGCCCCCACACAATCAACGGTGTATCGACATTTCACTGTCATGCGAGGCCTCCTGCTGACAATACGATTCGGACATCTTTTTTTTTGGTTTTTTTTGTTATGTGGGTTTCGGTTTTTTAATATGAGAAGTATGTGGACTGAGAAATTTTCATGTAACTGAGAGTTTTGTATGAATAATTGCATTAGAATAAATTTTTTGTGCAACTGTAACATTGTTCCAATAGTAATTAAAACGTGGTATAAAAATATTATAATATAATATTGAATGATTTGATGATTTCATTTTTAACTAAAAAAAATTTGTCGTCCCAAAATTAATTTTTTTGTCAATGAAATTCAATAGAATGTTAATATGCGATTTGAGTGAGAATATTTCAGAAATTATATTTACTAAAAACATAATTAATTGTTTCATCATCAGGGTTTTAATAAATTATTAAAAAATAAAATTGACTATTGTATCAAGGAATGATATTTTACAAAGTAAACGTAATAATTTCATATAATTAAAAGAAGCCGTTAAAATATTGACACATTGGAATCTTTTCTCGTTACTCCATCCATCATTAATATTGCAGACAATAAAAATGTCAATAAAATCACTTTTTTCTACCATCGATGAATACAAATTTTTAAAATTTCAAAACGATGGCTCGGTATTTTTATGTTGATTATAATTATGAAAGAAATATTAATTATCTTTTTTATGAAAATATTAATGAAGCCATTCAATTAAAGATCAAACCATAATGAGCCAATTAAAATTATAACAAGCGAAATGACGAATGGTTCATCATATATGGTTCTGACAAATGATCAATATTTTTTTAATGAAATATCTAAAAACTTTCATATGATTAATAAATATCGCAAAGATTATGCATAAGTATGCATACGAAAAAATCGAAATATCCGAAAATGTATAAGTAAGTAGTAAGTATTATAAGTACTACTTACTTGCTATACATTTTCAAAAGTCAACGAAAAGTTATCTTAACATTTTTACTCTCCATACATTTTGAAAATATTAGTTGATTACGCTTATGATTATATATAAATATAGAGCTTATACATTTTAAAGAAACATTTTGAATTGTCAAAATTGATTTAAAAAATAAAACACAAATTTTTTTCTGAAACAAAATATAAACTTCATAAATTTCAACTCATTCAATTTCCACGTTGTTCTGGATCACCCTCCATACTAAACTATTCATCCAAAACTGCGGTCTGCTTTCGATTTGCATAGAGCACACACCTAACTCATTTCTAACCGCAAAATTAGCACATTCTCCATCGCAAAACACCGCAGAAGCTTATCAACTCGGTTTTGTCACCACACCAGAAAATCTGCACACAACTCCCAACTCCCAACAGGAAACGCAACATCGTTAACGAGTTTTGCCCGACTTTCCACGCCGTCAAAAAGGCCGAACCGTGTAAATTAACCGATCTGAGGCTTTTCTGATAGTTGACGAAACGTCGTGTGTTTATGTGCTTCGGAACAAATTGTTTATTTGTTGCAAGTCATCCGTGGCTCGTTTATTATGTGTCCGGAGGAGTGTTTGTTTTTGGTGGCTCGATAGAGGCCCACTCGAGACGCGATTTCTTCCCACAACTGCGGAGCGATTATTTTATATAAAAAATGTATAAGTGTTGTATTGTGTGTGCTTTAATAAAGTTCAATGTATCGTTTGGAGAGGTGGGCCTTTTCGGTTTTACGTGGAGATCGTTTACGGTGAAATTTTTGTTTGTTTGTTGACGGAATGAAATTTTCTTGAGTTACGTAAGAATTTTCGTTTTAATTGATTTAATTATATTCATCGTCGTTATATGCAGAGTATGTAAAAATCATTATAGGACATGTTTTTATCTAAAGTGTTTCACAAAATTAACACGAAAAGTTAATGTTCTATTTTGTGAAAACTTTTCCTAATTAATATAAGTCCGGTATGATTTCGTATGCTATTAAAAGTTCTGTTTAGTTTAGGGTCCACAAAATGTTCCATCGTTGAAAAAAGTTAAGAAACACTGACCTACTATCAAAAGTTTGAATATTTTATTTCATGTGATGATAAACGAAAATTGAATATTGAAAATATTCATTACTAGATAGTCTCTAACGTCTATTATAATTATTTACTCAACTACTGATTATATTATATTATAACATGTATCGTTTAATTTTGACAGCAAAACCAGCTTTGACCAGCGCATCGAACATAATGAAATCATTAACATTTACATCGTTTAAAATTGAACACTTTAAATTTAAAATTTATATTCATACACCATGAAGGTGACTCGAAAAACAAATTACATTTCCATATCATCATATTTCCAACAAAAACAAAATAAAACATCGACACAATCAACACACAAACACCACAATTACAAATCATACAAACTCGAACCATCCATTGCACAAGTGTTGATTTACAGCCCAATTATATCCATCCAAAGGTGTCTATTTAAAGAGATCGAAAATGCAACATTTTTTGCATATCCTTTTATGCAACCGTGCAAAAAAACCGGGAATCGCATACGAAACGTTGCATCAATATTTCATTCGGCTTATATCGAAAAAAAGCGCACAAGGAAGATTGCATTCGCGCAAAGTGGTCGACTTTCGCGATGCAGGTGCTCCGCTAACCGACTTTTATCATATAAAAGTGTATTATGTATATTATTTTTATTGTGTCCGATGTAATTTATTGACGGCCACGTGGACGTTAATGCGTTAATTGTGCGATGATCGACAGAACGATGGTCGGTTTTGTCAGAACGGTAATATATTAACGTCGACTGTGCGCAATTACGCGGAGGAAGTTTCTAGAATATTGAAATTAAATTATTGCGCTATGAGTGTGTGTTTTTTAAATTTATTGGAAAAAAGCGGTAGGAATTCTAGTGCTTTTTCCGAATTGACATTTATTAAATGTCGGTTTTCAGTAGATGAAAATTTAAAAATATTTTTCATTAAATTTCGCATACCATCTCATTAATGTTGAAGTTAATTAACTTTTTTTTAAATTATTTATATAATTAATCATCAATATATGTATATTTTTATGTATAAAAATTTCAAAAGAGAATGTCCTACTATATATATTTTTATATGAAAAAAATAGACAATGATCGTAAATAGTTTTTTATATGCTAATCATTGTCATTACAAAACAATTTGTATGCAACAATAGTATAGAATATAGATAGAAAATTGTGTTTATATTTAGGGAGAGGATGTCACTATGTATATTCAATTGACGATAAAATCCCACAGAGACATATTGTGCAACTGAACAAATATTTAGGGAGTACTGATTGGCGATCGGGGATTTGCTCTCGCATGCGGGTGTCATCCCTAACATCATCATTGTCAACTATACTGATTTTTTCCGAATCATCCCAGATCCCTCATTCGATTAAAACGAGGTTTTTCCCGGCGTTTAATGAGTCAACAGTTCGAAGATACGTTTTTTGGCTTCACGGTCATTAGAAGTCCACTATTTTTTTGTGAGGTTTTGCTTTGACACATGTACAAAGTATACATAATGGCGATGGACAGATATAATGGAGCCCGAGTCTTTTATTTGTATGATAAACCGCATCATAACGCAATGTCTAGAATGCGAGTCTCGATAAAAACTGCGTATAATAAAATTCAAATGAAGACCGAATAATATAAAGGTAAAAACGGTAGGTGTATTATGAACCATTTTTTTTTATAGATTCATTTATCATAAAGGTAATATTTTCGTTGCAGCAATTTGTGATACCGTATTAAAAAAATATTCGTTAACGACGATCTTTTAATACACAATATACATTTTAATGTCACAATCAATATAGGAAACTTAATAATTAATAAGACCATCTCATTAGCGTCCCACGAATATGAAGTACGACCGAAAAAAAAACCCGAATCATAATCGAGGCAACTTTCCGTAACACCTGTACACTTATTGGAACGTCCACGTGTTTTATTATTATTTCGTATACGTATAAAATAATAAAGCGATCAATTAGAGTGTCGGGAAAGGGAACAAATGAGATGGAGCGCATTAACGGTGGAGCGCAATCCGCGCGTTTTCCGGCCCTTTGTGCCCTAATGGGTCGTTAGCGAGGCCTTAACATCTCGCTTACAATGGCAAATGAAACAACCCATCACGACCTGAGATGACAAATATGTCGCATGAGATGACCTCCGTTATACGGTAGCTGAAGATGGAAGATCGACCCAATGATTGATCGTCTGGGTGTAGTTGAAGTTTGCGTGTTTCAATTATGATTTTTTCGGTTTGGGATATTGATTATTTGCTAAATGAAGATTAAGACTGTTTCAATGATGTATGAATGTCTGAAAAGTCATTTTGAATAAGAAAAACTTTCGATTTAAAAAAAAAATCGTCATCAGACGCAAAAACGATTCTTTCACAGTAAATGAATGAAGCGTGACGTTCATATTTTCAAAAATATAAAATTTAAATGAAAAAAATTGAATAAATATCAAACAACATAATATGTACTTTATATTTCTAAATAATTATTTTGAAAACGTATATATTTTTATATAAAAATGAGCATCTCAAATCATCGGTTATTCGAGTGGATTACGCACACGAATTCCTTTGATTCGTGACATTGATTGCCGATATTTCCAAATGAATACATACTTTTCCGAATAGATTCGACACCAAAATTTCCCAACAACACCTACGCGATATTCACGATAATCAATAATGAGCTGCCAACTTGCGATGCCTCTCAACAGTAGCAAACGGAAATACTTAGAAGTGCTTTGAAGCAGACGCGGATCTTCGCTCGCCTTTGAAACGATGACGCATCAACAAGGCTTTTTTTCAACAGTTTCGTTGAAGAAGCGCATTAGTGATAATCTATTAACGTGTGAGATCCGCAAAGTCAGAACGTTATGGCGATACCAACACTAGGTGTCGTATATTTATGGCTATAGCATGGTAAATATGGGGAGCAAATGAAGTTCTACTCTCCAAGTCAAATATTCCGTATCGAGTTTTCACATCTGACAGCAGGAAACATTTCTCGCGCGAGAAATATGAACTGCGGTAGCGCTAGAGCCTTATCTGATACGAGCCATTATTCCGCATAGTAATATATAAAGGCTGGACGAAATATTTTCGAGTTATTTTGTTCTTGTCGAAAAAAGTCTTTCCCATACTGGCGAGATTAAATCGCGAGGAATCGCTAAGCCAATCTAAACGTGACCAGAATCGGTGTCAATCAATGTTTTTTTTATCGAAAACGGACTAAAAAGAGATTAGACTCACTATGCCGTATTATTTTTATATAACTGAATCGGGCGACTGTCAATTAGTTTGCAAATTGAACGACTGTCATGTTTTTTTCGACAATTTTAAAAATGTTAACTGTTAGGCTTTCACTCGTGCAAAAAGTTCGATTGAAATGTTCTCCCCAAATACAATATATTGTTAATAAAGTTTATTTTGGATGCAAAAAAATATATTGAAGAATTTTAATTTATTTTTTTTAATTATACGCAATTAAAAATTTCATCAACGTCATTCATTTTAACGTGTCGTGTCATTTCATAATAATTCTTATAATTTTTGATAAATGTTTTAATTAAGTCATCGGTTCGGTTTGCGTGTTTCGGCCGTTGAATTAATAATTAACTATCAAATTAATTATTTAAAATTTTATATATTATATCATAAGCTACTTAACTTTTTCTAAAACTAAACATATTATTAGTTTGAATATAAATATTATAATTTCTTATAATAAATATTATAATTCCGAGCTTTTCCTCGCGAATTATTCGAACCGATTCGAATTAACCGAAAGCTTAATGACTATACGAAATTAAAATCCGCCGATGACTATCTACAATCTAAATGTCATTTTAATTGTGACATTGTGTATTTTGCACCGACAACAATGAGTTTGATCCTTGCACGAAGATAATGTTCGCGGCTCAGATGCGTCGAGATGATTACAATGCGAATCCATTTTTTACAACGAATGACAAACGACTACAACTGTTAAATGATTTTTTTTCACTTTAAATAATTTATGCGACGCGTTATTCAAAATCGAGACGAAACAAACGGACGCCATTATGCGTATTGATATGCAAATGAGCGTTTCACTGTTCTGATACTATTATATTATATTGTTCCGTTCCGCTGATCTATGTCGTAATAATAATTCATAAGAATCGCCTCTGATGTAAATTAGCGCATGCGGCATGATACCATTTTAATTTCGATACAAAAAATGATTAAACGACCACAATTTTTCAAAAGCGCGTTCCTAATTTGATAAGGTCATAAGCTACAGATTAGAACATCGGTCATTAAACTCGCTCCATAATATTCAAAAAAGATACGGGAAAAAAATAACCGAATATACCCAGACACGCATAATAGACGATTTCTAATTAAATTATACTCAGACTTTGAACCCTCGTACAAATGTATGAATTGTATACAAAAAAACATATATCGTATAGCACTCTTATTACGTTGGAAGTAAAACTTATCGTCATTTTTATTAAATACTATTTGTTTGAATTAAATTGGATCAATATCTAAATGTTTTTATTTTATACAAATTAATCGTTCGTATTTTCACGCAAAATAAATTATTAATTTAGTAATTGAATTTGTCATATCTGTATATAAAAATAATCTGTATCGTCTAGAAACTAATGTGATTAATTGTAAGTTCATTTAGAAAAAAATCAAAAAATTTACTTTAAGGTTTCTGAAATTGATATAAAACATAATGAGAAGCCAAAAATAAAAAGATTTAATTAAAAAAAAACGAATTTGATTGAATTTTTCCTTTCTGTATGTAAAAATATTCTGAGTCGTTCAAAAGCTAATATGATTAAGTTTATTTAAAAAAAAAAGTAACTTTAAGGTTTCTAAAATTGATATAAAATATAATGAAAAGCCAAAATTAAAAGGATTTAATTTAAAAATAAACGAAGTAATCAGAAAATCATGTAATTGATAAAAAAAATTACACTTACGAAAATTAAAAAAAATGGACTACATCGCAATGACTTTTGAAGACTCATAAAATGATTACATGAACAATCCAATTATTGATTACCAAATTCTATACGTATAGTTTTTTCAAGTTTTCTTCAAAAACAATTATAAATAAAAATGTTTCGATTAATCACATCCCATATAAAAATTTTACTTTTTAAACGAAGTACATACTCTTCTAAAAAAAAAAATACAACAAATTATCCATCACTCGAAACATATCATCGCATTCTCCATCCCATCAAACTCTTCAATCATCACAAAAATTTAATACCCCACATCGAATCGCGATGCCTCGGTCACACTTTCCGGAACGTTTTACATCTCTCACCTCGACAAAACCCAAAAAAAACCCAAACTGTCGCCTCCAGCACTTTCTCCCATCATCGACCATCTCCACAATCATCATCTGGTGGCAACAAAAGAAACCCGGCGGTCATTAGCCGGCGGTACGTCGCCGATGACTAATGGTGAGAGCGGAAGAGTGATGATCGATGTCAAGCCCGTCCAACCTGCGAGACTGATGTGACTGATGTTGTCACTGGTATAAAATAATATCAGAAATTGCTTGAGGCACCGGTGCACAATGGGCACAATCGTCGATAGGCTCGTAACTCAGCCGCGGGTGTTATTGTGGCCAGTGACGGTTGATGAGGTCGATTAAATGCAATTTCGAACGATCATTATGGCTCTCGGGATTCTCTGTGCTTTATATGGATGTGGAATTGCGCTGAGGAATTCGTGGAGTGGTAGTAATTCGAAAGTGTGTGTTGGAAGTTTCGTTTTTCGCGTGGGTTTGGTGTGATTTTTGTGCGGGGTTTTTTATGACACTTTTATTGTGGTTTGTTTATTATATTGAGTAAATTGTGATTGGTATAATATGTAATGTTATGTTCTAAATCAGCGATGAGTAATCTTCAGTTCATGGCCGAAGCTAGGACTTTTTAGGGGAGGGAGGCTAAAATATAACTTTGTATATGTAAGCGGATCCAATCAATAAAAATATGCTGTTTTTTTCATTCGAAGTATAATGTGAGTAAATAATAAGGCATTCAAAGAATCGATATAGACATATTACGAACATGTGATATATGTATCTCAATATAAGTCTCATAATTTAAGTATAATTTGTTATTATTTTTGGAATTCAGGGAGGGAGTAGACTCCCACGACCCCACTGGCTACGGCCATGTTTTAATCCATAAATTATTTAAATGTAATTCTTAAATTTTTATTTTTTTATTTCTTAAAATTTAAATTCTTAAAATTATTTATATCTTAAATTTGGTCAAATATTCTACATCTCACTTATATTTTTAGATCATTAATTTGGAACTGCCTCCTTTTTTTTAATCGTGTTGAATTAATATTTTGATTTCAATCTTTGTACCTATATAATATAGAATTTTTAATAAATAAATTTTTCTCATATTCTAAATCATCATTCAATTGAAGTCCGAAACAAATCTTTCTAATATTCTTATAATAAAAAAAAATAACTCAAGATGTAATACTCAAAAATACTGACTTACACCAACGGTACATGCTATTTATTCATTCACAAGTCACTTTATCAATCAATACAAACAAACAAAAATCATTGACACATTCTAAACATAAAAACATTTCCAATTCCGCAAGCACACAATTCCCATCAACGAAAAGACCCACATACGCCAAAAGCGCAACACGCTCTCGCAAAAAAACACACCAAAAAATCAAAAGCCAAAACTAGAAACGCAAAAAGCACACAAAGGGGACGCCGTAAAGATCAACGCTCTCACGACTCGAAAGATTTGAATTTTCGTTTGAAGTTTCCCGCTCCCGGGGGAAAAGCGCGCCCGCAGCTACGAAACGGGGCAATACACTTTCGTGCAATACTATTATTCCACTTATTTGCAAACTTTTGTGAGTCGCACAGGCCCGGTAACAAAGGAGGAAATCGCGTTAGTCGCGCTTATATGCCGCGGAATTGATTCCGACCGGGAAAGTGGGGGTGGAAAATGTTAAGGAGGGGGGCGAGGGACGATGTCCGACCTAACGAGGTTTTTATGCGGATATTGTGCTTAGGGTCCCGGGGGATTTGGGGGGTTTGTATGAGCTTTTGGAAGTGTCGTGATTTTTTTTTTTTTGGGATGTGTAAGTTTTTGGGAGTCGGGTTTTTTTGAATGCGGGGACGTTTCGGTCGAATATTTTTTATATAGGTTCGTATCGTATATAATTTATATTATATGACATCGTTTGGATGATTATAGCTTTCCGAATGTTTTATATGAAAATCTATCTTTTAGTGCAGAGATGAGTTACATTTTTTGTAGCGGAGCACAAATGAAAATTCGATAGTCTCTAAATAAAGTGCGAGCTTTTGGAAGTGCGTAATTTTTTTATTTTTAGGATGTGTATGTTAAGTTTTTGGGAGTCAGATTTTTTTGGATATGGAGACGAATATTTTTTATATAGGTTCGTCATATGCAACTTTATATAATATAATATCGTTTGGGTGATTATAGTTTTCTAAATATTTAATACGAAAATTTATCTTTTAGTGCGGAGATGAGTAATATTTTAGCAGGACATAAATAAAAATTCAATAATCTCGAGATAAAGACCGGAATTCCAAGTAAGGAATTCAGGATAAAATTTAATTTCAAAATCTCTAAATTGATCATATTGCGATTCAAATTATTCTGGATTATATTGTTACAATATATTATACTAATCATTCCTGTGATGAATACAAAGATTATAGGATAGAATTTTCATCAATGATTGGATCCCTATCCGCAATGTTCAAAACCCTAAAAAAATAATGTGATTTCATTATTACAGGGCATATAATTTTATAATCAGAAAAAGTAAGCAGGTTGTACTCAAACAAATTCTATATAAGTAGTATTAATAATTTTATAAATAAAATTGTGAAAAACTATAATCAACATTCATCACTTTTTTATTAAATCTAATACATAACTTCGCTTACATATTGACCGAACTAACAATTAATGAACTTAACTTTATAGATAAATATAAACTGGTTCAATAAAGCAAAAGCGTTGATTATATAGAATAAGAAAGTAATTAAAATTGCTTAATACGAGTGGCAAATTATAATCGAATCTATCAAAACCGATACGGTTGCAAGTCGTATGGTAATTAAACATGTTGCGGTTTTGCGTATCGACCGAAAGTGATTTATATATTATTAGTTCGTTTGTGGCCTAAAGCCCGGGGCCTGAAAACAATGGCGTTTGCGAAATTAAAATGGCTAGGGCGCATGCCTGAAATTTCCTCTTTTCAGCCACTCCCGTATAGAGTCACCAAATTTTTATCGATAAACGTACATATACATAAGTATATTTTGAACAATTAAAATGTACTTAGTTTGTAGTCGATTTGATTTATTCGAATTCGTTTTGTGTCTCGAATTTTCCGGAAATACTTTTGGCCACCCTACTCTTGTATATGTACTGTTTGGGATACTGTTCCTCCGGGGTGAAAAGGACAAATAATCAAATTGGGCTAAAGCGACTCCGCATCGATTTGTTACACCAACGATTCACCTCGAGGGTGATGAATAAAGTATGATTTTTGTTTTGAATTCAAAAAAATATGAAAGGAAAATTTTTGATTCTAAAAAGATAATAATATGCCTTGTTGAGTTTCTTTCAAATGAGTTTCAAAGAATTTTATTATTACACAAATATTTGATTTATTTCCTTAATTCAATCTGACTAAATATTACAAGATTCATCAATTAAAAAGATAATTACTTCAAAGGGGTTTCGATATGGAATGAATGGAATTTATTTTTTTTACACTTGATAACGAAATACGATACGAATTAAATATTCGAAGTAAATGTTGAAGCAATATTTTCATAGTTAATTATTCTTTTGAACTTTATTTCTCATTTCGTATGCATTACAAATTTGGAACGAGTTTTACTTAGAACATGCGCATATTTGTAGATCATAGCGTGCTCTGTACATTTGAAATCGGTCTTTTAAAAATATATCTAATACACGCGACATAATATTTATAATATATTATGTTCACTTTGTCAGGTTATTCGATAGGTAAAAGTCAGTGGTCCATGCGTGTGTTTTAAAAGAAGCAATGTGTATGGATAGAGAATGAAAGCAAACACTTTACACGGTAAACCACATTTCAAATATTTTTGTGTCTCAACAACTTTTGTTTTATCGTTGGACAAACAAAAAGTACGACAGGGCTACCCTCTTCTAGACACGAAACGGTTAACGGAAAATAATCAAACGACTAGCTGTCAAAATGTGAGGCGCGATTTTTATCTATAATTCGAATTGAGGCATTACATCGAATCATATAGCAGCCCTAAAACTTAAATTTATAAATAAAATATTTTTTATATGGATATAAATTAATTTGAAGAAAAACGCATAATCATTCTATACAATAGAATCGATTTCAATGTAAAAAAATGTAATTATGAAGAAAAGTTTCAATAACGCTGAATTAAATAGAAGAAAGCGACATTACGTTTCACCTCGAAAAGCTTTCAAACAAAAAATTAACTGAATACATAACTAGCATTCACCTTTGCCAAGTCATTGTGTATTTAGCTCGCTTCAATTAACAAAATTTTAACGAAATCATACAAATTACATTAATAAAAAAAATAATAATAACCACTAAGCATATTCGCAAAAACGGCCCAGTCACATACGAAAACAAACAAACGTATTGAATTGCAAACGTATATACTTAATATCGTGGAAAAATAACACTGAAAAAAAGGCAACTTAAAAGTCTTTGCCTAAAAATATTTACTTAGGCCGCACGGTCCCCTCAGTATTATTTTCCGTCCTTTCGCGGCGCCAAACGTTTCAATTGGTCGTCGAAAGGGACCAGAAAAAGCGTGGAAAGAAAGGAAAAAATAAATAAACCAGATAATATGGATCCACTCGGAGAAGGAAGCTCGTCATCCTTTTAAATAACGTAAATATTATTCCCGTGTTGTTACACGGGAGCAAGCCAAAACGCGGACAGGCTGTATCATCGACGACGCCAATTTGACGTTGGCAAAATGTTGAATCATCGTGTCTAGTAAAATATTTATGGTCCTGTATCAAAATGTGTCGGTGAAGCGAATGGGCGTAACTTCGGCATCGGTTTTATTCAAATTGTCCGTCCGGAGGCTTTGTTTGGTGGAGGTGGGCGAGTGGACTTTTTAAATGCGCGGTGAAACTTTTTAATATGCCTGAAGCTCGTATTAGTAGTTTATATTTATTATTTTTTTTGTATAAGGAATTCAATCGTATATTTTTACATATTTTAGAAAATAATAAGAGACTTTTATTTGGTAGAAATGAGCGAATAGACTTTCAAAAGATATGTTATAAAACTTTTGAATACTACTAAAGTTTATAGTATTTAAAAAAATATATTGATATTGATTAAAATTAAAAATTTCATCGAATAATATATATATTATACGTCGTATAAGTCGTTTTATTTTTAAAATATATTTAGGGTTTCTGATTATCTGGGTTTTCAAAACCCGTCGGGTCCGGGTCCAATATTTTAAAAACCCGACTGATCCAAGTCGTTCCGGATCCAAAATCAAATAAATTAAAAACATCAAATATATAGTCAATTTAGTGCTATCCAATTTCTGAATGTGTTGCAGTAACATCTTGATCTGTCTGTTATGATTTAGTCCATTTTGTCTTGTATAATATAATTGAGTGTAAACTTATTCATTAACTGACAAAGACATTTCATTTATTTTCGGTGAATTTTCTGTAGGTGCATTGATTGTAGGTGTACTGAAAAATGCATTGACCTGTGGTTAAATTCGAAAATTCAAAATATTGCAGACGGTAATAAAATTCAATGAGGGCACTTATGCACTTTCATACGTATTTCTGACAATGAGATTGCAATACGTGACGCATTTTGGAAATGCATTGTATTTTTGTATTCTATTTTCGGATATAAGATGCTTCATTGAATTTTATTATCAACTTCAGTATTTTGAGAAAAAAATAATAACAAAACATTATTTAAGTATGTGTGCAAATAACGTTTTACGTACTTTATGAGGGATGAAAGTTGAAATTTCTGCTTTGATTACAAGAGCTTGTCAGAAATGTGATGTACCGATGATAAACGATTTCCTCTGCATTTGTTTTATTTTTTTTCCATTGGTTGAATATTTCAAGTTGTTTATTTTATTCATGTTTTTTGCCTATATATTATTAAATATGATTAAAAAATAATTAAACGTAATAATGCATTTTGATTTTTGCCAAAAATGTTTAATTAGAAAAATTTAATTCTACATAGGTACCCGGACTCGTCGGGTTTCAGTCTCGGGTCCGGGTTTTAGGTCCATTACCCGGCGAGTCCGAGTCCGGGTCGGGTCGGGTTCAGAAACCCTAGATACACTACATATTGAACTTTTGAAAAATGTAGTAAACTTTTCACTTAAAATTCGTATTAGAAATTTTCATGTACCAAGAAATATTGAAATATTTAAATTCAAAATTCAAGCACTTTCATGTTTCATAAAATGATAATACGAAGACTCGATCCGATGTTCAACCTTGTGCATTGACGCCTCATTGTATCACTCGTGGTTTTATGAAAAATAAAAAATTTCAAAAGTCATAAAATACAATTTCGCTAATGCATGTATTTTAAGCTCGGCATAGCCTTGGTACAACCTTAATAGGTAGCTGATTGCCATGAATACCATTATTTTCACATCTATTATTATAATTTCACATCATACACGTTTTTTAAGTACGCGCAAATTATGAATAATGATACTCGAAAATAAAATGTTTATTTAAAAAATCTCAATCATTTATACGGCAGCGGGAAAAATAAATAGACGTGATCTAATGATTACAAAATTACACATGATACAAAAACAATCTCTATACAAATTATTCATAAAGTATTGCGAGGCGTAAAATTATATCTGTTCATCATATTTATGAAGTGAAAATTTATTTTTTTCCGGTGGTATAAAGTGTGAAAAATATTTTTAATTTTTTTTAATAAATCGTTCAAAATTTATACTTATCTTTAAACAAAAATATAATATTGAACGTTTTTGAATATTTCAATAGCAATACGTCTAAATAAGTCACTTAAAATCGATGATTTCACTTCAAAAGCGTGAGAGTGTCACGCAACATTTTTCCAACAAATCAATAATCTCCAAATCGTAAAAGTACATAATTTAAGAATCACACTTGAAGAATCCGTTATCGAATCATTCCCAAATATCCCAATAAACCACTTAAAAAAATACGAAAATTTCACTTAAAAAAACGCGAGAGTATCATGCAACATTTTCCCAACAAACGATCCTCAAAACACATAGTTTGAGAAGCACATACTTAAAGAATCCGTTACCGTATCGATTCGATCGATTAAACGCACTCTTTTGTTCGCTCCTCGGTCCATTATCAATTAACACGTTGGCGCCCGCGCGCCATTCACGGCCCACAATTCGTCAGCGTCACAAAGCCGACGCAAACAACGAAACAGACATGCACCTCGCATTATTCTCGATTATTCGCCATTTTTTCACGCGTGCGAGTTAACCGCGCGGCCATAATCCGCTTGTATGCAAAGCGCGCACAATGGCCGCCGCGTAATAATATAATTAATCCGGTTAAATTCGATATGCGGCACATAAACGGTCCCCGAGGCGTGCAAATTGCCGAATTTCGCTACGTGTGGGTGTTAATGGCGTTTTCCGATGGCCATTGGACGTTTCGGATGAATATTGATCGGGTTTTCGAAGCGGGTTTTGATTTGTATTAAAAATTTGATAATATTTGCCGTTTGGTTTGTGTAAATTTGGATGATTAAAATTTTTTTTAAAAAACGAACAAAATAGTGATCATGGTCAAAAAAATGTTATAAGAAACACCATTAAGATTTTGAATCAATTTGAAATGTTATTTTGATAGAAATAAAGCGATTAAATATTACATACAGCATTATGAACATATATGGGTCAAGCGGAAAAAAATCTAAATAGAAAGTTTAATTAAAATTAACATTTACTTACTTTGTCGAAGCGTACCACAAAAAGGAAATTCGATAATGAGCGATTGATGAAAAAAAATCAATTTCGACAAGCTATTCGGGGCGACACGTAACGTTTAATACATTTTTAACAGTGCTTCTCAATTATTGACACGAAATATTGCGTTTTAATAACCGGACGTGACTTTTATATACATTTGTAGCATTGAAAGACGGTGATTTTCGGGGCACGTTGCGCGTTCTACGGAGGCTGTATCAAAGTGTTAATTTGCTCAATATACATACATAATTATATGGATCACATTTAATTTATTGGCGAGTCCGGTTTTGTCCTTCTTGTAATCCAATCAAACGTGTAAAGCTCGTTAATTTTCCTGAGGCTCTTGGCCTCAGAACGAGAACAAGCGTGTACGGTTTTAATATTTAATACCGTTCGTCGTATCGAAACGAGGTCGTTTCATTTCAAATGGATTTATAATATTATACGACATTTCGTATTGATTAAGACATAAAATTGGATAGAGGTATGTACTCGAATCAAAATGATTTAGTACATACCTATCTAATGATAAAAGTGTAATCATACGAAGTAGTATTGAGAAAATTGTCAATTCTCAATATGAGACCATTTAGATGACAAATTTTGTATTTGTATGAAATACTGAAATTATTATATTACTTATGATAAAGTAAATTATAGTTTTTTTATAAAAAATAAGGTAAGTAGTTGAAGAAAAATGACTAATTGTAAGTAAATCGATGTTATGAAATATTGAATATGTAAAAAAAACTGTTGTTCTTTCTTATAATAGAGGAAAATTTTCAGAAAAAAATTTGTAATAAAAAATAAACAATAAATGTGATTGAGAAAACTTTACTTTGTATTAAAAAATCCACAATTAATCTATTATTATTTTAAAAATTAATTCATCGATTTATGAAAAAAAAATTAAATCAACCTAAAAAAGTTTCGACATTGTAATTCTAAGTACCTATATTTACTTATTTATTTATTTTTGATAATTTATCAGCTCACAAAGTTTGAAAATTAAAGCACTCCAATACCACTAATATCTGAAATAATTTTCAATACACAAGGATACGTTCGAGACCAATTCAAAATTTTTTTCCAAATCGAAACTCGATTCGTTCCGCGTTCACAAACGGAATGCGGTACCCACAAAAATACACTCACAAACATCTCTCAAAAGCGAGGCCCCCCGAAATGTAAATAATAAATCAGGGGGGTGCCTGGCACGTTAAAACTGTTATTAATTTGTCCGTGATTTGATTTATAACATTTCGGCTATACGGATTTCGATTTGACGCCTCTCGGCAAGCATTGCTCGGTAGCGGACCGGTAATTATGACATCAAAAATTAAAATTACACCTCCGTTTCCCGCTCTTTTTCTCCGGTTTTCGAATGCGAAACTCCAACTGTTTATTAAGCGAAATAAAATTTAATTATCGCGGCCGTTTTTGCGATTGTGCGTAGCGCGGTTGCGCAAAGTTTAACGAAATCGTTCTTTATGTGTCCGCGATACTGTATCATTATTATGGTGTTATTATAATGTGTAATGTTATGTTATATGGTTTTTTTGGCGAATCGATGCGCGGTTGCGTCTAACACGAGCGATGATTATATTTTGATGGTCGTCAAGATGCAAAAGTTAAAATTAAGACGTATTCAACTTAGCGTAATTATCGTACGGGCGATAACATTATAATTTTATGCTCTTGTATAATTATTCGTAATTTTAATAAATGGTTTTGATAATTATTTAAATTTTATAAAGCAGAGATGTTCATATTATTTTTAAATAATATTTGCGTGGAAAATTTGTGCATTGAAAGTGAAATTTCATATCATAAATTTTGTTGAATGTTTATCGATGGCCTTAGTTTGTACTGAATCAATTAAGTCGGATTTAATTTTTTTTTACCATATTCAAAATAAAAAGAGATTGTTAATTAGATTTGGATAATAAGTAAGTATTTACTAATATTTAAGTTTTTTTTTTAAATAATGTACTCAACGATTGCTACATTAATCCTGACATTTTTCAAATAATTGCAAAAAATCAAACGCATAAATTTATTTCTAATTTTATTTTTTACCAGTAACAAATATTATAATCGGGGCCGTTGAGGAGAGAAAGAGGGATAAATTTCCAGGGACAGGGCTATTTTGAAGGCCCGAGACCGATTTTGAAAATTTTTTTGTTTCGAATATTTTTTTTAGGAAAAATCTATTTTTGTAAACGTATGGTTTTTTTGGTGAAAATATTGGACACTTACAAAAAAAATTTCGAACTTTTGTCCCAGGGAATTTCTCTCTGCAATCCTAATTATTACTATCAGAAATAATTATGAAGAAAATTACTTAAGATATTTCAAAATTCCTCTCATATACAATTCAAAACTACGCTCCTATAAAAATATTTCTTTAAAAAAAAATTACTTCTTACATCTAAAAAAACATCATCGTCCGATCCATACGATTCAAATTTATCATAAATCCATAGTACGATTCAAATCTATCATAAATTTTTTCAACTTGAGAATCTTTCATACATTACATACTTGCACACGATAATTTTGACGAACGTCCGAAATTCAAACCCAAACACGTATGAAATTTATGCACAACTATCCGCGCACGTATAGAATTAACGCGTCACATTTGAAATTAAACATTCGCGTTTTCCAATTACCCGCCGTATCGTTACAATATTATAATTGCACGCTCGGCCACGGCGAAATCGCTATGTTTGCACAAAAAAATCACTCTAATTACACATCGAACTTAATTGCTCTATGAGCGGAATATTTGCACGGAAAAACTCCGACATTTTCGACTATCGGAATTTGATGGATGCGCGTCATCCATCCGTGCAATTATCATCGCGCAAAAAGCGGTTTTTATTCATTGTTTTTTTGAACATTTTATTATTATTATTATTGCGTTTATTTGTTGTTATTTGTATGCGAAAGGCATCGTGCGTCGAACGTGTTAGCGTTTGAAAGGAAATCGCACAAACACGTCTATCAATCGGAGAGAAACGTCTTGTGGTTAACTCCGAGATGCTTCAAACGAGTTTTCGAAACGATCGTTCGACTCAATTTGTACTTTTATTTATAAATAATTGATGAATAAATAATGCGAGTGTCTATCGGACGCACTTCGCGTAATAATAGATTCTTGCACTTTGAATTATTCAGATACGTTCGGTGAGATTGTGTTAAAAACTTATACATGGATAAAATAATTATTTAAATGGTGGGTTGTTTAAATTTTATTAATTGACTATTTAGTATAATCATACGGTTTTTTTGAATCGATAAAGTCGGCGAATTTGCCGTCGGCCATTGTTCACCCTAAAACGCCTTTACGCTGGTTATTTATTGTTGTTAAATGATAATATGCTTTTTCAAACGTTAATTAGTGCTAGATTAAATTTTATGCACGAGCGGTTAACTTTAAAATATCCTTCGTTATCGCTGACAAAAATCTAACAGATTGCAATGCAATTAAATTTATTTCGCGATTAAATTCAATTTTGCGCGTGTAATAAAGAACGCATTATGGCAAAATGACAAAAGGTAAGCGATTTATTTCCACGAACGCATTCCATTCAATTCAAATTTCGTTCACTAATTATTTTTAAGTTTAATTTAATGATCTTAATTAGTGTATAAGCGTCGAATGAATTGTGTTTTTTTTCCAGCTCGCAAGGCTACTATGTAACTCGTATTGATTAGCATATTAAATTTATTATATGAGAATTTTATAAGGGCGAAGTGTGACTTTTCGTGTTAGCGAAAAATTCCACTGTTATAATATGATTTATGAGCAAAATCTTAGCTAAATATAATAATCCGTATATCAATATAATTTTAACACTACGATCATGCATATAAAATTCGAGTTATATTCGAAAAAATTAATACATAGTTCATTTGGAATGAAATATTCGGATAAAAGTAATTTTTTTTTTCACAAAAAAATCTTTTATGTGTATAAAAGATTTATTACTTGATCGAGCATGTAAAATTAATATAATATTTCTATTGGTATTATATTACGTTCGCTTTTACAAGCTACAATTACGGTTCATTTCAAAAAATATGAAAACGCACTATGAATTTCTAATCACGATACATTTTCTCGTGTTCCAACAACATTTCCCAGATGCAATTTCCCGGAAAATCCTTCCACATTATACCTATATAATACTAAAAAAAATAGTAAAAAAACGAAAACACAAGGCGTCGCGTTTCAGAGCGTTCGCAGTAGGTACCTCGGGGGCATTATAACGCCATTAATTATGTGAACGTGAAAAAATACACGAAAATAAAACGTGCCGGACGTTTTTTTTTTCTTTCGGCCAATTGATAAGCCGAAATAGCTCTTTTTTCCTCTCTTTTTTTCACTCGTATTATTGTATGCGTGTGTGTGTTATTTAGAGGCGAGTCGTTAGGCGGGCCCCCCTAGATGATTAATGGTCGACAAAGTATGAAACAGTAGCGGACAAATGGCCGAAAACGAACTGGGACCTCCGAATGAGTCGACACTCACACCTTTTGTCGTTCTCGGATGGGAATTAACACTTTTTTTCAAAGATATTTTCGAATCCGGTCGTGAAAAATGTCGATAATTGCAATAGAAGAAGGTCATGAATAATCTTAAGCTCCGTTGATATTCAAAATATACCTTTCGAATGTTTTGATTAATTAAATAACACGCGCAGCATAATTGAGACGTGTTTCTATTGTGTAAAAATATTATTTATCCATAAATCATGTTCGGGTAAGCGAAAAATGTGCGCACAAAGCACAAAAGTAATCAGATGTGAGAAAATACGCGTTGAAATTCTACAGGCTTTTATATTTTATTGTTCGACGAATGTTAACCCCTTTTTCGACGTTTTTGCGGGCAAAGCGTCTTAATCATCAGAAACCGATCAAAACCAGAAGGGGTTGTTCCACCCTTAAGCCGCGACAACAAGAGAGATGATTCGTAAGATTAACACCGGCCACAATGGCTGTCGAAGGAATAAAATACAAATAATAACAGACACGAAACGTCTGCAGAATAACGCACAATATAACAAATTTGTGTACGCGGAAATTCGAGAAGTCGTCAACATTTTTTTTTTCACAATAAATAAATTTAAATGCGAAGTTTTTCTCACGGATATGAATGCTGACTCTTCTTCGTGTGAGCACTTGAAAATTTCTCAAGAATGAAAAAAGACACTCGAATTTTCTTTTGATCTAAGCAGTGGGTTTTTTGCGCGCGTTTTTTTAAATAAATAAAATATTTACGGGCGTCATATATAGTTTTTTTTTTTCAAATGTTTAGTGATACGTACGAGATAACAACACCTCTTGAATTCGAACAATTCTAATGTCTTTTTCGTTCCGACCACGCTCGTTGGGTCCGCATAAAAGGCTTTCCACTTTCAAAAGATCGTGAAAAGGATTCGAATAACCGCATGTGCGTTTTTTAAATGAAACCGCAATGTATAAATATTTTATGTGCAATGTTTCAATAGTCGCTTTGTATATAACAAAACGCCGATCTTTAAGTTTATATTATTTAACAAAAAAAGACCGCAACTCATAGAGAAACGTGTTCACTATAATAGATGAGAGAAAACCGACTTTTCCGACATTATTTTCAATGATGTTTGTATTTGAAATTTTTGGCATCAAGAGTTCTTTTTAAATTGTTCATACAATATTTGAAAATCTGATAAAATATTTGTTTAATCAATTTTTTTAATATAAAAGTACTTGATAATTTTAAGAACAAATTTTTTTTTTGAACATTGAGAAAATTCAAATCTAACATACATCTAACTACTTATCTAGTCTCATTTCTTTCAAATTTTTATAAAAGCACAAACCACACATCGAAAGATCACATGCAGCTTGTCAGCTGTGTCCAACGCCATCATCATCATCACATTTTATTTTATTTACATTGTGAAAATCCGACAATGAGCCGCGTATACGTTTCCCCAACAATGGCGATTCGGCAAAATCGCGTTATACGCCCTTTTTACTCGCCTCCAAAACCGGAGTATAGGTATATTATACAAAATCGAGTACATTATACTCCATCACCTTTCGCATTATATTTCGCGGGTATTCGCATACCTGTATACTCTATTGTGGTGAGGAAAATCCGTCACAGTTTCCTGCCTAAATGCGCCTAATCCCCATTGTTGGATATATGGATATAATGGACACACCCGTCATTTAAATATTTCGCGACACCTTTTTTTTGTTATGTATGAACGTGCTCAATGATTTTCTTTGCGGGTTCTCTAACGTGTTAATAAATGTTCGCGCGAGCGTAATTGATGTATTGCACAATGTATGAAAGTGTCGTATTGGTATAACGGCGTTATTTTAATATTAGGGTTATTTAAATTATTTTGATATGATGATTTAAATTTTTATTGTGGTTATTATACAGATTTTTTATAAGTAACATGAAAATTTTTAGAATCAAATGTCCATTTTTTTTTCCATATCATCATTTTTTTAAATTTCAATGATTTAATTTACTAAAATAAAAGTTTTATTGACTATTGACGATAAATTAAATGACACATTCATGGATATGATCATATTATATAAGTACTATCAGCCTAAAGCCATTTGTATTCAAACTTTATACGATGGCTAAAAAATTGTATTGTTGTTTCTTTGTAGATGTTTTTTTGAAAAAATATAAGTTGAATGCAATATTTTTTTAGAATCTATATTCTCATCAAATTTTATATTATCACATTAGTAACAATGGTTTAATTTTGTCTTCATCAGTTCCTAAATTTTACATTGATAACTAAATAAGTTAACAAGAGAAAAGTAGTGTTGGTCTATAGATGTGATTGTACAATATAATATTGACCTAAAACTGTTAAGCAGTACTTATTGTTAAATTGTTTTTAGTATCCAAACTTTTAATAAATTATTGTATCCTTATCATCTAAAAATAAACTAAAACAGTATATAAAAAAGTCTCGTCAATGCAATGGAAGTTTCATAGACGATAATAAATATTCAATTACAAAAACACGACCGAAAAAATAACTACAAAATCAAAAATCAAAAGCCCAGTCGGATCACCAGTAGCCGTCGCTGGATCCGATACAAAAATATCACACAAAACCCGAGCTCATCACAAATCACTTAACCGGACTCCTGGCCCGAACTACTAATGATCATTTATCGTTTTTCCGTTTCAATGTCTTAATAGCGAAAGGCGAGTTTCACGTTCCGTCCATTAATAAAAGGGGACCCGGTAGCGGCCAACGATTAAGAAACCACGGATTTTCATAACTGCGGTCCTTAATCTTTCTAGCGTATCACCTTTTGAACGTTTAATGCTATTTAATTGCCGGTTTCATACAGAAACAGATGCTGCTACAAGAGAAGAAACGGCCGGCCGCAATAAATCACGTTCACGATTCGGTTTTTGTTCGCGTTTTTATTCCCGATTCGGTTCGACGAATGATACGGTGGCTTTTTTCGATTATTTATGGGCGTTAAACGTACGTGTTTTGGCCGCGTGTGGAATTCGGTCGTGGAATTATGAGCGTCGTATGCAAATCCGGAAGGGAGGTGTGTTTTCGGATTTATGCGGAAAAGCGTATCGAAAATTTTTGTATGCGTATATTTTTCTCGTATTTTTTAAATTTAAATTTGATTTTTTTTCATAGATTTTAGCGTAATAAAAAAATGTGTGAATTTTTAATGTTGTAACGATAATAAAAATTATAATATTCAATGAGTTTTAAATTTGAAAATGAAATGTATGATTGAAACGTGATATGAAATGATGTTAGACAGCGATTGATGGTTCATCATAATAAAAACATTATTTTTAGAGTATCTTAAAATAATGTGTTGATACATTATTTTAAAAAACATGCCTATATATTCACGTATCATATCCCTAAATATTCAAATATCTATAAACAAGATCAGATTTTTAATTCAAAACCAAAATTTGTATACTGTTTTTTAATATTCAAAATAACCTAAAATGCCAAAATTTATCTGATTTATTCAAAGCTTTCATATATACCTATTCAACACTAAAAAAATATTCGTAAATTTTCAATCGTAGGACGTATAAATTGTGCAGATCAAAGAACTCGCATATGATAAATAAATAGAACCTTACCTGTTTTTAGCAGCGGCTGCTCTATCTCGTTGCCGTCGATTTTTGAACCAGTTGCCGACCTGCGTCGGAGTCAACCCCGTCGCCTGCGCCAGCTCCCTCTTTTTGGTCGGATTGGGATACGGGTCTTGAAGGTACCACTCCCTCAGCAGACTCCTCGTCCTCTCCTTGAAGCAGTGGGTCTTCTGTTCGCCGTCCCATATGGTCCGAGGCAGCGGGAACTTCTTTCGCACCCTATACTTGTCGACGGGACCCAGCGGCCTCCCGCGCAACCTCTCCGCCTCCTGGTAATGTGCCTCGAGCCACATAGCCTGCAGCTTCCCGTGCGAGTCCTTAGTGAACCGATGATGCTCCAAAATTGCGTATAAATCTCTAAAATTGCCGCTGTGAAAGGACACGATGGCGCGCGCCCTCAAAACGGCTTCGCTCCGGTCCAGCTCGGCGACATTGGGGTGCGCAACAGGCAGCGACCACAAAAACCTGGCCAGCCGTTCTATGTCTCCGCTTTCCTCCAGGGTTTCGCAAACGGCGGCCACTTGGGAAACGGTGAAGCTCAACGTGGGCAGGGGTAGCAAACGGGTAGGCGCTGCCCAGGGCGGAGGGCCGGGGGGCGCCGGCGCGGTGGCCGCGGCGGGGCGTCGGGCCAGCGCGCCGGCACCACGCTCTCCTGTACGACGCAATGTTCAAATAACACACGTGCGAAATTGTCGAAAAACCGATTTGACAGGGTGCAAAAGTCGCGTGATGGCCGCCGCGACGGCCGCGAGGCCGCCCGAGCCGCGGCGCGCCCGGAGCCGACTGGCCGAGCGAGCTTACGCTAAGCCACGCCCTCGAGGCGGGACTCGTTCGTAGCCGCGCTGCAATTGGTCAGATCAGAGTGCGGTCGGGTCACGCCCTTTTACCCCCTCCACTCGGCCGATTTGCCGTATCGCCGCGAGCGACGCGCCGCGTATAAACGGTTACGTAAACGGCGGGCGTATTACATCAATACGCGCGTTTTTGATACGTCCCCCTCGCGTCCCGTACCCGCTCCTTCGCCTCCCCCCGGTGCTGTAATGTGTGGTGGGTGTGTGGGGCGTCGGAAGAATGTTTGATATTTTGAGATTTTGGCTGAATTTGTCGTTCGTATCCGTGTGAAGATGTGAGTTTGTAAAAGTTGAGTCTGTCGAATTTTTTGATTAAAGGGAAAATTGTGAAAATGTTGCACGTTTCGTACACTCGATAATATCGTGGAAACGTTTCAATGGTATATTGTACAATTTGTAGATATGGATAGGTAGTTGTGTAATTTAGTCCGATTTACTGCTAGGCTATGCAACGTATCGTGATTCGGTACAATTGGTTTCATTAACGTGCGAATCCCGTATAACGAGAACGACGGCTGTTATAACGAATAACGAACAGACGACACTTTACAAATACATACACACTTACACGTGCAATGTATTCGATAACGAATTGCAACCACATTTTTATTCATTTTAGGGGACGTTTTTTACAATATAAGAACAAAGCAATTTCACACTTCAATCATTCTAATATTTCACATCAAATCGGAAAAAAAAAAACTTTTTCAAAACTTTGATTTTAGGTGAACGTATACCCCATCTCGGTCGTAAAACTGTTAAAAAGATTCTGAAATATAGGAGGGGCGGTTTGCGTCGAATATGTGTTTCAGTGGATACGAAAGGAAGGGAAAAACGAGGTGGGGCCGTAAGAGCTGCTGAAACTCTATCGATTTTTCAGGCTTATGACACAAAGCATATCGAAGATATTGAATTATATATAAGACTCCGTTTATATACAGAATCGGATATAACGAAGCGGTCGCCTCAATTATCCTCATACGACCGTTGAAGGGTTCAGGACAATTGAACAACTCGGAACTGTTTCATTGAAAAATTAAGCATTAACATTATTACTTATATTTCCTATTTAATTATAAAAATATGTTGTAATTTAATATGAAGTGCCAAATTGAGCGGTGTTTAGTCGATTATATCCAGACCATTGAGTTATTGAAGGATATAAACTACGAAAATCTTTTCTAATTCCTAATATGGAGCTTATTTTTTTTTCTATATTATTTTTCGTCACAGGATGTTTTTTCAGGACTCAGCGCCGGCGCCATCGCTCCCTCCACAATGTTCGTATGTTATATTTTATTTTATATCCACATATAAGTAGTAAAGTCTGTCGAGATGACAGATAGACTTGACTGAAGCCACTCGGCGACGACTGACAGTTCACAAAAACAAATGTCGAAAAAGCGAAACAGACAAACAAATATAATATTTTAATGGGTCCAGCGAGACGGGTTCAACACACGCCCAAACCGTTTGATCTTCGTGTCGTATTAATGTTATGTTTTACAATAAAAATACGAGTGAAATCTGTTTCTATTCACGGAACGAGACCTTTTGAGAATCGTCGAGTTTCTTTGTGCATTTGCATAAGGTGCGTTTCCAAATGTTGTCTAGTGGAAATTGCATTGTTTATCGAACAAAAGACAATATGTGCTAAAATAACAATTGTGCATTTGCTTGTCCAGCTTGACGAACGTCGTTGGTGGCCTCGATTCGCAATTTTTCCTTGTAGAATTTCGAATAAGGTATGCGAGTAATAAATCTTATTTTTTATTTCGACTAGAGAAATTCGGGGTAGAAATCAATTAAGGAAAGACAAGGTGTTCCGAATGCCCGTGACATTATAGCACGCACCTTTTCGTATTTCCCCTTTCCCGTAAAACCCTTTAAATACGGGATCTGAATAATTTTTGATTCGTAACGCTATTGACTCGGGATTATATTTTTTTCGGTGGTCGTTTTCAATATCATTTTGAGGCATTTGCATATAATGAGAAAACATGAATTTTGATATGACGATTTTATCGTGAGAAATCACACAGTATTATATAACTATTGCGAAGAAGTCGTGTAACAATGAGAACGAGAAGTATTTACGATAGGATAATAATAGACGAATCTAAAATCCGTGTTAAGGAATGTACTAATTGACTTGTTTGAATATTTAGAATACTTTTGTGAAGTCATTCATTTAATTTTGAATGTGTTGGTTCCCAGAGATCACAAAAGTTTAGCAACGTCTTGTGAGGTCAATAGTTGGATATAAATACGTATCTTTATTTGGAATTTGTCAAGAGATGATTCATTGATAACTTTTTCTGTATCACAGTGGAAACTTTTTTATTTTATGTGTCAAATTTTCAGCAATCATCAAATCGATATAAAATTCAACTTGGTCAATAAATAAATACGAGTAGGTGCAATTGAATCATTCGATTTCTATATTCGTGTCTTCAAGAATGACAATCTTTTTACACCACGTTACAAATAAAAATAATCAAACTCACAACAACTTTGGAAAATCCTTATTTTTTAACTTCTTCAAACCCAACATTTTTTCATTCTAAGACTTCGTATTCTGACCATATCACGCGTCCCGACACATGTTCATGGGAATTAAGCGCATTTATTCGAGTCACGTAAGGGAAAACTCTCGGTCTGGTGGGTCTAAGCAAACGCTTCGTCGACCATCCATGAAGAGCCACAACCCACCCAATGGCGGACGCGTTACAATTACACATTACGCGATAATGATGCGGCAGGTGACTCGTTCGACTACATGTATACGCATTACATACACACAAAGGGAGTCAATAATGATCGGTGCGCGAACTCGCAATCGTATGGCGACCCTAATACGTTTAATGATGGCGGACGGAAAAGATGGCGATCGGGTAGATAGCGCTCGTTTGCGTCGTTAATGACGCTTTTCACGCTCGATTTTGTATTTTTTTCTATTTCAAATAATAAATTAGGGTTGTGTTGTTGTTTGTATGAATTTTTAGGAAAATTGGGATGATTTTATTGGGGTTTGGAACGTGTTGAAGTTTTGGTTAATTTGTTCTGCAATTCTGATTGTTTTAACGTTCGATGTTTGATTAAATAATATGTGAAAATTTATTAAATTGTATGTTATTTTTACGTAACTGCAAATAATAATCACCGATCGTATCGGTGCGTTGTGAATAAATTAAAATTAAAAAAGCTTTTATGTTTGTAGCGTCCGCAATGCGCAATTTAACATAACAAATACGACGTGCGATTAACAAAATGGCTACAAAATCAAATGATTGTTTTAAAAAAAAAAAAACATATTTTCATGAACGCACAGTTATACAATTACACTTCACAACTAGAAAAATAAACATATTACGGATCGCAATCTCAATCAACAAATTAATTTTGCAAAAACTCCAACGTCGAAAAGCCCAAATATCAAACACCGAATCGAGCCTCAATTACCGACACTTGCCGTAATTGCCTTTTCTCGATCGGACCGTTTCCTCGGAAGTCTATTTGAATATTTGCAGGGGCGCGAATGTGCCGGTCTTTGTTCGAATAATCCGTTTACGATATTTGATTGATACGGGAGCGGCCATTAATGACGTTTATTTATGAAAACACGTCAGTTGTGGCGGCTGACGCGGGTCCGACCGTTCGAAAAAAGCAAATAAATAAATAATAACGAAACGCCACCATACGCCATGATATGCTTACGTTGTCGACACTGAGGGATGCCAATGTGAACCGTTGGTTTTTGGAACGGTTTTTGAATTTATTCGATTTTTTTTCAGGGAAGATCCTGTGCGTATATTGTCAGTTTTTTATATGAAAACATTTATAAATATGTAATTTAATATATTTGTTTTCTATGGTCGAATTGTTCGATTGATTGTTGTGAAATGGTTTTGTGCAACTGTCGCCCTTCGTATGGAACGAAACTCAGGTAGCGAAGAATTAAACTTGGCATCCCTTTTGTGTGTTATTATTTATTTATTTAATTCGTTTTTTTCTGACATTCGTTCTTGTCCAAATATACTGACGCCGGTTTGTCATTAATATTTTGAAAATACTCGATGATATATAAGAGTGAACAATAAGAGAACTTTCCTATGTTTATTTATTTTATTGTTAATTTGTCGGCTGCCAGCCGTCAGGAGCACTTCCTTTTCTCGATGGCGATGCTCTTTTACAAAAGACGGTTATTTTACAAGACACTTTCCCCTCCGATACAATAATGGCCATTGAAAATTTTTCACAAAATAATAAGCGAATTTCATTGTATTTGTATTTTTTGAACATACTTTTTTACAAAGTGAAATGTATTGATTTGATACAACTTCTCACATTATTCAAGATTCGTTGCAAATACATTTTTATTCATTTTCAATATTTGATCTTATAGAATTTTTTATTGATTTGCATTTTTTATACATACATTATGTATCAACATATCCAATTTATATTTATTATAATGAAAAATTAATTAAAAATAAATTTTATTATTAAATCATCGATTTATAGTATCAACAGACCAGTTACAGATAATCATATCTTCGTTCCACGACGTTTCGAAATCATAAAAATAAACAATTTTTTTTTGAAAAAAATCATATGTATAATTCAAATATGTATCTTTATTGAACATGAATTTCATTCATATCGAATTAACAGTTTTCAAGAAAAAAAACATGTAAAACAAAACTTTTTGAACAGCACAAATATAAACTTGTAGGTACCACAACATAAAACTTCAATATGACAGATCATCAAATGACACCGCATCGAAATTTTAATTTCGATCCGAATACCTTCCCAAACATTTTTTCATAAGAATTCCAGATATTCTCAACCCGAAAACGATTTGAATCAATTAAGAGCGTCGTACCGCTGTTGCAAACCGATTATGGCACTCGAGTGTGTACACACGAATCTAATCAGATTAGAAAAAGAACTGGCGTGGCATCATGCACTCATGCCAAAGTGGATCGTGACCGTTTGTTTCTTGTGCCATCATCATCCTCGAACACCACTCGACCACCATTAAACACTTCTTTTCGTAAACGCGCGCGCTACAACAGGCGCGCCAACTGACGCCGAAACAGCGTTGCGAGTTTAGCCGGATTAATAAATTATGTTTGTAAATTAAATCGGTTAATGTGCGTGAAAGTTCTTAATATTTTTAGTTTGGTTTTTGAAAAAAATTGAATTGGAATTTTTTTTTATAAATTTGTCTGATTCGTGTATTCGTAAAATTTTAAAATGATCAGGTGAAAAAAATTGAAATTAATTTTATATTGATTTGTATAAATGTATCATTGTATTAAATTTATATAAATTTATTACAGAACAATGATTTTCCACTATCACCAAAAATTTCAAATATTTTTCCTTACAAAACAAAAAAATGTTACCTACTTATTTTCATAAATAAATATTGAATCCATTTATTGTCAAATGTTTTTGAACCGACAATATCATCGAACATCACATCCATTGACTGACTTCACTACAAAACGCTTAACTTTAATTATCACTAATTGTAAAATACAACTAAACTGACTCGGTTCAAGTATAGTAGATACGTAAAAAATAACTTATATCTTCATTTTCCATTGATTTCCATTGATTCCCACAAAAATTTAAAAAAATCACATAAATAAATAGCTGAAGTACCTACGTATCTGAATAGTTCTAGAAAAAAACGAACAATTTGATATAAGTAATATAATTGGAATTCCAAAAAGCAACAATTAGACTCGCACCACTCCCATATCAAACAAGCACATCCCAATCATACACAAAGACGTTTCAACGCAAAATAATCCACGTCACAATTACAGTTGTCTACGTACCGTGTTTTGATACGGAACCGATTCGGTGTCTTTAATTGCGTCGACACGTTTGACAACGTTAATAATCGCGTCAATCACCGATCCATAAAAACGGTCGATGATATCGCAGATCGAAGATCCACAATGATTAATTGGAGGCATTGTATTAGTACCGCGAGTTATTTAGTACGATCGGCCGCTTTTTTTGTTTCATGGTGTTGTTCGTTTCGAGTCCAGTCGTCGCCAACATTTTTCGATGCGGCGTCTAGATACGGCGCCGCGGAATGGGGCTGTTTGTTGCAAAAGTAGATATGTTGAGAGAATAATAGTTTCTTTATCATAATAAAATGGGTACGAATGATCGGAAAAATGTTTGAATTTTCGATTGTATTATGTATATTAAAAATACTTTGTCTTGAAGTATAGATTATATAAGGTAACGACGCCAGTGATGGACCATATGCCTGTAATTGACCATCTCTCAGAAAAGCATAAAAATTAAGGTTTTTAAAGATGATAATCATTCAGAAAGGGTGAGTACAATAGATAATAAGTTTTAATAAGCAGCTTGTCTATCGCCCAATTTTCTAAAAATTGTCATCTATAAAAACCTTCATTTTTACGGTTTTTTGAGAGATGATCAACTACAAGTACATCTTCCACCACTCGTGGTTTTACCTATGATGTTAATTAATGAGAATGACTTCTAAAATTTTAAATATTCAAATACCCGTTGCTTAATAATCTCAAGTTTACAACATGTAAGAACTTCTATCTATAAAATAGGTATATTGCTCAATTTCAGGAACAGGATGTATTTGATCTAACATGACCTTACATAAAAAAATATATGATTTTGATTTTGTGAATTTTCAAACTGAATACCTTGTGTTGTGGCCGCCCTGTCAGCGACCACTCGCTGCAAACACCAAAAAGTGACGAGTCATTGCACATAAGAGACCACTTTGTGGTAATTTGGACATCGTTTTTGAGAGCACCTTGCTGGCTATGTGCCTTCGTGTACTATGCGCTTAAAACGTCGACATTTTCATATAATTTTAACCGAATTAAATACAGTAGAATATCGATAATATAAATAAACTATCGACCTCAATTTAGCACCATCTTATTAACCAAAATAATAATAATAAATTTTTATTAATCGCACAAACATTTATTATACAGTCAGATTACCATTTCGAAACAAGTTGTAAATTGCAACAGCTATTGCACAACTTTTGCACACCGATGGCTATTGTTCGTGTCGGATGATCCATAAAAATCGCATTGCGCCGGATTGTCTCATCTTCTTTTAACATCTTCATCGGGACCACCCGGCTGTCGAGTGCTACCACTTCTTAGCCACCCACCAGAAGGTGGTAAATCTTCTTCGGCAGTAAATTCGATCGTGTTGCTCGATGACCCAAAGAAGGAACAATGGACTCTTTGCCACCGTTGCAATTTCGAATGCAATCATCTCGGATCGATTTCAGAGATGTGCATTGTATGGATGCAGAAATAATTCTGTTTTTGAATTAGCCGCTGTTTAATAGAAAATGTGTTTTTTTGTGTTGTTGCGTTTTGATTTAAAAATTTAATATTCGTCTATACGTCGGACAGGTTTAACTTTTGAACTGCAATCCGATCGGCTACTCTTTGTCGCGTTCGTCCATTTAAATAAATTGCGTCATTGTGACCACTGTATAATATGGCGACCACCCGCTGTACAACTCTATTTGCATTTTATGGGGACAACCCGAAATAGAAAGGGCGAACTCGACTAATAACTACACCCGAATACAATTTTACATCAAATTTCCTACTGCGAATATTCTCAACCGAAGGATTTAATATTTTCACCACAAAATAACTCGAATAACATTCAAATCTGAATATTCAAATCAACAAAAATATCATTTTTAATCAATCAAGTGATATTTATTACAATAAAAAGGTACGTGAAATTTTAGAGTAGAAGATGTAAAATTTTATCAAATGTTTTTTTGTAGATTTGGTTTTACATGGAATCAAACAGGTTCATTTTTTAACATGATGGAACTTCTTTTATTTCCGGATCAGACTTACGCCCCTATAAAAGTTTTTCTTTAAAAAAATCACAAAATCAAACTAAAACATTAAACGAAAAGCTTGATAAGCCGCACCGTTAATCCGCCGCCCCAAGATCCGTTAATTTATTATCTTTTCCATTACATTCGCCAATATTTCCGACTCACGGTTGCAGATTACATTTCGCAAAACGGCGTCGCATAAACTCGGTTGAATTATTGCGACGCGCTGTGTCATAAATCGCGGTTCGAATGGGCTTTTGTTCGCGCGTGCCGCCTTTTCGTTCCGACATTGCCCACGTGCAATTATGCAAACGAGCCGAATTTCAATCGCAGTCCACCGCCGACTCCTAACAGATGTTCGGAATCGCGAAAATGTCATGAAAATGCGAAAAAAATGGTGAAAATCGCGCGTGTCTGCGATATTTGCGACCCGCTGAACTTTCCAAAGTCGTTTGCGTGTCTTCGCTTTTTTCGCGCAATTAAAATATGTGCGAGGAAAATATGATATTTGCACAAGTAACGATAAATAAGCGTTTCTTGTCGTCGAAGTGTCTTGTTAACTTTTTGAAATATGTGTTTGTTAACGACGAGAGAGGAAAATTGTTTTGATGATTGAAAAGTGCGTAGTGAGTAGTGTGTTTGCTTTGAAGTTTATGAATTTTCTTATTTACTTTCGTTTCATTTATTTTTTTTTTATTCTAGATTATTTTTTATAAGTTCTATTAAGTATGTTTTACTATCAAAGACGTATTAAGTATATTATGTTTTGATGAAGAATGCATTGAATAAAAAAGATCAATATGAATGAAAGAAGATTGTAAAATATTTCCAATCAAAAATTTATAATAAATGATTATACTTTCAATATAAGTATGATAAAAATAAATAAAAATTGATTAATCAAGTTTATCTAGTTAATATAAGAATTCAAGCTTGATCAAAATAGTGATTGTAAATGTAAATTTAAATACATTGAAATTGTATATTATACCCTTTAAAATTTAACATGTGAATTACCGTATGAAAGCGATAGACGGTATTGTGCATCATCCGAAAAAAGTCGTCGAGCATGATGTATAAAGATGAAAGCATCTTCCAGGTATATTACGGCAAAGAGAATCCCAAAAAGAATTTTGAAACGAAACGCATAAAACAAAGACAAAAGAAGCCATTTTTACGGCTTGCTGACTCCATTGCTACTTTCGCCCGCCGGCTCCGCTACAATGGACCATTATCATGTTACTCATTTAGCATTTCTGTTAACTCAAGAATAACGCAAGTACATATTCTTTTTTCGACTGGTTTTTTTTATGGCTGCTCTTTCGGCTTACAAACCCATATCCACTTTTCCTTTTTGCCACCGAAACGGAAACGCGCACCGCAATTATGTTACACAATTTTTTTGCAATGCCTTTGTTACCGATACTCAATGTCGATATGCATCTTGTACAGATTACGGTTAACTCTTGATGATATCAAGTGAACTCAAATGGATTTAATTATTCTTGTATTACGTCAAATTAAGGTGAATTTTTTGAATTTTTATACGAAACAAAAGGGTTTTGGATAATTCTGGCTGGTGGCACAATACAATATCGTACAATATGAGGTCGGATAATTTGATAGGTATATGTCGGCCTGTTGCGGCTAACTTGACGGGCTTTTGTGTGTCTTTAGTCTAATTGAGTGTAAAACGAGAGCGAACCGCAAGCGAATACATCACGTGTGTCCGTTCCATTTCTGTATGGGTGGATACGATTTGGATTCACCCTTTGAGCTTATTTCAATTTTGTCTCGTTTCAAATTGAATTAATTTTGTAAAAAAATGTTTAATTTATTTTCGTTTTATTATTGTATATTAAAATTGGTGTTCGAAAAATTTGGTGATGTAGAGTTGATGGATCAGTTTTGACGAATGCATCGATTTTTATCGATCATCGAAATCGAGTAACGAGTGGCGTTACCAATAAGAGGACGTAATTGTGTACTTGAGACAATAAAAATATTGACAATGTGACAATTAAAGTTTATAAAAGCTACATACTTAACTATATCTAATGGTGATTTTTTGTTCGTAATTTTTCATTTGAATCTGATCGAAAATTTATTGTATAAAAAAAATCAACTTCTCTTTATAACGTATCTGATTGAATCAATCATTGAATTTAAAACAAATACAAAATGAAACACATGAAAAAACCAAAAATTTTCAATTAATAAAAAATTCAAAACCCTTATTCCAATCAAAACTTTCCCTCAAAACTCCCAACTGATTAAAAACTCACCAACAAACTCCCACACTAAATATTACCACGTCAAAGTTTGAACACCACACAGACCCAAAGTATAAAGCACGTACGTCTTCTCCTCGATGACGAAGACAGATCAGAATATGGCTCGCACAAACAGCCCACCTAACGCCCACCCCCAAATCCACCCTCCCCATACCCATCCACCCCCAGACCCTCCCATCCCTTATCCAGACCCGTCTCTTGCCGCGATCGATAGCCGAGACGACACTGCTACCTCTGCACCACCAAACATTCCCTTTTTTCCTCGCCACCCCAAAAGCCTCCCGGCTCCCGGGGCGAATAAAAAGAAAGATATTTTCTTTGAGAGGTCCCTGCGAATCCTCAGCTGCGAATCAGTCACACGAGTGGCGCGAACAAAGGAGCGAACTTCAACCCCTTCGCGCCCGGATGTACATATTTAATTTTGTGTATGTTTGCCGATTCAGAACTTGGTGTAAACAGAGTCTGGATTGAAAAGTTTGCCGAGGCTTAAAATATTGCTAGTCTGTTAAGTGCTGGGATACTTTTAAAGCTTCGACATCCTTCGAATTTCCGACGGAGTTGCTTCGAATATATTAAAAACGGCGGTGTGGTTAAATTTTCGTTTTTATTTCGAAAAATTTATATTCTCGATACGTATACGTGAGATTTTATTATGAGCGACGTTCGTTTCGATATTAATGAACGTCGTATCTGTGAAATCATCGAGTTTTTTACGTATTGACACGACGGAAAAAAATATTGAAATATGAACACTTACGCGTACGTAGATTCGGTGTTTCGTGTGGAAGCAATCGTTCGTCGTTCCATCCGACGTTTGATAGATATTGACACAATCTCGTCTCCACATCTTGGCGTCTCATTAGGCAGCAGTCTGCGAGAGCTGGAGATGGAAAGGGAGGATCCTCACATATCCAAGTGAGAGGGTGTGTCTCTCGACGACTGGAATCCTCAATATCGAACAATCAAACGCGAGAATATCAAAGTTTTTTTTTTTAAACATATGTGAAAATTAACACCATCACAAAATTTTATAATCTGCCCTGCTTATATACAGCCTAAGTAAGTATATGTATAACGTATATTACATTCTAAAAAGATACTTTTTCTAAAATCTTCAAAAACTCAAAAAAAAAAACTATAAAATTATATAGAAAAGGGTGCGATTTAACTGTGCATTAAAAAAATATAGATTATGTCTTAAAACGAATTACTTGTGTACAAGGATAATATGCGATGTGCATTATTTCCGGTGCATTAAAGAATCTCGTATTGAGCATCATTTTATTTGTAATGCGCAATGAAAAAAAAATTTGTGCATTACAAGTGAGCATTAAAAAATATGAATTGATCAATAGAAATAATAGTTTGTGCATTGGAATGATCTAAATGTGGCAACGTCGACAAAGTAAGTCTTCCTCCACAGACAATACAATACAACTGTCAATGCATCATTTTGTTAAAATTTTAATCACATTTTAACAATTTGGTACAATTTTATTCTATTATGAAAGTTGTGAATAATCGTCGTGCGATTGGTATTTCACCCTGTCCGCGTTTGCTGCTTGCCTACCTTTATTTATATTCATTCTGACGCACGTTTTATTCGTTTTAAGCTACAGATAAATTTTTAATGATTAAAATATGTTTTCGAATGCACACATAATTTTTTTATTGCACACTAATTTTATCAAATTCTCAGGTTAAATGCACATTTATTTTATAAATACGTTCAAATTGTCCTCATATAGAAAACACAACTTTCAACAAATCATCATACATTCTACATTCAACGATAACAATTTCGATAATACCCAATTTCCCAACACTCACAACACGACAAAACACAACCCATTCCTCGACATATCCAAAACCCGACTCTGGCCAAAGTTGAGCGCATCTGTCCCGGGATACGCGTATCTGACGACGCTCACGTTTATGGGAGGATACGAGCAAGGAGGGAGATCCTGTCACTCAGGATGGCTACGTAATCCGCTTAGGGTACCCACAGAACAAGAGCTTCTGCAGAATCTGCTCTACCAATGGTCCCGGTCGCCGAGGAACGGGAAAAGGAGCCGGGAACGGCCGAAGCAGAATATTCTCCCCTTGGAATTGCGAGTTTTCGCATATTATAATATGATGTGGGTGATTTTTTTTTGGTTTGTTCAAAGTGCGGTTTGGAGATTTTTGTGTGTTGAGTCGATTTGATTTTGTGTAAGTGCAGTTTTGGTTTGATAATGTTTGATTTTTTTTTATTTTGTATACGAATTTGGTCTAATAAGAATCATTGTGCAATGATGATGGTGAATTGACATGAATTCAATTTGTTATTTTGTCTAATTATTTAAAAAAAATATTTTAAATACTAAAAAATCGAATATCTTTCAGTTGATATGGCAATCAAGTTTTCAATTTAAAATTGAAGACATTTCGATTTGTGAATGATTTAGTTATTAGCATATTTTGGATTACCTAAACTTAATTCTTATAAATAGTCTTTGATTCAATTTATTTTTGATCGAATTTTATTTAAATACACCCAATCCTCTTTTTACACGGTTCCAAAATAATATGGTTCAAGGAAGAAGAACCGATTATAAATTTTCCAGATTTTTCACTTTAATACGATATAAAAATAAAAAATATAAATGAATTATTATGCCACAATGGTAAGATTTGGTGCAGGACAGTTGACTGTTATAATTATATGTATGTTATTATACATAGTTATTAAATAAAAAAAATTCCATTTTATTATTTTTATTTTTTTACATTTGGATGGAAGTTCTATCTAAATATCGTATATTAATGGAACCTATCTCAAATTTTTGTATGCCCACCATACATTTTTTTATTCGGTAGTCTCTGAAACGTATCCCGGTGTAAAAAGAGGATTCCATGTATAGGTAAGTACTTATTTTTATAACAAACCCACCGAACATCCTTCAATAAATCAATACGTAAGTAATTCGCAAACAAACAACCAATACAATTTTTGCGGTCAATCTTTCAAACCTTAAAATTATTATACTTGCGGTCACAACTGATGCAAAAACTACATAAATTTATTTGCACAAGACACCATCCTCTTCCAATTTCCACTAGCAAAAAAAAACCAAACGAAAAATAATCTCCAAAAACAGACCCGTCATACGAAACCGTTCATAATACAAATATAATACAAATACCGATTTTTTTCAAACGCGCACGCGCACCAACAATATCCTCAAGGCATTATGTGCACTTTCCGCGAATCCGTCAAGTTTGCACTCGCGTTTTTTTTCCCCGCCCGTTTTCAATCTGGCAAATCTCCTATGATGTATCCTGCTAACTGACCGTAATCTCTGCCATTCATACTATTATTTATCGACGCTTTGTGCCATCGCATACAATAAGGATTAAGCATGCGAAATGAGCGTGTATGCTCGCAAGGATTTGCGGGTTTGTAAACCGAAACCGGCCGTTCAACAAATAAAAATGGATTGTATTAAAACGAGGGTGTTCTGTTTGGGTGGTGGAGATTGTTCAATTATAATATAAATGTGTTTTTTAAGTGAATTTTAAAATATGATCATTGTAGGACTAATGAGATTATATCTAATATGAGATCAAAATTAAAAGACTAATTATTATGATAATAATTAAAATTTATTTTAGTGAATCATTCGAATCCGAAAGATCGTCCTTTAGAGAATTCTCTCGCAAGAGCAACAATCCCGGTTTTATCCCGGGAATTCGAGGTTCGTCCATGAATGAACGGAGTTAATCCCGAACGCTAATGGACCGTCGGATTAAAAATCCCCGGATACGTTTTTCTAGAAAATTTTACGACTGTTTTGACACGAGCTCCTCTCTCTCGTAATCTCCATCGTGTTGTTCTTTCTGCTCTTTTTTTTGGTACGTTTTCGTTTTATTTTCTTACGGTCTGCGGTCAGCCATTGTTGGCGAATTAGCGCCGAAAATCCGGCGGCTTAAACACGTGGAAAATATGAAAGGAATTAATATTTTTTTTACGTTGCAGTACTTTCGGATTTCTAAAATGGATTGTTTGTACGATGTGTCACAAAGTTTTCATGTTAAGTTCAATTTTTAATAAATATAATCAAACTTTGTTATAAATTTTCCGGTACACGATAGACTGGGTACAAATCTAATAGGTACTGGTTTATTAGAAAATTAAATATTTACACGTTTAATATACTCAATGCGTATATATTAAAATAAAATTATGTTATCAATATAAAAAAAGTAAGTAATTTATATATACCTAGGTACATATTTCGGTTTTTATACATAAAAAAAAGCTTGAAAAATTACGGGAGTTTTGAAAAATTCTTATTTGAACACATAATTTAGACAGATTATAAAGAAAATTTTCATCAATATCGTACAAACAAATAAAAAAATAACATTTTTAAACCAATAATATATGTATTAGCAAATCTCGTAAGTAATGTCGTATTTATGATGGTCATTTACGATCCTCAGTTGTGTGGTGTTTTGTGTTACATTGATCACATGCATTCTAAAAAATGTATGTCATTACAAAATTATTTAGATCGGAAAATGTTTAAAAATGTAGAGGAGGTGAAAAGGGGACTTTCCGAATATTTCGATTCAAACCCAACACAATTTTACAAGAAAAGGATCAAAAATTTGACAGGAAATTAATAATAATCATTCAAAATAATACCATATTACTTTCGGGATAGCGTAATATTTTCATTAATTATTATATATCATATTTAGCGAGCTGGTTCCCAAATTTTCCGATATTCACATCAACATCCGCATTGATTCCCCGAACCGTTTCACATACACACGATATCGGATATAAGCGGCCAATTTGTGGACCATATCCGATGTCTTTAACAGTAACGAGAAAGCGCACACAGCTCTGAAATAACGATCGGGATAATTGAGAAGCGGCTTCCGATTTCGCACGACATTTCCCGCGATTTTCCGCCGGCAAACCGAGAAAAGACCGAGCCGCACGACCGCCAACTGCAAAACTCGAAGCCCTCCACGGCTGCCAACTGCGAGGCGGCCAATTAGCGCGGCTCGCGTTACCCGCCCGCCATTCGATCCCGAAATTAGACGGCGCCAAATTATAAGGGCGCGTCTTCGAAAATTAGACGGGAATCGTTTGGCAGCGAGTGTAAGTTACGGACTCGTTCACGTTTGAGTAATGACGGTATTGCTTCGACTTTGGCAGAAGTCGGTTCGTGTACTGTGTCGTTGTGAGCTCGTTTCTGTCGTTCGTTGCCTAGAATTAGAAGTAACGCTGATCCCTTTTGTTCTGGGATGGTGTCGAGTTTTGTATCGGGTGCTTGAATTTGACGCGTTCGCAGCGCCATCTATGATTGTATCGCAAAAGTATATGTTTATTTTGATTGTGTATTGTTTTGTTTTTGAACGAAATGTTTGGTCATTATTATTATTTAATTAGGTAGTCAGTATTAATAATAAATGGTTTGTATAAAAATGAAAAAAAAAATGGTTAGTATAAAAATAACAGTTGGAAAAAGTTATAAATAATCAATATGAAACTCATTTTTATTATACAGATTTATGTAGATTGCATTACAACCAGATTACTAAAATAGTTATATTTTAATAATGTATTGAATAAAAATGTAGATCCAAAAATATAACACACACATTAAACTACAAAATACAAATAAGTTAAATCTAAATCTTTAGTCTATTTCTGTTCCTGAATTTCTAAATAATAACATTTTAATTGAAATAATATATAATCACATTTTATCTTATTTTGTCGGATGTTTAATGACAGTGCCAGATATAAATACCGAACAAGAAAAATGAGACCCTTTTATAAATAAGAAAAGATGGAGCTGAGTTGATAACGGACCTGGGTTGATAATGGACCGGAGTTGGTAATAAACCGAAATTGAGAATGAGTCGAAGTTGATATCGGGTTGGAGTTGGTAATTAACCGAAATTGATAGCGAGACAAAGTCGATATCGAATCGGAGTTGATAATGAACCGGAGTTTATAACAGGCCGGAGATGATAGCGAACCGGAGTTGATGGACCGGAGAATATACAACTCCGACTCAATATCAACTCCGGTTCGTTATCAACTACGGCTTCCTTTCATTATTAATTAATGTGAACTATGTTATGTGGTTTTGGAAATTGAGCGCTAACATTGGTGTGCGCCAGTGTCGATGTGTGCCAACGTCGTGTGCGCCAGTGTTGGTGTGTGCCAACGTCGTGTGCACTGACATCGGTGTGCGCTAGCATCGGTGAACGTTAGCCTTGTGTGCGCCAATGTCATTTGAGCAAACGCCTATGAACCTCGAGTTTGTTATGTTCAAGTAAGCCGTATCCTATTTACAACTGTCATTCATATAACAGTTGGTGTACTTGTTTTTTTTTTCATTTTCATAATATTAGTTGGTAATCTCAACTTGCTTGTGACAAGAGCTGTCATTGTTTTAGGTTATGTCGGCGTCGGTGTTCTAAATTGACGTCGCAATGAGATTCAGTACTTTTGGCGATGTTGCTTTGGGGGAACCAGAACAAGATGCAAATTCAGCACTCACAGAACTCGACAAAGGTAATATTTCGATTTTAGTTTATTTTTTATCATTCCAATTTCATATTATTTCAAAATCAAATTTGTATTTGCGTTGCAGCTCTCCGATTGGGACGAGTCGGCGAACAATGCGAAGCCATCGTTCGTTTCCCCAGATTATTCGAAAAATACCCTTTCCCCATCTTGATAAATTCGTCGTTCCTCAAATTAGGTGATATTTTCCGTATGGGAAACAACTTTTTGAGATTATGGGTTTTACGCGTTTGCCAACAGAGCGAAAAACATCTAGACAAAATTTTCACAATAGACGAATTCGTACGTAGAATATTCAGCGTTATCCATTCGAACGATCCCGTAGCACGAGCCTTGACATTAAAAACCCTCGGAGCTGTAGCTGTCATAATACCGGAGAAACAAAACGTACATCATGCCATTAGACGAGGACTCGATAGTCACGACAGTGTCGAAGTGGAAGCTGCTATTTATGCAGCTTCTAACTTCGCCGCTCAATCCAAAGCTTTTGCCATATCCATGTGTAATAAAATATCAGAAATGATCAGAGGGCAAGCTACGCCAGCAGGATTGAAATTACAATTAGTTCCCGCTTTGAGACACATGCATCACGATGCTGCGGCCGCTCGGCCAGTTCGTGCGCTTTTAACAAGACTATTGCCCAAAATGCCTGCCGCTCCTTTTGTGAGATTAATGCTGCACACTTTGACTGATCTCGCGGCTTCCACTTTGATCGATATTCCTGATCAAGTATGTGTTTTGTTGAAGTATCGGAATGAATTGTGAATTGTAACTGATTTCTTGATGTTAAAATATAGGTAATGCTATTACTTGAACAAGTCGGAGCTGCCCGTGCGTCGGTACGAAATGCTGCTGTCGTCGGATTGCGAAAATTAGCGAGAAGTGAATGCGCAAGTCTTTGGCCTGCTGGTGCTACACATAAATTAGCCGTTGAAGCAATTTCACTTATCGATACAGATTTATGTACTTTAGCGAGCTGTCTCAGCGTTATTGAAGTAATAGAAGTTGTTTGAATTTAATTTTGATTGTATTATCTGTACATAACTATATTTTTAAATTATTTTCAGCTTTTGATGAAAGATCCAGTAATGGTTAGAGCACATATGCATCCCGATTCCAAAGTGAGAGAACTTTGTTGTCAAAGTATTTACAGTGAAAACCTTCTCATTGCGTCTAAAGCTGCCCATATTTTAACAATCATTGCGATTCATTGGTATTTTTTTTAAATAATTTCGATTTGAATTATTAGTACTATAAATACTTAAATACTTAAATGGATCATAATTTTCAGTTATCGAGAATCTCTCCCGGTACATGACATTGAAGAACTCATAATAGGTTTAGAAAGCATAATAATTATTACAGGCCAAGGAGAAGACGATAGTGCTAAACTTTATCAATTGAAATTAACTTTGAAATGTGTTGTTAGTAAAACAATGTTCAAAATAACTTACATTATGAAACTAGTTTAAAAAAAAATTATATTTCGCTTTTATAGGTGCAAATTTGTGAATGGTGCGAAGAACAGTGTACTCGTTTAGTCACATTAGTCGGTAACGAAATAGAAGAAGCAAAAGGACAAAGAGTTGCAGCACTCGCTTCGGCATTAGGAGCATTAGGAGCTCGTCATCCTGCCCACGCTCGTACTGCACTTCCGTCAGTTTTACGCAGACTCGCTGCTGCTACACCACAAAAGCAAAATGATAAAATCAAATCAGAAGGATCTGAAGATGTCGAAATGATGGACGTTTCACTGTAAGTTCGATGTGGATATTTTTTTCAATAAAAATATAATATTTTTTTAATCATTTTCGATTTCCCAATAGAAATAATACTGAAAAAACTGATGAAGTAGAACATGACACAATAGTAGTTTTGTGCACTATAGTATTTCAAGTAGTGGCTGGTCATGTTTGGCCTCCGCAAGTATTGGCTGCTGTCGAAGCAGCGATTTCATCCAGAAATCTTTGGGTACATTTCCGAGTGGCACGTGCTGCTATGAGGTACGGACAACACAGCGTCGGAGCAAAACTGTTAGGCGAATTGCCTGGTCGAGCTGGTAGTGAATTAGCTCATCATTGGTTATGTGCGTTGCAAACGGTAGCCAAAGCGGAAGCTACACTTCAAGCATCTTCACAACAGGATTTGCAACAGGCTCTGCGTACTGCTATCACTTATTATCATCAAGCTATGGCTGCGCTTAAGGTAAAATGTCTTATTTGTACTTATGAATAGCAATTGTATTAAAAAATATATATAAAAACAGGCAGGATGGTCAGGAGGACAATGCGCTGCTTTTCAATGGGAATACGTTCGAGTTCGTGGAGAAATGTTAGGCGCTTTAGCGAGAGTCCTCGCGGCGTGTCGAGCATTTTGCGCACAACCCCCACCAGCTATTGCACATACGCAAGCTCAAGTAAATAATTTATCCTAAATTTCGTATTGAATAAATAGAAATATTCATTGTATAGTAAAATTTCAGAATAGCCGCGATGAATTTTTACGCTGCGGTCATATCACCCAACAATTGAGAAGAGCTGCTGCCGAATTTAAAGGGTTAGCGGAGAGCTATTGTCGTCTTTATCAAACTAGTTTCGATGCTGATCCGCCAACACTCGATCACTTGCAAATGTATGTTTTAATTGTTTTTTTTTTTTCCCCCATTCCTATTCGTCATGTAATGATTCTATAATAATTAATTTCAGATTGCAACAAATGTGTTCGTTGATGGCTCAATCAATGGAGCGAGTATCAACGGCAAATTTACAAGAACAAAGCGCTGCAGATTTTATACATACCCAAGGTGATTTATCTTATGAGGCTTTCAAATCAAGTTATTTTCAATAATCATTTATTATTTATTATCGTTATTCTAGATTTGTCGAATTGTTGTCTCGAATCTCAACTTTTAATCGCTACATGCCAAAAAATTAGCGAAATATCAATAATCATGACTGAAGCGCAAGATATCAAACCTATCATCACGCATAGAGTACGTCATATATTTTTCTGTTATTTTATCAAAAAATTAATATGTATATTTTCTTTTTAAAATAGCAAGTCGAATGTATATGGCAACAAGCTGCTGCTATTTGTCACGCTCAACTACCACTACCGAGATTTTTGTTCCAACCTTTACAAACCACTACGGTTCGACTTGCAATCAATCCTGTTTCAAGACCTCCAGCGGATCATCATCCTGTGCCTTATAATCAGCATCTCGTAGTAAAAGTAAATATTATTCCCAAATATTTTATACATGTTATTGCGATTTACATATTTCGAATAACTAAATCAATTTCAGGTCGAAGGTGTTATACAAACTGGTCCACGTGCAGGACTGTTCCGAAAGGCTTCAGCAGTTCAATTAACCTTAACAGCACATGTTCAAAGACCTCCGGATTCAAAGGTAAACCATTTGTATTATTTTACAATTGATAAATTACAATTTTCAATTTCAAACTGATTTATTCCAGACTGAGCAACCTGCACCTTTTGTGACTTTGACGGAACGTTTAAAACCAGCTCATGACTTCTTTTCAACTCAATTATTGGTAGGTTTGAGTGGAGCTACCGGTCAAAATATGACGAGTGGAGGTACTTTTGCTTTGGTTGCAGTAGAAGCTGCTTTATTGGATGAAACTGGCGCTTTGTGGCGCACTGGACCTCGAAATACTTTACTTGTCAAAGTATGTATCTGATTGTCTAATTTATTTTGTTACTGTTATGAATGTTTTTAATGTTTTTTAAATCTTTTTCGTAGGTGTTAGAAGATCCTAGTGCGAAAGGGGTTCAGTCTCAAGCTGCGAGAAGATTTTGATTTTTTTTTTCTTAATTTAAAATGCTTATTTTTAAGTTGTAAACTAATATTTTTAAAAACAATAATTTATTATGTGTTTGACTGCAAATTATTTTTATGGAATTGCAGAAATAACTATAACAAGAATGGTACATTGTGCAATAATCATTTAAATAAATAAAAAATACATATTCATGACTTGGATTTGAAGTTCATTGAAAAATTTTATTTTTGCTTTATGAAATTTGATTGCATCCAAATTTGCAAAAAAAGATTGAGTTATTGGAATTTTTTCCTTGGATTAAGTTGATCTTATTTATTTTGATATATAAGTTAAAAGATATTGAAAGAAAATGTAATGACTCATGAATTTTATAAATTTCACAAAAAAGCGATAAATTCTCATAAAAAAATTTCTGGACTTTGTATGTACTGTACTATGAATATTGAATAAATTAAAGATGTCAAAATCATTTCATATTTCTTTAATTCTGCATTGAAATAGAAAACTATTTATTTCCTTATTTCGACTAACGTAAAAATAAAAAGATAACGATAAGCTTTTCGAATAATCTTATCTTATAAGTTGTATGATAAAGTTTGATTATTTGTCATATTATTTATTCTCTCGCTTCAATCAACATCAATTATTTCGCGATGTGTTTATACGTCAAAGTGAAGTTTTTCGAACCATTTTTGTTATTCATTTTGTTTTTTTCTACTGTGAATAGTGAAACAAATAACGACATTCTGTGCGCGAAGGACAATGTATATTCTTGTAAATGCACGTATTATAATAATCAATATACAAATTTGCCCGTGATCGACATTGATTGCTCAGCTATTAACATTTTATCGTTGAATAAACAAACAGTGATACCGCCATTGGCCGATTTCTTGGATTTCTCGTTGAATGAAATAACTGTAATTTCTAATGGTACGTTAATAAGTGAAAGCCTCAAACAGCTAATTTTGAGCAAAAATCAAATTTTCACAATTGACAAGGATGCTTTCAAATTTTTGCCGAATTTAACTCGTTTGGATTTAAGTGATAATGTTATCATGAATATTGAATTGGGCACTTTTGATCACATTAACAAATTGCAATTCTTGAATTTGGCGTATAATCAATTAAAAACATTTGAATTGCACACTTTTAAGTCTCTACAACATTTGAATGAATTGAATCTTAACGGAAATAAACTTGGAGGTTTCTTTGAAAACGCTTCAGATATATTCGGAACTGAAATGTTGAGCTCAAAACTGAGCATTCTGAAAATAGAAAATAACAATATTTCGAACCTTCGAGATGATTTTTTCAAATCAGCACATCTAAACTACATCAGCATAGCACGAAATAATTTTATATTCATGCCGAAGTTACCGAATTCAATCAACCATTTAGATATATCCGGCACTCAGATTTCAATCATCACAGTGGAAGATTTTTCTAACTATCCAGTAATTGAAAAATTGATAATGAACGATATGAAAAATATCTCGCACATAGAAAGATACGCATTTCAAGAAATGAAAAATCTGCAAGTATTAAGGATCGAAAACTGTAAATCTTTGACAAGTTTTGAACCGATCATTTTCGGTATAAATAATAAAAATGATTATGAAAATTACGATTTCACAATAAGGAGAATCAGTTTTCTGGGATCGGGATTGAGAACTTTAGATGAATTATGGTATCCCATATTTTCCCATTTATCATATCTGGATCTACGAAGCAATCCTTGGACATGCAATTGTAAAATGAGCTGGCTTTTACAACTAAATATACGCGAAAATGATAAAGAATTTATCAGGTAAATAATTTCATCGTATACATTTAATTTATAATTAATAACGTTATAATAAATTGATTCACAGATGTCGCAGGCCGACTAGATTATTCCAGCGCACTTTATGGTCATTAAAGGATAATCAGATGATCTGCAAAGAGAATATGAACATTGTACAATGGATAACTACAAATGCTTTAGTGCTTCTTTGTATAGTTATGATTTGTCTCGCTATATGGTTAGTCTTGGTATGGCCAAATACTAAAAAGACTACTCGCACTGTACATCCTTCCGAGCAGCCTTATACGATTATCTCTCTTGAACCAAACAATGCTGAAAATATCAGATAACTATTTGTTTATATTTTTGTAAGTTTTTAATAAAAGAAAATAAATATCGTCACATACAATTTTATTAAAAATACAAAATTGCATTATAAAAAGCTACACGTCTATTTAGAATGTAAACTTTGGAGCACTTTTGATTGCTATATAAAAAAATTTCACATATATTTTAAGTCACAAACCGCCCTTAACTTTTTTAATTAAATCTAAATAGGCACAAACAACAAATGCACATATCTTATATACAAAAATAAAGTAAAAATCATATAAAAAAACCATTTATAATACATATAATATAATAGAATATAAAATCAGTCAATTAAGTATAAAAAATATTAATATCAAAAAAGAGGAAAGTATAGAAGTTTTTTTATAAGCTTTTGTGAACATTGAAAGCTAGTATTATATATTTGAGCTTATAATTTGAGATAATTCGATCACAGAATAAGTACTTACCGAAAAAAGAAAATAAATACTGATAAGTTTCGAGACGAGGAATTTTGCGATATGATCACATATTTCAGATGTGTTAATTATTAAGTAACACGAAAGTATCAAAATTTTAGTGATATGTAAAACTACAAGCATTATTTTTAGAATTAATAATATAATTTTCTATTTACTATAATATCTATTCGAATAATACTATTATGGAAACCTTTTCCACGAAACACCGCATAATAGTTTTTCATTTTATAAGGTTCCATATTTAATGAGATTAATCAGCAGGTCGATAAATTTATTTAGTATCTTTCATTCAAATATTAGAACATACAAAGATACATAAAATATCTAAAATTCAGGAGATTTGTAAAAGAATCCTTAAAGACACATTTATAAATTTGGCTTTTTATAAGCATTACAATGAAATTCCATATAAAAACTCCTAATTTATACAATCTCAAACAATTCGAGTATTAATTAACGCATTTCAAATATGCACATGAACTTATTTACAAATATAATAAATAAATTTCATACATTTTAGTCGATTTAACTATTTGATATGATCATCAATGATTTTCAATGTTTTTACTTACAACTATCCTTTTAAATCTCACGTAACTTTTCACTGAAGTCCACAATCATGATATAACAATAATCACTCTATCATAAATGATATATTGTCAAAGCACTTGGGAAATGTTGAGGTCAGACAAGACGATGGGGCAGCGGCTGAGTAACGGGTGAGGGTCAAACGGACGTCTCCGAATTCAACCTTAAAACGAAACGCTCAGTAGCCGGATCGGGCAACTCTTCAGATATAGTAAGCGGCGGTAAACAGCGCACTGTGCAAAGCAAGCACACGTCGCCTTGGCGAAGCTGAAAAACATGACCGTCTCTTATCGGAGCCGTAGGCGGAGCAGCGCTTTCGAGCGCCCAAGATTGTAAACCTCGTCCATTAGGTAATGCAGGTGTGGAACTGAGGAAAGGCTCCAAAAACGCTCTCGGAGACAGATCTCGTGCTAAACAACGAGCGAGATGGCCCAATATAGAATCAACTGAATGCCTAGGCTGTTGTCTGGTTACTCGTAAATATTTCTGTAAAGCACGAGCAAGCGACGGAAACACAGCCTGAGCGGCTTCGTGTGCTTCTAAAGGTCGTGCAGCTCCATTATTGTTTCCACATGAACGCACACGTTTCACGTGAGCGAAAGCTTCTTCAGCGGCAGTCAGAAGGCGGGCTCGTCGTTTTCGCACGCGTCTTTCGTATTCGTGTTCTTCATAAAACCGCTCGTTGTGCGCAGAATCTCTGCGACGAGCAGACGCACTCAACACAGATCTAGATTGGCCAGATTGCACGGAAGTCCCGTTCGCTCCGTCGACATCGTAAAATTTAAAACTAGATTGTGCTTTTCGTTGAGATTTCGATAACGGAATTTTTTCTAAATACGGATTGTACACAGGAAATTCGGTATAATATCTAGCAAGGAGCGCAACAGCTGCACTCTGAACACTCAATCTTCCAAGAGAAAAAGAGCGACTCACTCCATCGGGAGAGCGAATCACTTTTATGCAATACGCAGGTTGAAGCGGTCTCACTTCACCGACGAGAGCAGTCGCCACTAAAACACATAATAATGTATCGGTGAGCGCTCCCGCTGAAGCCACGTGAGCTCTATATTCGCCTCCATCTTCTTCACTTTCAGCCGCAGCCAGGTAAAAAAGCCAATGAGTGAAAGTACATAAAGCTAACAACAATAATAGAGCAACTCGTGCTAAAGGTGCTCTAGGCACTCGAGCCGATGGGGGCCTGAAAAGGAGGGCCCAGCCTCCTGCTCCGAGAGCTGCTAACCGACAAGCTAAGCCGGCTAGAGCTCCACGACATTCCGCTCCACATGCGGCTAATGCTGCGCGTTCTTGAGCTCCTAATCCTGATATTTCCGAAGATCCCAGAATTCCTAGTTTCGGCAATATGACCATAACTATAGGACTTAAAAACGCTATGATGCAAAGAAATAGTGTGATGGCTGTTGCGAAATGGCGTCGGCAAAAATAAGTGACTCCTTGTCCTTCGTCAGGAGGCCACGTGCTCAAGTCTTCTATCGATTGTGAATTGTCTGACGTGTTTCCGGTGATTGCCGTAGTGTTTTCTCCCCAATTTTCGTCTTGGGGTAATATTTGGACTTCTATTACTTCTTGTCCTTCGCGTCCGCCGTCTGGATTTATATTTACGCTCGTTTGAAACGGAGCCATGTTGTCTTCGATTTCTTTATGCCGTGACGATTTGCTGCTTCTGTAATATTTAATTTTACATCATGAAATTTGTGAAATGAGCATATATGAGTGTTACATGTACGATATTTACCTTGTGCTCCGATGGCTGTGTGTTCGATCTCGCTCACGATGACCTCTTGATCTTCTCGAACGACCGCTGAGCTCAGATCGTACAGATTCAGTCTCCATTATGGAGAATTTTATTTTTTCTATGCAGTTCCATCAGGAGGTTTAATCCTGCAAATTGAAAATATATTGAAACATTAAAAATTTATAACACATTCACAATCGAAACATAAATAATAAATTAGATCGAACTTGTTCAATCTCAATGTCGATATGTAATTTTCATATTGGAATATTAAGTTTGATGCTAATGAGAATTCTCAAACATTTTTTCAACCTTTTTATTATTTTGGTAATACTGGTTTTGTTATGTTTTAAATTAATGTGGTAATCTTGCACTTTAGGTGCGTAAATTATTTATTAACAAATTTGTATTTTAACGATTAAAAATGTATTATAGGTAATTAAACTAATTTTTTAACGTATTTCATAAGTAATTAATGCATTATAAGTAAGTGAATTTGATTTCTTAATGAATTCGGGCATAGTTTTTACTTGTATAGAGGTTATGTTTATAATTTTTTAGAAATAATTTTTCCTTAGATCATATAAATTTGTACTTATATGCTAATAATTTTGACGACAGAAGGTGCTCTTGTACATGTAAACCTGAAACTCGTTAGATATGATGATATGATATAAATAAAATAAAATTACCAAATTGACAAATATAACCTTAAAACTACACGCAAAATTCATTGCCAAAAAAATATATATTTCTAACGCACCAATAACGCATGAAATACGTTAACAATCTCAATTTAACCACTTATAATGCATTTTATACACAATAAACAGCAAATTTAACAATAAATAATTTATGCACCCAAATACAGGATTACTTCAAATCCGATACTAATCAGAATTCTCGTACATTCCTTTTTAATAATACAGGTTTCGATACGCTTCAAATATGTCATTCCTGAATTAAACGAAGGTTCAACGAACTGCAAAAACGATCGATTTTAACTATCCCACGAATTCTTCCATAAATCCCAAGCACATGAAAGTGACAACTGGTGGGAAACTTTTTTGCCCGCACGAATAACGGTAACGAATTCTGACATGCAATCGAATAAATCAAAATTAAAAAAAAACACTTAGATTCTTATTATTTAAACCATTTCAATCAAAACTATTAAATTATTTCGAAGATAAATAAAAAAATACGAACCAGCATATTCCAGCGCCGTCAAAGCCAGATCAGAAGACGATCAGATCGGAGACTTATAAGAATGAAAAAATGCGTTTTTGATCGACGAAATGGTCAGTTGGAATAGTCAGATTATAAAGCTGAAGGGGCGGAGCCCCCGCTCTAGCGCTGCGCCCTCAAAAAGCGAGAAAACCATTTATTAACGGAAACATCAAAGGGACTTGAGGACGCCGACGCCATGCACGCCGAACATAATTATACCCGCTAAGGTGCGACCGTATGTTCGCTCGGATGCTGCGTGAATGTGAAGGGTTTCGGTATTGTTTGTCTTTTTGTTATGTGTTATACGGTTGAAATTTGTTTGCTCGTTTTTTAATATTATTTGTTTGAAAAGGGTACGAATATGTTTCTTAATCGTTTGTGTATAAAGATGAAAATGTTGTGTAGTTTTTGTTGAATGTAGCATTACGTTGTGTATGGAGATGTGATTCGCATGCGCTGACGTTTTTTTATGCTTTTTATGGCCAAATATTGTTTTATTTTTATTTTTGCTGAAAAAGTTTTCAATTTTTGTAATAATTCTTCGAAAAATATTAAAATTATCAATACTAATTTTTTGTCAGCAATACTTTATATTTATGTTTGTAAATGCATTTTTGTTTTACTTCTATATGTACTTTCATTATTCATGATACTTTTATGTAAAAAATATAATATAAAAGATGTAAATTCTTAGAAAACTATGATCCAATAATATTATAAAATTACTATAATAGTCTTATAAGAGCCCTGAAATGAATACTCATCGGTTTCCATAGAAATAACAATCCACAAATCAGATTTCGATTTGAGGATGATTTTTTCACTCTCCACTAATTCAGTATTGTAAAAATAAATTTTAGTTGTTCAATAACATCAGAAATTATTAAGCTATGGATTTCGGTACAAATATTGAAGGACGTGCTATAAAAACAAAACCAAAATCGGTATTATTAAAAAATCGGCCAAATGAAACAATTTTTAGAGGAATCGATGAAAAGTAATACTATTTCTTTGATATATAAATAAAATACATGCCTTGTTCGTTAATTTTTTTATTATTTTAGAAATGTTGGGAAAAAAATAACTGCTAAAATAAATCTGAAGATGAAAGCAAATGAAAATGATTTAAATGCGAGAAGAAAACGGTAAAAAAAACCCTTTAAATGTACTCAAATTGTAATTTAATAGTTTTATAAAAATATTTTCTTCAGTTTGAGGATATTGCTGGAACAAGAAGAACAAATGTATAATGAATTTTGTAAAATTGAAATGAATAAAAAAATATCGAAAATTATTAAAGAAGAAAGTGTTGAAGACAATTCTGGTCCAACACGTGACGAAGAAGAATTTTTAGCTCATAAAATATTACAGCTTGAAATGTATAATATTATATATAAACTTGACAATTAATATTTTTTCAATCAGAACTAAACTCATAACTATTTATTGCAGATCCAAATGTGAAGAAATCAAGCCTTTAATAGCACAACGCCGTGATACAGAAACAAGAAAAATGCAGGAAATGCAAATAAAAGAAAAAAACGATTTCAAACAGCAGGAAAATGACAAAGAAAAAATTTGGCATAATATGATGATAAAAGATACTGAGATTCGGGTGAAATAAAAATATTTTCTAAGTCTTACAATTATGTTAACTAAATCATAATTCTGTAATAATAAATTTATGATTGAAATAATATTTGAAAAATATTTATAGAAAACTTTAGAAGATAGGGAAAAAGAAAAACAACACTGCAACGCTATGGCTATTCAAAAATTTTTAGAAACACAAATTAAACTCAAAAAGGAATTGTCGAGGAAACAAAATGTTGTAGAAAAGAAAGGGGAACAAAAAGATTCGATAGAAAATAATAAAAAACTTAACGATATTATTCATCATGGTATTTGGAGTTCATTAAGTAATAGAATATTTGAATAATGATTTGAAATCTTGTTTTTTTTCATTGTCATAGAAAAAATGAAACAAAAAGAAAAAAAAGCTGCCCTAAATGTAAAACTCGTTGATCAAATAAACACAAAAAAGAAAACTGCTGAGAAAGATAAACAAAATATTATTGATTTTGAAAGATCATTTATATCATCATCGTTGAAAAAATATGAAGAAGATTTACAAAAGAAATTAAGAGAAAAGGTTTTCTGTGTTTCAAATTTTCAAATACATTTCAATTTCATTTGCAACTTTCAACATTTTATTTTGTTTTTCAGAAAAATAATCAAAAAGAAATCAATTTATTTAATGAACATATGTCGAAAATTCAATCTTTGCGCAAAGCTCAGTCTAAGAACGATGAGAGTTTTGTTGAAGACGTCTCCAGTAAACTGCTAGAAAATGAAGATTATCACAGAGATTTATTTAAGCAAAAGAGAAAACAGCTCCTCCAAGTTTGTTCATTCTGTTTATTAAAATATGCAATCGAAAATTGATATATTACTTACATTATTTATTTTTTTTAGAATGCGTTATCTGGTCGTGACACTCAGATTGAAGAAAAAAAGAAAAAGGATGAATTGAAAAAAGTCGTAATGAAAAAGGAAATCTGTAAAAGAATTGAGATACAAAATAAAATAGCTGAGGAAACTAAACAAGAGAAAGATCACATATTGAAAACAAAAATTGCATACAAAAACGACTTAGAAGAACAAATCAAAGCAAATAAAATTTTCAAAGTAATTTTCTGTTGAAATTTATAATGTTTTAAAACTTTCAATTTTCATAATGAAACCTTTTTTCAAGGAAAATGAATTGATTCGTTTGAAAGCTGAGGCAGATGAAAAATTAATACAAGAACAAAAAACAACTAATAAATGTATAGAATTAATGAAACGGTAAATTTAAACTATTTTTTAATGACTTACTTAATTTTTTTTTTGTATTCAATTTTATAGAAACATTAAAACATTTTCTTTATTGCAGAGAATTCAATAGTGAAAACACTCATCCGTTCACCAAAATCATGAAAAATTCCCAAGCATCCAAAGACACTTGGTATTCTTTTGTCCCTGAAACTAAATATACAAAATATTAATATCTATGTACCATCATTAAAATAAATCATGAGAATAAATCCAATTACATATTCATTGTGGTTTCCAGTATTTACCCAAACGACATACATGTACACCGACAGAGACTATAATTTCGAAATAGTATGAATAAAATAAATTACAAAGCATTAATTGGATCATGTAATCAGTGGTATAGTGTTATAAATTTTGAGGTGCCGGTATGCTCGATTTTGCATAATTTTTACAATACATGAATTTTTAGATAATTAATTTTGACTCTACTTAAATGACTCTAATTGTAAGTTCGAAAATGCTACATGCTGGAAGACTCCTCTTTGTTAGTACTTTTAAAGATTATTAAAAAGTACTGTCCAGCAAAGACCACGAGAAGGTGGAAGCCCAACACCTTACCGGGAAAGGAAGCAAATGGCAAAGGGAAGTTAATTTAGAAGCTGGAATGTTATTAAAAATTAGTAAACATAACGATACTTCAAATAAAAAATAAAGTTAGAAACATGCATTATTACTTCAATTTAACAAAGAATAGTGACAAACTCAGAAAACTATAATAACTTCCAGAGTTCATCTTTATCGACATCGATTTTATTACAAATTCTCGTCTGATTGCGAGTATGATTTGCTGATCTATGTTGGCTTCTGAGCCATTTTTTAACTTTTAAACTTATCGAAAAACATTTTTTATAATATTTTGTTTTTCAAAATTTTCTGACAGTGTGTGCAAGTGTCGTGTGTGCTACTGTTAGTGTGTGCCAATGTCGTTTATGATACTGTTGATGTGTGCCAGTGTCTTATGTGCTAGTGTTGTTTGGAAACCATCGGGAACCATTCATCGTACATAATCCAATTATTTTTCAAGCTTTTTATTAGCTTGTTAATGGACATAATATAGTAGTTGTAGACACATAGTATGAATGACATCTGTCACTGACATTTCACTTTTCATGAATACTTTAATCATGAAGTAATCAGAAAATGATGTGAGGCGCATGGGCGCCTCATGCTGACGAACCAAAATGGTGCAAAAATTACTAAACGTGCATATGGCTCTTCAATTTGTGCTTCTATTCATTGCTTCAGTGTTTTTTGCCGATACAAAAGCTCAGGACAATGTAAAAGTAAGGAACCTGTTCGGTCGTCCAGGCGAAGGATATATCATACCTGTACAAGTCGGAACTCCACCTCAATCTGTATAAAATCTTTAAATTCAATATTCAATTAATAATTCATCTATCAACATATTTTCAGTTTGTTTACTTTTTCAGTTTAATGTTTTGGTAGATACGGGCAGTTCAAATTTCGCTATAGCCGGGGCGCCAAATCCAAACATTGACAAATTCTTTTTGAGAAACTTGTCCTCTACGTATCAAGATCTAGACGAGTCTGTGTCTTTGTTGTACACGCAAGGACAATGGTCCGGAAAATTGGCCAACGATGTCATCTATTTTCCGACGTTGAATTCTGTGCCGCCTGTGTCTTGTGATATTGCATTTATTACCGAATCTCGAGATTTTTATATGAACGGTTCTAATTGGCAGGTGAGGTCAAAATCAATCTTTCATAAACGATATATGTGTTGAGTGTTTTTCGTTTGCAGGGAATTTTAGGATTGGCTTATCCGTCTATCGCTAAACCTTCGCCCGATGTTGAACCATGGATAGATTCTTTACAAAAAAAGAGCAAAGATGTAACAATGGCTTTTTCACTTACTCTTTGTGGTTCTAAATATATCGGTGAAAATCTACATTATGGATCATTTGAAATCTTAAGTAACGATTAAGTGATTTATTCTTCCTATTTTTGTTGTTATCAAATAATAATTGAAATAAAATTTCTAGATAATATGCAACATCCGTTTGAAGGATTGAAAACTGCGAAAGTTGTAAGAGAATGGTTTTACGAAATAGTACTTACGAATATATACGTTAACGGTATACCTTTGTCTGTCGATTGTTCTAAATTTAATACGAATCAAGCCATAGTTGACAGTGGTACTACTAACGTTCGTTTACCCAAAGATATTTTCGATGAGCTCACTAAAATGTTGATCGCTGCATCTTCGAGAACACATATCGTAGAAGAAATAGTTCCTATTTCTTCGAACACTTCCAAAGAAATACGACAATTATACATTGGTGAATCACTAAATTTGTCTGAAAAATTTTGGACTGAACAAAAAATGGCATGTTGGCCGAAACCACAAAAATGGACAGGAATGCCTACAATAAGTATCGATATTGCTAGTGGACCTTATGAATTTTTCAGAATCAATCTTCCAGTTTCTGTAAGTCGCTCATATTTTTTTTAATTATTATTAAACTATTTAAATAATAATTTTTGTGTATTTGCTTTAAAGTCGTACATTCGTGAAGTTTTTGTCAATCAAGGGACAAATACTTGTTATAAATTTGCCATGGAACCTTCTGAAACTGGAACTATTATTGGCGTTATCGCTTTAGAAGGATTCCAAGTGATATTCAACAGAACGGCGAAGACGGTCGGTTTTCTCAAAGCTGATTGCGGTCCAAATGTTTCTATCGAGGGTCTTTTTAGTGTCAATATGACTGAAGAAAATAACTTCTGGAAAAAATGTTGGCCCAAATCAGTAGTACGTATCACTCTTTTAGATATCGCAGGATATGTAGTCTGCACTGTTTTACTCTTGGCTAGTTGTATGTTTGTATATTTTTTTGGACAATGGTTAAAAAACAAATATTTTAAATATAAAAATACAGGAACTATTGCGTTGAGAAGTCATGCAAGCCTTATTAATGATGATTCTTAAAATTATATTAAAAATATATGTGTAAATTGCGATATTTTTATAAATCTTACTAAAGAAAAGTATATTTATTCATATAATGTACAAAATAGTTGAAAAAATCTTTACACACTTAGTTCAAAGTCGTTGAATTGAGCCATGTTACCATTTCTGCATAGTTTTAGTATTTATCTTGTTACAAAAATATATACAAATATGAGATATTATTACACATTAGTTCTTATGTCTTTCAAAATGCTAATGTAAACTTTTTTCTATTCTACAAATATGATGTTGACTACGCAGGATCATATAAATACTCGACTTATCACAATAAAACGTAAAAATTTTAACATACGACTACATTTAAACAGAAAAGTTTCTTGTGCAGCAAGTAATAATTAAATGACAATAAATATCAAATAATACATAATCTCCCATCAATCAAGTATTATTAGACTCTATATACATTTCTAGCTTCATGGCCGTAGCTAAGGGGGGAGTCATGGGGGTCGGGATCCCCTCCTGAATTTTAAAAACAATGACAAATTATACTTAAATTATGAGACTTATGTAGAGATATATCTAAATCAATTCTTTGAATGCCTTGACTTTACACACGTACTTCAAATAAAAAAAAAAACAGCATATTTTTATTACATAGAATCGCTTACTTACACAAAGTTGTTTTTCGGACCCCCCTTGTCCCTGACTATGGCCGTGTTTAGCTTACTGCATTTATATTTCAATATTGCATTTGGTCACATATTTAGTCTTTTGAGGTGCTAGGTATTATATATTTTTTTATATTGCCTATGAATAGTTTAATTCTAGTCTGAATATTTTAGATTATTACTTACATTTAATGAACAACTTTGTCATTTGAGGTGCTCTTACTTTTTAGCATTTCAAAAATAAGTTAGGCCTGTTTTAGCATATTTGTTTTTTATTTCTGTACTGATATTAGTTAGGTTTTTATTAGAAAAAGTGTTCAATGAACAGTATTCACTAAATGAGATACAAAATAATTTGAGAATTAAATATTTTTTTGTATACAATGAATGTCTGAACAAAAGATTGATGTTTCAAAGTTTTACATATATTATATTATATGAAATATATATGTATATCGTTTTATTTTCCAAAACCTCCAATTTTATTTAAAACCTTGACGATAAGAAGAAAAAAAAACACATTTAATGTGTGTAATATGTTTATTATTCTGATCTATTAATTTTTACATTTAAAACGTAGAGTATTATCATTTTAAACTAATGTACATACATTGAATAGTAATATTTAAGACAAATTTGGTAAATTCAGGTGTGTTCACTTTATTGTTTTTCATTTATAGACTTCAAAATGTCGTTTTACATACAGACAGACATTTATAATGTTTTTATATAATAAATTACACTACACATAATAGCATTTTTCATAAACGTATTTACTGTAAGCTTAAGAAAATATACAATAATGTGAGAAATGTGAGTCACTCTTCCAAACAGTGAAACGCATATAAAAAATATATATATATGTGTATTTTATGAATATATAATTTATTTTTCACATCAAATGTAAGTGTACATATATACAGTTTTAGATTTTTTAGACAATTTTGAAAAGTAAATTAAAAAACATCAAATCCAATACGCTTGAATCTTTCGAACCTTACATAAGGAAGAACACACATTCGCTACCGCAATATGATTTTGTTGGATATGACAAAATTGAAGGTGTTTTTGTACGCATGTGCCGGGCTGACTAATTTAGATTAGAAAAAAAACATTAAATTTTGTCGATTACATTAAATAAATTTATATTGCGGCATTGGATCGTATGTAGCTTCCTTAAGAGTTATCCATTTTTTTTTACTTCAGTAAAATAATGCCACCTAAAAATAAAAATTGCATCGTAGTCATATAAATAATAATTTATTGATGCATCGAAATTGTTAAGTGGTTAAATAGTTAAGTAATAATTTAAATAGATAACTCCCATAACGTGTGAAATTATATTAAAATTATGACAGCAAATTGTAAAATGTACTCAAATAATCAATATAAATCACATGTAATAATGATTTATAATATTTTACCATGTGAACGAGACTTAGATTTGTTGAAAATTTTGAATAATAGAAAGCCTTATTTTCTAATAAAATAATCAAATGGCAGGGTCAAAGTCAGTACTTAGTACAGATCGTAAACTGTATACATCGAAAAAGAGTTTTTTTTGTCAGATGATTTAGCGGTTTAGTTACGAAGAATCAAAATATCAATGACATATTTGAGGTTTAGAAAAAACCCGAAATGAATATAATTTCAAAAGTTTTATCAAAAATATTTGGCACGAGAAGTATTTCATGAGTCATTCATTGGTGACGTGCAAAGCAAATCATGATGTTTTTTTTTTCAACTATCAAACATGTGCCGGAATGATTGCCTCTGCACAAAGTCTTAATCTTTTTTCAAAATCCCCTGTGAAAAAAAATTTGACCAAAATGCGTTGACCGATAACTGAGGCCCTCCATTGGTCCCTTACTTTATAAATTGTCTGAGGGGATCGGAAAAGTACATACGAATATGAGAATAATTAATCGAATTGGTAAAATATAATTCTCCATTTGAAAAAAAAGTTAATGCAATAAAGAACCTGCAAGCAGAAATGCTATCATACGTTATTTTGTGTACACGTTTTAAAATGACAGAGCTCATCTTTGTGCACACACACGCACACACACTAGGAAATAATGTATTAATAATTATAACAATCTTAAAACTATTAAATATATCAATATAACAGTTTAACATTTAATTTTCAGTTTTTATTTTTTTATTTTCAAAGATCACTAGGAAATTAAATATTAAATTATCATATAGTGAAGACAATATAAGCAAAATATGGTGGCATCGAATAGACAAGTAAAATTCTTAAAAATTTTCAATCAATTTCACATTCCGACAAAAATATAACTATGAATCGATAAATTACATACAATATGAGGTAACATGGAAATACTTAATTTACACAAGATAAATATATGCGAAAAGAGAAGAGATTCATGTCAGAGTCATTCATTTTGATGCATTGTTCATACACAAATTTGTAGAAAAAAATTTACAATCAATCTATACTTAAAATTAGAACACAGTAAATGTATTTTGATAAAATGTATAATTTTTAATTTATTTAGTATAAATAATCACAGAAATTAGGTAAACATGTAAAAGAGGGTAAAATGGCTTTTGCTGTTGTATCAGGACAATTTTACATCGAGATTTTTTAACAATGCGTTTTTCTAAAGAGTACAGCCTTATTTCTGTTGATCGTTGAGGAAAAGAACCTGTTTAATAAATTAAAAATTAAATCTTACAGATACCACAGGTATCAACAATAATTATTCATTACAATTAATAATATTCATATAAAATTTATTAATAGAGAAACAAATAATTGTTATCAAATTTTGTCGATATTTTCCGAATATTATTACATTATTAATAAAAAAATATAAACATAAATTAAGCACTAAATACATAGTGAAAACTCAATTATTGAAAAATACTTTGGCTGCAATATGAAATAAATTTGTTTCATCAATTAAAAATAAATTAAGCTTTGTAACGATCCGAACGATTTAATCCGCAGCACAACGTGATCGAGAACACGAGTGCGAGAATTTCTAATATAGCAATTCCAATGCCAATTCCGAGAAAAATATTCATGTGTTTTTTGGTGAAATCCATTACCCTATCTATGCAACCCTGAAAACAAAATCAAATCACAATAAGTATGAAAATTTATTAAAATCGTTATAAAATAAAGCAAATCATCTTACTGTTGAGTGAATAATTGGATTGAATGACGCTGTTAACAAAGATTTCCGACTGACTTCGCAAAGATCTCCTTCCTGAGTACAGCATGACGGAGGCATTATGAATGGAGCAGTGTTTCCTCCAGCGGCTACAACGAGGGAATTGATAGCCGAATCAAAAGTAGCTACTCCTGTTAAACCGCCAGTTTCCTTATCTTTATTCAACATATTTCGGCTGTAGAGAGATCCAGACCAATCACCAGGTCCAGTAGCACCACAGCATTTAAACTAGAATTTATATGAAAAAAATCAGAATATTGCCTTTTTATATTCATAATATGCAATGAAGGTACTTACTTCGCGTTGTATAGCATCAAAAGCCAATGTACGTGTGTTGAAGCCGTCGTATTCAGTTCGAACTGTGGTTTGAACGGTCGCTCGGATTTGTTTTTCCAAATGACTAGAGTGGGCTGTGCACCACCATGCTGCGGCGACTTGTAGGACAACTCCAATGAATATTATACAGAAAAACTGAAATTAAAATATACTCAATTGTAGAAGTATTCGAATGAGATTATTGCACACATCATTTTTCAGATAGAAGTAGGTAAATATTAATAAATTGATGACTAACCGAGACGAGCATACACTGTGATTCTTTTACAGCTCCACAACATCCCATGAATGCAACTATAACGAGTATAGCTCCAGCAGCCAAAATTACATATAATCCTGTATAATATTTCACTTCATCTTGTGTCACCGATAAGTAGAACGTAGGATCCGTGATCATCCATGTTGCAAGGGCTATAACGCCTATGCCGATTATCTGTAAAATTAAAAATAATATTTCATGAATTTCAATTCAAAAAACTATTTATTGAGTATATATGCTACTGATGTTTCATTTGTATGTCCATTATATTATTCACATATTATATGTATGCAAATTGCAATATGCTAAATATACATCATGGCATAACGTTGATGATTTCACAGTCACGACATTCGTTGATGGTGATAAATTGGTATTTATTCAGCGATTCAGTAATGGATTTTTAATTATGAAATTTAAAATTATTTAGCGCTATCATAATATGAAAGTTCATGTATTCTAATCGACCTTGGATTATTTAACGTCATTCGAAATATGTTCACAAAGCACATACCAAGGTTGCAAATTTATGCAACACTTTACCTTTTCAAGTCCTCCTACACAAACAACTAGTCTTATTGATCTCTATAAGTACAGTTAGATACGTAAGGATATCCAATTGATCATTGTTATACGGTATAATATTTCAACACATCATCTTATACTGCATACAATTTAATATCAAAGTATCAAATCTTATTAAATACTATCAATAAATCATCCCTTTTCATTTTTTCTATTATTAAAAGTTAGGTGATGCTGCACTTTAGGTGCGTAAATTATTTATAAAAAAAATTATATTTTAACAAATAAAAATGCATTATAGATGCTTTAATATATCTTTTACGTAATTAATGCATTAAGTCCGTAAATTAGGTTTTTTTTACTGAATTTCGTGCGTAGTTTGTACTTATACGTGTTGTTATTTTTGTTAGATTTTACAAATCATATTCCCTTCGATCGTATAAATTTATACATGCGCTAACAATTCGTACAACAAAAGTTGCTAATATAACAACACATAAAATCTTCAATATTTAAAACTGACTAAAATAACCTCCAAACTACGCGCGAAATTCACAAAAAAAATTACGAATTACGCATGAAATACGTCAAAAATCTTAATTTAAGCACTTACAATGCCTTTTTATTCATATTAAAATACAAATTTATCAATAAGCAATTTAAGCACCTAAAGTGCAACATTACCATAACTTATTCAAAAATATTTTCAAATTCGCCGTTTGACCATGTGTGACCCCCTTCACAAGAACTAAACATAACTGCACCACACACAACGAGTTGTTTTTATCGATGTTTTCATACTTCGCGGACATTCTGTAGTCGAAGTCAACATGGCAGGCTACCGAAGATCAAGGTGATCAGATCGCGATGATGTCACATCGACAAGAAAACGGAAAACTGACAAACGGTCACATATTTGGACGGGAAATGTGCGAAGGTGGGCGTATCGGCGAACGGATGTTACTTCATGCTTTAAAAGAAGACTATTTCTGGTCTGCTGGATCGAGGGGGACTCTTCGACCAGAACGACCTCGACAGGAGTCAGGTGGAAAGCTATCGTCGAAAAATCCTCGAAGCATATTTTCGTTATGATGACGTCACTACTGACATTTTGATTTTAAAACAATTCGACGTAATGACTTTCTCTCTTATAGGCAACTGTTACGACAACTTCTCGATTTCGGCAATCGAATAATTTACGAGAACTACTCGCCCTTCTCTGCCGTAATTTCGTTATCATATTGTGTTCGAAAAAAATATGGTTTCAACTCGATGATAGAGATGACCTATGCACTCACATATTTTTATCACACGAGAAATTAAAAACCACCATTCTTAACCGAAAGATTGTGAATTGTTATTCATTTATCACGGAATTGTATCTGTCCAGTTAATTAAAATTGTACTGGCGTTTATCAAGCATAACAGGATGAAGTGATAAACTTCATTTAAAAATACGGAATACAAACATGTCCACGCAAGAACATAATTTGTAAAAAAGTATGACTGATTAATCGATCGGTATACAAAATGCAACCTCAATTCGGGTATTTTATAAAGACTGACGTGTACTTTCACATCGTCCAGGTGTCCCATCTGCTTTTTTTTCAACGACAATAACATTTTTCGATTTCAAATCGTGCATGAAACAACAGATGTGCACTAGAGAAACTATTCTGTAGGTGGCTACCAACCCACAGCTAAATCGGAAACATTTGCATATTCTTCAGTTCAGAAGGATTTCGAAAACACGGCAATCCGATCATATTATAGTTGGGTGTGAACGCGAAATGAAACAGTAATCAGCTGGGTTAGATCATCGTCAATTTTCGATTCAGATATGTTGATATATTCATGACTAATCATACGAATTTCAGCTCACGTGAATTTCCCTGGAGGATATCGTCATTATCGGCTTATCAAAATTATATTTGTACGATAATATCGATTCAATGAATCGAAAATAGTAGGAAATTTTGAATTTGTCGAAGCGCAAAGGGTTTGACCTTAGCGAACGTGACTGGAAACGTTGTTCGGCAAAACATCAAGCCATTGTTCCAACCGAAGAGGGACACCTTCTAGAAAAGCCAAGGGAGCGAAAGGGACAATGGCTGAAAGGTAAACGGAGCTCGTTCGGTAAACTCCCCGAGACCCAAGACGGGCATATAATATTATAAATAGGCAGCGATTTACATTTAACGCTTCCCAATCGTTGAGGAGGAACTGACTTCAATAATGCGATTCCAATTAGGGAAAGGTCGGTGGCATTAACATTATCCGCGAAAGAGATCGTCGAAGGCTTTGTCTATGAAAAGTCGATGGGTTGAAGGTAGTTTTGCAGCTCGGAAGGGACTAATTTTGGGGAAACTGCAAATTTTATGGGGGAGAAGATTCTGTCTGAAAATGAGCCGAGTATATTCTGGTACTTGTCTCGTTTTATGTCGCTTCTGCCTTATTTACAATGTATATCTTTTTTAAGAAGGCTCGTTTATTTTTTTTTAAGTCCCCTCGACAAGGAGGCGTTTGAAAATTCAGTCTAGTTTAAAAATTCATGACGTTTTAAATCCGAGCTCGTTTTTAGATTAGAATGATAAATTTGATAAAATATAATATGAAAAAGCTCGGTAATTACCCGAAATTTGATCACATTATGCAAATTAATGGAGAAAAAAATCGAATAGTCGTCAAAATAAAATTTTCTTTTATATAAACGTCTCGTGATTTTCGGGGACGTTTCCATTGTTCGCGTAAAAAGAATTCTGAATACAAAACCCTTTTGTTATATGCAAATGAGTGTAATTTAACAGTTTGAGAACCTTTTTGTATTTATTTGATTTACCTTACGACTTTTATACAGAAACACGTGTGATGTTTCCACGTGATGAATGCGCTTAGATTGCATCTTTCCACGAACGAAATTCAAGAAATAACATGAAAACGCAATAAAAAAAAACATTATTACAAATCAGCACATGTCGTCGTATCTTTAGAATTCAATTCATAAACTAAAAATAAAAAGGTTGAAAAAAAGCGCGCGCTTCTACATGAATCACTACACGAAGCAAGTTTATTCAAATAAAGAGATAAGAATATTCAAACACAACCTTCTTATCTCGAATGTATCACATATTTGAGTCAGAATGTATTATAATGATATTCGAGTGGGTGTCCAGTTTAAGTAGAAAAGCGTTTCTTACTGACGAAGATTGATTTTCGCGGGAAAATAAAAAATGGCGCCGCTCGGCCGAAACGAATCCAAACACGGCTCGGTTTAAAAAGGATTATGGAAAAGGGTTGGCTGAAAGAAAAACGTCTTGCTTTCGACGGGGAAATAAATACGAATGTGGGTCAAACGTTATATATTGCACATGTTTTGAAAAAAAGAAAATAATGACTGGAGCGTTTCGCGGTTGAATAACCTTCGCGATGTAACGGCAATAAATTCTTTTTGGGCTTTTGATAAAATGTATTGTATAAGATGGTCGTTCCTAAAGATCTAACATGACGTGGTGAGTTTCTTGAACTTGGGTCGATAAAACGGACATGGTGATAATTTTGTATTCACGTGACGTTATTTTTACGTTTATCTCGTGTGTGTCGAGAATATATCCCTTTGATGTGGATACAAATTCTATTTTAAAATGTGGTTTGTGTTTTTTTTTATTTAATTGATAGTTAGAAATGTATTTTATTGTTTTCAGGGCTGTTTGATCTTGTCAAATGTTGGTAAAGGATGATTTTCAAATTAGAATGTGTTAAATTATATTTGCCAATAAAGGAATTCGATTACCATTATTTGCCAATTGACAAATAATGGTTTTTACTCTTCGATTACTTCTCTTAAAAAAAAACTTTCTATTGCATCTGAAATAAAATGCACATTATATAAATTGCACGATGATAGCATCATTTTATAAAATACCTTATGCAACAATACCGTTTCCCATTACAACAGAATGTATGAAAATTGCGTTTTCCATACATAATTCACATCGTTCCCAAACAAACTATGCACAGTAAACATCTCGTTTCTTGCGAAAGGAAACAACAACCTCGAAGCACCTGAAGACACGGAGATCCCGTTTTATTCATGCAGTTTGTTTACGAGTCACATCTTGCAGCTTATTGCAGAAGGAGAGGAGCTATTTCTGTGTAGACGGAACCGTACTTCCTCCTTCTGTGCCGTTTTTATTCGGCGCCGTCTGCCACAGAAAAGCCAAAACAAAGCACAAGAGCGATAATCAAACGCGAAAGCTTTCCGAATCCGGTTAAAATTGGATGTATTCGTCCTGACACGCGAAGGACACGTTTTAAAATGCGATTAAAGCCCCGCAAAAGAGGAGCGTGCCTAAACGGAATTAATCTTAGAAGAGCAACAACGCATTGTAACGCTGAAAGCCGACACTGAAGAAAACATGTAGTCTGAAAAGTGACACTTTGGTGCCAGTGAAAAGGAACAATGGCGAACGGACATGTGCCCGGTTAGACCCACTTAGCCGAAAAGGTTAAAGGCTAACCCGCATAGGGAGAAACTTTCGACAAATAGGCAAAAACCGATCCGATACATCGATCATAGCCTTTCATAGACACCGATCGCGAAAAATAACTCTCAATACAATCGTAGAAAGAAAATTCGCATGTGTGAGATCTCACGAAACCCCAAGTATTAGGATCATTTTTAAAAAGCGGTCCCTATTCATGTAAAGAGGCAACTAAAGGCTGGTTGTAGACAAAAGTAAAATGTATGGTTCGGTCGCTAAAAGTGCATTCTCGTTGTGGGAAAAAGAGAAATGTGACGCAACTAGAGTGACCCATTTTATGAGTCCTCCCTATGACCCATATCCCTGAATCTGCTGACCCGGTTCACACGGTTTTCATCCCCCTAAGTGGTGGTTGCTCAATGATCATCATGGGCAGCTGCTTCCTTATTAACGGTCAAGAAATCTCCTCGTATGGTACACCATACCTTTGTCGTGCCTGAATTATGAAATATTCAAAAGCTCGTTTCGAAACTTTCGAAGCTTTTTAAATTCATGTTTCGTCGGTTGTCTTTTCCGTGTCCGTTATTAGAGCACGAATGTTTTTACATTTAGATGGTTGTTTATCTTATACCGAACACGCGTACACCAAATATTTGATCAACTTGTACTTTTTTTTATATTTTGCTTGGTTAAAAGATGGAAAAGGTAGGTTATATCGGTCGAGTGTCAAGGGACTACCAAACTCACTTATCTATTTATATTTTTGAAGACTCGACGTTGAGTGTCTCTTATTCCTAAGACGCTCCGAGAAGTTCGATTTGAATTTATATTTAGTTGAAAGCATATGATTCAAAACGAAGCTTGATTTGTACTCGGTAATTTCCGATGAAAGAAATGTTTTGAAAAGAGTCAGATAAAGGTGGTATGTACTTCTTTTATCACAAGCTCTTATGGTGGAATGCAAAAAAGAGATCGACTTTCATTCGAAACAAAGAATCGTTATCTTTCAATGTACGCCATATGCATCATCTGAAAGGGCTCGATCGCACAATGCTTCGAATAAAACAGAAATAATTGAAGCGTACACTGATTTTCTAAAAAACGTTAAATCATTTTATTAACACTTCCATACACGTAGACGTTAAATAAAAATTACCTAATACGACACACGCCAAGTTGGCAACATTTAAAACTGTCAATTTAGAAATGGGATAATGTATTCGTCACAGTATTGACATTACAAATTCACAGTAAGTAGGTATATATCAAACGTCAAATTCGCAACAAAATCAGCTTTTCGCCCGAAAAATAGTTGCTAGTAACGAAAATACATTTTTAGTAATGAACTTATTATAAAAACTAAGCCAGTGTACATTGCAATGTACAGTATTTTAATTTTTTTTTTTTTGTGAGCTAGTATACGTATTATTATATTTGGGACCATATACTATACAAAAGTATACCTTGGCATAGCATTTTATTTAGTTGGTAGTTAGTCCCTGTCAAAGCTAATGACAACTAACTGATTTTGTAAAGAAATCAATTACTTTACAATGTTTTGAGATGATCTCACAAAGAAAAACATATTTTATTCCACCATATTATAATTCGAGGTTATGTATTGTTGCTATTAAACAAATAGTCATTATGATACACACAATGTGATTGATTTCCATACGAAATATTATGCAAATTAAGAATATTTTGATTTCACTTATGTTTTATCATTTTTTTTGTTACTGGCAACTTATACTAAATTATACTGCTCGAACTGACACATTATACCGAATATTGATACCCTTTAAAAATCAACAAAAAAATATCATTTTTTTTAATTCCAAAATAACAATCAAACACCTCAACCAATTCACAAAACACATCTCGAACAAACTAAAAACAAAAACCAAAAAAAAATCATCCCCCAAGACACGGTCGTTACCCTATCGACTTTGATCGCCATTCGGTTCCCGCGCATCGAGATTCAAATGGGGGCGCGGGGGGCGGAGGGCAGCCGGCGCGGCGCCGTCTCGGGGGGGGGGGGCGGGGGGGGGGGGGCGGGGCGCACGCCCGAAGGGGGCCCCCAACATGGCGGCGCGTCGCGTCCCGGAATCAATATTCCCTGGGTTTCACCATGGCGGCGTCCCGCTCTCACGAGCACCCCATCCCCCGCGCCTCTCTGGGGCCCATGCTCTGTCTCTTTCGGATATTATGAATTAGGCATGATGGCGTCTCGCTCTGACGCCGGGTTCGGGTGAACGTCAGTTGGAGCGCGTGGGGTGACCTCTGTCAGGTCGGGATATTTTTTTCGGTCTATTGCATTTTGCTTGTGCATTTAAAAAAAATTAATTTTTTTTAATAGTTGAAAATCATTTTTGTATCCTATCTATTGTATGAAAGGGTTCCCAGATGTTTGCCCAAACGACATTAGTACATATCCCTCGATTTACACGGTAGATACTAGATAGGTTCCTGAGAAAAACGTGTAAATCAAAATTGTATATTTTTTAATGTAAAATCGTGTAAATCGAAAAAAACGCATAATTTGGTTGTTTTTTCAAGCTTCTTATTAACTTAGGTTAGGTTAGGTTAATTTTAGTCCGAAATCCTAATTTTAATAAGCAATTTATAAAAATGTTTAATATCATGGTCGACATATCGTTTTGAGGTTACACTCGAAACGTCAAACTACGACGTAATGACAAACGTGCGGGTACGCACCTCGTTGTTCAGTGGCTCTTCTATTTTAGTTAGTGATATAATTCAATGTTAAAATTATTAATGTTATTATTATTGATTATTTTCAACATTTATTTTTATTTTTTATTTTTTTTAAACCGTGTAAAAGCGAAAACGTGTAAAAAAAGTACCGTGTAAATCGAGGGATAGTATTACACTGGCACATACTGATAATGTACACGGTGTCACGACACTCACCCAAATTCGTCCAAACGACAAGTTTACAGGTTTTCCAACTCATTTCATTTATTCATCGAATGTTTTCGGACGAATTGTCGTGGAAATACACACAACACTAATAACACCAAGCGTAGAACAAAATCCGTGAAGAATTTCGAAATAGTAGGATAAAAATAAATTGTAAAGCATTAATTGGATCATTTAACCATCGTCGTATAATAGAATAAGATTTTTCTTACAACAAAATGTCTTGAATAACATATTAAAAATTGCGTCTTGTGTTTTTTTTATCTATTAATCGTTCAATTGTATCGATTGTTGGAAATTCGTTCGATGAGATTTAAATGTTGAAAGTAATGGTTTATTGATGGCGAGTATATAAAGTGATAAAATATTCACGTGATGATGTTATTTAGATTGTGTTTGTTCTATTGAACGTAAAAACGTTCATGAGTACACACCTGTTGGATGTTTGTTGATATTTCAACGCGTCTATGTATTATTAGAAAAATATTTTTGAAAATAGATTGCAATGCATTCATCATCAGCTAGTTTAGTTTATATAAACGTCAATTGCAGGACAAGGTTTTTTTTTAATATTATTAGAAATTTTGGAATTTTATATGTTTATAATTTTAAGCTACGACATTAATGAATTTAAACCGATAAATTTAATAGATCTAATGGTAAATCTTTGACACAAAAATGGAACGAAATACGTAAATATTAAGCTTCGAAATGAATACGAAATTTTGCAGGATTAACTCGTATGAATACACCACGAACGTGCCAAAAATATATTTTTTAATAAAAAGAACGGAGGAAATTCATAAGCGTACATGCGAAATAACGAAACGGGGAAAACGTGAAAAGCGACCACTTAATTAAGAAAGCCGTGTTAATTGGAAAACCCCTACTCGAAAAACCCATACGACGCAAACCATAAACTCCCAACTGCACAACACGAAAAAGCCACTTTCAAATCCACTAATTAAAATTACCATTTCCCATCGCGATTTTCATCCAAAAACAAAACTCCTTAATACAAATCTATTCTTCGATTACTTTCACGTCAAGCAGTCCATTAGAAGCAGACGACGAACAAACTTTTTCAATTAAGCGAATTGCCGCATAATTGTACGTTAACACGCCGGCCGCGTACATATTTATACAACAGTCGAATAAATTTGAGAGACCTTCGAAAAACCCGATTACGATTCTTACATCGATGGTCACCCTATCCCCACCGACAGGAAGAAGGAAGAAAAGTGCTAACGGCACGCGAAGAACAAGCAATCATTCATCTGTCCGACGCGAATCGCAAACAAGGGCAAAAAAAGGTTGTTACAATAAAGCGGAATGAACCTGGAAGATGTTAAGGCAAAAAAATATAAAATGCTGACATTAACTTGTTATAAGAAGTGAATTGCAATAAATTATGTGTGTTTGATGTCAGGAATTAACATCAGATTGACTGAGGAGACGGTTTGATTGCTTCGGAATTGCGATTGCGAATTGGTCAGGGTTGGCGATTATTTGTATTGTAAAAACGATTCAGCGAATGGGTGATGGACATATTTTGTATTTACAATTAGTAAATTGTATAGATTTATCGTATTGACTTGAAAATTTCATTGATAATGATTTTATTGAATGTTTATACAAAGTATATGATGTTGAAATCGAATGTTTTGAAAAACAAATAAGTCCGACGTCGAATATTTGAACAAGATGTTATTAGAAAAACTTTCTATCTAAAGATGTACAAAGTTGCGTTTAAATTCCAATACAAATAGGAAAAGTAATTCGCATTTGCAAACTTCAAGGCGATTGTGTTACGGCCGTGACCAAATTTGTGTTGGCAACTGAACCATCTATTTTCCGAGGGGGAAACTCATAAAATTTTCCTCATGACTCCATTTTGGAGAAAAATTGATTATTCATTATTTAAATTAAACTAAACGCTACGTTCTCCCTTTCGATGTGAGCATTTCTAATACAGATGTTAACAGTTTTTGTTTACAGTTTTCGCTTTCGAACAATTATATAATTAAATACTTTTTTACTGAAAAATGGGACGTCGATGAAATCGATGTCATAGAAAGTAATAATAGATAGTTAACCAAAATGATGAATTGTCATCGTATATTATTAATGAGTGTTGATGCAAAAATCTAATTTAATTATATTTTTTTTTATATTAACAGACATTTGTTCATTTGTAACAAAACACGTCAACAATAAAACATTTGCGCACATGAAAAAATAATTACCATCAAACACGTAAAACGGAAAGGGTGCGATAATCAATATGTAACAAGCCATTCAAAATTTTAAAATTTTATATGTATAATTTTATAAACATGCTTATCATCGATACAACAATGGCCTCATTATATAAAATTCTCAGTACTGCAATATAATACATACAGCTAGGGCGCATTATTTGAACTTTTAACTGTACATGTGCCACAAAGAATACATCACGTGTTTAGGAACCAGTTCCGACGAGGACCTGGAGATAAAAAGCCCAAGGTCAGAAATGACAAACCAGTGAATAATAGTCGAGGGGGAAAGGTTACGTGGCTCCGTTCCAGACTCGCATCTGCCACATGGATTGTCGATGTGGAGGTGTCGACTTGGCTCGAATTCCGATGGGGGAATCCTACAGGATGAGGTAACCAGGATACGAATCGGGAGAGGGAATCGTCGATTTTTTCCCATCCCCAGAGTGACTGTATTAAAACAGAAAATGAGTCATTATTCCCAGAACAAACTAATGGTCATTAATTTTATTTGATGTTTGCATCGATTTGTTTATAAATATTAGAGTTCAATAGTTCAATGAAATGTGCGATACGTTATTATTATCAAAAATCGTTGTTTGTTTGTAATATATAAATATTATTTGGTTGAACCGCGCCAAATTACGGATTTTCCCTGTAAACTAGGGGGTTGGTAATGTTCCTGAATACAATATTGAACGCAAAATCATCCCCTCGGGTTCGAAATATTCCCCTAAGGACCGCACAACGGTGTCCAAGGATTATTCCAGCGGATGGCAACCGAACCGAGGACGAATTATCCCTCAGAAAGTGTGCGACCACACAATTTTCTTGTCGTTTAAACAAGGACAAAGTCCCCAAGGAAGCAAACGACCCGCAAAATGAGCTCGTTTTGACTAAATTCATAATAGGCAAACGCTTTTTGGCTGCCAAAGCGAGATTGTTTCCGTACGAAAGAACATATGGATAAAAAAAAACGTATGAGCTTTGCCAAATAAACTTGACACAAAAATCGGGAGTGCTTTCTTGGATTTTTTATTGTTTAAAATTGTTTTTAGCGCCAATATGGTTATTCTAAAGAAGATAATCTAAAGACGAGTATTAAATGATTTGAAAAATGATTCGTTGCCAAATGGTAAGTTAATCTATGTAGTTTATTGCTTAACTTCGGTGATCAATAGTAATCAGTAATCATTGATTTTTCATTACAATTTTTGAATATTGTGATGTGATAATTTTTTCCGGCATGATTAATCTGCTGTTCAGAAACGATTCATTATCGATGCATCAAAATTGGATTTTTTTTAATAATATCAAAGAACAAAATTAAGTGTGATTATGAAAAAATTTAACGATGCGTCCGAAAAATTTGGCGAACTTTCAGAAAAAACAAAATTCGTCACGAAAAAACGCAATAACGTTTACGGGTTCAACGCGACATAATACAACGTCAACTCGCACGTATTTTTTTAATAAAATCAAATAACATTTACACAAAACATCCCGAATTTCCTCCGACGTCAAAAAAACCAATCGCAAACGGGAAAACCGATATAAAGAAAACCCACAATAACATTCACACACATAAAACGCCATAACACTCCATCACGCGAACGCATCATTCAATAAAGCGGCCGTTCGATTTCCGCGCCTTCCGGAGCCTTTTTCCCGCCTTTTTTGGTTAGCATATAAAATGCGAGAAAGCCCAGAAGGCCGGTTTCGTTTAATTTTCCTACCAGAAAATGCTTTTAGGCGAAATTGCACCGCCGAGGAGGTTCCGTGGAAGTTTTCCACCTCTGCACAGTTAATTAACGTGATATACGAGCGTTCGGAAAATTATGACGTGAATCTTCGTGAACTCGCAGTTTGAGACGTTTAATTCTGATTTATTTGCCCGTTTTTGGGTTGCGGTGCTCGCATGTTGCCGTACATGTCGATTGTTCGGGGAATTTTTTTGAATTTTTGTGAGCAATCTTCGGTTTTGATCTGTGAATGTGTGTTGGTAAATTTCCGATTTTTTTGATGTCGAGTTAATTAAATCTGATGTGGAGTTCCATATTTTGATTTAGAATTTTAGTGAGTTTATTTTGAAGAGAAGAATGTTTATTTTTTTGAGATTTTAATGTATTTTTGTCGATGTGAAAGTTATTATGAGAAGTGCGAGATATTGTCGATTGAATAGATTGAAATTGGTCGTTTTGTAAATATTATAGAGGGTTTGAAATAAAATGGATGAAATAAATAAATAAATTAGAATACATACATTCAACGAAAAATTCTCAAGATCATTTAGTAAAACGTATGGATGGAAGATGGACATATGAAGTATGTACTTGAATGCTCTCAAAAAATATCATAATATATATTTAGAATAAATCAAATAGAAATTTATCAAGATGGATTAAAAAGGTCTTCAACTAGCAATAGATAAAAAAAAATTCTACATATTTATACATTGACGTTATATAAATATTTTCATTTGAAATTTGCGCAAATACAGGTTTTCACAGTATCGCCCGTTTATTTACATTTTAATTTTCCTTCTAGCTTCTTTCCGACAGCAATATTGCAAAGTTATGACTTCATTACGAAATTACAAAAATTTCCGTACATCCCAAAATTACAAAGTAGCCTCGTTCGAAACTAGAATTACTTGTTATTTCACATCATCGCTCTTATCAATTTATACGAACTCAAATTGGGTACATTCGTGCAAACATCCTACACATTTTATTTATTACACAACATACAAAATTCGCACACGAACTGGGAATTATTATCATAATAAATTGCACAAATAACTATCTACAAATACACACATAGATTATTATATTCAGCTACTGAAAATGTACGGAAAACGCAAATCGAGTTGCCGCAAAAGCGCACGGCAATTTTCGCTCGCAAAATAACCGCATGATTCACTAAGCGAATATTTCAGCACATCGAAAAATTATCTAATGATGCTGAAATTATAATACGAAATACTCAAAACATTCTCACAATGCGTGTAATTCGATATGTACAATATTTATTTTGTAACGCCGACGCGTTTTGTATAATATTGCATAAGATTGTCGAATCGTGACTTCCATTTTATGACATGGTATGATCTGATTGTTCATTATTCATGTTTAAAATGGGAATTGGTTACGTTGGATTTGAACCGCCGAATATTGGTCATGTAAAAGAAAAGCGTGGGTGCAGCGCGATGTTAAATATAACCCATTTCTATTTGCCGAGTACAAATCGAGTCGGAATCTTGAATTTGTTGTGTTTTGCTGTTGCATTTGAAAATGTGTATGTGCTTGGTTGCGAAATGATGTATTTGTTGTTTGTAAAATCTACTTGCAGTGTAAGTCAAAAAAATATTTGCTATTCTATGTACTTTTGTAAACAGTATTATTGAAATGTATAAATATTATTTTTAGTATGTTTAGACAAGAAAAATATTTGAATAATAACATTTTTGTGTATTTACTCGTTTAAAATAATAGCTCTCGACTAACAAAGATTCGCAATTACGACTGAAAAAAAATTTTTTTTTTGATTGATTATTTTTCAAAAATTACTTATTTTTATAAATTATTTATTTTAATTTACGAGCCATCGTCACATAAGATCAATGAATTTCGGAAAAAATATAAACTCGTTCGAATTAATGGGAAAATATCTGGTAGATAATAAAGATCTGGTATCTACCAGATACTTATATTCATTATTTTTGGAATATGTGTTCTTACTTATTGAAAAATAAATAAATAAATATAGTAAAATATTTTTTTATATTATTATTATTATTATTATTATTACAATATTAACCATGGCAGGGTACGGGTTAAAATTGAAAATTTTGATACAAATAAAATTGATTGTTTTTTGATTGATTCGACTTACGACCGAACGAGAACAACCTCTACAACGAATTATTTATCTCATGAAATTACATCGAAACACGAAAAAGATACTCGAACAAACAAACCAACAGAATTTCCAACCGACCAGTTAACTTTAGCTTACACCCATTAGAAAGTTAACACAATAAAATCATAAAAATTTTCAAAGAACCTAAAAAACCCATAAAACACCAAATCCATAATCAATCTCCATCCCATCAACCCACACCAAAACCGACCACATTCACACTGAAAACATCAAAACACAAAAAATGGCCAATTCGTCCACTTTCCCAACCCGCCCACCTACAGTGCCACAATTGCCCTGTGGAGGATACCAGCTTTTATTGGAGCACAGCTGGATTGATTAGGCCAATTCGCTTCTAAATAACGATACACGGTCCCATACAACGATAGCCACTAACCGCAATCTATGCAAACGCCATTGAAATGCATGGGAGGTGAATCGAGGTCAGGCAGGAGTGGAAGAATTTGCAAGGTTTGAATATGCTTCAGTTTTGAATATGTTTCAGTTTTGACCAACCCTGGAAGAATTTGCAAGGTTTGAATATGCTTCAGTTTTGAATATGCAAGGTTTGAATATGCTTCAGTTTTGAATATGTTTCAGTTTTGACCAACCCTGGAGGAATTTGCAAGGTTTGAATATGCTTCAGTTTTGACCAACCCGGATTCGGATGGTTCGAATTGGATTAGGTTGGACCAGATTCTGAACGGGTCCTAGAGCAGGTGTTTGGATCCATGTAACACTTATATCAAAAGTTGACCTTGATTGATTTTTTTGCATGTGCGAAAAGCTCGTTTTATATTGTCACAGTTATTTTGAATACGCAAGTTCGATTATATTGTTTTTGACCTGATTTAGATCTGAATGATGTATCGTTAATTTTCAAAAGAGAACTAATTAAGTGGCTGCAAAGAAAATTCTTATTTAACAGTTTGAATAAAAAAGTAATTTATAATTAAAAATAGGTCTACTTTTGTATAAATAGACGAAAAGCAGATGCGTAATCATCATTATTGTTGAATTTCACAATTCAAATCAATGGACACATGCTTCGTTTTATCCCTCAGATCAAGATAAGACTTTCTTTTATACAAAATTATTGTTTAATTAACCCAAATTGTTTTGGCCGAAATAGTTCCCTAAAATGGAGAAAGTATAACAAAACGACTGTCCGCACATACCGAAAAATTGCCTATTCAAATTGAGAAATATGACCAAATTTCATCATCGTAGTCCCTTCGCTCACGAATTAATTCCAACCAACGAAAAAAAATCAAGAAATACCAGTTTCGAAAAATATTCAGCATTACCAATCGATTTTTCATATGTTTATACAAATTGCAGATAAACAAGGTCGTATATTAATATAAAAAAAATTTAAAAAAATCATCAATGAATTTTCTGTGCCATTTTCATCGCCATTGTTCCATCTAATGGACCTTTGTTTTTGCAATGGCGTTCTATTTTATAACGCAATAAATTTACACGCGAACATCATACGGATAATTGTCGGATTTGCTTTTCGGAAAACGATTCAAAACATCGACGTTTTCGAGAATGACAAGTTTGCGTGTCCAAATCCCCTCCAATGATTAACGATCTCGAAGAAAAAAGAGGACTTTTATGTGGAGCAGATATTTCCAAACGCCCCTTTTGTCCAATCTTCGACTGCGTGTCATAAATTCGAAAAGAAAAAGAAAAAGAAAAAAAAAACATCGGTACGCATCGAAGAATTGAGCGATAAATACGTTGGGAGATTTCAAAAGACGTTTGGGAAAAAAATTCGGAGCATTTCCGAGGGAATATTTCGAAATTGACACATAAATTGTCTCGGGAACGATTTTATAGGCTTTTGTTTTGCCAATTTTCTCATCGATCCAAAGATAATTTTGACTCATCGATTCTTAGTTACATAATATTTTTTGTAATGTTTACAGTTGACAGTTTTTGCATACTCATTTTGAATATTTAAATATAGACAATTTTGATTCATAATGTATCAATGTCCAGATTATTTAATAGAATCTTATAATATAAATAAATCAGTACTAATGATCCACAATTTATCAATATTTAATTTAGACGATTTGCAACAATATGATTATAAATCAGTGTACTAATGATCCATAATTTGTCAATATTTAATTTAGACGATTTGCAATAATACAGATTATAAATCAGAGTACTGATATATTATTTAATTTCTAAAATTTGAAAGAAAATATCGTCAATTCAAGTCGAATTTTTTTTGTAAACTCACAAAGAAATCGTTCATATTTATATTACAATTGGTTAACAATTAAAAATGGATATACAAATGAGTCAATTGTAAAAATATTTAGGTCCACATCATATAAACAGGGACGAGCAATTATGACATTATTGAATCAAGCGGTCCGAAATTAGAAATGATGTCCGCGCAATGCATGCAATAATACCACATTCTGTAACTCGAAAACAAAAAAACCCAAAAACCCATCAATCCCAAAAAGGTTATAGACCCCTATGCTAGCACATACACACATGGCGATCCGACAACACGACCAAAGATAGATTTACATCATAATAAATTACACGCTCGTTTTCGAAACGCGGACGCGCGCACAAAAGATCACTTCCCGCTTTCGAAGTGCACAATCGATATTTATTTCTTTGGGGAATTTCGAGAATTGTTCCCACTCACCCAAAACAGGAGGTTGATGAGCACGAAGAGGAACTTGATGAACTTATAGCAGCCGGACAGACCCATTTTGGATTCGGGGGTCTGTTGTGGTGGCACTGGTTCGGGTTTTTTCAAATGCGCGGTTCGAAAAACGGCGCCGGTTTGAAAAAGGTTGAGGAGCGCTGTTGAACGAGTGACACGACCGAACGAACGAATGACGCGCTCGCTACTGAGCGCATCGTCGGAATCGGAAATTTGAGGGGCGTTCGGATGGTTTGGGTTGTGGGTTTTTTTGTTTTTATTTGTCACGTATTTTCTAAATGGTTGTATTGTATTGTATTGTATCTTTGTTTTGAAATTAACAATAATATTTTGATTTTTTTAAATCTTTTTTTTTACGTTTCTTAAAATGATATTAAAGAATTTAATAAATATTTTCGTTATTGTCCATATGGGGCGTGTACAAAATATAATAAACATGTAAATATAATTTAAATTGTTTGTAAAAATTTTGTATGCATTTCGGAAGAAAAAAAATCCAAGCAATTTCATTAAAAATATATATAACGGAATTACCCGAGTTTATGGTCGATTGATAGATGTCGCTAGTGTCGAGGATATTTTATGAAGTGAAGTTAAATATATTTGGCAACAGGTTTCCGAAAATTTTGAATATCAATAACTCCTGAAAAGTTTTAAAAAAAATTTTACAATCAGAAAATAAAATAAAAAATTGTAATAGAACGCTAATAATTGAGCTATCAATTTGAATCCATTTCACATTATTGAAAAATTACAATTTCAAATCTTTTCGTGTCAAAGATGAAGGAAATTTTTTTATATTTTTTTATAATCATACCGTATTAGTTTAGTTATTTATTTAGTTTTAGTTATTATTAAATAAAATAAAGTTACTTAAAAAAATAATAATAATTTTGTGAGACAAATATCAGTTGCATTAAATGAAAATATAAGTTTTCTTAATTTCTTTCTATCTTAAAATTTATCAGATATCTAAAAATTATCTTATCGGATAATTTCCAAAAAATTTCACACTTGAATCTGACGTTTGCGTAAATACCTAGGTAATACAAGAGCACAAGACACTAGCACATACTGACAAGACAACGTCACACACTCTAGCATCGGTGTACGCTATTGCGTTATTTATTTGTTATGTATTCCCTAGTAATTAGAGAATACATAAAACGAGTCGTTATAATTTGCGCACTCGCATAAATCTCCATACTGATTAAGAACCCGACCAAACTATCGGCCGACAAAAAGTTTGTAGTTTGCGTCTAATCTTAAAATCAGGGCTTCGAACCGTAATTTTTTTCGTTCCAGTTTTTGGTTTTGGTTCTACAAAAAAAAAAAAAAATATATATATATACGGTTTCCGGATCTAAACGTGAATTGTAATGGATTTGGATTGAAATGGTGTTTGTTGACAAAAAGTCTGTACTTTTCGCCTAACCCAACACTGATTTACAGTGCCGTAGCAACCCATTGGGCAAGCGCCAAGGGCGCATGATACTGGAGGGGCGCTAAAGGTGTCCAAAATTATTTTTTGAAATTTTTTTTCCGGAGTTTGAATAGTTTTTAAGAGCATTGTTGTGGTTTTAGGAGAAAAACTTTTGGGGAACGAATACTTTTTAAAAGCGTTGTAGTTTTTTTTAGGGAAACATTTTTCGGGGATCGGACACGTTCGAATAGTGACGAATAATTTTTCTTTCGAAAGTTATATTAAAAAATAACTTTTGACCAGTTCCCCTTTGGAAAAAAAGGGGCGCAAAATTTTATATTTGCCAAAAGCGCCAAAACCATTGCTACGGCTCTGATTCATCATCATTAACAAACAACCAAACCAAATCAATCACACAAACCATCCAAAAAAAAAACCTCAACACCCAAAACACCCTCACACCAATATTAAGAAATAATTTTTGTCCAGTTCCCCCTTGGCAAAAAATTTATTTTCAGCTCCTCTTCGGAAAAAAGAGGCGCCAAAAACATTGCTGATTCATCATCATTCATAACCAAACCAATCACACAAACCATCCAAAAAAAAAAACCCAACCTTCAAAACACCCTTACACCAATATCAAAAAATAATTTTTATCCAATTCCCCTTGGAAAAAAAAAAATTTTTTAGCTCCCTTTGGCAAAAAAGGGCGCCAAAAACATTTCTACGGCTCTACTAATTCACCATTATTCACAAACAACCAAACCAAATCAATCACACAAACCACCCAAAAAAAAAAAAACCCAAAACACCCTTACACCACTCCACCAATCAGCGCAAAACCAGCCGAACCGCCAGATGTCGCCACCGCTCCGCTACGTAAAGCGAAGCGTGCACTGTTTGTTTTCATACTGCATGTTGTGGAGCTGTCGCCGTGTTGTGGCGGTGGTGCGTCTGACGTGCGCCGTTGCCGCTCGTGCCTCGCCGAGAACATGCCCGCCGCTGCGGCCACGCGCGCCTCCGCCCCCGCCCCGAGCCTGCGCCCCCGAGGAGGGCCCCCGCCCCGCGAGGTAACCTCGCGCCCCCGTGCCGTGGCCCCCGCGCCACTTTCACTGCATGCTCGTTTTGGCGCGGGGGCGTTCTCGCGTTTTCGTGCGGTTGTTATGTAATGGTGATGTTTTTCAGGGGTCGACGTTTTCCCGCCATTCGGTCTGTTTATGTGGGGAGGTTGTTGCACTCGATGCACTTTCTCGCGGTTTATTTTTGAAAATTGTCTGTAGGTGGCTGGATTTTTTTCTCAAATTTCATATTCGTAGAGTTGCCAATTGTTATGGTCAAAAAAAAACATCTAAATTTTTTTTTATTTTTAGCAATTTTTTTAATAATTGTGCTGGTTAAATCCATGGGGGGGGGGGAGTAGTAATTTATTCTAATTTCAGCTAAAGTCACCTTATGTAAAATATATATGTGTGGAAATTCATGGAAGGGGGAGGGTAGTAATAATTTATTCTAGTTTCAGCAAAAATCACATTATATAAAATATAATGTGTGGAAATTCATGGAAGGGGGAGGGTAGTAATAATTTATTCTAGTTTCGACACCGAAAGTACAAACTGCATAAAATTACTGTCAAAATTGAATTTGAAAAAGAGGAAATTCTTGGAATTGAAAAAAAGGACATTCTGGGTATATTGCAAAATAGAGAGAGAACGAAAGAATTATGTTAAATTAGGATCACTAACAAAAAACATTTCTGAATCAGAGCAAGCTAATAAAAAGCTTGAAAAAGAGAACATGTTCTCTTTAAAAGGGACCTGTTGGCAACCCTACATATTCGTATTAGTTCGATGTTTTAAATAAAACTTAGGGCCCCTTAGGATAAGTAGTGCCCTAGGTGCAAACTGAATTTGCATCCCCAATTTTCAGCGGGAACAATTTAAATGTGCATTAAATAAAATAAGTGCATTAAAAAAGATTATGTGTGTATTTTGCACAAGCGTTGAAACGTGAGCATTAGAAAAAAATATCTACGTTAAAACGAATAAATGTACAATAGAACAGGGCGAAATACCAATCGCACAACCGTTATTCACAACTTTTATAATATAACCGATTCGCAATAAACTGAATTCAAACAAAATCAACATTTATTACAAAATGGACCAAATTGTTAAAATGTAGTTAATAGTTTTATTGTACTGCCTGTAAAGATTGATTATACTGATGCAGCCTTTGCCCGACTGACTCCCATGTTCAGTTTTTCTAAAATGAAAGTGGAAGGGAAACACGTCTAGATATCGCTAATAAAATTTGCACATAATTTGCAAATAAATTACCCTAAATAGCCCCTTAGAATAAATAGCACCCTAGATTCATGGCGCTTTAGGCGAATACTACATTTACATCTCAACCTAATAGTACATTATATTTACAGGACCATATTTCACAAAGGAAGTCAAAAATCAATTAAACGATACACTAAAATGTCTCTGACCAGATTAATCTTACAAAGGAATGGCACGACTTAGGAAATTAAGTTCTCGATGAAACTTATTTTGGTAATAGATTACCTTTATTGTTTTAATATAGCAAAGTATTAAAGCGCATCATCGAAGCAATTTAATTTGAAACTGTTTTAAAGTTAAGATTTTTCAGCATACTGCTTGTTTATGCAAATAAATGCCGTCTCGTTATCTGGAATAAATAACCGAAGTAACAACTTGGTTTGCTGTTTTGACTCGATAATGCGCTTTTATACTTAATGATAATAAAGCAATAAAGGTAATCTATTACCAAAATAAATTTCATAGAAAACTTAGTTTCTCAAGTTGTGTTTTCCTTTGTTAATGCAGTTTGTTCGTAATGTGTATCAAGTGTCATTGAATTGCTATCTGTTAATTAAAGTTTTGCAAATTTAGAATACGAACAATAGACAGTTGAGCAATTCGAGTCTTGGAACGTTTACGAAAGCATTTTACATAGTTTTGAAATTGGTTCCTAGTTTTTTTTATGAACATAAGATATTTGTTCAAAAAAACGCATCCATGCGATAAAATTTGGTATCTTTATGTACATAACATAAACCACAAACATACAGCGATTATATATTTGAAAGTGTAATTGATAATTTTATTTTTTTTTTGCAGATTTAGAAATTATCAGTTGAACCACAATTATCTAAATGCCTCTCTCAAGGACTGAAGAAATATTGAATATTATCGCCAATTGTACTAAAAATGCTAAAAACAATCTTGATACGGACATCGCATCCGTGAGTATATTTCATAATTTTCTTTCGGTATACACAGTTGTTATCGTATCTCTTACATGCTGAAATATTTAATGTTTTCGAATGTTTTGCAGAAATTATTTACATACCCTAATTTTCTCATTTTTACTAAATAAACAGTAATATTTTTTTTGTACACTAGTTTATAATGCAGAGTTTTGTTATAGAAACTTTTAACTGATTGGTTTTTTTTTATTTTATCAGTTACTGGTGGAATATTTGGTAGAAGCTGGTTTACGCCATTTGAATGCTAGTGAAAATGACGAAGAGATACATCCCAATTTTCCCCAAATTGTTGTATTGCTGCAACATTCAGTAATAATTTACGGTCGAAAAGTCGATCATTTGTATTCAATCGTACAACATTATATTACTCCGACTGAAGAACCTTCTTCTAGGTTTTATTTATTTTTTTGTTACATGTTAATAATTATTACTTCTTTTTTTCATTTTTAATTCTTTATTTTAGCGATGGAAACGAGGAGAGAGTTTGCAAAAGAACAAAGAAGCAACCTGAAAATCTAAGTTTTGCACCCATCTCTTTAGAAGAAGCAAGCAATATAACAATGAAGGACAATACGGAGAGGAAAACCTCTACGATTTTACCGAGAGCTTTCATGCAATTTGAACCTCGAATCATATCTGAAAATGACGTACAAATTAAAGATTACAACGGAGAACTCATCGGTCTTATGAACGATTTCAAAGTAAATTGGAATACCGACAAAAACTTCACACTTTGCGACGATATGGACTTTTCTTCTATGAACGAACCTCACAAATTGAAAGAAAACATTATAAATTCGTCAATGTTTTCGCCACCAGATTCAGGACATAATTCTGATACGTTTTTTGATTATCATGATAATGTGATGTGCAGTCCCGACATGCACTCCGATCTTTCTCCGTCTGTAACTCCGTTTCCTATGACACCCGTTGAAAATTCAACGACGGTAATAGTTAAACAAAGAAAGCGTAAACTTCCTGAAGATTCTCAAAAACCTAAACAAACTCCAACTAGATTTGATATAACTACTCCGTTAGCGGGTATGGCGAAATGTCTTAAACTAGAATACAGCGAATTTTCTTTACCGTATTCAATAAAAAAAATTTATATTAATAAATTGAGAGAAAATTTGAAAATGAAAAATTTTATCAAAGATGTTTACGCTGAAGGGGATATAAATAAAAAATATTTAGTCAATGAAATATCTTCTGTTTTTAAAAAACGGCCTCTTTTAACATGGACACGATTAGAAGCCCGGAAAAAACTCAAATTATCGTTGAATTCAAATTCTTTTGAAGAGCCTGGTAAGTTAATTGATTTTCTATCAATGTGAAATACAATGGAAATTGTTTAACATGAAAATGAAGAGACTACATTATTTTTTGCTAATAAATTTTTCATATTGTATGTTTTCATTTTAAGCAATTTTCAGAATACACATAGTTCTAATGATTACATAATTTTTTTAAAAGAAAAAAAAACTGCAGATTTGCTACATTATGAATAATCAGTAATTTACTGTATTTTCATTTACATAATAACATTGTATGCACATCTGCTGCGAGTTTATTCACCTCGCCCTGACCCAAATTACTATCAAAACGTATTGACTTAAAATTTAGAAATTACGTCTCCACAAAATAGATTCGATCGATTGATTATTTTTTAATTCTAGGATCATCGGATGAAGAAGAAGTTTTCACGTATAATTTAGAAAAAGCCTGCGACAGATTATCAATAGAAATAGCCGACAATCAGGATAAGCAGTCGGAATGTAGTAACGATGTTTTTGCGGATAACGATATTAATGAAGAATGCTTCATCGATCAGCCCAAGAACATGCCCAACTCAAACGAGGAAAGACAATGGGCTGAATCTGATATGATTCCGTCCTTAAATTCGGTTTGAACTTTTGTTTTTGTAATTTCTGTGTTTAAATATGAAATGTTTTTATAGTAAATTTTTTTTTATTAGGTAAATGAACCCAGCGATGCGACTAAGGAAATGGAAGCTTGGCACGCTTCTATATTAGAAAAATTAAAAATATCAGAAAATCGTAAACCCTTCGATTTGAAGGCTTACGGTCGACAAATGTTAGATATGTTAAATAGTACACGAACAATAAACTTTAGTGAAATTTTGAAAGACAAAGGTCCCGAAGATGTATCTCGCTACTTTTTGTCGACGCTGGATTTAGTAATTTCCTTTTTTTTCTTTTAAATGTAGTAACTTATTCTTATAAAATTTGATTTAATTGTTTTTTTTTTTCGATTTTAGGTCAATAAGTGTGAAATAGTAATTGAACAACCGCCTCCGTTGTCGTGTGGTGATTTCCAAATTGCACTACCTCATAATCGTTGATGTCAATAGTTTTGATTTCACTTTAGATTAAGGTTTCGATGCAGTATTTTTATTGCGCCTTCAAATTTAGTGAACGAAAAATGTACAAAGTACACGTAAAAATACTGAAAGCACTTTTTGCGACTTTTTATTAATTCATAACTTTTTTCGTAACATTGAGTTTTATAGGAGCGTTTTTTTGCATAAATAATCATTCCTTTATTTTTATTTGCAATTTATATCTTATTTACATTTACATTTACATTCTTCTATTTATTTCAGAAATGCTTATTTTGATATTAAAAATATATCCCAGTGCAAGGTTCATATTTTATAAATATTTATTACGTAAAACTATGTATTATATATATTTATTTTTCATTGGTTGTAGCACCAAAGACTTTGATAATAACTTATTGCATTTTAATTTTATAACAACAACTTTATGCTAGTTACAGATCTCACATTGTTAATCAACAGTACAAAATAACATATATCATTATTTTTTTCCACTTATATTAATTTCATTAATTCATTAATTGACACATTCTTGACAAGGAAAAATTTTACTTTTGGGTTATTTTTTAAAAATAGACAGTATTTTTTTATTTATATTCTATTATTGCTAATTTGTCTTGTTTGAATGAAAAATCTTTCAATATTTAAGAACATTTCGCAGCGTCGAAATGATTGTGATATTCGGATTTATATTTCAAAAAATATATATAGTAAATATACATATGTAAAAAGTGTTAGTTAAGTACTATCGTAGATATTTTAGATTTTGAGTGAAAATATGTACGTTTAGTAAAATTTCCTTAATTTGATTTTTTTTATAAATTTACGTATTGTATTATCGAAACTATTTTGATTAGTTTACATTCCCAATTAATGCATTATCTTTTGATATTGACGTTATAAATAATTCGATCTTTATATTAATATTACAATATAAATATTTACATAATATAGTTTTCTAAATTTTGGATTACCATTAGTTTTTTCTATTAGAAAATATAATTATACAATTTGGATAATTTTATATGAAATTAATGGAAGTTTTACTAAATAAAATAAAAGAGTCTTTATGTCAAAAACAAACTGCTTGATTTGAAGTTCTTGTTAATTCAAAAAACAGCTTTTATATATAAAAAAATATGAGAAGTTATTTTTGTTTACAAAATTCTATCTAATAAACTTAAACTAAAAGAATCTTGATACAAAAAATAATATTTTTGTAAATAAAGATAATATTAAAAAAACACTTTTATTTATTATTTATTTATCAATTTAACAAATATAATCCAGAATGATTTCAATCACGTTTTATCACTAAAGAGCAGCCTCGCGAAACGAAACGGACAATTCTCAATATTCGAAAACACAAAACACTGCATTTCATGGTTTTTTTTAAATCCTTAAAACAAATTGCACATTTACAAACATCACACAAACGGATTCCAATTACTATTATCTTCCGGATGCAGCCCGTTCGTGATTAACAGCACAATATCCACAATCCACCATATCCCGAATCCTCCTAAAGACAAAAGCTTCCCGACGGCCGTTCCCGTCTGCCCCAAACAAAACCGGTCCATTCCCAGAAAACCTAATAGTATACTATAAATGAGAGTAGTCGTGAAGAAATGGTTCGAGTATTTGATGCACGGGAAACCAGGTTTGAAGAAGTCCCTCCGGCCGTGGCATTCTATGTTCGGCAAAGCTATACACTGCGCGCTAGTTTTTTCGACGTCGTCGTAGTTGTCTCCTCCGAAGCGGACGCATCCGTGTCCCGCGTAGTCTTTGGCTGATTGGTTACCCTTGTGGTCCACTAAAGGGTCGCATTCTATGAATTCCATGGGTAAGAAGTTGCAGGGGACCAAAGGGCTTCGGGGATCGGGTATCGCGACTTGGTCGTTGCTCGCTATCGTTGCTTGAATTATGGTCGCTTTGAATATGAGCGGTAATATTGAATAGGTTAATCTCATTTTGGATTCGGTTTATGAGTTGAGTTTATGGTTTTGTTGAGATTTAAGAATAATGTGGCAGCTGATGATGGATGGACGGAATCAAAATTGTTTAATGGTTTGAAGTTTTTTTGAGCAGGTTTGAGTTTTGTGATAAGATAAGTTTTGAAAGATAAAAAATTGCTTTGAATATAAAAGAAAAGCTGCAATGAAATTGTCAGCGTTTGACGTAGCTGTCACTTGTACAAACAACGTGGTGGTCGTAGGAATAATATATTGTGGCATAACAAATATTTTGAAAAATTTCTGAAAAATGTTCCGTTTCGTTACACCAAAAGTTAATAAAATATGTACCTTATTTTTTTAATAAGGCTTTTATTTGTGAAACTTGGAACTTAATAATGACAAAAAAAAACTAATAATGAAAAAAAAATACTAATTTTCTTCAAATTACACCAAAATTCGAAAAAAAGAACTCAAAACGCTGTGTGAAAAATGGGGGTCACTCGAGCGAATACTGGGGGCCACATTGCCCCCGAGGTGGCCCTTTAGAGTCTGTATTATAAGATACACTGAAAATATAATGATTTTTGTGCAATATGTAAAATTTTTCAAATTCTCACATACATAGTTTCAATAATAAATAATAAAATAAATATTTTATTGCAATTCAAATCATATTATATTCGAACGTATTTATATTTTTTTCAACAAACTTTCTCATGTTCGATGTTTTTATCTTCCTATAAGAAACCCATCAAATTATAAAATTCTTCAAACATTTACTAAAAAAAATGATACAAATATTTACGATCAATTTTAAATATACCTACAGGTCGAAATAGTAATTTACAACACTACATTAATTTAGATTAAACATAGATAAAAGATAAGATAACTATTCAAACATTTATTCCAAGATATCACTGTGTCGTACAAAAAAGTTAATAATTTTAGTGAAAAAAGTAAAATCCCCAATGGCTGAAACGGGCATCCATATGCATATTGATAATGTGGTTGCATCTCAGCCTGAATTGGGTCCATCGCCACCTGATGGAGGATACGGGTGGTTTGTCCTCATAAGTGCGATGATAACACAAATATCAATACCTAGTATTATACTTTCATATGGAATTCTAATAATGTATTTAAATATGCAAGAAACGTTCGAAAGTAACACAGAATATCATCTTTGGGATCAAAATATTGCAATAGTGCCAGTGTTAATAGTAGTTTGTTCGTTATTAACTGCATCATGGAGTAGAGTAATAATAAATTTATCAAACAGACCAAGAGTAGTTTCTATTTCTGGAGTGTTTTTGTTAACAGCAGGGATAATGTTAACAAGTCTCGGAATGGACGATAGAGATAATATGATACTTTTTAATATATTTGCTGGAATATTAGCAGGTAATATTTCATATTGATTGATTAATGTATTTGAATAACCTATCAATTAATTTTTTTGTAGGATTTGGAACTTCTCTAACAACAACACAGTCTGAAATTTTGTTGAAACATTATTTCAGGAATAAATTGAACATTGTTCAAGCTATATATAAAACAAGTGTTTTGTTGGGAAATATTATCATCACCCTAATAATGAGTTTGCTGTTCACACATTATGCAACGAGTATTGGATTATTAATTTATGCAGCATTCGTATGGCAGAATTGTCTGGTTCTTCTTATTTATAGTAGACCGACATACATAACTGTACCTCTACAAAAAAATTACAATGTTCTGAACAACGACGGAGAAGATGATGATGAAGAAATATATTCTTCACAATCAATACCACAAGTCAATAATAACAAAAAAACAAAAGTTGAAGTCGATGTTCATGTAACAAATAATGTTTCAATCAATGACGATGACCAAGACGAAGAAGTTATAGAAGCATTCAATATTAACAACATAAGAAGGCAAGTTATTGAACCAAGTGCTGCATCAACATCAAGATTAGAGTCTTCAAATAACACAAACCCGTTTAGTTTTCAAAGAGATATGACCAATTATACATACGACAATCCAGATACATTATATAAAGAGACTACCGTTATTAATGGAAATGTTCCACAGGAAAATTTATTTACGTTTGATGCACCGTCTACGAGTGAAAATTCCAATAGGCGTGCTATGAAAATAATTAAAAATATGCTATTGATGAAATCAGTTTTGAAAGACATCAGATTTTACGTCTTCACGTATGTGCATTTGTGCTTAAAATTTTCAATATTGATTCTCAGCATAGCATATCCTACATACGTGTTCAACCATATAAATCACGTGGAAATGACGACAATGGTCGGGTTCCTCATAATCATGTACGTCGGAACAATGTGTCTCGTATCTCTTACGGCATTTACACCTAACAATTATAATAGAAAAGTTTTGCTGGCCATTTTCAATATAATCGCATTTATAGGATTGCTTAGTAAGTATCAACTCATTAAGAATTATCAATTTTGAACATATTTATACAATAATTTAATTTTTTTTCAGTCATCAGTGAAGTCAGCTCTGAAACGTTACTCATGGTCGGAGGTATGACTGGAGGTTTTGGAGTTTACGGTATTTACGTGACACTGTGGGATGTATGTGATGAAATGAAATTAGAAAGAGGAAAAACGGTGGTGACTATGGCATCTAATTGTGTAGTGGGAATGGTTATTTTGTTCATGATGTTGATTCACAGTTTCACACATGCGACTTATTTCAAAATTGGATCGACCCTTCATGTAGTTGCTGTACTTCCTTTAGTGCTAATTCGAAAATACTGAAATGAATTAAAACACATTTTTGATATCTTTATCGGTAATTATTGTATATAAAAAATATGAAAATATTAGTGAAAATGAGATGCTGAAAAAACTATATGAAATCCGTGTTTGGTTAAAAATTAAATTTGGTTTAAATGTAAGATATGTTTCCACATAGTACTTATTTGATTTAATCGATTGACAATTATATGAATATTTATATAATTTTATGAATATTTATAATAGATTTTTTAAGTGACAATAGGCGAATAAACTTAGTATTATTAATATTTATATTGATTTTATGTATGTACTTATAGATTGAATGCGATCTATGATAATTTTTTGATTAATTCTGTTAGATATTTAAAAAAATAAATTTCTAGCATTTTGCATTATTTTTATACAAAAAAAAGCAGATTTTGACTAAAAATTTTCCGTTCCTATTATGATATAATAGACTTATTTATACATTTTGAGATAACACTTGAAAGCATGAAAGTTGAATTTGTGTTCCCATATTCCTTCAAACTATTATGTTAAAACAACTCGTACATTTTTAGTTGAAAAACATTGTATAAAAAAATAAGCATTACAATGAATTTAGAATTTTTATTTCAATATATACATAAATTTATAATTAAGTATATAATAATAAATAAAATATCGGAATATTATGTTATTTAAAAAATGCAAAATATTAAAAGTAAATAAGCCATGTGTGATTATTTATGCAATTTAATATTTTAGGAATGATTTTTGACATAATTATACAAAAAAATCAAAATAAAATAAAGATTACATATATTTCTTTTGAATATGAATTATTCCATTCATCCCAACAAATCCATTATATCGTTATTAGATAAGTTTGACGTATTAGAATTATTAAGTAAAGGCTGCTGTGACGGAACACTTGAAGAATTATTCATGAGACTATCGAAACCGGACCAGTTATTAGATTGATTTAGAAGCGGCTGCTTAACTTGAGAAACCGAATTGAAGTTAAGCATATTCATATTATTGAAGGAGCTGTTTTGGTTCGAATTCCAGTTGGCGTTTGCGTTTTGAGAAGGACTAGACCAATTGGACATCATATTACTCTGCACGGGGCTCATTATTTGACTTTGACCTCCGGGTTTATTTTGGAACGATTGCATGTTATTGTAACTCATCGATTTTTGAGGGATTACCATCTGTGATATGTTCGATTGCATCAAGCTTTCCGTCAGATCGATAGGTTTTGTGGGCGAAGATATTTGAGACGAAGGCTTGGGCAGAATCGGTATGACGGTTTTTTGTTGGGAAAGCCTTTGCATGCTCTCTTGCTGTTGAGCGATTCTGTTAAAAAAATATTTCAATATTAGTATTGATGTATAAAATTGATTTAAGTATTTTTAATTTACCTTTGTTTCTCTTGAATCGACAAAGAAGTGGCGTTTCCGTTCGATGGGATGTTTACACGTTCTTGGACTCTTTCTGTCGGATTATTCATCTGATTTTTTACAGAATTGTTCATGTTTAATCCGGAAAACATGTCGTCTAATGGTGTTGATGCATTTGAAGTAGAAGAGACGTTTAATGATCCAGTATTAGCAGCAAGATTAGTATCAAATGATCTATTAAAAAAAAAAAATTATTAAAAACCTATCTAAATCAATTTTTGTATAAAAATTAATTTAATTACTTTGATTCATCTTTGATAGAATTTAATTGTTCTAGTTTTGTTCTATGTTCAAGTTCTACATGGTTAACCATCTCTTTGACAAGTGTGATAAGCGAGTTAAATTGGTTGAGTGTCAATCCGTTTTCAATACACAAAGGCATTAGGAACGGTAATATTTTCGTAGCCATAACTTCTTTAGTAATGCCAAGTTTTTTATGAGTCATCGCTAATTTGTACACTCCTAAAACAATACAAATTTTAAGTAATGAAAAAGACTGAAATTATAAATGATTAACGTTACCTAATATTCCCATTAATACAGCAGGTTCCCTCGAAGGTATTTTCGGAAGTAAAGGCAAAACTTCGTCAAGCACAAGCCATTTATCTAAATGTTCCAATAATTTCCCTAAGCATAGCAAACAATTCACACGAACGGACAAATAGTTTGTTGATATACATAATTTTTTGATTCTCGGTAAAAGAGCGTTTTTCATCGCTGGAAAATCGATCAAAGAAGCAAACGTAGGAATCACAGATAAGCAAAGTTCTTGGATTTGTTGAGCGTCGGATTCAAGAGCTCTATACAACATCGATAAAACGTCCGTTTTGATTTCTTCGGGCGGAGTAAGTTTCAGCAATAACTCCATTTTCTGCATGAATATCAAAAGAATCTGAATTGGGTCTTGGATGGTCATTACAGGCTTCAGCGTGGGCAAAATGTATTTGCGGAACTCTTCTTTAGTAGAATTTTCAGCGATTAAAAGCACGTTGGGAAGAACAAAAGGTACCATAGGAGGATTTACAAATTCTTTAGTTAGGCATGGCAATATTCTGTAAATGCATACGCGATGCGGAAGCTTTTGAACGATTTGCGGTAATCCCTTATAAAATTGAGATTTTTGTAAATTATCCCACTGGAATAACGAATCTAAATAGTTCAGAGTTTTGACACCGACATCTTCGAAATATGGGATCTGAAAATATAAAAATTCGATTATAACATAAATAAAATATATTATAAATATAATAATTATACTTTGATGAATTGATGTGGATCTGGTCTCAATTCCGGCGTGACGTTTAACATTAATTTCACAAATTCTCTCAGACCTTCATTAACACAGCTAAGTTTTGATATGGACAATTGTTTCAGTTCGACGACAAACTTTTTACATTTGGTATAATTATCTTGAAAACTACCGAGCGGCACTCCTCCGTTAGAATGAAGACAATATATGATCATTCCTAAAGAGTAAATATCGCTAGCGGCCGAATGCGAAGCAGACAAAATGCACTCCGGAGCGAGGAAGTCCAAATTTGGCTGAGTGAGCGGATTCATCGCTTGACAGTATTCAGTAAAAGGCCAAAACGGGATCGGATTTTGCGGGTTTTGATTCAAAACGCAAAAATCGAACCCGAATATCTTCCACGCGCCCTGTTGATTGATAATAATCGATTCCGGACAGATGTTTTTATGCAACAACTTCACATCGCTGTGAAGGAAAGAGAGACCTTCGGCGATTTGCATCAGACCATATTTGATTTCGACTTCGAACAGTTTGTAATTGGATATATGCGAAGGTGTGGGTTGCGGCATGTTTTCGGTGTTTCCGAGTACGTTAGCAAGACTAGCAAAGACTGGTTCAGTAGCGAAAGCGAGGCTTTCCCTACTTTCTTCTAATGGGTGTTGAAGTGTAAGAAGTTGAGGATGTCTCAGTTTTGTGAGTTGGGTGATTCCTCTTTTGAGCGTGTCTAACATGATATCTCGATCGCCTTTATTCCATCTTTCTAAAGCACGTTTTTCGAATACAAATATAGAAGCTTCTTGTTTTGTGGACTTTTTGAAACCTTTGTATATTTTCCATTGTAGTCCTGAAAAATGGTATTGAAATTATATGAAAATGACATTGAAGTTAATTATACTTTCAAGCATATGTTGTGGTTGGAAATAGTTGTATATTGAAGTTGATATATTAATTATGATTGTAAGTGGATGAAAAATGAAGAAATGTTTATTACATACCTGGTCCAGCACTTGCTATATGATATGAGGCTTCGAATTCTCTAGTGACGGGGTTTCCAGGTAATACACCTGATAATTGTGATACAGTGCTACTCACGGAAGAGTATAATTTATTTATAACTTCCATATTGTTAACGAAAATATTGAAATAATTAAAACTACGTATTTAAATGTGCAAATACATATTTGCACATTCACCCGCTGGCATTTACTAGTGACACACAGTTTGACGTTTAGTATTGTCAGCTCAAAAAAATCATTTAAAAAAATTTATATTATTTTAAAAATAAAATAATATAATTTATATTAACCGTTTAATTCAATGATTTATTATATTATTAATTAAACTTTAAATATCTTATTTTTTTTAATATTTATAATGTTTGGATGTGGACATTGAATTAACACTTTGGACCGATGCAATAACGGTCTTCGTTTGATCGACATTTGTCAATGGCAACAGCATTTCATATCGATAAGTTTTCGAAAATGCTGTTATAAGTCTATTCTATGAAAAGTACTTGTTTATTATAATTGAAATGTCGATTACGTGTTTAATTAGTTATTTAAATATATAGAATATTTAATTCGTTGAAATTCACCTGTACAAAGATGGAAGACGACATTGCTGAGAATCTGAGGAGAGAAAATCCAGAACAGTTCTTAATACTTGTTCGGATGCATCTTTCCTTTATAATTGATATGAATACTGATGAGTAAGTAAAAACTTTGTCTTTGTGTCAAATTTGAGAATTGTTAAAACCAATTGATGTTGTTTTTAGAAACGATAGTCCAAGCGATAAACCAAAGCCCTTCAAATGGGGATTTTCCAAGAAATTAAAAAGCAACAGCAACGAATCTAATAAAAGTAATACGGTGCCGAACAAAGTCGCTGAGGTGTTTTTATTAACTGAAAAGAATGTCGCTCAACTATATCAACTTATAGATATTTTAAGCGATGAAAAAAGTAAACTTTTATAAATTTAACATCATATGGATTGTATAAATTTTTAATGATTTTTGTATTTGTAGATGTTTGTCAAGAAGGTATTTTTCGAAGAACTGGTTCGTTGAGTAGACAGCAACAGCTTAGAAAGCTTTTGTCTCTTGGCGGTTCTTTGTCTGCTGAAACGTCTGATGAATTGTTGTATAGTGTTCACGACATGGCTTCTGTGTTAAAAGGAATTTTAGCAGACACTCCTGAACCTTTATTATTAAACCAAAATTATCAAGCGTATTGCCATTTAGCAGGTTTTTCAAATTATATCATAAATCTGTTATAAAACTATAATAGATGTTAATAACAAATAATGATTTTTCAGCCTCGAATTTTAGCAATGGGAAACCGATGCAAAACTGTGAAAATCGTCTAATCGACGCATTGAGACTGCTTTTACTTTTATTACCAGCTTTAGATAGATGTCTTGCACGACGTTTACTTTTGTTATTGCACCAGACTTCGTTACTCGAAAGTTCGAATCGAATGTCTCCTTCAGCTTTATCCACAATGTTCTCACCGCACGTCATGTGTCCTAGAAGGGTATTCATTCATTCATTTTCCATCAAACGTACAGTTAATAGGTCTACTGGTTAAAAGTTGGGATTTTGTTATCAAAAATTTCTTTAGAAAAATCAAAAGTTCTTTTATCAAAGTAACGTTTATTTCTAGTTATACATCTTTCAAGTATTTTGTGAATACTGTTCCAATAAAATCTTTTTTTTTTTATCGCAAACTATTCAAAGATCTGATTTTTCATTTCTTTGTACATTTTGAAATACAACTTAAAAGTACATATATGTGATTAATAGATCGAAACTAGTATTGATTTGAAAGAGATAGATCTTGTAAATACAGCGAGTGGGTTAATACTTCTCAGGCAATATATTTTAAAATTTCTCTAACTGGTTTTGAAGTTTGTGATTGTGCGTTATCGTAATGTTGATAAATTATCATTTTTAACGTGTTTGAATCGACAATAATAAGTATTTTGAGATGAAACATGTTTACCGTAAGCTTCTTGAAGTATGCGACAGCTTTCAGTAACTTTTCTTCAAAATAAACTAAAATTTCCCGCAAAATTTATGATGTCAACACCTTTACAAAATTTTACTTACAAAGATCTAGAGTTTGTTATTAAGACAACAAAATTACATACACATCAAATATATATATCAACATATGCGTATAACCATCTATTGAAAAATTCCCAACTTTCGACCTATAAACCTATCATATTAAATTAATTATTATTTAAAATTTTCCATTACAGCTTTCTCCAGAATCTTTGCATACGGATTCGCAAATTTTAGCTCCCATATTAGGCTTTATGATCGAACGTGCTCCAGTTTTATTCACAACTCCTCCTCAACTTGCAGCCGACATAACTGCATACCTTTCCCGCAGACAACAAAGAAGGCTTTTATCTCCAAACGTTAGTTTCATATCGTTTATAAAAACTTAAGAACCATCAGATATTTCAACTTTGTCTTATTCAGGGCGAAGATTTGAATGAAAGCGTATCTGAACATACTGCGGCTAGCACAATCTTCACTTTTGTCGATCGGCAAATGAGCGGAATAGCGGATTCGGGAAATAGTGTTAAAGCGAATTCTAGCACTACTACAGTTACGGATACTGCCTTAGCACAATTGTATGCTCATATACAGGCTTTACCCGAATCGCAAAATAAGAGACGACTTATAAAGCAGTTTAATAGAGAAAACGGTTGTGGTGAGTGGCATTATATTTTAATTTGGTAAGTAGTTATGAAAGTTGTAAATTTTTGTTTTTTTGTATTTCAGGAACGCCTTTACAACTCCAAAGAGCCCAGAAACAGAAGTCTATCGGTCATTCGTTGAAAAAGCATATATTTAATAAAAGTTTAATGAATAAAACAGTTAAAAAGTCGTTAATACTCCATGATCAAGGTTTTGGTTATCAGTCTATAATTGAGGTATGAAAAAATTATATGATTTTATTTAAAAAATCAAATTGTCTCGAAAAAAATTTTTATTATTAAGATAATATCAAATATTTCAATACAATAATAAACGCAAAGTTTAAAAACGTCATTTGGATCGTAGAAGCGACATTTAAATACATTTTATCGGCAAGCAATAAAACTTCATATTCGTAATCATATGGCCTTTTTATGCATTCGCAATATCCAGAGTGACAAATTCCATAGTCTGTATGATTTATGTTTTTGCAATATATATCGCAATTATATATTTCGCAACTGGGATTTATTGAAGTTTTCCATTCATCTGTTACATCTAAACAAAAAATTATTGTCGAACAATATTATTTATAATTACGTATACTTATTTTTAAACATATTCACAATTAAATAATAATATATTTAATGATTTCAAATAACTACGAATAACCCGTACGGAATGTAAATAAATCTTGTATATTAATATATATTTTTAAGTAACATATTCTAAAGTAAATTGATGTAGTAATGTTATTATATTGTACTGTACAAATCTCTTACCATTTTTAGAATAATTTTTTTGTGAATACGTTGAGTTTGTAAGGGATATTAGTATTAAAAATGTAAAAGCAGTTATCATTATTCGATTCAGGTACGGATGAATACGATTGGAACGATTTGTGCGAGGTGAGTGTCGTGTTGAATACAAGGTTGAATTTTTCGATAAAATTTTAACCTTCAAAGTGCGGTGTTTAAAATAAAACGTCCATGGGGTCGTTAGGGAATCAATCATAAAAAAAAGTGTAATCAGAAACAACAATATATTTCATTTTTAAAATTTGGTCGAAGAATATTTAATTGTGCTGTATGTTTCGAATATATAATCGTAATACAATTTAGTAACGTCGGGGTTATTTTGGGATTCATACCGAGCAGTGATAATTGGTTTTTTGTTTCTAAAGATTATGGTTCAAAATATTAATTATTTTAATTTGAAATTTACGACTCATGTTTCTTACATTAACTAATGTGCATGTGGAAATGAATATATCGATATTTTACGATCTTGCAGTATATTTGTTAAAAAAAATTTAAAAGACATACTAACATTTTAATAATTTTTAAATTAAAATGATTAATCTCATGAATTCATTAGTTAATTATTCATGCAATAAATTTCACACAGCAGCATGCTTTTATATGAATATTTGAACATGCCACTACACAAACAAATAATTTTTTTACTTCAAAACGGTTTTATCAATACGATTCATTTTTAAATTCAATTGTGATATTTCATTCATGCTTAATATACATTATATCACTAACTCATATTATATCATTGCTAATTTTGTGCCTGTGAATATGTTTGCCTGAGCATGCCATCATCTATTGAATATTTCAGAGTCCTCTCCAAAAGTCCTGTTTGGCGGATCCTCCTATCGAATGTGCTTCGAGCGAAACGCACAAAAAACTAACATGTACTGAGCCTCATTCGCCAATCAAAGAAAAGATCATTAACCAGGACGATTCTATAGAAAAATGCAATAACGAAACCCCCAAAAACAGTCAATCGCCTGCTATGACTGTAACGCCCGTTTTGATAAGAAAAAAGTTAGACACGAACATTTTATTAACGAGCACGCCCCAAATAGGCAATATTTTCATGTCTGCTGATGTCGGGAGTTGCTCTACTCCAATATTTTCAAACAGTCATGTAATGCGAAGAGGTTCTATGTCACCGATTACAAAATCGACGCAAAAGATGCCAAAAGCTATGCAGGTTCGATACCATTGTGAATTATATTTCAGCACACAGACAACATTATTGGGAATTATATGCACATTTACCTTTAAAATCAATTCATAAAATGTAATTTTTCGATTATATTTGTATGTAAATAAAATATTACTAGTGCGTAGAATATTAATGAATTTTTAATTTGCTTTCATAATTTATTCTTTATCTCATTGCATGTTGTAAATAAAAATTTCATATAATCATTGAATGTCATACTAACAAGCTTATCATTATATTGCTGAAAATTATCATTTAAAACCATAAACTAATTTTGCAAAGTTTTGAAAATAATAAAAATATTTATATTATTAAAATGCAAATGTTTCAGGAATCTATCATGACGCCAAGGTCTAGAAAACCAGTGATAATAAGCTGTGATCATCCACCTTCATCGTTACAATCGAATAAAACCCAATCCACGTTGAAAAACGATGCATCGAATATCAATAATTCTTGTAATTCTTCGACTGCATCTGATTTAACTTCGACATCGTCAGGGTCTATGAGAAACGACAGCGATTTTGTGTCGACTGACGAAAGCTGTCCGTCTTCATCATATTATATCAAATATAAACCAATTAACAGTGCAGATTCTTCTATTAACGGATTGAAACCATCAACTATAAATAATATAGATTATACAAAGAAAAAAAGAAGGATATTCCAAGAAAATTTATCTGATAAATCAGATTTAGAAAACAAATTTTACAACTTGAACGAATCCGATAGTGAATTAATCAATAAAAAACTCTTGGAAGCTTCCGATACTGAAGCGAATTGTAGTTCTGGTAAAAGTAGCAAAGACGCAAGCCTTACGGATGCGTTTCGTCATTATTTATTGTGTAGATCTATTCTTACGAAATCGCCAGTCGATCTATCGTTTGTGAGCGAAGTAGGCGATTTTGCAAACGAAGAAATGCCGAATGTATCCGAAGATAAAATGTCTGCATCTATGCTGTATTTTTTGAATGGGAACAAAATGGAAGATACGTCGTCTTGTAACGTCAAAGAAAGTGAAGTTAACGAGACTGACGCGTCGGTGGGTTCTTTAAACAAAGAAAATATCAGTCCTGGAAATAAGAGGAACGTAGAAATCCAAAGTAGTGAGAATTTATATGTCAAGACTGAGAAGAAACGTAAAAAGAAACTGAAACAAATCAAAGAACACTTGTTCGAATTGGTCGACGGTGAAGATTTTCCCAGCTGTGATTCTCGATCGAGGTTGAGAGAGACCAATCTTTAGAGTTTCGAAATGTTATGTTTTGTTGTTTATCGATTGACTGCTTTCGTTGTTATAATTTAAAAAAGTACTGATTTCAATATATTTTATTGCTTTAACCAAAAACAATTGTAAACCAGAGCCAATCAATTCGATTTTAACTAATGCTATTTAACAAAACAGTATTTAACAAAATATTTTTAATTAATCTAATTTTATATTATATATAATAGATTTTATATGATTAATGTTTATTCTTTTTTACATCCTTCTTTTACAGAGTTCATTATAACATTTGCTATCTGTAAATTACAGAATGTTTATATTTATATTTTTAAATAAACGGACATCATAAAACGAGCTTCAAAGAGTTTTAATACTTATAATACAATTAATACCAATTACATTTATATAAAGAAATAAGTTTATTGTTTTGATATTAAAAAAATGATACATGAAATACGAAAATAGTCATAGACTGATCACATTATAATTTTACTAATAAAACACATAGATCTAAAAAAATAATTAAAATTAGAATATTCATTTTGAAAATTTTACAGATTGATTTAGTTATATAGTTGAGTTTTATAAATCAGTACATATCATCGTGTCCTAAATCCGACATCATATTGAGTCCTCTTTCTTTGAGTGCTTTCGATAGCATTTTGTGTTTATCAGTTTTACTCTGTTGTTCTCTGCGTTGAGCATCCAAAATTTCATCTACAGAAACTTCAGTGAGAGGTAAATTTTCTTCTTTTTCCTTATCCTTTAATAAATAAAATTCTTAATGATACGTAATATAACAAAATGTTACAAAGTATGTAATATAAACCTACAATTTCTCCAAGTAAAACAACATTTTCTCCCCTAATGATAAAGATGCCTCTTGGAATATCACCGTATTCTTTGCCTACATGTATCCTTTCTATGCTTTTGTGCAGAACTAAATTAGCGAATTGATCAACACTACGTAGATAACCTATAAGAGTTCTTCCATCTCGTAATAGTACCATTAATTTTTCTGTGTACAAAATTATTTGAAAATTACTCTAGATAATTATACGTGTTTTAATATAACAGATGTACAAATAAAATTGATGAAACATATAAGAATAAAGAATTAGAAAAAAATTTTACTATCTAATTCACTTAGCAGTTCAGCAGTGCCGTCTAAAGGATTTGCCGCCATATTTCAAATAAAATTATTATTAAATAAATAAATTATAGGTAAACGAAAATGTTTGAACGCAATAATAAATAAATGGAAATGTTAAAACCGTTTGACGTAAAACATACAAACGTCAAACACTAAACTAGTGTTGCCAGTACGAATATTTCAAAAATTTGGGAAAAGCATGGGACAATATATTGGTACCCAAAAAGCATTTAGAGAAAATCATTTATTCGCTTCGAACAGGAACTGAAACGCAGAGATGGGCAAAAATGAGAATTTTGAACGAACGGGAAAAAACCGGGAAAATTGGGGAAAAAACAGGAATTTTGGGAAAATTGAAGTTTTTTTACATGAAACTGTATTTTTTAAATTGAAAATGACCAAAATAATACAACAAATGGTTATAGACGGATCTATACATACATCGCTCGAAGACCGAAATTTTCAAACCCCAGTGACGACATCGTTGACGCTCGCACGATGTTCGCACTTAGCTGGCACTAGTTGGGCCAAACGCCGCATTTCTCAGTCAGGGAAAACTAAACGCACTTATTTAATGCCGCATGTCTCAGTCAAAAGTCTGAACGTATTTATTACTAAACGTGGGGGTTATAGACCGATCTATACATACATCGCTCGAAGACCGAAAATTTCAAACCCCAGTGACGACCACGTAGACGTTCGCACTTAACTGGCACTCATTTGACATTTATCGCGCATAACCTTACATTACGTCGAACGAAAACGATAGATACTTATAAAATATTTTCGATTTGAATATCTGATTGAATAAGATACGTTCAGTAAATGTGACGGCAAAAACGCTAACCTAACCTAAACACGCGTTTAGTAACAAATACGTTCAGACTTTTGACTGAGACATACGGCATTAAATAAGTGCGTTTAGTTTTCCCTGACAGAGAAATGCGGCGTTTGGCCCAACCCCCACGTTCAGTTTTTCTGTAAGGAGAGTGGAAGTAAACACGTCGTTTAGCGTAGCGTAGTTTACTCCAAACTGACGTTGCAAATGTCAAATGAGTGCCAGCTAAGTGCGAACGCGTCTACGTGGTCGTCACTGGGGTTTGAAAGTTTCGGTCTTTGAGCGATGTATGTATAGATCGGTCTATAACCAACGCGTGTTTAGGTTAGGTTAAGTTAGCGTTTTTTGCGTCACATTTACTGAACGTATCTTATTAAATCAGAAATTCAGATCGAAAATATTTTATAAGTATCTATCGTAAAATGTGACGCAAAAAACGCTAACCCAACCTAACCTAAACACGCGTTTAATAATAAATGGTGATCATGGTGTCTTCTTATTGAATCGCGTGAATAATTTCACAACACTTTTTTCTGTTTCAACTAGATAATCAATTGATTTTTAATGACAACGTTTAGATTCATTCAAGTGTTGTATGTTGCGATGCGAGTACATATCTAAAAATGGGTCCATTTGAAAATCTGATTGATATACATAATTTTTTTTCAATTTTCCCGATTTTCCCAAAATTTCCGGTTTATTCCCGGGAATAAACCGGGTTTTTTCCCGCCGGCACATCTCTAGTTATAGGTCTATTCTATTGCTGGCCGTTTCATTTTCAAGATTTTTATTCAGAATTGGGTAGAATAAAGTGTGGATGTGTGATATCTATGACATGCGTGGGCGCAGTTACAGCTGGTCTGCGCCGGATTGCGAACGTGTTTCGCTGCTCGACTCATCTCGGCTTTTTTCACGGCACGATGTGTCAGTTTTCAAATATTCCTAGCGATATGGGGCCAATGGCGAAAGAGGATAGTGAAGATGACCAGTCGACAATGTGGCTGGAGCCTCGTGATAATCAGAATGATGTAATACTGACATCAACTGAAGAACTGAGGAAATTGCCGATGAATATGCACGCGTCAGTTGTGACAGACGATATGGTAAGACCAGGCTTGGGGTAAACTAACTCGAACCTTTTTTTGTGTCAATTCACAGTTGTGCGGTTTTTAAATGCAATATTTTTTTACCAAATGTAAGAGTACGATAAAAATAAACTTTTTTTTGTGCGATTTCAGGTATATTTTGTATAGCAGTTTCACTTTTTCTATGTAAACATATCATTTTTTGTGCAGAACGGAACGCATCTACCGCACAAAAAGAGGTTCGGGGTACTATACTGTGCATTGAAAAAAGGGTTAATTACGCTATCACCCCTGTTATCACCTCCAATATCAATTCCTATAAAATTGATATCTTTTTATTTTCTTTGTTACGTATTCAAGTCGTGTGACTTGAATACACATTTTTACTTACATATTAATCGATATTCTTTTTCTTCGTGACGTAGAATCATTTACAATCATTTACTTTTTATAACAATGTAATTTAGTCACTTTTCCAACTAAAATTCGACACGTCTACGTACACATGAAATGTAACTAATATTTAATCTTATACAGGGTCTTCACCGGGACTTTAATAACTTCTAATCGGATTTAAAGTGACTTAGAGTCATGATAGAGAAGTGAGAGTGATACCATTCCGAATGAAATCGGCTACAATTTATTTTTAATTCCCCCCCCCTCAAATTTTACCTCTCCCCCCCTCTTCCATCGTCGTACTTCCGCCGTACCTCCGTCCACTAACTCGTACGGTTCAAATAATTTTTTTTTTACCTACCAGTACGCTATTCGACGATGGAAGAGGGGGGGAGAGGTAAAATTTGGGGGGGGGGATGAAAAATAAATTGTAGCCGATTTCATTCGGAATGGTATCACTCTCACTTCTCTATCATGACTCTAAGTCACTTTAAATCCGATTAGAAGTTATAAAAGTCCCGGGGAAGACCCTGTATAATTAATAATATTTAACCAATGATGAAATGTAATATAAAAGAGCATGTAATAACTCAATATACAAGAAAGATAAATCATAGACAGACGTTCTCCACGAGAGAATCGTTCATGTCGTTTTAAAATCAATAATCAACGAGCGTTGTTATTATCAACCCCTGGACAACACCCTGAAGCATCTCCATAATCATTTATAACAAATTGGTGGTAGCGGTGGGACATCACTACTTCTATCACCCATTTATAACAACTTGGTGGTAGAGGTGGGATATCATCACACAACATATATCACATACATCATCATATATCAACCCCGTTGATAACACCCCACACCAAATTATATTTTTCTTAGAAAAACTGAACGTGGGGCAGGGACGTAATTTAAGAGTTTTCCAAGGGGTGGGGGCAGGCCAAAAATTATTCGACCTGGTTAAATGTGATACGTTCAGTTGCACCCATCAACGCGTTCAGTAATAAATACGTTCAGACTTTCGGCTAACTGTCAACATTAAATTAAATGCGGCCTTGGCCTAACCAACCCCCACATTCAGTTTTTCTAAAAGGTAAGTGGAAGGGAAACGCGTCTAGATATCGCTAATATTATTTGGTGCGGGACGATGGCGTAGTTAACCTAATACATTGTATTTAAATAATAAATATTTTCAAAATGTGTTTTTTTTTTATAAATTATCATTTTTTTGATAGATCTCAATGTTATAATAGTTAGTCTTTACAAGTGGAGTAGAGGATGGGAGAGGTGGGCCCAAAGGGCCCGCTAAAAGAGGCCCACCCACCTAGCATTGAGGGCTGTAGAAGCTAGGCCGAATATGCTAGTTAATTATCATTTTTTAATTTTTACATTTTTATTATTTAATTTTACTTTTTATTATTTAATTTTACTTTTTTATTATTTTACTTTACTTTTTTATTATTTAATTATACTTTTTTATTATTTAATTTGTATTGTTTTTGTTTGTTTGTATTTACTTTTTTAGTTTTGTTAACTTTATTTCTTTTACTTAACTTTACTTTGTTTTACTTTCATTTATGTATTTTACTTCTTTTTTTTAATTGAATTTTTGTTTGATTTTCTTTTGTATTTTACATTAATTCGCTGTTTTTCATTTCTATAGCCTTGGACGCGAAATAAATAATTATAATTTGAATTTTTCAGACTAATCAATAGACTGACTTTCATTGTTGATATTTGATGAATAAACGGTCTTTTTTTTTCAGCAAACATTTCGAACTCAATTCATTGAAAATAAAGAATGTAGCAACAACAACGACAACAACACAGGTATGCAAAATTGACCTTTTCGAAAATTGTTTGTTTGAAATTGAAGATTTTCAATATTAGGTAAATTTGGGGTGCTAAATTCGAATATGGTATTTATTTTTTTCTATCACGTTAAGTTTTCTAGATATACGAAAGATAAAAAAGATCCTTTGTTTTGCCTTTATAAGGTTGTTTTTATTAAAAAATTTTATGTACTGTGTCCCAATAAAATGTATATGTTACAGCCAAAACATCAAGCCTGTTAATACGTGCATTCAAAATATCAAAGACATTTATTCAGTGATCAGTTTGTGGCGTAAAAATTCAATAATTGAGCACTCAATGTTATTTAAGCATACATATTATATATAGACTGTAAAAAGTAATACTCTTTAATTATAGACAAAACAGCAAACCTTTCTATTTCAATTATGTTAGAAAAATCGATTTTTATTTCTTTTAAGATAAAAATTTGGACCTTGATTAGAGGTATCATATAAAATTTCAGAACTCTCTAAATTTCGTGCTAATAGATTATTTTAATGAAAATCCATCGAAAATAAAGTTTTCAGCCCAAAAATAGCAGTAGTTAACGAGTTAAAAGAAAAAAAATTAAAAGAAAATGCAACCGAATTTTAAGCAGCACAATTTGCGTTGTTAGAATTTACATCGCTCCAATTTCTAATCAATTTTTGGTCCAGAACGCTTATCAATTTCATTTTTTTTTATTAACTACAAATTATACATCTCTCTTCTTTAATTTAGAGTTTTAACTAATGTTAATGATTAATATCATATTATAGCTTAATAAATATCAAAGTTATAATCATTCAAAGTGTGTATACATTTCATTGGGACACTATTCATATATAGATTAAAAAAATACAAAACCTATGTTACTTACACATATAGATTCTTATGATATTAATACAAAACTAATTAAGAAAATAAACTGCTAGAAATCCTTGTAGTATCTCTTCCACATATTACTGAAGCTTGTAATCGTTAAGCCAGGGCAGTCGTTCAACCACCCTAGGTGGTTTCGTTGATGTTTTTCAGGAACATATGTTGTGAAAATCAGTGGGCTACTCGAGCCTGAATGCAGCTTTTATTATCGTAAACAAAGTACAATAGAAAAAATATAATTATTATTTGCAGTGATGAATAGCAGCTTCCTAGCCATCGAAAGTCCGTTGTCTACAGAACTCTCTCTCTCTTGTATTAACGAAGTTGGCCCATGGGAAGTTTTCAGGCCGCCGGAGATTCAGTGTCCAGAGGATCTTGTTCACCCGAGTAAACATCACTTTGGAATTTTCTCCACACCAGAAAACATTCAAAGGTAAATTTCTACTATTTTTATCAACATTTTAAAATAATTGAATTTTTAGAATTAATGAAGTTAATGGAGCTTTTTTTAGGACTCCTGAAGATTACACATGTGCCATATGGATTTTTGTAGCTGTAGTAATAATATCGATAATTTTGGTCTTCTTCTTCTTCTTCTTCTATAAAGATGGTTTTTTATAAAATAAAAGTATTGATTAACTGTTAAATTTTTTTTTCATTTCTATCCAATGATACCTCATTCATTAACAAAACTTTCATAGTCTTAAAATTATATTAATTTTAAATTGGGTATAAAAACTGTCACCCAAATTTTCAAAACGACACTGTTTCAAAATCAAAGTAGTTTTTTCCACATCAAAACACATATTCAAGCACAAACCTCAGATATAAACACTACTTCTCACTTATATTGCAATTTAATAACCCCAAGAATGTTTATATGTTTATAATGTACTGGATAATATTTAAATACAATAAAATATATCTATATATTGTACCTTTGTTTTCATTTGCTTCTCATTTCTGACAACAAGGAAGCGCCATTCAAACGTCCGATATTAATCATTAGGGAACAAATTTTGAATTCGAAAAAAACAAAATCTGATATAATAATATAATAAACACGTATAAGACCCCTCACGATGTTGATAATCGTTCGAAAACGATGGCGAACGGCAGCGTTTAAAAAAAATAAAATGAATGAACACGAACAAAATGGGTCGTCATACAAATTCAAAATTTGGAAATTGGGTGTTTTGGTAAGTTATTTTAAACCTTTTGACACCTAGTTTATGTGGTATTATTAACAGTGCTGTGAAATAGGATTAGGATTAGGATTAGGATTTAGGATTAGGATTATATAAAAATTAAAAAAATCAGTACACTACCTATTTTATATATTTGTCTACCCTAGGAATTGCATACAAAAGGATATAAAATTAAAGTATATTTGTTTTATTTATTAAAACGTATATTATTTAGAATATATTAAATAGAATTCGATTAACTGAAACGAAAAATATTGCATGGAAAAAAAATTGTTCTGTTATTTTAGAATTAGAAATATGTAATTATTTTTAAAAATTACAATAGATGTCTATACAATGTTTCTATTTAATTTGAGAATTCAAAATTTAAAAATAAAATTTTAGACTAATTTTTATCAAAACATATTTTTTACATATTTATGTTAATAAAATAAATTCATGTATATACCCAAAGAAAAAATGAGGTATAAAGTCTTCCATACGAAAATCAAATATTACATTTAAAATAAATTCCAAACATCAAAACATTAAAAAACTATACAACCATATAATAAAAGATAATAAATCAACGAGAATGATCAACCTTTTCAATATACGAGGCGAAGAATTCACTTTCGCGTTTTGACAAAGAAATTAATAACTTTGAGGATATCATACAAAAAAATCAAGGAGGTCGCACTGTGTACGCACAATGGCGTCATAAATGCACAAGATATTGGGTTGTGGGAGTGTTTGAATTTTTATCGTGTCTTTTATGTGCTGTGATCCAAAATGGCGAGGTCAGGAGGCACACGACTTCAAATGGGATCTTCGAATGTCGCATGAGATGAGTATTTGTTATATATTTAGGGATTGGCTATGAACTGATTTTTGAATATTTTGTAATAATTCATGTCGTATTTTTCGTGTTCAATGAGCTTGAATTAAAGCTATATTATATTAAATTTGGTTCGTAACTAGTTCATATTGGGAACAAAATATTTGGTCAGAGTTTTTCGGGTCAGTATTATTTTATTAGGTGGTTAATGAAATATTTCATTGATTACTATGGATAATAAAACAAATAATAACTTACAACACTTTCCGATGGTTGAATTTGATGTTTGAAAGATTAAATTCGATGTCCAAAAACTGTAATGCAAAAATGTATTATATCATCTGTCTGTGCTGTCAAAAATATTGATACTGACTGTTTATCATAATAAAACATACCATTTAATATAAATACTAACCATTTACCTTAAATACTGATTACCTGATTACTGAATACTGAGCACTTAATACAAATACGGAACATTTAATTTAAACAGTTGTATCAATATTTATGTACTGACCATGAGTGGATTAAAACACAGACCAAAAAAATGAGAGCTATATCAAATTTGGTCAGTAACTAGTTTATAATTTGTAATTGACTATTTTAATAAATAATTACTAATAATTTATGCATTTACTTATGTTAGTTACTAAACAAATAAATTATTTATAATAAAAAAAGGTTGGTCACTAATGGCCGTCACAGTATAGTGTTTAATTTAAATACACACTCGGCGTACAGAGCGTTAATCGAATTAATCGTTTGGCCATAACAGGCGGTTTTCTAAAAATGGAATTAATATTTTCACAAGAGCTTATCGCATTGAAAGCTCATCCAATCTATTCCAAAAAATTCAGTCACGTTTTTTAGCTTACAAAAATATGCTTTTGAAAATCGTTGGGCAACAAGTGCAGGGCTCCTCAAGTGGTTTCGAAACGTTTGAACGTTGGGCAATTAGCCGCCAAAAGGATCTGTTAAAAATGTAGCAAAATCGGAGCAATTTCCCAAGACGTCTTGTTAAAGCTATTTTCTCGTACAATGGCGGTTAAAGTTGCGAAAAGTGCATTTTTTTTTATCTTTTTCGAAGAAAAGATACAATAAAAGTTGATAGGGCGTGACGATCGTAAACGTGTTAACTAATTTGAGCGTTTGTTCTTTCGATGCGAATAAATGTCCGGTTTTGCAAAAAGGCGATTTCGAAATTGTATGCAAAACGTTTATATATAAATTTTTTTATATACATTAACGAATCGTTTAGATTTCAATAGAATAAATCGGTTTGAATACATTTGTACAGTTATGTAATTTTATAAAAACGTATACACAACACTTTAATTCAATGAAAATTTTATTTTATATTAAAATATAATATTATAATGAAATTTTTTAAAACAACATATTGAATTCCATTTGTAAAAGATAAGCGACAAGTTAAATGATCAATAAATTGAAATTATCTGAAACTATTCATTAATGATTGGTTTTTGTCGTGAATGAGCTTATACAGTTTTATATATTTCAAATTCAGCCTTTTACAAATCAAATTCAACCATTTGAATTCAATTTGTAAAAAGCTGAAGTTTATTTGAAAAGGAGTTAAATTCGATTTGTAAACAGCTGATTTTGAATTATAAGGGGTTAAATTTAATTTGCGAAAAGCTGAATTAGAAGTGTAAAAGCTGAATTCATTGCGTATGTTGATGGTCATTAAATATGCATTTATTTATTCGAAATATTTTGACAATTGGACGTTCCATATTGTATAGAAAATTGGCAATAGAAAGTATTGATGCAACAGTTGACTGTCTTCAATCATCGATCATCATCGATCCGATCGAGTCCGGCTGTCCATTTGGTTGTGCAAAATTTCAAAATTAAAAAAAAATGCGTGGGATTCGCAAAACAGGGCTGCCAATCGTTTAAGCTGAAGACGAAACAAATCCGGTAATTAATGGATAGTTCGTGATGGTTATGAGCCAGTTTTTGACTTGGCGTTGCACAACTATTGTTTGAAATTTTTAACGTCTTAATTGGAAGTGATTTGGTAAAAAATATATCAAGGTTGATTTGAATTGATATGTTTGAACTTAGGTCAGTTTCGATGTCAATTTTTTTTTATATTTATCTTGTATGTTTAACCGAAACAAATTTATATATGTTTATTTATATGAATTTTTGTTAAGAATAATTGATTCGATTTAGAGATACGAATCGCATTTTTTTTTAATAAATCAGGAAATATTTCTATTACAAAATTCCATAATCATAGATATGAAATCAAAATTATTTTCAATGAATCGAAATTTGATTTGAAAAATTTGAGGAAAAGATTAAAAAAAATTATCAAACATTCTCGATGAATATGCAATAATTTACATGTAATACACATGCAAATTAACAAAATTACAATGTATTCATTTCCATAACATCCATTGTATTATCGAATGTCTATTTTGGATACACGCAAATTCAACAACAATAAAAAAACCGTTATTTTCCAAATCCATTGTCAAGAAACATTCATATAATTTAAACATCAGATTGTTCATTCATTAGGAGTCCACCCAGATCAAATGTCGCATTTTATCAATAAAGCTTTTGAAATCATTGACATTGAATCTGAGTACCCCTAATATTGAATTTTCCTCAGCCGATTCGATTTCGAAAACCGTCAGATTTTAAAAACCACTTGAAATGGAAGCCATCATACGCAAAACCTTTTTTGGAACCATTTTTCACGCGTCGTCCGAAGACAATGAGCGTTGCGAAAACCCGTCGTGTTTCGAAGATCATCATCAAAGATTGACCAATCGTCGGTGCAATTGAAATTTCGAAAACATCGACCGAATGCATCGCTAAAAAAGCACATATACGATTATTAAAAAACGGCTAAAAGCCTCAAAAGCGGCGATGTTCGTTATCACGATTCGTTTTCGCATCGTGCTACCGCCATTAGTCGGCTTTTCGGTTGCTCAATCGTTCAGATTGATTGATATGGCGATAATCGATGCTCTTGTTGTACGATTTCGAATATTGAATGTGTTTTTATTTTATTTTTTTGCCGTTGAGTGTTGAGAAATGGCGTAATTGAGCCACCGTAATACGCGCGTATGTACTTGAGTTTGATTGGTTTGTAAAAATCGTAGGAAATCTTTTCGAATCACGATTCAGATATTATTAATAACGTGTTTAATATATTATGTAAGTGTTTTTGAAATGATTCGTGAAAGCGAAATAGTAAATAACGTAAATTTTGGATGTTCGAAATGAAGCTATTAATAAGATGTTAAAATTTAATGTTTTTTTAAACCTAATTTAAATAACCCTGGTTTAGATCTGTTTAACGATTTAAAAAAAGCGATAATTGTATTTCGTTTAGTGTCAAAGTATCCCAACCTTTTGCACTCGTTTTGTAATACTTTTCACTTAACCGAGACTGTCGTATCCACGTTTTAAATTACCATTATCTAATGTTCGCGTGTATAAATTTATAAAACATTATACAATATACATAATCTTAGATTTTTTTAATGTTGAAAAGTTGATTTTTTTATATTCGAAAAAAATTGTTTATCGCTATAATCCCAAATCCCTTGTCAATTCATTATTTTTCGACATGCCGGATATATCAAGTTGATTAAGTTTAACATCTTCTTTTTAGGGATCAAGGGATATTATTGTTGAATGAGTCAAGGATTTATATTCAAAGTAAGATTAACAACTTTAACATATCCATCACAATGTCAGACCCAACTAACTGATAACCAATGTTATGCAGATTTGCATTCGTGTTTCTAACGGTTTTCCTACATACATTTTTTATCACGATCATCTGACAATGAGGTCAAACTAGAATTCTAACAACATCTTTTATGACTTTGAAGTTTTAATTAACTTTAGTCATATTATCAATTAGTGCAAATAAAATTGTAAATAAAAAAATATAGGGGAATATATAAATGCACTTTGGTTTTAATAGTTTGCACTTTACCTCTCCCCTCCAAGTTTTCATATGTATAGACCATTTTTGCATTTATATTTTCTTTTGCCTGTGATGGCATATAAAAAAATGAAGAAATTTCATTATATTTCTTCAAAAATGTTTATTTCAGACTTTGTCCACTGATATGAATTTGTCCAAATTTGTGTATTAAATTTTAAAGTGCAAAGTGTTAAAAACCAAAGTGCATAATTGGTATGGGTGCAAATTATTTTTATCAAAGTGGATATGATCAAAAGTAAAGTGCAATTAATCACCTCCCAAAAAATTATATATCTCCCTTATAGAGTAATACATTTTTTTTTTTTGATACATCTATATAATATAATATTAAGCTTATGTATAATCATAAATACGGATCGCATACATGAAATATGATACATTTCAGTTACACAATCGAACGGACAAGTAGTCGTTCAACAGCCGGAAGATTTAACTTCTATTGAGACATTCTCATTGTCATGCGTTTATTGTATACCTTCTGATTTGTTTATTTATTTTTTTGTGTCGGATAAATTGCGTATGCCAATATTTCGAAACGGCATTCGTTAAAGTTTAAGTATTGTGGACGATGCGGAATAACGGGATTAAGAAGAACACGGTTAAGATGATTGATTTGCATCGATACGTTTCGTAACATCATATTATGTACAATGTAATGAGAATTAGAATTTTCCATATGCGATTATTCAAATATGCGTATCTTCTTCATGATAATCCGATTTTTTTCTTAAAACAATTATTCAAATATAAACATCGTGTCATACATTACAATAATCATCGGCAACCTTAACATTTCACATAAACAAGATCAACGAATTAAAACAAATTATCTGAATTTTTATCGAACGAACGTGACTCTGGAATTGCGACACAATTTTTACACGAAATTGAAAATACCACCGAGGATCGAGAACTACAACAATCACGAATATCGCAACAACAATGGAGGCTTTTGTTGTTATCGCACCGCTGGCGATGAAACGTCAGATGATTTAAGACAACAATAACATCACGCTCGTTATCGCACCTAGGCATTCCTCAATAACTTGTAAATTAATCGGAATCGGCAATAAGTCATGTCTTATGTATGTATATGAATATGGCATGTGCGGAAAGTGGTCGTAAATTTTGTGCCGATCGATGGATTCGTGTTTAATTATACGCTTGGGTTTTGGAAATGGTGTTCTTTTTTTGTGAAATGTGTGTTGGGTAATTTTTGATGATCGATATTGTTTGCTACTTATGAAGTTTGGGTTGTGGCTTTTTTGGGAGTTTGTGATAATTTATTTTTTGTGTGATTTATGTTATGGATTGTGTAATGGTGGATTTTAAATTTGAAATTGAGAAATATTATAATTTATGTGATATATAATTGGTGGAAAGAGGCTTAAGTTCATGAATATATGGTAATAAATTAATAGGAAAGCCTTGATAACGATGGGAAGATCACATGATGTAGGATGTTCGGGAATTTACAGGTTCTACAAGATGGAAAAGGGCATCATTAAACAAAGAAGAATGAAGAATGAAACTGGAGGAGGCCAGAACTCGATTTGAACTGTAATGCCAATAATTATGTTGATGATAAAATATATTGAGTTAATAGATGGAAAGTTAGAAAACCAATAGAATTCATTGAACAAAAAAAAGGATAATTTTTTTCTGATACAGAATATAATTAAAAATTTATGAAAGAAAATACCAACTTCTTAAATTTAAAATATTAACATTAACTCTAAAATAATTATCTTTGACATTAAAATTTGATATACCATAATAGATACACTGTAAACTTATAATTAGTCATAGTTTTTCGAACTAAACTTTCAATTAAAATAATATAAAAAAATAAGAATATGTGAGCTTTTTAAAGAAAATATATCATCCATTTAGATACCATATACATGTAGAATATTCAATTAAATTCCATACAATATTGTATATAAAATACATATCAATGGAATTTCTATATAAAACATTGATCTTTGTCGACAATTATACATTTTACGATTACACGCAATGTATTGATCGTTTTACACAATAAACATGAGCGCATCAACAATAAAACCATTATGTCGTGCTTCACCATTTCATAACCGAACTAAACATGTGCAATATATGTAATCTCACATTCAAACAAATTCCTTGATTTTCAACAACACGGAATCTCAAATTAGCGTTTTCGATTCGAAACCGTCATAATACATCCACATGATGAATTCGCAACGAAATCGTAAAAATTACATTTGCGACAAAACAGCCTTGGCATTAAGACTGCGATTCGATTTGAAGCCGATTTTGCAACGGAAAAAATGCGATTTTTTCGCCTGTTTAGACGCACTCGGTTTTGAAAAAAAGTATGTATAAGCCGAATCGAATGACCGTTGCGAAATATTATAATAAAGGTAGCGACACTAAAATTGCAAAAGTCGAGAGAAAGCTTAAACGCGAACTTTTGCATTCGTGTAATTGTTGTGCAGTTCGAAAGTTTTCGGACACCGTTTTCTTGGGCTGTTATTATGTTGTTACAAGATGAGGAAGCTTCGATTGTAAAATGCATCGGATCGGATCGTGCTTTTTAATTGAATGGTTCGAGTTTAATTGTGGTTCTAAGGGAAATAGGAATTTGTTGAAAAATATATTCAAATTGTTGGATGTATAAATCAAATTAATGGAAGTTTTTAGTGAAAATCGTTTAAATTTATTTGCCATGCTAAGATTCAATTTTGGGTAATAAATCATAACTAATAATGTTCAAATAATAGTTTGGGTGTAGAATCCGGATTTTATTCTAATATGGAATGTAATTGAAGACTAATCAATTTCTAATTTATAGATCTTTCCATTCATTAGTGTGTATTTTGGAAAAATTAAATTTGTTAAATTGATGATCAAATTACAGTTTTGTACAAAATAATTATATAGATTCAAAGGTTAAAGCTATGTTGCGAAAATTCAGTTTTCTGTTACGATTTGATAAATATTAAAAAAAACGAGTATAATAAAAACTAGAAATATCTAAGGATAAGATTTAGTTAAAGTTCATGAAAAAATATTTTAAACAAAAATAATAATAAAGTAAAAAAATCATCATGCTAATACCAAATTAATATCAAAACATTTAGCTATCAATATTTTTCTAAAATCTAAAATTTTATCCATAAAAAAATCACAAAAAATGAAAAATTGGAAAATTTACTTTTCACTAACAATAAGATCTTCATGATTTTTCTATTAGTAAAAATCCTAATCTTTTCCTATCAAAAAACTCCCATTTTCTTACTGACAATGAGATATTAAAAAATCAATTTCACATTAAAACCTCGATATAATGGACTGATTCGAGTAAAGGAGTGTCCGTTGGAGCCAAAAGTCTGTTATATAGAAGTAATTTTTCCGGATACATTTTTTTTTTACTTAAGCAAATAAACGGCATAATATAAGATCAGTGAAACTTCCAAAAATGGATTTGAAAAACCATTTTATGTAATTTTAAACAATAACGAGATAAATATGAAAACTTTAATTCATGGAAAAAATTCTACTATCAAACAAAAATTAATAAAAAAAAAATTTATCGAAGACATAAACACTACTTTGAATCAAACATTAAAACGATTTTTTTCAAAACAATTTTTACATTAATCCGAACATTTTTTTCGTCATACCCGAAGTCCAACATATCGAGGTTTCACTATACAACTTCGAGCCACCGCATACCCATTTACAAAATCGATCGCCCCAAAAGTCATCATCAAATCGAACCGTTCATCGGTCAAAACGCAAATTTTTTCCACACTCATATATCATGTCGCAACGGCGAAAGGTTGTCCATTTCTGGCCTGTGACCCTTGACCCGTTCTCGCCTGTAATGACAGGCCATTATTGCCGCACTGAGCCGAAACGGAATAACGCGAGAAAGCCTTCCCGTATTATGTCATGCCGGCGCGAATATGGCCGTTTTCGGACACGGTCTTAGACGGGAAAAGAGCGGGAAAATTTATCGTCGAGTTGAAAAAGGATGTGTCTCACGCCCGCGTGCGGCTGTTGACATTTCGAATTTTTTTTCGTGTTTATCCTAAAATGGGATTAGTTTGAGTTTTGTCGGAATGAATGTCGTTGAATTGGATGAATCGGAAATTTATTGGCGTATTAGTGTCTAGTGAGATTTTCAATGATTTTCGTGAACGTATTTATATTATTTTTATTTTAAATATAATAAGATTTATTGTTAATAATTTTTAAAAGATCGATTATTTTTTTTTGATAATGTCATAATTACTCGAATATTGATATAAAATGGATTTTTCGATTTTTTTTTATTTGAATAATCGGATAGTTTTTTGTTAAAAAAATCTCGTTAGCATTTGAATAATAATAAAAAAATTCTATAAAATCTCATTTATTATATTAAGCAAGATAACTAGTGCTGCTTAGGTATTAAAATTACGTGCGAATTATTAATTGAAAAAAATTTAAATTTAACATCTAAAATACAAATATATATAAAAAAATAATAATTACGCGATCACGAAACGTATTTATAATTCATAAAATTAGGAAGTTTACAAAATATACACATCATTTTTATTGTCCTAACGAATGCATATTGAAAACAACTTTTTTCCCCTCACACGATGTGTACACTAACACTAAAAATCGGACATAAAATTTAATAATGCAATAAAAATTCTTCCATTATGCCACAATAACAATTATTTATTTGGCCAAAACCGTTCCGAAAACATCTCAAGGCCCGTTCTCACGTGCGCTTCCTGCAAAAATTTCGTTACATTTTTTCAAAAATGTCAAACGACCACCGAAGAACTTCCGCATTGCATCGCAGTTCTTCTTCGTTGACCCATTTAACAGTTCGATCGTCACAATGGCGGATTCGATTAAGGAAATCGTCAACGTCACGATGCGACGATTCATCAAAATCAACGGCCGATTCGATATTTGACATTAAAACATTGTGTAACAATCTTCAAAGGTAATTACATTTGCGAAGGTCAATTTTTTCGGTATTGTTCTTGTTCGGTTTTTTTCATGATCGCGGTTCGATAATGCGTTTCGAATGTCGTATGTGATTAATCAAGTTTTCGACATTTAAAAATTAAACGTAAATGGTCAGTAAGTAAATACATATAAATGAGCTTTCGATTGAAGATTCATTAATTCAATTCGAATTGTTTCGAATAATTGATCATTTATTTGAAAAAATACATACTAATAATGGATACTGACCGTATACGTACTTACTATAATATTTCAATCTATAACTAGTTCGTTATTTTTATGATCACGGTTAGATAACGCATTTCGAATGTCGTATGTGATTAATAAATTTTTCGATGTTCGGAAAATGAAATGTAAATGGTCAGTAAGTAAAATCGGAAAGGGTCGGAAAGTAAAAACAAATTGAAATTATTTAGTATAATTGATCAATTATTTGAAAACATATACAACTAATGGATACTGACCGTATATAGTTATTTACTGACTATTTTAATTTTTAACTTTTCGGTTTTTGTTTATGATCGCGGTTCGATAATAAGTTTCAAATATCGTATGTGATTAATAATTTTATTGAAATTTTGGAATAGTCAGTATCTAAAATCATATATGGTCTGTTAAAAACAACGAATCTTCATTAAGAAAATAAAAAAAATAAGCTTTTGATTGTAGATGACGCTATTGATTCAAACGATTGATTATTTATTTGAAACATGCATACTGATTGTTTTACAGTATTTACTGACTATTTTGATTTTTAATTTACTGAATGAAAATATGAATTAGTTACTGGCCAAAAACACACGAGTCTTTTATTCAAATTGGTGTGAGTTTTTGTGGATTATCGTCCGAAAAGATTCGAGATTAAAGTGGTGAATCATTGAGTTTATGGCTTTTGAAAAACAAATGTTGACATTCACCTTGACTTTTGTGCGTGTTGTGTAACATGTTTGAGTTTTGAAATTGTTTCGAGTTTTTTGACTATTGCGAAAAACTATACGAGTGCCATTAGCATAAATAGGGCATTCAATAAAATGATTTTATTCTGTGTGAAGTACCTAATTCTCTGTGAATACTGAGAATAAACATTTTTTTAAAAGATTGTGCGTTGATTTTTTTGCTAACTGAACAATGTCGTGTCATTAGAGTTGAATAAAGGTTTATATTTTTTCATATTAGGGTCGTTAGAGAAGTTCTGTGAATTTCGTTGTATGAACTTTTAAGGAAAGGTTAGATTATTTTTTCATATATGTAATTGTATTGTTTTCAATAACAATCAAGTAGAGGCGTATGTCGAATGAAAAAACAATGAAAATCTTCGGAAAATGTAAACGTAAAATATGTCATAAAAAAATTTATATGAAAAATATCTAAATCGATCTTTTCTCAAGTAAAAAATAAGAAGTTTTCTTTACAAAAGTTTACAAAACAGTAGAGCATCTCCATTTCGAAAACGGCGTTAAAAACAAGATACGGTAAAAAGATCGCATTAAGATTTCGGCCTACGCATAAAGAGGAAGTCGGACCAGTTTAACAGTTTTCAACTGCAAGATAGCCGAGTCATCAATTACATTTTAATGTCGTGACTTAAAGGTCACAGGGTTACCAGATTTATGGACATCTTCGAAGAAGACAACCGAAAGAAGCTGTCCTTAAGCGTAACGAAGTGTGTTGGATATTTAATGAACGTAAATGAATTTGCTAGCAAGGTCTCTATTGAAATTAACCAGTTTGCTTATAATGGAATGAAAAAAAATCCCAATGGTTATTTAAAATACATCCGCGGTGTATTATTATAAAATATATTAAGGAATATTGGCTTTTATGTAGGAATATTGATTCGTTTTTATTGAGTTATTTGTTAATTATGCACTTAAGATTGTTGTGTGAAAAAATGGATTCGTTTTCGATTGGGTATGAATATTGATGATTTTTTTGTGTTTTCAATAAATATGGTTTGAATTTTTAATATATTTTTATGAAACGTACATTAAATATATTATAAGAAATATTTTTGAAATTAGCTACGAAAACATGTCAAACTTTTTATGATTCTAAAAACATGTCGAATTATTAATATTATGCGAATCGTAAATGCATTATAAATATTTATGCACTTGATATGATCTCATTTGAATTATTTATTGACACGAGTCTTAACGACATTTTCAACTTTCGCTTATCGTTTATGAAATTATTAATTTATTTCCTGTTTATACGTTTTAATCATTATCATATAATACATCCGTTTCCTAGAACAAAGTCTTTTTGAAAACCATTAAAAATCAAAAAATTTCTTCGCACATAACATTCATTTGCTAACCATACAACTTATCGTTTAACTTTGATGATTGACGATTCTTAAAAGCTAAACTTTTTATTGTTTTTTATTAAATATTGCCTTTTCCCAAGCGATTATACAACAATTTCCGACATTATACTTTTCGAATGATTAAGATCAAGGCCTTCATCGTATTGACCAACACTAATTCTATATTCATCTTCAATAAACATTCGATGATGGAACGTGACTTCAATGGTATTCGGCTGATGATCTCTGATATTTTTTACCCAATTCCGCACACGTATAGCCAAATATGATTAAAAAATAATTAATTCGATGCTTCGGGGCAAAGAAGTAAACATTTTTTTGTTGATAGTACAACCTTCACGCTCCCATAAGGCGCCGCCATTTAATCATTCACAATTCGACTCATTAGTACGCATTATTTTCAACAATATAACAAAGAATGTTAAAATTTGTTATGACGGTCGATGAGGACGATGTTTCATTCAACTTTGAGTTGCAATTAGTTTTTTCATTGATGCATATTTTGGTGTGGTCGTGGGATGTATGTTTAAATGTAATGAAGAAAGATTATGCATGTTTTTCAATGCATTTTCTATAGATAGATAGATCGTTGAAATCATGTTCTTGGAAATCTTTTTTTGTAATGAGAATGTGAGGAAAATAAATTCTATGAATTGAGTCTATAGAAAAAATTTAGGCAATCTGTTTCATTTGAGATTTCATGAAACATTTTTTGATTAATTTCCGGTTCAAATTGGGTTATTTTTTCTTTAACTTATATGTTAGAAACGATTCCTTGAATTTTTCATCAGATATTGAAGAATTTAAACATGTACAAAATATTGTAATAAATAAAAAAAATGTTAAAAGAATACAAATATTATATTTATTTCATTCATATCATGTATTCTAAATTATAATTTAAAAATGGAGGTTTTTAATCATTTTAAATATTATTATTAAATATAAAAAATGATAATTTATACTCCATTCATATCACACATTCTAAATCATATTATATAAAAACATAGCAATTCTTCATCTTCTTTTTTTAACTACTATATTACTATCAAATACCAAAATCAGCTTTGTATCCAATTTATATCACACATTATAAATCACATTGAAAAAATTGGAACTTCCTAATATATTTTCCTATAACTGTATACCAACTAATTCAGCTTTACATTCAATTTATATCACACATAATGAATCACATTGAAAAAATTGGAACTTCCTAATACATTTTCCTATAACTGTGTACCACTCAATTCAAACACCATAAACGACAATCATCCAACGGATTTCCCAAGCCAAAACTTCCTCAATCCAACATCCGCAACTACAACCTCTTCTTCGAACATTCCACGATGATTTAACACCCTGATGATAATTCAATAGCAGCACGACACGACAATCACAGCTTTCGTCTGCACGCAACAATACGTATGACATATCACGCCTTTATCCATTTATAAGATTTATACCCGAGAAGCCTTCACGATGGCGCCAAAGAAGCGACCTCAGAAACCGACGTCAAGGATGAGATGTTAAAAAAGATCGACGAAACTTATCAAAAGCTCGATGGGAAGTGATCAAGATGAAAGAAGACGATCGCGTCAATCTCGAAATTCGATGAAAAAAATATATTTTTTAAAATCGAAGGCTTTTTATGACGCATCGGTAATTAGAGGCTTCTATGTCGATTTTTTTCGAGGAAAAAACATCGACAAACACGTATAACAATTACGCGATAGACGACTTCCACGTTACAAAGAAGGGAATGTTCGTATATAGAAATATTACGTATTCGGAAAAATAAATAATGGATTCGTCTCAGTTTTTACTTTTATGGTTATTTTTACTGATATGGGTCGCGTTGTTTTGAAAAACGCTCAAGTTCATTCTCACGGTGCGGGACAAATCGTGAAAAAATATGTATTAAAGTGTTGGATAAAATGAGATAATCGGTTGCATTGTTTGCACGTTTTAAAATAAACAATTTGGAATTTTTCGCAAGTGCGATTTTCGTAGCTGAGATTTCGAGAAAATATCTCAATTTGGCGCCGTTTCTTTTTGTTGCAGTTGTTTTTTAGGCGTCATTAGTGTGGATAATTTTAAATGATTTGTCTCTTTTTGGAATTCGCAGTATCCTGTAATAAAATTTAAATATTTTTATTATATATTTGACTCTAACACGAAATTGACAAAATAAATTGGATATTTATCTAATTTTTTTCGATACAATAAATACGAAATTTAAAACGATTCCTTGACCTTTAATGTAGCACAATAAAAATATCCACAAATGATTTGTTATATTATAACGAATCAATATGTCACTGTAACAACTTTTTTTTTGTATTTTTTCCTGAACAAAATAAACCATTATTAATTATTTTCACACGATCGAAAGAAGCGAATTGATTACCGAACTAGGAGATAATTGAATCGGACAATTCGTGCCAATTTTTTTACGATACAACCTATAAAATTCGATTAATTAAAAATTAGAAAAACGTCCAATTTGCAACACGATCCAAATCAATTTTCCCGCCAAAAAAGAATCACGAGCTTATTGAAAAGAAGTGATGTAACTTACAACGGCGTGATCTAATTATTATGAAATTTTAATACATCGTGTCTGCGATTAAACACAATTTTTTTATTCAAGATGGTTTTATTATTATTATATATTCAGATCGAACTATGACTTATTGATTTCGCATTGTTATCGAGAACAAAATGACACGTCTTGAAACAATTCGATGGCATCAAACTAAAGGGCAAGGACGTGATGCAAAAAATTGTACCTATTACATCGTGTCTATATCGTCGATTATTTTTTAGTATTGAAACAATTACTTGTACATAACAAAAAGCTACTTTATTAAATATGCTCGTATAAAAAAATTAGCGATATTATGACACGGTCAAGGTGAAGAAGAATCAAACATTGTTCGAACGTTTTATGATGTGATGAAGGTTGTTTACGTGGGGTCAAGTTGTTTAACAATATCTATCAAATATTGTTATTATGTTGAATAAAAATGTGAAATATAATAGTATGAAGATTATATACAATTTAGTTTGATATAAATTAAAAATCGAAATCGTATTTTATCAACCTTTCGAATGTGTTGCATGTGATATTATATTCAGCGATTGCATTCGATGATCACATAATGAAAAAAAATGTACGAAAATTTAAGAAAACACTGTATTTGTTATGAAACTATGCATAAAGATGATATGCAAATTGAGACATAACGTTTGCAATAAAATAAAATATTTCTAATCTCCACAATAACGATTCAATATATCTTTGATATTAATCCAGACTTCCTGACTCGACTAATATTTTATTACAAAAACAAATTATTCATGACGGTTTAATTGTCACGAACCCATAACCCTGAAGAGTCGTGATTTTTACCGATCATGAGATATGATTAATGGAAGAATTTCACTATAATTACAAACACATCTTAAAAACGATCGACATTTTCTCATACGTTTGATCATGAACCGTAACAATCCTTGATCGCCAATAAATCATTCTAAAACGATGCACAAGTCGTAAATATTGTGATGCAATCGTCTCTCACAGTATTTAGGGTATATTAAATTTGGAATATTTTTTTTTGCGATGGTCAGATGTGAAGGTGAGACGTCCGAATGATGAGGATTGACAAATTTCAAGAGTTTCGTGCCATAAATTCGACTGTTGTGAAAGGTCAACGAATTCAAATGTATCGAATTTAGGTTGAGAGTAATGCGATATGAGGATTTTTGTAAAAATAATCGAAATTTTTTGTAATAAAGTGCATAGTGACAAAATGCTTTTGTTAATGAATTTATAGGGCAATAATATTGTATGCAAATCAGATATTCATTGCGATAATAAAGATGTTAATTTATTACCCATTATGAGTGTTTAATTTGTAAATTTCGGCAATCAAAATTGTATTAGAGGCTTAATTAATTTATTACGAATCGATTTGATGATTTTCTACATTGGAAAATTTCTCAAGGTCCCATTTTAAAGCGGATATCGATTCTTGATATGATTTTTTTGAATACATAATAAAATTTATGAGACCAGATTCTCGAATAGAACGACAGATTTTTAACCATTTTTTTTAGATCCATTTACTTCGGATTCCACATTTAAGATGCCCATCAAAACAACAAGATGGGTGATCTTTACGAAAACGGATTGTTGCGAAAAAATACATACGACCGGACGACTTTGTCCGAAAATAAAATAAAAGTAGCCAATGATAGATGCAGTTGCACAAAATACCAAAAGTATTTGTGCTTCTGTGTTATTTTACAATACAAAAAGACATTCTATTATTGTAATAAGACGCCCACTCGGAAACATTCTTCGAGATGTCTCAACAAATACTCGAAAAAATCGAACTTTGCATCGGTTTTATTTGTTTTTTCGCAGATCAAACACTTTCTTCTTATAAATATTATGGTTTGCGACATAGAAACGATCCATCATGTTTCGCGTTGGGAAACGTTTCAAACCGGGAAGACATGTGGAAAAAAAAATCACATGCAACACCAAAGAAAAAAGTTTCGATGTGTTTTTTTACGTGTCGTGTGATATTCTTCGGCTAATTGCGCTTTCACCGCGTGATATTGCTCAATAAGGCTTTATCCCCTTTTTGAATGTGATGGTTAATTTAAGGCTTTTGATCTGAAAGCAATATGGTTTTATGTCACGGGAGATTAAGCGGAGTATTTATGAGAGATTAAATAATAAATGTCGGCGTTATTAAATCACAATTTTAATGTGCATATGCATGGTTTATTGACCAATTTCAAATAAATTTGACTAATTCTTAATTTGTTGAAAAATGTTGAAATTTTTGTACGTGGTTTTGCTTTTTTATAAAAGTGAAAATGCAGTTTATGTAAAATCTGTTAAAAGAAGAAACTTTTCTTATAAAATTGAAAAATTTATCGGTTTTCCCGATGTGATTTGAAGAAAATTGCTCTTAAACAAATTAATAATAAAATTATATATGGCATATATTATATGATACATATGTAGTTATATCTAACTATTAACCGCTCAATATATGATTTAACTTTGTGAAGAATCGGTGCCTTTGTATTGATTTAGATAATCTAAAAATATCATATTTGGTTTATATAAAGTCCATATTTTTAAATATACTATTGGATATTTGCGTCTTTCTTTATATGGGAAAAATATAAAAGTTTTAGAGGAATTTGAAAATTTTAATAATATTCGAATAGATAATATAATATTTTAATAGTCTCGAGTCAATAGTATCCAATTACTGACTATGTTATATTTTGCTTAACCTCAGTGATCAGTGAGAAAAAATACAGGTTGACTAATCGTTCATACATATGCATTTTCTCTTACTCATAATTAGAACAACAATTACGCAATAACCATATTTCATTCAAAATATCAAATTACATCATTACATTGTTCGAAATTTGCAAATTCACAAGCGCATTAGCATAAACGGACATTACGCACACACCAAACATATTTTAAAGCTCAAACCATCGACAAATCTAGAATTTTATCAACATTTAAACTCTGATCAACATATTTTTATTTACTCGATCGTTTTTTAAACGAAATGCGACAACATCAAAGTGGCCGCGGGTCGCGAACTTTCGTTTTCGTCACTGTCTTTATATCTTACGGTATTTTAATCGAAGTTTTCTTATTCGCAATAATCACTGATGTGAAATTCAATTGGCGACCATTGAAAATTATGGAAAAAAATCGAAATTTCGTAATTGGACGCTTGCATTTTTTCGTAACGGCTGATTTAATTGCGTTAAACGCTCGGTTAATGTGTCGGTAATTAATTTGAGCTTCTTCTTCGTGAGATTCTTTTTTGGTCGTTGGAAAATCTATTAATCTATTCTGTTTCGGGTTATGTGTCAAATCGTTGCAACAGTGTGTATGTTTAGTGTTAATTAAATTTTTTTGTTGGTAAACATTTTGTGTAGATTGATTTTGAAGAATTTTTCATTAATGATTTATGTCAAATAATTAAGTAATGTTTATAATTTTCAATTTGATTGCAACGACGCATTTTTCAAAATCAAATTTGTCGAAAAAAATATTCTTTATGGAGAATTGATTATCGTCAATATAAAATATTTAATACGTGATGAATATAAATAATCCTATTGTTGATACATCAATCTGTAGACTTGTGAAAATTTATTTATTTATTTGACATCGAATGTTTTGTTTATAAAGCGCATCTATAGTATAAAATAAAGTATTCGTGAAATTGATGAAAAAAAAATTGATTTTGATTCATAAATCTTTCGAAAGAACCTGAAAAAAAACGTGCTTATCGGAAATGCATAAAATTTATACAATGCACGATCAATCAAAACGGTAAAATTGGACACGAAAAAATAACTGTGAAAATGTTTTTTATCCATGTTGCAAATCAACGAAAAACCTATAAAATCAAATTGCAATTCCACGAAAAGCTTTCTAGATAAATTAAAATCTTTAGAAAATGGTATAAATCCTTTTTTTTTCGATACAAAATATAAAAAAAAATTAACATATTTGATCTTCGATTTTTACAACCCTGTTATTTTGAATGTTCAAAACGATGAACATTACTGATGACTTGTAAATTATTAAAAAAAAAAAAAAAACCATACTTACATCAATTTCGAAAAAAAAATCAAATGTTAACGGACCACTTCCATAACAAAATGTCATAACTAGCGGTTCTTTGAACCAAAACCCCAAATTCGATTAAACCGCGGGTCGTCGATTTTATTATACATTAAATCGGACATAACGATGTCGACCCCTGACCTGGCGGAGGCTCCATTTTCAAAATCGAACAAAAACAAAATCCGCCAAAAACTTTCTTCCATCTAATGAACTTACGCAACCGTTTCGCAAAAGTGACCCGACTTATTAAGACGTTACACAAATGTGTATTATTGTGTTGAAAAATGTGTATACAGTTATTATGTACACACGCATGATCAATCATGAGTGGAAACATTTGCGATGATAGTTCTTTATTTATATTGAAAAAAAAGGATGGTTTTTGCACAACGGAATGACAAATCGTCGTTTTTTAAGGGTTAAAATCGTATAGTGGAAAGGTCAAATTTTGCACGGTTGTTTATGCGAAAATGTGATATTTGGACTTTGAAAGTTGCCGGTGAAAGGTTTGTATTTGGCTGTTCTTTAGTTTGGTGTACTTTCTTTCTTGTGTCATTTAAAAGTTTCAAAATAAAAGATTATGTTTGTAGTTTTGATCATTGGTTGTGTTGAAGTAAATCGATTCATCACATTTCTACATCGCAATGAATGAGCTTTGTGTCTATTTGTGAGTCATTATCTTGGTAAATAAAATCCCGATGATTCTAAATTTCTACAGTGAAATGACAAATTCGTGATGTATTGAATTGTAGAAATTCATTTTCAACAACAGAAATGTCTTTGGAAGAATATTTTTTTAATTATTTGTGAAATCAATGTTTAGAAAGTATTTCGATCGTGATCATATAATATTTCAGACCTTTTAAAAGCTGAGTCACCAAAATATTAACAAACAATCCAGAGATAATTTATAGAAATCATTAACACAATTTTCAAACAAATTTGCAAATCATAAATTGAAAATTCAACCATGAAAAACACAGGTGTCGTTTCTGCGACAAATTTCATTAATCACACTTAAACAAACGGACCGTACCATAAATATTCATAAGAATATCAACCATTTATATTCATAAAATTCAATTTTTACATTCAAAAAACACCAAACCCGACTAAAACATCGAAAATCGAGTAGCAACCAACTAAATTATGCAACGCAAAAATGCGGGTCACTGTTATGGCGGGCGCACATCGACCGAACTTGACCCTGTTTTTGTAACGTCCACGTTTCGAATTTTCAAAAATAATCTTCACACAACGATAGGCGACACTATTGGCCATAATAAAATAGAAAAAGTCCATGTGCAAACAGGCGAAATTTTGCCATAAATCAACGGCGCGAAAACGCTCGTTTATCACACGCGCCGTCAACGTCGTTTTGTACGGAGCGGTTCGTGTCCATTATGTCTTCGCGAGCGTTCCGTTTCATTTCTCACATTTTGAATGCGAAATATAAATCCGGCGTTGTGTACTGCTGAATAATTATATAAATCGTATGCGAAATGTCAATTTATCGCGGCGAAAAAGATTAAAATCTGTCGGTGTGATGCGGATGCGAAGGGACTTGCGCAAAAGTCGGATGCGTGTTTTGTTTGAGGTGTTTAGGATGAAAATTCGCATTTGAAAACAGAACGGTTTTGTATTTTTATGAGAGTTACGTTTATTTTATATAGTTTTGAAGTCAATGGGTCATTAATAATGTTGATTGTATCATTTACCATTGATTATTGAAGTTAAGTAGAGAGTTTTGCGATTCGAAGATGGATGTTATTGAATGAGATTATTTTGAAAAGATGACTAAATTTGAAAGATATTCAAACTACTTAAGATTCGATTTCCTATTATTAATTATTATATAAAAAAAATTGAATTGAAATTTTGAATTTCTGATGGTGTGTTGCAAAGGACTTAATAATAGTTGTATATAATGATGATAGCGATATCGTTGATTCTTTTTATAACATAGAAAAATATATATTTTTAAAATAATAAATATACGATCTTATTCATCAAATGAGTAAAACATACATATATCGCTCAACTTTATTTGCACTTTCTATAACCATTATTTTTTTATAAAATAAGAAGAAAGTAACATGAGATTACTTATTAAATATTCTCAAATTAAAAAAAATTTGCTTAAATCTATCTAATGATCGCATCACGTGTTGCTCAACTTCAGAGATAGACGAGAATCCGTTAAAAATAATATCGTTAAATCGTTGATACTTTTTATATAAGATTTAGAAATAAGTTTAATTAAACCGATGAAACTATTATAATGATGAATGGAGTGTAAACAAAATCATCATTTTGATTTTGTCAATAATCAAGATTAAATTATGCGCATTTTGACATGATTAATATCGACTTAATTCAACGTGGGTGCTATTTTACGCATTTCGATGAAATTTATAGTTTTTCAATATGCAAAATTCAAATATTTCGAAAAATAAAGAATATATACTTTTCATTCAAAAAATACCAATACGAAATTGTAATTTTTTTATCTAAACCTCTCGGGCGTACGATTTGGTAAATAGACTTAAACACTTTTCATTGCAATATTAAAACATATTATAAATGAACGAATAATTGTACACAATTTTTTTCCGACAAAAATACGTAATTCGATGATGTGAACGTTTTCTCATCGTGATATCTTTGAGCGATCACGAGCGTCCATTTTGCACGGTGTCGTTGCAGAAAATGATGGTTTGCATAAAATGCGTGACAATTTAAATTCGTGCTGTTAAAAATGATTATGTACCGTTTAATTAATTTGGAAACGAGTTATACTTAACAGGAAAATCGACGTTTTGAAATTAACACAATAATAGATCACGCAATATTATATTCATATAATATCAGCACGTATTTGATTCAATGTGAATTTTCTTTTATACATGCACTTTTTAATTTTTTTATAATTAATATTGATCATATACATGCAATAGAAATGATAATATTTTAAAATGAAAGTAAATATATAAAAATAAAACGTGCGTGTAATCAAAATGTTCACGATCGTGCAAAATGCTAACAAAGCTTTTGTCAAGTGATTTATTATATCCGGGTTATGGTTCGATATATGACAAAAAATAAATAAACATCATTCGACTGTTATCATCAGAAATCATCTTGCTATATTGATCGCCAACAGCGAACCGGTGATTTATCATAAATTGAAGATAAGGCTTCGCGATTTAGATGTAACGTTCGATGGAATTGTAAATGGCTGCATATTAAGATTGGCGTAAAGATTTCGCGATAATATGTATGAAAGTCTATTAATGTTTTTTTTTTAAATATATGAATAGATTATTGTTTTATTGTGATGCATTTCGATTATCAAGTACGTAGTTGTGATTGTTTCAATATTGGTTTTGTAACTGATGATAATGATCTGGTTCGATGTTGATAAATTTTTGTTGAATTTATATAACGGTATTTTGTACAACATTGTTCTATATTTTTCATGGTCGTTAGTAAATATTGTCATGAGACACTTAAAATAACCGATAAATGAAATACTTTCTCCATTTATTAACATTTGAGTATTGTGGTACACGCGATAAGAACAAAACTGCTCGACGAAGTATTATATTACGTGTGTAAAATCAATAAATAATGGTCTTTGTGTTTATTCTAGTGCGTAAATGATTATTTACCTATAATCGATATGTAAGTAGTTTTTTTTAATATGTAGGTTTCTTTTGTCCATTAAAGTGAATAAAATTTTTGAATGATTAGTTGATAGAAGTGAGTCGATATTGATGAAAGGGACTTTGAATATTTATCCTATTTAAAAAAGGCATATGATACTAAACTCACAATTAGTCATATTATATATTTATTACGACGTTAAGAATTCTATAATAGGGTTAATATACGAATGAGTAATCTAAGCTCGCATCTGACAGTTTGATTATTCAGTCTCTTGATATTAATATTTTTCACATCACGGTAAAGAAGAAAATGTTCTTACAATTAAACTTATATAAACTGTATATGATTATTGACGTTAAGTAATAAATAACCCAGTCAATATATGGATGAGTGACCTAAACTATACATCATCGATCTGAGATCGTTTGTAAATTCCTTGAGATTTACTTTGCTTTTGATACTTCAAAGAAAATTAATTATTCTATATTAACGCAATTCATGTACGATATGGGAAAATTTCCCGATTACAAAAAAAATCTATAATAAACAATGGTATCGAAAAAATCAATCTTCTATATTTAATTAATCTCATAAATAATTCGATAAAGATAATTCATAATAGTCCAAAATCCGCAGATAATGAACAATCGCGCCATTGAAAATATCCGAGCTTTCGCAACTTTCGCGCGGTTGTCATATTCGAAAATTAACCGAAAAGACAATGAGCGGCTATCGAGTGCGTTCGCTAACCGGCCAACTGCCTTCGCGTTGCGCAACGGACATTTTTTAAAAAACGCCGACTCCCACGACACATCACAATGGTCGACATTTGAATACAAACGCCCGTGTCCGACTTGGGTAATCGTCGTCGGACGCGTTTTTCACAGTCTGCTTCGGAAAATGGGTATGAAAATATCGTCGAGTGTGTGTATGGTCGGTTTTCGTGGTCTTTTTCATGCAAAGATGTAACGTAGCCTTAATGAGGTGCGATATGTTTTTGGGTTGACACATTGTTGACCTGGCGGCTAATGAGTTTTTACATGTTTGATATTATGATCTTTTGAAATTTTATTTGTGAAATTTGTTGATGATGCTTTGAGGAATTTGTGTTTTTATACTCATAATTTTTAAGAAATTTTTAAATAATTTTTTTTATGAAAAAAATATATAAACTGACCTTTGAATGGCTCTCATTTATTTGGTCCGTATTTTAATTCACTTGTGGTTAGTATTTAAAAATTGATACTAACCACTTACGTAGAGAGCTCAAAAAATTCTAAGAATTTTTTTTAATTCGTAAACAGAACAATAAAAAAAATCAATACGATTATAATCTTTTCAATACTCAATTTATGTGGTATTATTATCAGTGCTGTGAAATATCTTCTAAGTTTAATTAAAAATTTCAAATTGACATAAAAATCGTAAGTAGATATTTCACAACACTGATAATAATTTTAATCTCTTTTTGAATTAGCAGAATATTTTAATTCTAAAATAAACTAATCAAACTTTTCTTTATCTTTTCATACAATGAAAAGTAATTTATCTTAACTATTATATTGTATTGTATTGCACAAATTTATCAAATGGATTCAATCATTTCATTTTCAATTTAGATTAAATGACATTTTTAACCTTTCATTAGACTAAAAATTAACATTTCCTCAACAACAAAAGACCCAAATAAACTCGATCAAAAAAAAATCGAAATTTCACAAACCCAAAAGGTCAACAAAAATATAAGAATCCCTACATAAAAAAATAAAATAAAATCCGCATCAATCCGCGAAACCGACTCAATTTGCGCGACCATTAAACTCCACAACGAGACGCAATTAGGGATAGATTACCGTTAAATACAACACAATGCCCTATTGCACGATTTTGTATATTACAATTTCAAAACGACGCATATAATAAACATACACACAGAAAATAACGATAAAAGTTGCGAAATTACAACACGACGTGGGAACGCGGGAAGATCGTGCGTAATTTGCGGACACGCGCCGTATTAATTTCGTTTTAACGATCGTTTTTTGAATTGCTTCAACCCTCCAGTTTGTCGGTTGGTTTTGGGAAATTTTGAGGTTTCGTCATCGATGAATATTCAATGATGTCGGTTTACGTAATTGATTTATTTGGCGAGTCTTTTGGTTTCGGTATTATTTTCATTGATGTCGTTAAATGTGGTTTATAGTTGTAGTGAAAATGTATTATCTGTGAAAGTAATATATTTTTGTTGATCGTAAATAAGGTTGGGTTGGATTAGGTTAGATTTTTTTTTTTGATAAATTATTGAAAGTTATATGAAATGAATTTTGATAAGGGAATCTTTGTTTTTGTTCAGTTTCCTTACAGTAAAAATATACATATGTACTTTCATGGCAATATTATAGTTAAAATGTATTATTAGTGAAAACATACTTTTACTAAATAAGAAAGGTTGAGTTAAGATAGACTAGATTAAGTTTATTTTACTGTCAGAAGTTAGATAAAGTGTATTTTGCGTGAGAATCTTTATGCATATTCCCAGAAATGCTGGTAAAATAATATAATATTATAATTTATAATACTTTCACCGATAATATATTATTACTATCCATACAATTATAATAATATATTAATATAAATTGCGAGAATACTTGTTTTTTGACATAATTTTAAAATGTTTTCTATCAAAAACTCATCTACATATTTATCAAGACACCTTTCAATTAACTTTATTGATCAGTACCAGTAAATAAATTAAAATATTGACAGAATTGAGATAGTATATATCCCCTGATATTATACCCACGATTTTTCAAACAATTTTATATGTTGAATTCTAACAAATATAAACCAGAATAAATTTGTAATGTAATATAATACGTATATATATGTAATACGATAGCAAAATGTTGACGATCACCGGTGACCGTCACGTCAATATTGATGCAGTTTTTCATCGGTTGGTCTAGTGTGGAACATGTCAAAGGTGAATTTAAAAAAATGGAATTATTAATCTTCCGATTTCGGTGTTATTTTATTGATGTCAAAATGCAAATTTGCTATGTCGTTCGTGCATGAAAGATGATTTTAATATTTGTACAGTTGATATGAGATTTCTGAGAAATTTGATGTATTTTTTCAATTAAATGGCAAGCAATTTGAATATAAAAAAATCAATGAATCATTTTTTATGATTTTCGAAGCACAAATCATCAATAAAATATTTCAGACTTAGTTATGGTAATCAGATTCCAAATCATCATTGATTTCAGTTTTTTTCGCTTATTATTGAAACCCATTCAATTTATTTCAATCACATAAAAAAAAATGAATCATGAGAATATTTTACTTTGACCATTAATAATATACGTCATATAATTTTTTTAATAACGCATAGGAATTTTAAAACTATAATGCTTGCTTTTCTAAGGATACCATAGTAAATAAATAATATCAAATTTATATATAAATTCAACGATATGTACGTAGAGATCTTAAAAAATTCTAAGAATTATTTTTATTCGTAAAGAGAATAATTTATTAAAAAATAATTGATGCGATTATAAACCTTTTAATATGTATTAATATGTATTAAAACGACATGTGAAATTAATACTGAAACATAGTTTCTATCATATTTTCTATTTTACAGTAAAATTTTTGATGATATCAAAATTATCATAAAGTTCAATGAGCCTTCTATTCATGAAATATCAACTTTTGATTTTATAAATTATGAATAGAAGGTTCATTGAACTTTATGATAATTTTGATATCATCAAAAATTTTACAGTAAAATAGAAAATATGATAGAAACTATGTTTCAGTATTAATTTCACATGTCGTTTTATTTCTATAATCCAAATCAATTGACTTACTAAAAGACATTAACAAGTTTATTATAATATTATATATTAAGTTAAGACATCGACTTAACAGAAAAACATCCTAGTAACCCAAAATCAACCTAAAAAGGGACGTAATGAAAAAGCCTTTTATAAACACCTAGCAAACGATGTGGTCGAATTGCTATCATACTACAGCAATCATGTATGCAAAAAGGTCAATAAGTCATCGCAATTACGTGCGTGTGCACACACGATTGATCATTATGGCCGACCTCGACTCCATCAGGAAGATGATGAAGTTAATTACATGTTACAATTTCCAGGAAGGTCAATTCGAATTCCTTACCGGAGTGACGTGAATGAGTCGTAGCTAAAAGTGATTACGAAATTGTTTACTGTTCGCTTGTTATGTGAATCGTTCGGTCATCAATCGAAATTGCACTGTGCATAATGGTAAAATAATGTGTGTGTGTAATTCGATTTTGAATTTGTTGTTTCAGATGTGTGGATGGTTTCGATGTGGATTCTTATATTCAAATAGGGTTTTTTTATATAATGGAAAAAAATTGTGTTGTGTAGTTAATTTTTTTTAATATTTTTAAGATCATATAAAATAATAATATTTTTTTAATTAAAATAAAGAAATAATCTAACAAGTTATTTTATATTTAATGTTGTTAGTATTATTTTATCATTTCAGTCCTAAATTATAGTATCACAGTAGATAGTATCAATTTTTATACTTTTCAAAAGTTTTCTTTGGATTATATAATAATAAAAATCATTTAATATGAAATTAGTTGAAATATACAAAAATTTTCGATCGTTACATTTCGATTGAACTAGAATTTTGATTGTTCTTATCAAAAACAGTTTCAGGCTTTTCCAAACGTGATTTAAAAATTGTAAATTCGACAATAATAGTTCATTGAGCCACAAGACAAAATAGCATAACATGAAATTTGAAAGTTTCACAAAAACCATACTGAAAACATTACACATAATCATAATCTCCGATTACAAAACACCCCACAAGACGATTTGATTAAGGAAACATTTTTTATCGGAACTTTCACTTCTATTGTTTAACAAAAGTTAAGCGTCGCCAAAGACAGTAAAAAAGTGGCACAAAACGGCGCTTTTACGACTTTTACAATATATATTTATTACGACATCCGAATATTGTTAGGTATCCGAATTTGATAAAGTTTTATGAAATTCGTCGACGCAATGTGGAATTCCAGTTTTGTATAGATTTCGATTCGATTTCAGTATCAGATTTTCGTAATAGGGACCATTTGATTATCTTATGAATGCTCATTTTTATGTGATGATTGGACTCAATCGTCACTAATTAACTGATTAAACGTATTGTAACCGATACAATCTTCAATACTTCAAATGGTTATCATTTCTAAATTAGGCAGATAAAAAATATATTATATTATAGTTCGAAGTGGAAAATTGTACAAATTTGCAATGATGAAAGTAATTTTTTTTAATTTGACATCTGTTGCTTATAAAAAATTATTATGTCTGAAATTTATTGTTACAAAGATAGGCATTTAAAGCAATTTAAAAGATTAAAGTGTAATTAAATAAGCATTGTTTTGTATTAATAATATTTTATAACAGTTTTAAATCAAAATTCAATGATAAAAATGCGAACCATGCGTTTTAAAAATGCATGCACGCCATTTTGCATTATAACATCATGTTTTGCAGTTAAATTCACACGTTATTACTCAATAAATTCAGCGCACTTTGGAAACAATGTAAATTTTGTAATAGCACAATTTTATTATTTTACAAGCTGAATAAACGATAATTACGCTCAAATACACAAAATTTAACCCAATTCCATACAAAAAGTATCAGATCAAATGCGATTTGAGCATCTTTTGAACTTTTATTGTTGTTCAAATTTAAATTAGGGTTTCGAAATTGATTCTTTTTTGAATAAAGTCATATACCCGATTGTGCACAAAGGTCACGCATAAAAGAAGTGTTATTACAACTGCTTTTTTTCACAATTTTAACGTTTTGCGTCATTTCAGATCATATCATCATCAACATGAATGGAAGATGTATGACTTCCTTTATACAATGCGATAAAAACTGCTTTACGAAAAGACTTATCAATTAATTACATTCGGTCACGATTAATGACTTAATCAGAAACAGTTAAGCTTGCCGAATTCTTCAAAATAATTATAATTATAGAGAATTTTGATAAAATGTTGATTCAAAATATTACATTGTCTTTGTCTATAATTTGAATATTTTTTATCTGAAAAATAGTCGTGAAAATTTATGTATTTTTCCATATGACCATGTACAAGTTTGTACTTTTTTTTAGAGTAAATGTCATAAAAAGCATTTTGAATATATTAAAATACTACTTTTTCGTATAAATGACTGAGTAAATATTTTACGAAGATCTTTGATGTATGGTTAATACGATATACCAAATATTATCACAAAATTTAATATGCGGTGAATTATATTAGCTTTAATAGGAAACAATGTCATTTTCCATTAAATATTTCCTGAGCTTTATACGATCAATCATTGCTATATAAAATAAAACGTATATCCTTTTTAGAGTAAAAAATAAAGAAGAAAACAACACATACATTATTTTATAATATAAATAGTTAAATCAATATTTCAAAAAGATTTATACGAAAAATATTACAAAAATTAATATTCATAAAATCTAATAATAACGGAATTGATAAATATATTTATAAAACAAAATCGATATTTTATAAATAAAACACTATAGCAAAATTAATCGAATTTCAATTCCAAAATAGCAATTACACGAAAAACAGTGGCATTTATGTGTCAATAGAAAACGATACCGATCGACAATAATGTTTGAACAATCGACGTTTCAGTTGTTCAAACACTTTCAGATAAAATTCCATTTATCTGTGCCTTATATATATTTATTATTTTTCGACTCGTCTTCTCTTTTTGTATGTCTGTCGTATCGAGCGAAGGTTCAAGGTGTAAACTAAATGCGTTTCTGATTTTTAATACGGAATTGTGAAGTGTCAGTGATAAATCGAAAGTGAAAATATCAGTACATCATGATTTTTCTGATGAAATTATGATTTAAAATTGCAAAAATTCGTTGCGTTTTTGGTGTGCATTTATTTGAGATATCAAAATGAGTGATTCTACAGTGAAAGAAGACACTTTGAAACCGTTAGATGTGAACTTTGATCAAATTTTGAAAGAGGTTGGTGCTTTTGGGAAATACCAATTGAAATATTTTCTTTGGTTTATCATACCAGTGATTTTGACTTCTACGCATGCAAATAATTATATATTTTCGGCACAAACTGCTAAGTACAGGTATGTTTTTTAATAATATTTATATAAATCATATCTTATAAATATTTTGGTGATAAAAAATATGTGATATACATAGATAAAGTTTCATATGCGGTGCAATGTCAAAATAAAATAAAATAACAAATTTATCGAATCAAGATGATTGATGATGAATGCTCACGGAAATTTTTTTGATGTGTTGATAAATTATCTTCGTTAACAATGGAAATGATATTTTAATTTACTCAGAAATGAATCAAAACAAATAAACTATAGTGTATAAAGTTTGTTGCACTCTATTGAGTGTTCATATATATAATCATTAACGGAATGTGTCGATTCTGTAAAACCAAAATTTTTTGTTCCTAAAAAATGTGACTAACGCATTCAGATATATATTATCTGAGAATTTATTATGAACATTTGCGGAAAATACATAGGTATTAATTATTTTTTTTCAATATATATTGAACCGTTGTGAAAAGCGTTGACGTTTTCCCGTGAACTCTCAATTTATTAATGCCCATTTAATTAATACAAGTTTTTTTTCCTTCAACCAACAATGTTCGAACACGCCACGCTTTTTTTCTTCAAAACCGAATTATCCCATCACATTTATTAGTGTTATTAAGCTAATGCCATTTAATACTTCTCAACGCGGTAAATGTATCATTATTTTCAATCTTAACAGTTGATATTTACAATGAGACGTTTCCGCATAGAGAACACGTAAAAATCTCAACTTTTGCCCTTCACTATATTTTCACATCGTTTTTTTCAACTCTTAACTAGTCGTTAACATTAAAAGATTAAGCCCATTTTGTTTTTTCAAGATGTAAAACTATCTGTGATGGAACCGGAATTGAATTTGAACCACATTGGTTGGAAAATGCAGCACCGTTAGATGACAAATGTTCTTTTTATCCAGTTTTAAATAATACATGGATTAGGAAAGTTGATAATTCTACATGTCCAAGTAATTGGTTTGATAATTCTAAAACTATACCGTGTGATGAATACGTTTTTTCAGAGGAGGATACTTTTGTCGAAGAGGTAAATTTTAGTGTGAAAGTTAAATCAATATTTACTTTGTTTGAATTAATTATATTTTTAATATCAAGATTGGCATTGCTTGTGATGAATGGAAAAGAACTCTCATAGGTACAATTCATAGTGTTGGTACTTTAGCTGCATTACCACTTATCGGTTATGTTTCTGATCGTTTTGGAAGAAGGTTGACTTTGGCTCTTAGTGGGATTCTCGAAGGTGTTTTAGGCATTATAAAAGCATTTTCCGTCAATTATGCAATGTTTTTGACGTTTGAATTCCTCGAGCCTGCTTTAGGAAGTGGAGTGTATACGGCTGCTTATGTCTTAGGTAAATTTCATTATTATATTCAAATTAAATTGAATCGGATCGACCTTTGAAAAAATTACGCACATATGCTTGAAATTAGTTGAAAAATTTTATGAAGTAACGCCCCGGAGCGAAATGCTTCATATAAAAGTCAAGGATAGTTGTGTAGCATAACAATAAAGTTTACTTTAATAACAAGGTTATATCCATTTCACAGTAGCTTTGATGAGAGATCATGAGAATCATTATTTTATGTACATATATTTTTTTGTAGCTTTAGAGATCTTGATGCCGAAATCGAGGGCCGCTGCAGGAATGATCATTAACATTTATTTTGGAACTGGTCAAGCTGTTATGAGTGGACTTTCTTACGCTTTTCCATATTGGAGGTATTTTTTACTATCGACATACGTCCCTTCAGTTTTCCTATTCTTATTCTATTGGATAGTGGATGAAAGCAGTAGATGGTTACTTTCCAAGGGAAGATATCAAGAAGTGATAAAAAATACAGAAAAAGTTGCCAAGTGCAATGGAAAGGAACCTTCTGCGGAATGTATGGAACCGCTTCATTATAATGCCAAACACGCATCCGAGTTTAATATAATAAAAGACGATTCAAAAGAAAAACCACCATCCGCTTATTATTTAGTAATAAAATCGAAGATTTTAGTCCTGAGGTTGCTCAAATGTTCATTTTGGTGGATCACTTGCGTTTTTTGTTTTTATGGACTATCTATAAATTCTGTAGCTTTAGCTGGAAACCTCCACTTAAATTTCGTATTAGCTGCTTTGGTTGAAATTCCAGCTCATATATTGGGATTATTCGGAATGAGCTACATTGGAAGAAAATGGACTATTTTCATAGCATTTATCATCGGAGGACTCGCAAACTTCTCATTTGCATTCACTCCAGAAGATCCAGGTATTATTATTTTTTTTTAAATGTTATTGAATCGATTGATCATTGCAATTCAGCGAAAATATTCGTGCTCTAAAAAATAAATCGAAAACGTTTAAATCCGCAATAATTTAAAGAAAACCAATGTGCAACACAGAGAACTTTTGTTCTAGTTAAGAAGTCCGCGACCTTCAACATCACTTTCAACCATCCTACGATGATTTATCGACAAAAATTTTTCTTAAAAGAACACAGTCGCTTCGGGCCGTTTTTCTAGTGTTAATTGACGTTCATTTTTGTTATTTTTCTATTTCTAGATCTGCAGTGGGTATCGATGACCGCTTACCTTATTGGAAAATTATTTGTAACACTCGCTTTCGGTTCCATTTACTTGTATACTTCTGAATTGTTCCCTACCAATCTGAGACATTCACTTTTGGCATTCTGTTCGATGATAGGAAGGGTTGGATCGATATTGGCTCCGCAGACTCCGCTTTTGGTGATTATAATTGATTTTGATTTTGATTTTTGGATTGTATTAATTGATTTTTTTTTCAGAGTGAATATATGGAAGCTCTACCGTCGATTTTGTTCGGAAGTACTTGTATTATTTCAGCATTGTTAATGTTGAATTCACCGGAAACTCTTCATCTGAGATTACCTGAAACCATCGAAGAAGCTGAAAATTTATCATCTTTAGTCATAGATAAAACAAATGAAAAAAATCCCTGATCTCATATTTTTTTATCGAAAGTATTATATTGTCATAATGTTATCTTAGTAAATATGTATATGAATTATATAAGTTTTATTTGTTGTTTAAACGATTTCATAAATCATTTTCGATTACAGTATTGTCAATATTTCACGCGCAATCACTTTCCCTAACAGATTCAATAAATTTTTATCGATATCTTTATATTACAGTGAAACGCGTGGTACGTTATTTGTATTTGTCGAAGTGACAAAATAAAACAAACGAAATCAAAAGTGGTTTATTACCATAAATCAAACGTGCAGAGGCGTTCCGATTCACTAGAAAATATGTACATATATATGTAAAGATGTAATGTGTCACGCAGAAAAAAATCCGCACATCTTCAAATTTGAAAAAATGAATCACCAAAAGAGCAAATACAAAAAATTTAATTAACATCACATTTAACGACTTCATTATAAAATTATATGCGAATATTATTCAAATATTTTACTGCGAACGATGCGAAAAATCAATTTCACCGATCGTCACAAAGCCACGTGAAAAACTACAATAAACCGATTAATATGGAGAATTAAAAACTTCACAAATTTCACACCCAATAACCACAAATAGTCAGATTAATAAATCGTCAGAGCCTCGCCAGTCCATTCCTCGCTTGACATTTTCAATATGCGAAAAATTCCTCACGACATTGAAAGATTGTCTCGGCTGGGTGATGTCATAACAATAAGAAGTGAAAAATAAGCAGGAAAATCTCCGATTAGAAAACGTAATACTCGGGAATTATAGCGATTCGCTCGAATGCCCACTTTCGCATCGGTCGTATTAGCGAGTTTATATGGATAAGTTCATTGGCGGTGAAAGTGTTAACGTTCTTGAACCTGAGATCGGTTTGTCGCATCTTGTTGAGATTGCTTGAAATCTGTTTCGAATTATGATATTGCATAATATGGATATGGTAATGTATTGTAAAAATAATCAAGATGCAATGTTTAAGTGTTGTTTTTATTTATAGAATCAGTAATGGAGTCGTTTAGTGTTTTTTAGAAAGCCTTGTAAGTTAAATTCCGATTTAGCACATATGCGAAGTTCGTTAAGTTCTTCCATTGTGATACGACAATAAAGCTGTATCAATTACAAAGTATAATATGAAACAACAATTGTAAAGATTCGACATTGAGTTGTGAGTACCACAACAGTAATTCAATATTGAATTATCGCTATGACGATCGTTCAATTATAAAATCGTTACGACAAATGTGCGATTCACAGAAAAATAACCGACAATACGTCATATGAATTTCCCATGATTGACCTCATAACCGTTTTTCCGGCGAAGAAGCGACAATTTGTCGACATTTTCCGGAACATATTAGCAGGTCAGCCTTGTTGTTGTTCCCACTGATTTATAAAGTTAAGCGACACGTTATATAATCAGTAAATCTCTGTGATCTCATACCATTTAATAAAATTATTTTTGGTGCTCAATTCTTTAACTTTTGATGGTATATCAGAAAAGGTTTTCATATTATAGAACGGTGATGATTAGAGGATCAACAGATTGATCGTTTCTTAAACACATCTGACACTCGTTGCAGGCTTTATATGTATATTTTATTGCATTATACGTTTTGGTATTCGTTACAAAACGTGTGGGAAGACCCGAACCACGTTCTATTCTCCCGTTATGGAAATGAAGGCAAGCCCTAAAATGCACGTGATTCACTAGTTGATCGTTCTGCGAAATCATGGACCGGTTAAAAAGCTTCTATTTGGATACTTAAAAAGTCGGAGTTTTTTTATAAGTTATTCAAATGATGTGTAAGCGAGTGATGCGTGTTTGGTCTGCGATAAACCGCGATTTCCTGTTGGTAGATTGCGCTTTTACGGTCAAAATTTCGCTATTTGAATCACGCTATGGATTTTCCAAGAAGGTCAAATGAGGTCGTTTTAGTTCCTCGATTCGATTGATTTAACACTTTCTTGATAAAATGCGGGTTATTAAACACGCACGGTTCAAGTATAACGTCCGGTTCAAATCGTAATATTGGGTTTTGCGGAAATCACACATTACTTAAATTTCAAAGGATATATGTGATGAAATTTAAATAGTATTATCATAATTTTTTTTCCTATTTTTAATAATTTATTATGTATAATATTTGACTGATATGGTGTATCATTTTACAACGAAACGAATAACTCAGTATTACTGTATAACATGGTCGTTCATAGTTCAAACTTTTGAATAAAATAAACGTCAATGTTTATTACAGGAAAATTGAAATTTTTGATATACATATATATAAAAGTTTATTTAAATAAAATGACATTTAAAGCGCGAAAATATTCATTTAAATACTAAGCGGCGCTGAAATAAGAATAAATAGTGCAACCCAATAAAAAATCCAGATCTTCTAATAAAATTTGAATAGCATCTCGATAAAATTTGATACCCAACGAAGATATCGTATGACATAACTAATACATAATAATTGCTTGTTTTATACTCGGACGACCATTGTCCGAAATCAGCATTTGTACACATATGTAAATACGAGCTTTTTCTCAGACAATACAATAACGCCGTGTAAACACACAAGAATTATCCAATTATGATGCAAAGAGAAAATCTGAACAATGAACTTTAAGCCATGCCGGGTAAAAGCGGATACGATTGATGAAATATTTAAATCATTGAGAATTATTATAATATTGGCGGATTGCGTCACAGTTTTCGCCGATGCACAAAAAGTCTGTGTTGCAACAGCCGAGACAGCCTTTTACAAATATGCACACTTGATGAACGCCTAAACCTCCGAATAAGAAAACAGAGGCGTTCTGACATTCACACGTTGTACTTAAATTGAATGAAAGATGTACGTGAGCCAAATAAACGATCGATTGCGCAAGTTGATGGACGATATCCATGTCTTTTCCGCGGATTAGGCAAGTCTTGAAAGTCATGTAAGGGCCATTGTCCATCCGATTGCTTTTCTCAATATGTTAAAAAGAAGTTACACCTGTGTCTTGATGTTTAGTTTAAAAAAAACGTACAAGAAGTTAATAAATATCAAATTAACAGTTAATGAAGAAGTGCTGTTATTACTCGTTGCAGGGCAAAGCTTTTTGGATGTTTTTCTTTATTGATAAGTAAAAGGCTTAAGGAAATCGTAAAAACAATCACTTTGAAACTGTTTCAATACAACGATGTACAATCACAATAATGTATAGGCAGCGCCATTTTTCGCTTAACTTCGGTGGGAATCAATACATTCGACAAGGTTAATCGATTGACTATAAAGTAAAAGATTCCAGATTAAAATTATACTTTTCATTTTTAAAATAATACCAAAAAACCTTTCAATTATCAATCATAGTTCAAAATATTATTTTCGAATTAATCTGTCAAATATTTTTAATCTTTTTTAACGATCGAATTACATAATATTTTCAAAAAATTTCCATACCTACTCGTATTCTACAGTTAATCTATCGATTCGACCCAACTGTAAAGTCAACGATTTATGTAATTTATCGCTAAAACCCGTCCATTGCATAAATCTAGGGAAAGGTGGACAATATATAGATCGTTCCTTGGGTGTGCACAACAGTGGAAATGGTCGTTTGAAGTTGCGTGAAAGTGAACCGCTAGTTCGTGACTCCTTCTGCATCATTGGCTAGTGCGATACCATCAGGAATACGTCAGACGTTGGCCATCTCAATCAACAGGGTCGATTGTACTGTTGGAATCCATTGGCGATGAAATTGTGAGATAGTGCTCGGATCTTTTTATCCATGCTATGGCGTTGGGCAATGTTTTATGATGGTGCGTAAAAAAATTGATCAATCGTTTCGCTGGATGCGATGAAATGGTTTGTGATTTGTAGGATGATTGTCTAGATTCGATTTGGAGCTCGATACATTGAGGATGTTATCGGTGATTGTTTTTTTTTTTTTCGTCTTGACATGAAAATTGATTTGATATAAAGTAAGGGTATCGCGTCTCACCTTGCGTTGATGTCTTTTTGGTGTGAATTGTTGATAAAAATTAATATTAACGAAAATGAACATAAATATTTTTTATGAATACGCTTTTATTATTAAAAAAATATTAATATTGATTAGTAATATTATTTAAAAAAAAACCTTGTTGAGATTTTCAAAATAATTTCCTGGAAATAAATAAAAATTTAAATCTAAAAAAATTGACTTAAAACAAATAATTTCGGAAATAATCAAATATTTGTTTCAAAATAAAAAAACAATAAAACCAAAATTACATTAAAAAACAGTATTACCACATTTTAACACATCCATATTCAGAAACTATCAAAACTCCCACAAAATCATTCACAAACGGAACCACACACAAAAATCAATTTAAATAATAAAAAGCTTGAAAAATACAACAAAACAAACAGTTTATCACCCCTGAGTTCGGCGAGACAGTGCACAAGACCGACTTCCACATAGTATTTGATCTCCGGGCGAACGTTTAAATGTCAGTCTTGCATACGATGCGCTCCCAAGCAGTCGTGTCTCACTCTTAAAATCCGGTACGAAATACCAAATCACGTACTATCAGTTGAATTTGTTTAATTTCCACAAAACCTGTAGTTTTTCCAATTTGAAAAGTCAATAAAGATTCGTGTGTTGTGAATAGTGCTCGTTGCAGTTCGTGCTGCATTTTTCAGTGCTGAACTTTGTGGCTTGTTTTCGTAAAGGATTTGATTTTTTTATTGATTTTTCAATGTATTCTTAAAATATTATTATGTATTACTGTGCAAATACTGAAATTTTGTTAATTTTTGTACAAAAGTCTATAATTCAAATGTCGCTGTATGCAAATTTTAATTTGAATAACATACAACGAATATTAAAAGTCGCAAAAATAATTTGTATACAAATGCGTGGATCAAGATCTAAAATATTCGATTCGTAAATTTTATTGTACAATTAATCTGAGCTATTTGACATGGCAATAAAACACGTTTTTAAACCGCTCGAATATGTATGCATTTTTGCATCAACAATCTAACAGTGATAGTGAAAATAGATAGAAGATTTTGCATACGTTTATTGTACTGTGCGCTAAAATGGTACCATAATCACATTTACCGGTTCTGGTCAGGTTTTTTCATACCAGCATTATCATCAATAGATCAAGGACTTTGTCATAATCCAAAACAAACAATTTGAGGTTTGAAAGTCGACTCGTGAAAAACATTTGATCCACAATAATAACTTTGTAATTTATGGTGTCTTCATTATAACAGATATTATGTAGATAAACCCAATTGACCTTTGACTTAATGATTCTATTTGAGTATTCACAACAACTTTATTTTATATATGAACATAATGAATTTAATAAGTTAAAATCGTTATCTTCAGTTGGAGAGCTTCTGTCATTTTATTGCTTGTAAGTTTATTTTCGTAACCGACGTCAATTTTGAAAGGTAAACATTTCTGTTCGAGTATTTTATATATTTTGAATTTACATCAAATTTGATTGAATTGTTCATTGGAAAAGTATCGGATTATTTTATTGAAAAAATATTTGTTTTATAACACTTTTGGAAACGTCTCCTCGCAGATTCAAGGTCTGCGTCTATTTAAGGCGCGAACGTAAATTATTCGGAAAAGCCTATGAATTTATTAAAAAAAAAACAAATTTAAAATACATCACATATGATATTTTTTCAAAAAAATATGCAAAGGTTACATAACACTTAATTTGTTAGAATCGATTAAAAATTATTGCGGCGGTCGGTTTGAAAAATCACGAAGAAAACCGATACGTTTATGTAACCGTAAACATTTACAAATTTTTTTCAATTTGATAAGAATTTCATCACGAAATTATTTAAATAATCAAATGAAGATTAAGAAATTAAAAAGACATATTTATTCGCGAATTTCCAAAATAATTTTGCATTGTTTAATATATTTTTTCATTTCCTTATATGCAATAATTATTATATCCAATTCAAAAACTTCCATGTATTCTGAATAATCCAAATGACAAACAATGTTAAGGAAAACCCATTCAACTTCACATTCTTCTACAATTTTCGCATTGCAACAAACATTATGCAACGACGAGGAACGTCCCTTAGACATGCAATTGTCGCAAGTACATATATTAAGTGCATATAGTGTATAATAATCAGATCGCTTTCGAAATTCCGATCCGCAAACACATCTTATTGTTTTCAATTTCGCGGTCCAAAACGCAACACTTGCACAAGTCGAATTATTAGCACGCCGTTGTTTTCTCGAATCATATTGTTTTATTTGATAATATAATGCAATAAGAGTGAAAAATTGTAAAGAACAATGACACCTTATCATATCGTGATTGATGTGTGAGTTTGGAGAATCTTATGTGATTCGTTGATTTTTTTGTTATGTATTATAAAAGTTATAAAAATTAGTTGTTTTTGTATTGAAATGAAATTGTGGTAAATGCGTGTTCGGTTAAATCCGCGGTTAATTCGTTTTAGTAATGTCACAGTTCAAAGACGTGTCAGTTGTTCGATTGGTTGTGTAATTTTTCGATCAAATCGAATTTGTAAATTGGTATTATAAAAAATTACTTATAATTATGAACCGAAAATGTTTTTCGTTTATTAAAACATCGTTTGTTGATTTTTTCGTATAGATTATGATTCAAAATTAGAATATGATAAGGTTACATTATTACATTTGAACTGTGACGCAAGACGTACAAATTTTTTTCAAATATAAACTTTCTTTACAAACTTTAATACATATTATCATCCAATTTATTATAATAGAGAAATTTGCAAATAATGATAATTCACACACGCAGAGAAAGCAATCATAAATTAAATGCAAATATGGAATTTTTAGCACGTCTTACGCCACAACTTCCACCGAACAACATAGGGGAAAAAACGGCGAACGCTCTATCGATTTTGAGCACACTTTTCGAAACGTTGCAAAACAATATTAATTTTACATGTCGATTGACAACAAGTCCGTGTCGCAAAACCGCAAACGCGATTTTTTCCCATCTTCGACACTATGTCTATAAATGAGCGTCGCCGTTGCGAAATCGGCAATATCGAATTTCGCAAATCGCAAAAAATCCGCGAGAAAATTCGCGTAATTACGCCTAATTGCGATGGGCGAATCGAACATTTCTTTGAGTTTTTCCCGAAAAAAAATTTAAGGTCGTGTCTCAATTTCGTATAATAAAAAGCATGGGAACAATGAAGTGTAATACAATTATTCACTTAGTATTGACCTCACAATTTCGATTCGATCGTGCGAATTCGTAAAAGCTTCTGTTTTTCTCGTCCATGTTAGAATGATTTATTGGTCGGAAGGTCATCGAGAGGGCATTGTTGCTTTTTCGTGGTGGTTGGTGTTTTGTTAATGTTTTTGTTGGTCGTTTGCGACACTCGTAATTAACGTATGCGTTTTTTAATTGGACGAAGTTTTTATTTGCGTTTGTAAATATCGCGTGTTTTATAATCGTTTATTTTTATGGCCCTTTTAATGCTTTGTGAATTAATCACAATGCTTTCGAACTTTGTGTTGAAAGAATTGATGGAAAAATTTTTTTGAAAAAAAATCGATTTAGAGGTCCATAATTTGGGATTGATTTAATCAAATTCAGATTCAGACCTCAAACAAGATTTCATTAATAAAATGTGAGACATTCGAATAATTTATTTTATTTACGTTGAATTAATTTCTTAATCTAAATATACGAAGAGCCAAGCACAAGGTTAAATTCTTTTCAAAGACGTTACGAAAAAAATACATACTAAATCTGTTTTCTTGATCCATCTCTTACATAATTATTTATTTTGATTCGATATTGATTAGAAAACTGTACAAACATTGTACGGATAATTTGCAATTGACGTGTTAAATTCAAAACGTCATAAACGAATCGCAATAATGTGCGATTGCAAATCTTTATTGTGCCATTATTACAATATTACATACACGGAAATAATATTACGTTTTCCATTACAATTGTTGTTTACAAACGATAAATACCCGAATCGTGATTGATCGTAATGGGTGGTCCATATAAGAGAAAAGGTTAAACACCACTTTATTGCCGATTTGACACATGTATGATGTATTAGAAGTGAAATTCGATTAAGGTCCGACAAATTGGATTTGTATTAAACTTTTTTTATCAAAGCATTTTCACTTTAATCAGGCGATAAATGTCAATTGTTTTGCCTTGTCGAACTTATTATTTTTTTTTCGTACTGAAGTTAAGCAAAAATTGGCGTGACAATAAATGGCGGAGACTCCAAAAACTATTTGAAAAATTATGATTTAAAATTCAAAATTAAAATTGGATGCCTAATTTTATAAATTTTTAAATATGAGTTTTTGGTTTCGTGCGTTGATATATTTTTACTAATTACTAGTTTAATATAAAAATTATATTGGTAAGGAAATATTAGTTGTATTTTATTTAAAAAATAGAATATTTAGTTTTCATATGACCTGAAAGTGTGCCGGGAAAGTGTCACTACTTTTCAATAGCGTGAAACGATTCGCACACAGGAAACAAACAGTTACACGATTGTCGCACTAACAATAAGTATTGCTTTTTCCGAAAAAACTACTCATTCTACCTATCGATAATGCTATGGTAAATAATAACAGTGAAAATAATTCCGTTTCGTTTTATTATAACGGTTATTTCCTGTGGCGGCACGTACTGATCGTGCGGCGCCAATTATCTCCGAAAAACTTCCGTTTTCCTGAAAAACTACATACAGGAAACATACTTTTGTCAATAATGGAAACGGCCTAAGTTAATTTCAAATTATTTGTTGGTTTCAGATCTGAGAATATCGAAAGTCGCAGTGTCAACGTCGACGATGTATGCGAGCGTATATACGAAGAAACTAATCGTCTCTTGCGATTATTGACGACTTTTTTTGACCGACATAGAAAATTTTTGACATTTTAGTGTAATTTTAAGTGAGTGTTTTTGTCAAGTGCTGAAAAATGGGTCTCTCGAAGAAATGTTGCAGTGTTATGACTGCTGTCATGATTTTGAATTTGTGCCTAGGAGCTGTATACGCACAGGTAATTTATTCATTTTTATTACATTTAAATATAAAAGATTATTACATGGATTGTTAGGAAATATGTATAAATATAGGAAATACGTAATAATAATAATAATAATAATAATAATAATAATAATAATAATAATCGATTGCCTTGTGCAATGTGTTTTTTTGTTAAAATCAAAACACGCATAATATTTTTATGTTAGCATATCGTTAACGTAGGCAGTTCAAGCGTGAAATTTAATATTTCCTCCAAAATTTCATAAAAATAACAATACATCTGGAAAATACGTGAATAGATAACAATCATTACAAATACAAGATCCAATCAACAATTAACAAGATAAATAATCTATTAAAAAAAACTAAACGAACCAACATCAACGATTGCGCTTCTGCGTAATTGAAAACGTACATAATTTGACTAAGAGCACACAGATGCGCTAACTAAACAAACACACCATTTTTTTTAACAACAAAAAAAGCGAATTATCGCCATTTTTTCACCACTCAAATAGCAAATTCGCCGGACCGGTCCGATATGGTCATCGTGGACAGATGCGCTTCTTCGCGAACTACACAATGATTACGCTTCGGGAGAATTAACATTCGAATTGTACGATATGTAGGCTTCTAATGGACCTATGGAGGCTCCCAAGGACGAATTGTCTCCGGATTCTGATGTGTTTATGTGTAATAGTTGCGTAAAATTTGTCGCTTATCCGCCATTGATATCTGCACGAAACAATATGGCGGCTCGATGACCTTTTTGGGTCGTGACCCGCCGACGATCGTGTCCTTAAAAGGACGATTCTTTTGAACGGTAGGCGTTCGTAAAAGGATGTCCTATAAATTATATATGAATCGGTTTGAATATATTAAGTGTTTTGGGTAAACCAAGGGGCACTTTGAAAAAAAGTCAACAATAAATATATGATTTGGGTTTTATAATGTGTTATGAAATTGATTTAACCTAATAAGTGTTTGGAAATATATCAAAAGATCAGGAAGTTGTATTAATTATGCGTCAGTTCTTCGTTATTATAATTAGACAAGTTTCAACGAAAAAAAAAACATCTGTTCATAGACTCGAATTTATAAATATTTATTTGGTATCGAAGACGCTCCCATAAGCGAGTTTTTCATTATTTTTTTATTTGTAAGGTCAACAGCATTCTTAATGGTGCACCTGATTTTGTTAAATTTTTGAGGAAAGATGTGCGGCAAAAGACACATTTTTAATTGCGATATTATGCGTAGATACGCAACTTTTCGAATCTTACTTATATGATAATTCAATTGCGATTTAAATCGCTTTCCATTTCGTAAAAAATTGAGTAAAAATTACACACAAATTTCGATACGTTTTCATCTTAAAATTCGGTTATGTAAAGCACATGTGTAACGAAAAAATTCGATTTATTCATTTGAAAGACACGCTCAATCGAATTTATAAATACACTATGATAGCGATCTTTACACGAATAATTCATGCGGATAAACAAACACGAAAACTGCAATCGGATAATTTATTATCGACGATAAAATTCAAATTAAGAATGGACACAGTAATAATTTTGATAATACACTTTTTATTATAATAATCATCGCGGAACTGTCAGTCAAATCGAAAATTACAGCATCCCGAAAAGCATTAACCGTGTCAAGTTCGAAAAACGCCTACGGCGATTCTTTAACCACTTAACAGTTAACACACCTGTCTGTATAAGAAAAATATTCATCATCGATAATCAGAATGAAATCTGTGTCGAATAAAAGTCGACAAGAACTGTAAAGTCTTCATTTAACAATACATTTCTCACGCAATTACGAAAACGGTTCTTTTCATTGTTGAACCTACGCTTTTAAGTGTCACGGTTATTTATATTAAAACAGATTTCTAATTAATGATTAAACCTACTCATTAATATAAAAATTTATTCTAAGAAATGTTATCGCATATTCATATTACGCATCTCTACATTGAACCAGATACGAGATCATCAAATTGTGCAATCTATTTTGAATACTCGAACGATAATTTATAATGGAAAAATATGCAATTATAAACTGATTCATGGAACGAGTGCCATTTGTTTAGAAAGGAGTCCGATAAAACCGAAACGGGTTGACGGCTATGAGAGTGCAACTTTTAGTGGCTAAATCGATGTCTGAAAATGTGAAAGTCGGTTATCGGGTATGTAATTGTCGGATAATTGCTGCTTTGTCTTTGAATTGTTGAGTTGTTGAGTGTAACGACTTATGTGGATGGTCCAAATTTCGATACGTTGTTATCGAAGTGGGTCGAAGTTGATTTTGTTCAAGACTTTTGTCGGCAGGTAATTTTTTTTATTATTTTTGTGCGTAAACGTGTTATAAAATCTCAAATGTATTCATTCACAAAAAAAATATTTAGTTATTCACGTTTTTATTGAATATTAAAAATATATGAAATGTAGTTGACATTTAAAAATTACAAAGATTTCATAATAATTATCGACTCATATTTCAGCGTCAATCAAACGCAGCCGAATGATTAAAAACATTTGATTATAATTAAATTGCGAATAATTCAGACATAGCATGCGATATCGGATTACTCAATTACAACGAATATTAATTGATTTTGCCTGTTTGAAATATAAGAAAACAGCCGATGAACTGAGATAACCATGACTTTTGGCTGAAACAAAGCCAAAAAAAAACGGTAAAGCGTCATTAGTTGCACGAAAATATTGAAATATATGACATTTATAAATTAGTAAATACTTTTTTTTATCATACACACCCGCCCATAAGCGACAGATTATAATTTAAAAATTCACGCATTTATGAATACATTAAACAACAATATAATATTGATGCCAAAGAATGGCTTAATTGATTGATTCTTAAAGAGTTGGTCATAACTTTTCAAGCATTCGATTTAATGAGTCACGCTTTTATTTTTACGATTCGGACATTTTTTGGCGCGTGTTGAAGATTAGCATGCTTTTTGTCTTATTTGAGTAATCAATACATAAACGTGATCATATACTGACATGATACATAAAATTCCTCGTCGAAGAATGTTGTTTATTTTCAAATAAATTTATATGGAAAATTGTTCAATTTTCTAAAGATGATTCTGTCATCGTTTGTAAAATGTATTTATTTTTTAATTAAATCATTAAAAATGTATTATATTTCAAGCTTAGTGTCATCGTATCAAAGATCAGCAACAAGATGACAAAATACACACATAAAACAGCTACTGCGAAACATTCTTGACCTATCATGAAATTTGTTGCAGACGTTATCAAACATTAACCCTTCATATACCAAACAAACTCGATCAATTTAAACTTTTAATCATCAAAACATCCTCCAAGTCACGTCACTTGAATTAAGGGCAATTGTGACGACATTGAAACGACGTTCTCTTAACGCGACACGATTTTCGATTTTCCCTAAATAATTTTGATTCGTACACACTTGAAATTCACGCAGCGTTTACAAAATACACTTCGTGCCCATATTATTATAGTATAATATTTTTCGAGTACGTGTATTATTTTTATATTCGTCACGAAGAAGTCACAGTGTCAAACGTGCGCGGCATTCGTATTGTAAACGAGTCATTCGTTCTATCGAAAATATTGTTCGAGAGTTCGTATTTTGCCAAGTTTATATGAAAGATGTGAAAATATAATATTTTTCGACTGTCATTGTCAATGAATCACGCATTGATAATCGAGTGTTAGAAAAAAAATGTGTCAAAAATGTTTGACAGTTGTACGTTGAACTATTGATGGTAATTTTTGTTTGTATGGTAGTCGGAAGATTCTAAAAACAAATAGAGAAGATCGAATGGATAAAAAAGAAAAAAATATGTAAATTAAAATTTATTAAGATAGAAAAAGATCAGAAATGTTTTTTTATCCGAAAAAGATTATATAATATTTCAAATATTAAAATTATCGATAAGATTGTATAATATAATGAGTCAACATTTGCATCTAGTTTTAGAATCTAACTTTCAAATATTTTCGTTGACAAATCAGTCATGACTAATTTATAACAAAATCCAGAACGATCTTACGATTAAACTCAAACACGATAACCGTAACAGTAATACATCTAAATTAAACACAAATTGATTCTCACTAATGGCAAACGAACACTCTTAAGCTTCAAATTCACACCAAGATCGAAATGTTAAACCAATCACGATCGCGATTTAGACAAAGGCAATTTGTTAATTGGCGCCATTTGCATCGTTGCACATTTCGCAACTGAACATCGAACACATCCAACACAAAAATTCGACCCATATTCTTTCCGTCGATTTTCATCATTTCATCGAAATCGAAACCATAAAAAATACCATGCAACGTAACACAGGCGGCACTCGTAACACTAATTACGCATTTTTACCGGAGGCTGTATTGTTATTGTAATTTTCTGCATTGTTGTTTCTTCATGTTTTTTTCACCGGTGCATTCAACCTTGTAATTAAGGTTTGCAATATGTTAAACTGTTCTGCCAAGTGTGAAGTTATGGCTTCATTTTTATAACCTTGCCATTGAAGACTTTCTTATTCGGTTTAACATTCTGTAATATGTAAATCGTGGGCTATTCATCATCTGATTCGGATTTTTGTGAAATTTTCGGGTTGCTTCATTGAAAATAGTTCTGTTTACTAATCGAAAATATACAAGAGTTTTGTGTTATAAATTTGTTTTAAAATTACTTCTGATTCCATAAAGTTGAGATAAATCAGCAATTTCAACACTTCAACGCCCACCTAACATATCCTTGCACAACGTTTTGACTGGAAAATTCAAATTCAAAACATAATATTCGCATTCTAAATATAATAATATTTAAGTCATATCGAAATTCGAGTTCACGATTTATACTTTCTTAGATTTTAAAATTTTATTAGCCTTTGTTTATTATTTGAAACGGGATGTAGGTCGGTTTTTATATTGAAATTTTGCAAATGTTTTGCTATAATCGATATTGAATAGTCGAAATGGATTGTTTTTATAATGCACCGTTTCATTCAAAACGTTCATAAATCAAAAATATCAGGATTTTATGGTGGAATACATTTCTTTTTTACTATTATCGATACGGTATAGTGCCGGAACGAATTTGCACTTCTCACGATCGAACGTTTCTAGTGCAAAATTGATAGCAAAAACGGCATTTGTGTATATTTTAAATTAACCTTTGAGAGCGATATTGTGTAACTTTTTGATTAATCCATTTTTTTCGCGGATTCCGTGAGAAATGTTCGCGTTTTTTTGTGTTACCGAATAGAAGCGAACGGGTTTCGTGTGTTGCATTGAAATCATTGTCGTACAAAAAATTATACAAATTTTATTTATGGCGTTTAACATGTTTTTTTTATTGTTTTGTTATATCAACGCAATTACAATGATAAGAATCGATTCAAACAGGAGATATAATATATAAATACAACACGTTCATTTCCTTTTCGTTTCAAATATTGTTCCGTGAACAGAGGAAGTTGACAATTATGAAAAAAATGTTGATACTTTAATTATGTAATATTTATAATAATTTGAAATATTTGATGTTAAATTTGAAAGTGGTTTAAGTATTTGATAACTCAATTTTTTGAATAAGAAATAAAAAGATATAAAATCAATGACTGAAACTCTCTATAATTTTTTTTAACTAAACTGAAAGCACTTTCAAAAAAATAATTCAATCCATTTTTTCGAAAGGAACTTCATGTATATAATATCGACAATAAAATTTTCCAACGAAAATATTATAATTTACGATAAAAGATAAGTACATTAAAAATCACTGAATAAATTTAACAACACCTTTCACCATACAAAATGAAATATTGAATTTAAAACAATCTCGAATTTATATCCATTTTCAAAACCATGACCATAAAAGAATAAATCGAAAGGGTCAGAGTTGAATACAAACCACCTTCACGATTATAAAAAAAAAACAATAATTTCGTAACATTACCAATGAACAATCAAAAAGGGAATCTTAAATACGTACGATTTACAGACGCAACGAACACAATGGGGAAAAGTGTCGGTTACACGTTAACACGTTCTTCTGTTACGAAATGTTAATTTGTCCCCGAAAAAAGAAAATGTGAATATACAATATGGTTGTGCGAACGCAAAGCTTTGCCTTTATGGAAAATGCGGAAAAATCTTCATGAGAAAATGATGCAAATGGCGACCTCTCTCACACGCTCGGATTGCCCAAAAATGCGGTTACGGAATCGAATTTCTTTCTTAACTCATCTTTTTATCGGTTTTTATGAAACTGGGTTTATATAGAGTTTTTACGGCTCTTATTTAATGAACTTTTTGTTTTTATTTCAATAGAATCTTTTTTATTAATTATATAATTAATAATTTCCTGTTATTATTGTATTTGAGAAGCCATTCTTCTATTTTTATTAGACGTGTATTTATTTGGCTATTAACTATTTATAATTATTTATTAACTATTGGTCATTAATAATTTATAGTTTAATATATCAAAATGGTCAGTAGTCATTGGCCAATATGTATTTTATGTAGTTAGTTACTATTAGGGATATCATTACCAGTAAACCGGTAAATGACCCAAAATAACAGTTCGGTAATTTACCAGTAATTGTTTAATCATCATCATTAGCAGCCTATAAGTTATCCACTGCAGGACAAGGCCTTACCAGACAAATGCGGCAGACTAGGCTATACCTCACCGCGCTAGCCCAAGTCGTATTTCGGTGAGGGAATTGTTTAATATTTACCGGTAAATAATAAAAAAAATTTGGTGTCCATTTTTTATTTATTTAATTTTTTTTTTGGAAAGTATTTTTGGTTTTACGATTTTTTCGGCTTCTCGTTATTTTTTTTCAAAATTTAATTTAAAATGAAATTTTTGGCAAATCTGACATCCTTAGTTACTATATTAAATTTACAACATGTTATGTAAAAAGTTGAATTCAAAATTAATGTTCTATGACAATATAAATTAAATATTTTTTTATTGAAATCATATTAGTTTATTTTTTAATTTTCACAATTATTCTAAAATAAAAATTATCTGCATAAAAACAAAGAATAAATATTTTTAAATTTATCTTATTTAATAGAAAAAGTATTGAATAAATTCATAAAAATCGTCAAAACTGTCACTTTAAAATGGTCAAACTCGAACAAAACCGTACAATAGAAATCGAAAGTTGTTTACGTCCAGTATATACGTAAGTTCGTGTGAATTCAATGTTTCCTAACATTCTAACACCAAATAAAAGGTCAAACAACATTGAATAACATACGCAAAAACGAATCATGTCTTAGATTGACGAATGTCAATGTCGATCTAGTTTTCTAGAGAGTTAGAAAGTGGTCTTGAAATGGTTTGCATATTATATTTTTTGCCGATCATGTTCACGCTCTTCCCAATATTTCAGATACTTTATATGGTCGTAGAATACTCGTTTTCGATTTAATTTTATAAAAAAATCGATCAAATGTCAACTGGTCTTAGCTGGTGAAAGTGAAACGCAATGTGCAATTTCGACGTTTTTATTGTATGCGAGTAATTGTCAGATTTATCGATTGGTAAATGGTGTGTATCAAGTGTGTGAGATTGAACCGATTAAAAATTGGGAAAATTGAAGAAGAAACGGTATTGAATTTATGCAATTGTGATGGTTGGATATTATTATTTGAAAGTGTTTAGATTGATCTTGTATTTGTTTCATACGCTCTAAATGTTTATAGAGTGAAATTTTTTATTGTTTTACGGCAGTGTAAATTTACTCGATTGACGTTAAACAATTTTGAACGCTTTTATTATATTTATATTTTACTTATAATGGCGATAATTGCTATTGTTAAACAAAAAAATAGCATAAAAAGCTTTGTATTTATTATACACGAACGTTTTACTGCCGCGCGTCCAACGACAGGATATTTGTTTTTGTAATATCGATATTAAAAAATATGTCAGATTAAACACGAGTTAAATAATTTTCCAAACAGAAATCGCCAAAAAAATACGATTTATTTTTAAAACGTAAAAATTTCATTCAAAGCATGAAAAATCTGAAAACGACGTGTATTCAAAACAAACACCTATTCAAAAAAAATCGAAAGCAAAGGTCACGTGAAAATCCAAACATCATCGATAAAAAGAAACCATTTCCATTTCATACAAGATGTGAATCACGTACCGCTCAACAATCGTCCATTCACCGGATTTCATTGATCCACACAATTTTTTCGCATTTCTCAATCGCAAAACGGACAAAAAAGCCTCGACGTGAATCATTCTGAATAAATAAGTCGTTCGTTCTTTATTAATAGTCGATAATAACAGCACAAGACGTGTCGATGGTGCATTGTTGAACGGTATTTAGTATCGGGTGTGGACCAGCGGTCGACCTTTCGCATTGTATCATTTTTGTTGCGGTTTGTGCAGCCTTGAAATTGCATATCTTTGGTGGTTGTTGTGGTGTAAAGGTATCGGATGTGTAATGAAGAAGCTGGAGTTGAGCGATGAGTGGTGTGGTCTGTGCGTGGTTGTGAGTATCGATGCCGTTTTAGGATGGGTTTGGTATTTTGGTGGTGTTGTTCGAAATGTCAATGGTGTATAAAGGCCTTGTTTTGTAGTGGTTGCTTGTGATGGTTATGAGGAAGTGGTTGGGGTTTTTTTCATGAATTTTATGTTGAGGAAAATGATTGTATTTGTCTTGTGATTTTTATATGTTTGTTTGATGATGTATCAATGGGTTTTTAGAATTTTGCGGTTCATATTGATCACTAAAGTTAAGCGAGTAGTAGGGTGGTTAAATGATTAAATTTTGTCTTTTCATTTATTCATTGGGGAAAGATAGTTTTTATATTCTTCTTATTGAGAGTCGCTTTTTCACATGTTCAAAATTTTAATGATATTTTGAAGTACAAATTATCAGGTGATGATTTCAACATGAACGAAAATATAAACTTTTTAAAAATGTACTTGAATTTTATCTGAAATTTTTATTTTTCAGTTGTAGAATTTTTGCAAATGAAAGATATTGGTTTTTTTTGATTGGCGTGTTTTAATTTATTCAAGGTTTTTTTCAAGAAATTAATTTTCTTTAAATATTAAATCTTGTTCTAAAAATAAAACTTCAAAATTACATCAATATAAATTTAAAAAAAAAACATATAATTTAAAATAACGACGCATTGCAATAGTGACGGTGTTTAATTGAACAAACAGGTTCAGGACATATAATTTTTTTTATTCAATACAATCTTCATGCATTGACCCTCAATTAAAAAAGGTTATCGAACATTTTTCAACATTAAAATTCACAAAAACCTCAATTTCCAAAAATTTACACTCATATTTATTAACTAACCCACATGAGACAATATTCAAAGGTTATCAGCAAACATTACGCACAAAAAATAATCAAAATTCACTTTTTCCACATACCTCATTAGCCTCGTTCACAACGACACAAAAAATATTTATTTTACGATAACAATGGCATTCTCGCAAAACGGCACCGTAAATAAATCATCTTCAGATGACATAAACAAACATTAACAATAAATTATTGATATAAGCAAATAAAGAATGCCTTTTGTCGCCCACATTCGTAGACGAGGGTGCTCGAAAACGTGACTTAGTGCCATCGAGTTATGACAAAGTTACACAACTCTATGGGAAAATTTGCGTAATCCGTTCGAACTCTGGTTACGGTGATGATGGGCTGATGATGGTGATTCTAGTGGTCGTCTTTGCAAATTCTAGTCCCACATACATCGATTGTTGGTGCTTTGAGTGGTTTTGTGCATGTGGGTTTTGGGAATAACAAGGTTGTGTTTTTGTGTGTTTGTTCGGTGTTCAGTTGAAGTGTTAATTTGTGAAAATTAGAAAACGTTCGATTATTTTATGAAGATTTTTCAGTGTGTTTTGTTTTGGGATCAAGGTAATGTATGGATGAAATAGTATGCATGTATGAGTGTAAAAGTATTCATCTAAAGTGCAAATAGTAAAAATTTGACAATAAATGACATCAACTCAATAAAGTTTGTTGTATCATATTACAATACATATACATATAGTAAATTATTATTGTGATTTGGAACATATTCAATGAAAAAGTTCTTACATTTTAATTTCATAGCAAATTGGCACACGAATTTGAAAAATTTTGTACTTTTCTTAACTCATAGTAAATTTTGAATTTTTGAATATTTGGAAGATTTTTATATGCTTCGATATTCATACGATTTTCAATGTTTTAATTATAGAATGTTCAAATGTATATGACAAAATGACTAAATGAAAAATGACCATTTGCCGTGTTGTGTGCACGAGTGACAGCACGACTTATATATGCTTTGAACATATGTTTTTCAGCACGAAAAATCATATACATAGTTTGCATCGCTTTCATACCCTTCTCGTAAAAGGTGATGCAGGATAAAATCAAATTTTCGAGAGCGGTTCACACGCCCTCCTTTGGTTTGATAAGATACACAAAAATTATATTTCGAGAGGGTTCTCGCACTTGCCCTTCATTATCAGTAAATTAATGATTTTAATAATAAAAAAAATAGTTTGAGAGGGCTCCCATACTCTTATTTCGTAATAGTTACATAAACATAAATTTTAATGATACGTTTCCTTCGATTACATTAAATCAATATGCATACCCTGTGTGAACTCAAAAGTACATACATTTCTAATATTTAGATAAACGAGTGTTTTCTTAAGTAAAGGTGACATTCTAAACGTAAAAGTAGATTAAAATGGTTAAAATATGGATCACTAAGATATTACAAAATTGAGTTTAGGTGGTATATGTATTGGGCGTTTATACCCTGTGAGAACTCAATTATTATTATACATATATTGCATTCATTTGCTTGAATAAAAAATATATGCGTTTATATGTGCAAGGTTAACACGAACGCTATACGATATGCGTATTCGGTTAAGAAATAGATAATGTAATATAATATTGTTTAGTCGATTGATAAAAGCATAATTTTTTGAATCGTTTAGAATTCTTAATTCGTATTGCCGCCCATATCTATATTATTATTCAATGTATATTTGAACTCGCATCTATATTTTTTTTTCTGATTTCCTTGAAATTTGAATCAAACAAAGTTTATTATATCAAAAAACAAATCATAAATTAAAATTGAACTGAAAACTAAAGCAAATTTATTGCAAAACAAATATCAAACTGAATTTAATCAATCAAAATGTTCACACACCTCAATAAATCTACAAAAAACCACTTTACCGACCGAACACAAAATCCACATACGATACAATTTTATTCCGACCTTTGCACTGAAACTAGTTCATAATGACAGGACAAAAAGTCAGGTTCGCCTTGGAAAGTGAACAAACCTCGAGAAGATTCATTCGGACCGATCCGAGTGCAGAATGCATTTATTCGCAATATTTGCGTATTGCACATAATGAAATAGTCGTGCATAGAATGTCGTATTTGAAGTGCATCGAACAGAATTCTCGAGAGTCGTTAAAATTAAGGCTGTCGCTGATATTGACATTTATGTATTGCAGGCGGTTGTGTTTAAGCTTTTATATTTAAAAAAAATAGATTCGTAATCTTAATGAATCAAAATTGTATGTGAAGTCCTTGGGATTCGTATCGTAACTAATAAATATGGCGATTGTCGACTAATGTATCGATATTTTATTTTAACTGCTTAAAGATAATGTCAGTTTAATATTATTTATAATATATAATTTGATTAACATATATAATGAATTCAATTCATATTTTAATATTAATAAATTTTCAATTAAATATATTGCGAATAGGAAATCAATTGAATATCAAATCAATATTACCACATCGAAAATTTAGAATTTTTTTAATAATATGAAAATTTGTATTACATTTTTATATCATTTTTTATATCAATAATAAGTTTTTATTGTATAATATTTACAGTTCGATAGTACATTATTCATCATTTCACACGTATTAGTCGATAGTAAATTGTCTTTTAGGTCGCGGGTCAAATCTCAATTGAGGGTCATAAATATGCTGATGATGCTGCAAACTGGTCTTCATCAGTGTCTGATGCTGGTGACGAAGACAAGGACGTTCGCTTCCGACTTGTTTTTCGTTCAAAAGCCTTTTTAAGCAAAAATATGGACGTTTAAAAATAACCGTTATAGAAAAAAATTCTATTTCGATATAAAATTACACAGTTTCAAAAATGGTATTACTATAATATAAATAAGAACTTTCACATATTCAAATTGATTTAGATTACATCTTCGATTTTCACAAGATACTAAAAAATACTCAAATGGCTAAAATATCAACCTTTTTTACGCAATTTCAAATATCAACACCAAAAACGTATTAAAAACTTACGCAAATTCACAGTTGTATATCAAACTAGAGGTTAACTGATTGTAAATATCAGTAAAATTGTAAATTCAGAAACCTTTAGACTCGAATTTAAATATTCATAAATTAAAAAGTAAAATTGGCAACATCGATAATTAGCAACAAATTAGCAAATTTTGCCATTGAAAAATTACTACACTGAGAAAACCAATCGACACGATATTCCACGATACGTATATTTCGCTTGCATAAATTTTCAATTAATTTTGCGCAAATTGATTTTTTTCCAATTTATGAAAAAAAATCCAAAATCAACATGATCTTATCGCGAAAATTTTTCGAAATAAATTTTGAGAAAATTGTTTTTTCAGTGAAAAAAATGTCGCACACTTCAAATTATCCTTGTATTGACTTCATCTGATATGTTCGGATTAATATTGAAGTTAAGTAAGATGTAGAGCGATCAGAAGATAGATATGATTATGAACAATTCGATTAAGGCTTTTCATGAATTATCAATCAACATTGATCATCATAATTTTAAAGATAAATACTTAAACTTTCTGGAAAAGCCTTGTTCTGTAACATACTTTATATGATGATAATGATGATGATGGTGATGACTTAATAATTCTATAATAAAGTCATTTTCTATCGAATTTTCATAAATGGTAAAAGTCAGCACGTCATCAATGCATCATTAACAATTCGCCTGGAGGAATTTGCACCAAGTTATCGGCCAAACGATGAACTTCATCATCACCATCGACCTTGAACGTTTTTGTTATCAAGGCCGATGGAAAGGAAAAGTTTTCGAGCGATAATTGATATTCGTTATTAAGTGCTAGGAAGATTTCGAATCGATTGGTATTTTTTTTTAATGAAATTTCGATTTGAAATGTGAATGGAATTGTGGATGTATCGTTTTGTAACATGTTGCGAAATATTTCGACAAATAGGCTTAAAAATCATTATGTGTTTATGTAGTTGATTATGGTCGTCAATTGATGTGTTGTCAATTACGGTAGAATAAACGATTTGTATTTGAATGAAAATGTATAAATGATTGATTGATTGAGTGTATAAAATTATTTTCTGCATATTTCTTAAACGATCAATTTATTTTTAAAGAAGGAGAATCTTTTTATAGCAATCGGAATTTGAACCAGCAATCTTTTAATTGTTGATTAATACGAAACCAATGAAATATCAATGAACGCTTTAGCGAAAAACAATAAAAATAATTTTCATCGACTAATCACGTCATCCATTCATTTAAAAGTTATAATAATATTTTAATACGAATTTATTGCATTTTTCGAAAATTACACCGTCGAGGAAAACTTGTGTAATTCAATTATGCAAACGCGACAATGTCACAAAACATGAACCTATTCGAACAAACGTTACATAATTGAAAAAAATATACACGACTGTCTGAACATTCAAATGATTAATGCGGCGATGAGTATTGTGTATGCGATATAATAGCCCTATTTGCATAATGGCCGCGTTTGAAGTTGTTACGCGAAAATGTGCCGATTTGGCGCCAATTTCAAACGCGCCGGTACGAAATTGGAAGCGTACAATCATTATTTTCGATTAGATGTTTTCGGATAATTTCTCGTTTTCCGATGACGAAACGTTTATCAAGGTGTTTTATTCTATTATTTTTCACATTTATAACCTCTGTATGTATTTTTTTAACGTTTTTCCAGTTTTTTGTATAATTTAGCTTTTTTAACAAAAATTTTAGTAATAGATTGCACAAATCTTCAACTGCACCGTTATCGATGATTCACTATGTTTATTTTTATTTTTATTATTAAAAAAATACATTTTTCTTTATAAAGTTTATAACACAATAGAATAGAAAGCAAAATAAAAAATACATAAAATCAAATTTAAGCGATGACTAATATGCAAATTCAAAATCGAATAATGCAATAATACTTTTTTTTTAACGTTTCAGAAGTTGCCAAGAATCCCAAAGACTAAATTCAGTTGTCAAGGAAGAGGTACCGGCTATTATGCAGACTTAGAAACTGGTTGTCAGGTATACATATTATATTAATTCATTTAAATTCAACGTGTCGATTCTTCAACATTATCAATCGAAAATATTCAAATTTAAGGTGTATCATATGTGTGATGGTCTCGGACGTCAGTTCAGCTATGCTTGTCCGAACACAACACTATTCCAGCAGAGAATGTTGATCTGTGATCATTGGTATATGGTGAATTGTTCGACGTCTGAAAAAGATTACAGTGCTAATTTATTGATAGGTAAATATAGATTGTAGTAAAAAAATAAAATAATAATATTTATATTGATTTAAATATATTTCAGGACAAAGAGATAAGCCGTTTGTGGCTGATGATGAGGATCATCAAAGGACACCGAGGCCTGATATTTTAACGGTGCCTTATGCACAAGGATTCAATTACTTTGGTTTTGCTTCACAAGTAAATATTGTTTTTCAATATATATATTTTTTTAATACCATGAATTAAATATTTAATTTTTCTATTCCAGAATCAAATTCCCACTGGATCTGATAGTAAGATAGATAACTCTATTGCGAATGGTAAAAATGATATAACGGATGAACAACCATCGTTCAATGTGCCAACACATTGGTCTACTGAACATGCTAATAAAAATAGGTATACAACTGCTAGTACAATATCGAAAAAATCCATATCTGGATTCACTGGAAGGCCTATAATAGTGACTGGTCCTTCAAACGACAATAGCGATAATAATAAACAAAATTTCCAAAGTACAATTACAGAACGTCAAGTTCAAGTTCAAGAAAGAACAAAATCTCCTGATTTAGGAGAAAGAAGAGGCTTTGTAAATCCACCTTCCAAACTTTTTGAACCACCTAAGTTTATTCAAAATGCACTAAAAGAACAACGCAAGAATTCCCAACGTACTAGATCCTCGAGTACTACTGTTAGATCAATAGCCTCATTTAATAACCAATTATTAAGTGGAACTTCAAACGGTGTAGATGTAACTGTTAGTCAAGAAGCAGCAGATAATAGATTTATTAAAAGGTTCAATCCAAATGAAGAACCACCGACTGTAATCACAGAAACTCAAACTACCGAAGAAACTCAATCCCCAAGATCCTTCAATAGAGGATTTGAAATACAAACATCATCGGAAACAGCAGGTTTTGTGCCAATAAGTAATCAGATACCGGATAGTTCACCGAAAACACCATCAATTGAATCTAACAACAAACAACTAATATCATTAGGACAAGGAAAGATTTTAAATAATCAACAATCTAATACAGAAACTGTTCAAGAAAACGAAGGAAGCCTAAATACAATAACTACCGATGGGTTCCCTACACCATTCAAAGACTTATTGCCACCTAAACTAGACTATTTAGATATAGCTTCAACAACAATGGGTCCTCCTATCTATTACGAATGGAAATGGGCTGCTCCAGCTTTCGATCTTGAACCTCCAAGCCCTTCAAATGACAACGGAGACACAACCAACACAAAAGACTCAACAAAAGATGGAAGACCAGCCTTCGCCTTACCTCGTTCGACTACACAAAAACCAGAAGCTTCATTATTGGTGACAACACCAAGCAAAAAAGCAGGTGATTCAACATTGGCTCCCTATTTCATTCCTGACTATGTGTTCCCTCTGGACAAGCAGCATCCTGGATACGAAGAAGATGGTGCGATGACTTCCTTCCAAGTGAGGATACCACATTCGGCTGATAAGAAGTCAGATCATCCTTATTATGGAGAGAATGCACAATGTCCAGAGTGCCACCCTTCGTTTGTAGTGCCAGGAACTTGTAAACCTTGTGTGATGATACGACGCTAGGAATCGTGGATTTTCATAGTGTCATACGTTTTATATAAAATGAACTAAATAATTTAATAAATTATTAATGATTACATGTTACTATTAGTCAATAGGTAATTTAATTTCTGTAAGACCCATGAGCCGATCGATTGCTTTATTTATTAAGATGCCAATAAAGTGGATATGTTGTAGATAAAATGCAAGTTTTCAATTTGTTCCATAAGGTAGTATTTAAATGTAAATAATTATCATGTAAAATAATTGTAACTAATAAAGTAGTATTTCGAAAAAATTATTTCTTGAATATTATTTCTTTGAAAATTTTTTTAACACATTCTTCAGGAAATCATAAATATAAATTTTCGGTGGTTAAATTTCTTTTGTAAAAGGTTTTATTTGGAGTATAAGAACTGTATAATTTTTGGTGTGCATATATAAAATTAATAAACGAATCGAATGACTTGAATGTTGCGAACAATGATCAGGAAATTTCTTTAAAAGATCTAATACAAATTTTATCGTAATAATTCATGAAGTTGGTGGATTTAAAAAATATAGTATGATTAGTATTTTAGCACATCACTGCGTGTGAGCCTGTGTCGTGTGCGTTTGCGTTGTGTGAGCTTGCATCATGTACGCTTGCGTCGTATGCGCTTGCGTCGTATGCGCTTGCGTCGTATGCGCTTGCGTCGTGTGAGTTTGCGTCTGCTCACCCAAAATCGGAACGTTAAAGATTACGGCGTGAAGCCTTGTCGAATACGACAACAGTTACATTATTTTGAAAATTGTTCACCAATGTCGGTGTGCGCCACTTTCTGTGCGCTACCATAATATGCGCCAATGACATTTGGCTAGGGTTGCCAATTGTTATGGTCAAAAAAAGAGAAAATTTAAAAAAAAATTGTTTTTAAAAACCATGGAGGGAGTGGTAATAATCATTTATTCTAGTTTCAGCAAAATTCACTAAATATATACGAGTGTGTATGGAAATTCATGAGGGGAGGGTAGTAATCATTTATTCAACACCGAAAGTTTGAGAGTACGAACTGCATAAAATTATTGTCAAAATTGGATTTGAAAAAGAGGACATTTTGGGTATATTGCAAAAAAGAGAGAGAACAAAAGAATCACGTTAAAAAAGAGAACACGTTCTCTTTAAAAGAGACCTGCTGGCAACCCTACATTTGGGCAAATGTCTAAAAACCGCACCAGATAATTTTTATGGGCCCAGCTAACGAACAAACCAAACACAATTTTTCCCTACTGGCAACCCAACCAACCGTTTTCTTCAATTCGAACCGTCATCAACCCACCTGACCGACGACCGAAATCAACAGACGTGCCAACGACCTGATCGAAAACAACGAACAAAACAACACCGTGTCCAACTGAAATGTCCCAGTTCAACCTGCTGAACGAGATCAACAGCCTGACCGTCATGGACTGCCCCGTGACCTGCGGCCCTCCGCCCCGGTGGCAGAAGAAAGCCCTGGAGGGCTCCCGCTCCATGAAGAACTCCAGCTCGAGCCTCATCAACATCTCCAACTTGTCCATGCAGAAGTCCTTGTCGGCCAATAGTTCTACTGCCAAGTCGCCGGGAGATAAGCGCAAGAAGACTCCCAATAAAAGGTCACCTGGTAAGTTGTTGAGTGTTCTCTATTTTCATATTTGATTTGTTGTATGTGGTGTAAGTTCATTTTTGGATTAATGTTGATTGATGTACTTTGAAGTTGGATATGAATAAAGATTATATATGATGTTATATAAAGTTAGGTTTATATAGGGTAACACAGAACGGGAACTTTTGAAATGTTCGGTAAAAGTATAGAGAACTCAACAAAAAAAAATTGCAATACAAGGTCACTTTGCTATTACCTGCACCATATCAATATAGCGATACCTATAAAAATTTTCGATCTGAATATCTGATTGAATAAGATATGTTCAGCTCAATCCAACAATGCGTTCAGTAATAAATACGTTCAGACTTTTGACTGGCTTGAGATATGCGACATTAAATAAATGCGTTTAGTTTTACTGACTGAAATGCGGCTTTGCTCAATGAACCCTCATGTTCAGTTTTTATAAAAGGAAAGTGGAAGAGATATACTTCTAGATTAGCCAATGTAATAACTATTCTATCGCACCCTTTCTGAAAGATTATCGTCTTTAAAAACCTCAATTTTTACGTTTTTCCGAGAGGTAGTTAACTACAGATATGTGATTTACCATTTGTGTCATTACCTTGAATATATAATATAAAAACTCTTACTATATCTAAATTAAATTAACTCAACTTATAACTAACTCATATTATTGCAAAAATGGACTTATACACTTTCGAAAACAGCTCATATGTAAATCTCCAACTTGTATAATTTTCAGGGAGATCACATCCAGCCACTCCGAACAATAACAAAACTCCCACTAGCGGAGGTAACGATAGATTTATCCCGTCTAGATCCAATTCAAACTTCGACTTGTGCCATTACATGGTAAAAAATTATTTCATATTGACTCTTCTTTGTATTGTATCCAAAACTATATTGAATCAATTTTTAGATGAAATCTGGAATAACTAACGAAAATATGATCGATAGCAACTCTCCGAACCAAGAATCTCAAATCGCTATGCAAAAAGCCCTCACGGAAAACATGAACATGCCAACTGGATCACAACGATTGCTACAATATAATATCAAAGCTCCTGCAGCACCGGAAGGTCATCAAAACCCTTTACGTGTCGTATATTCGCAAGTAATTACTTTTATTTTATATTGTTTAATGATATTTTAGACTTTATATGTAAAAAAAATGATTTATTTTCAGTCTAAAGCTCCATCGACTGTTAAAGCATCGAAACGCTACATTCCTCAAGCTGCTGATCGTATTTTAGATGCTCCCGATATTATTGACGATTATTGTGAGTTTTCATAATCGTATAATAGTTTATTTATTGATAAATTGATACATTTTTCGTTTTTAGATTTGAACTTATTAGATTGGAGTGGTTCGAACATACTTGCAGTAGCTTTAGGTAACTCAATTTATTTATGGAACGCTGGAACTGGACAAATTGACGAATTATTAACGATCGAAGGAACCGACCATGTTTGTTCACTTGCATGGATACAAAGTGGTGGTTCTCATCTCGCAGTCGGAATCACTAACGGAACTACTGAGCTTTGGGATTGTGAAAGAAATAAAAGATTGAGGGTAAGGAATACGATTTTATTATTTTTTGATATTACAATGTTTGAAAATTTATCATTATATCATTTTCTAGATTATGGAAGGGCATTCAGGACGTGTCGCTTCGCTTTCTTGGAATCTTTACGTATTATCTTCAGGTAGTAGAACTGGTACTATTATACATCACGATGTGCGAGAACGAGAACATATAGTATCTACGTTAAACGCCCATACACAAGAGGTTATTATTTTTTTTTACTACCATAATGATATTGTTTTTACAAATAAATAAGAATTTTTTTAATATATATTTCAGGTTTGTGGTTTAAAATGGTCTCCTGATGGTAGGTATTTGGCTTCAGGAGGAAACGATAATCTTTTGAATATTTGGTCTGCTGTTAACGGCGAAAAATATTCTCAAACTCAACCTCTATATTCGTTCAAGTAAAATATTTATATTAAAATAATATGATAATTTTAAAAATTATAGTACGATTACGAATAATTTTTTTTTATAGTCAACATATGGCTGCTGTAAAAGGCTTAGCTTGGTGTCCGTGGAGTGCTGGTATATTAGCTTCAGGAGGTGGTACAGCAGACAGAACTATCAAATTATGGAACGTCAATAACGGAACTAATCTAAATTCTGTAGATACTAAATCACAAGTCAGTATATATAATATTGTATTCAATATAAAAATTCACGATTAGAGCATCATTTAAAACAAAATTCATTATAGGTCTGTTCGATTCTGTGGTCTCAAAATTATAAAGAATTAATATCCGGTCACGGATTCGCCAATAATCAATTGATAATCTGGAAATATCCGTTGATGACCAAAGTGGCGGAGTTGACTGGGCACACGGCTCGTGTGCTGCATTTGGCCATGTCGCCCGACGGTACGACCGTTTTGAGCGCTGGAGCTGACGAAACTCTTCGATTGTGGAATTGCTTCGTACCGGATCCGGCTAAAAGCAAAGCTCCGGAGAAATTGAAAGTGGCGAAGAGTATATTTAAACAAAGTATTCGATAATTTTTTTAATTTTGTATAAGTTTTGACTGATTTTATTTTGATAATAAAACTACTTAATTCGTATCGATATTGTACATTTTATGTGATGTTCAATTTGGCTATTCTTAAAAATATTTTTTTGTGAAAATGACTTACAAAGCTTCTTTTGTATTATTTTATAATTTAGAAAATACTCTTAATTATATTTGCAATGTGTTTGATAATTTTGAAATAAAGATTTGTTGATTATAAATGAACTTTTTATTCAGTTAAGGTTTTTTAGTTAACTTCTTCAACCTGAAAAAGTCAATATTAAACTAATGGATTTGACAATGCTTAGTTACTTAAAATTATTGAAATAAAAACACTGAAAATAAATTTTAATCTTTTTATTTATATTGAAACATTCATATTAAAAATAATATTTTTAAATAAAAAGAACGCATTCTTTAATATCGAGATGTTCGATCACTCAATCGGAATATTCAAAAAGAAATCACGAATAATAAAAAAACATACGTAACTTATCTCAACTATATACAAAACACTTATAGTGTAATACTAAAATCTAAAGGATGGAAATTCATTTCATATCACAGAAGTGTTGCTGTCTAAATCAACACTAAGGCACCTTACTTCGTTATTATTATTTCTATTCTCAGTCTGATTAGATTCTATGTCTAAGTCGATAATCGTATTCGAAATAGGTTCAGCCCTACTAACGAGAGATTCTCTACTAATACTTCCGTCTATAGTATTTGGAAGGGTTCTAGTTCGCATGCTGCGTCTCATACTCGAGCGTAACAAGTTCGCAACATCGTTAGCTGTTGTTTTACTATTATCTACTTTGTTTCTTAAGTTACCGTGAAAACTTTGAAATACTCTTCTAAATGGCACTATGGGCAATTCGTTATCTTCGTCAATGGTGTTTGGGTTTGTTTGTCTAGTCGTATTTTCTCGTTCGTTGTTTATTAATAATATTGAATAATCGGGTGGAGGTAGTTCTTCATCAGCTATGGGTTGTTGGCTCACACTTTCACTGATGGACATTGGAATTTGTGATTGCATACTGCTGGGTTCTCCAAACGTGTTCGCTAATCTGAAAACATGCAATATAAAATATAATATCTGTCTTGTTGATTAAAAAAAGTTTTGATAAATATTAAATGAACCTTCTAACTCCTCGGATACTTCTTCGTAGACTCTGTCTTAATATTTTTGCTATTCTTGCGCCTGTTGCTGTTGAATATGACGGAGGTGGTGTATATTTAGGTGGTGGATCTGCTTGGGGAGTAATCGTAGTATTATTTGAAGCAGTTGTAGTGTTGTTTGCAGCGGGTCTTTCTGAATTATTGTTGTTGTTGTTGTTGTTGTTGTTAGACGTGTCTTCTTGTTGTGGACTGGATTCGTTTAATGACGGTCTATAAAGCAGTTGAATTCTCTGAAACATCAATCATAATCAATTAAATATTATTTTGATCATCATAATTTTATCAAACTTTTTGCTGTTTATTTTACTAACAGGAGGTCTTATGTTTTCAATATTTCTTTCCTGGCAGCGTTAACAGATTTAACAATTTTTGTCATAATATATTCAAAACATGGTATTGAAAACTATTAAAAAAACGAAGAATAACTTACTTCTAAAATATCTGGAGGACCAGACGACAGATATCTCCACGTCTGTATAAATCCAGTAACCGGTATTACCAAAATTGGAATAAGTTGCATTATAGCACCGAGTTTTTTACAGCCTACTCCCCAATATTCATATCCAGGAGGGCTTTTGTTCCATATATACAACTGTCGATATTTTCCCACACGGAAATCAATAACACATAAAGCCTGAAAATAGATTTATTTTGTTAAAAAATACTAAAATATTCATATGCTAACAATCAATTGATTATCTTACAATCATTGCAATCGGAAGTACTACATTCCATGTAAAGCTCAGTAATGCAACTATGACTTGTGTGCATTTTTTACTTTCAGATGGCGGATAAAGAGCTGTGACTATTGTATCACCAGCATACGGTCGTCCTCGTACCAAAAATAATGCGCATATTAAAATAACGTACAACAGACAGTGCCACCAGCCTCCTACTATGACGTAATCCAAAAAGTGCACTACTTGTATTCCAGCCTGAAAATATATAAATTCATAAATTAAAACAATATATTATAACTATTTTCAAAATTGTAAAAATTTATAGCGTACATCTGTCGTCATTGGAAGTCCAAGTGTAAGTCCAAAAGCGCAGCTGAAAAACGTCACTGTGGTCTCCCATGATTTCATCGTTTTTATTTTTATTGCCATTATTCCCGTAATCACACAATGCCAAATGGCAAGTTGTTGAGCCACACCGAACATTATCAAGATAAAATAAAATATAACAGCCCAAAACGATGACATCTGCAAGATTATTTTTATTAGCATAATGATATTCAATCATAAGGTCATTCTCATTTAAAAAGTTTTTAAAACCTTGTCAGGTCCCACAATTGCTAATGTAGACGGAACTAATTCTGTAGCCAATTGCAAAACTTGGTAACCACTTTGTGAAGCAGTATCTACACCGGGTCTTGAAATGTGAGTTCCTATCAACGATGCCTGATGAGGCATAAAACGCTCAGGTAAACTATTATATGTAGTAGCCAGTGAATTTTGGTTGGATTTCAAAAAAGTGTATGAAGATACATGTTCTGAAAACGCAACAAAATCATTATAAGGTCAAAGAATATATCAAGGCAAGAAAATTTTCATATTCAAATATCACGCGTAAAAGCCGTAACACTTGAGTTAATAAACGTCACTCACCGAAGCTGCCGGGAGTGTATTTGTATCCGTTGTGATGTAGAATGTGTAAACAGGTGTTTGCGAGAAAGGCCGACAGTAACAATATGACTAGAGTGAGCACAATAATTAAAGCACTATCCCTTTTCAAGAATGTGTTTGATTTGCCCTTTTGTTTGTTGTGTGATGATAATTGAATTACACAAGCACCAAGGAGACCCCACGTTAGGAATGATTCTTGAGCGGCTGCAGCCCAACTCTATATAAATACAAAAAAAAGAGTTATTATGTGAAGAAATTTTATATCAAATAAGTTTTAGTAATCGAATTTTACTTTATTATTGATGAAGAATTCATTCCACGATGTTTCTGGAAATATGTTGTATATCGAATGATGTGGAGATAACGTTAGCAGTTTGGCACACAAAATTAAAGTTCCAAAAATTGGCAACAGTGAAAATACATAAACAACCTGAAATAATCAAATTGAATTTTAATTTGTTTCTGTAGAACAATAATTTTAGTCAGCAAAATTTACTTACTTTTCCATATGATCGTAGCCCTTTACTGAGTGATACAAATACTATCATCCAAACTACGACTAAATTAAATGTTAATTGAAACTTTACATTCCCAAAACTCGTCTCCGATGAATTTAAATAGTGTCTGTTCAACACGACACCGTTAAAGTAATCTGGCACTGTTTCTGATAATTTAAAAGTTCCATTTTTTGTTAATACAATATCTGAAATAACACTAATTTATTAGATAAATGAATAATTTTTTGAAATATAAAGAATACAAAAAACTTACTATCTCTATACAATCCATAAGGTTCTGCCCATCTATACCTATCCATTTTCGTTATGAACGAATCTCTAAAGTAAACAAAAAGCCACGAGATTCCGATAATACTATAAATTCCTATTAAAGACTGAGCGATCAACAATGCGATTCCAACTCCTTGAAACAATGGTGAAATTCTCCACATATCAACTGGTCCAGAACATAAATATTCACCAAGACATAAATAGAGCATAAACAATGGGATGCCCATAATTAAAGATAAGACTAAAAATTGTACGATAAAGTTTGCTGAAAACATAAAACCGATATTAGGGCGACTATTTTAAAATATTTTAAACATCGGTTGTGTCATAAATGAAACATACCACCGAAATGTATACTGAATATTGCAAATCTTGATATGTTAAATATCCCAATTGTACATCCTAGACAAGCCAGCATTGAGCTGAACCTATGCGGCCATGTGCCTAGTGGTGAAGTTTCTGCACCCGGCATTGCTGCAGGTTCCTCCCTACTTCCTCTTGAATTTGCTCTGTAAAGATATAAAAATATATCTTAATAAAATAATTTACTATCTTATCACATGATGTTTGTAAAGAATAAGTTTTACAACTGAAAATTGAGTTAAATTCCAATGACATTCAATGTCATGGCGAATTTATACAGCCTTCTTAATAATGCCAATAACCACGGTCATGCACAAGGCATTGACATTTTTTACTCTTATTTCAGTTCAGAGATATCTCTGATCCAAAGCGCAATACAAAAAAAGATACTGGTTTCAAGCACTAGTATCAAATAATAAAATTGTAAGTAGAGTTTTTTGTACATTGTCATATACAGCCTATACATTTCAGAAAAGAATTTTCTGAATGATGATGATGATTTCGAAAATTCTATTACTAAACGATGATAAGAATTGATTGATCATCATCGTCAAATGCAATCAATATAATATCCAATTTGAAACAAGGTTTTTCCGATACAATCAAAAGCTCATAAACTTTTTTCAATACTTAGAAATAAAAAGGTGAAGACTTTAAAATGTTCTTATCAAAATAAATTGGATAATATATTGAATCTGAATTGGTAATTTCAAATCACCCTCCCGAATTGTGATATAGGGAGTATTGCCCTTTTAAAAATCAGAAGTACATTAGTAACTATGGAAACACTTTGTAGAAACACGTGCAAATGCACTCATTCAAAATCAGACAGCTGCACATAAACGAATAATTATACATGAAAACAGAATATTTCGAAAAACCTTTCATAATATTAATGCAAATTTAAGAGGTCATATTTTTCAACTACGCATCGATTAACATCAAATTTGATACGGCATTGATAAGTGACGATGACGATCTACGCGAATGCTAAACATTTCAATTAACATTTGCATAATCGACATATTAATTAATTTTTCTAAATCGCGTAGGTCGATCATTTAATTACTCACGTGACGTAATCTCGATAGTTAACAACTGGTTTTACGGAAATACTTTTCTAACTGCATCGAGTAGCCTCGGGTCACGGTCACAGTTCTGTTCGGTGAAAAATAACTGTGTTTCAGTTAAAAGTTAAGTTGAACCTTTGTACGTACGTATATTATATGTACGTTGAATGTTAAATTTTCGAACGAGTGATATGCGTTCGAAATCGTAGCACGCGATCCACGAATATGCGGTTCAATTTGAATTTAAATTTGAAACTAACATAAGTTTAAGGCCGCAAACTATTTTAATATTTTTGTGTAATACGACTATCGATTGAAATTCTTGGAAATTTATATTATATTATATTTATAATACTAATATGAACTTTTTAATTTCGATTTTTTTTAATAAATCTATTAAAAATATTGTACCTTATTATCAAATGATCTAAATCTAATGATATATCCATTTAATGACCGCAGCAACTATTGCTTAACTTCTATAAACGGCGCACTTGACAAGATCAAACTATGGACTGCCAAATAAATTTTTGAAATTATTTTTTCTTGCACCGTTAATAAAGTGCTAATTCAATGATCACATTTTATTATTTAAATAACAAAATTTATATTTTCATATAAATACACTCACGTTTGATCGTCCATTACGTTGATGTCAGACGACGATTAAAAATTCTTGAAAAATTCGACTCACAAATGCTCATGTCCGTCAACAATGAGCACAACCTTTTTCGTCAACGATCACATGTGGACTGAAACGGTTTTTTTTTTGTGACACATACAGAATCAAATAATCTGAATCGTCTTATCAACACATTAGAAATTACGCAGTGATATAAATGGTAATAAGTTTTTGATGTAAAATACGAGTTTTCATATTCGTGCAATTTCGCAAAAATATATTTGAATACAATCGAAAAAGTTTCCAGTTAAGTTCGAACGAATTTGTTAAACTTTGAAAAAGTTGGCACGATTAAAGCAATTTTTTCGTAGAAAGGCGAAATCGGCGCAAATTTACATATACAATAAAATAAAATTTATTATAAACGTTAACGAGAAGAGAAAACACGTAGTCATGCGCCTCAAATTATTTGAATATATCCAGTTTTCCTTTGGTGACCAAAAATTTTCCAAAATTCGCGAAAGGTCGCGATGAATATTACATTTCATATACAGCCTTCGATTTTGAATTCAGAATAAAGGATTCGAATCGGAATCGAGTGAAAAAATAATAAGGAAGTTTTGGAAACCTTGCTACGGCAGCGATGAGCAACGCATGGCGTGCGGGCATTTAATTTAAAGTTAATTGACGATGCGATGAATTCTATTGGCTTTATGTATGTACTTTGGAAAAAATTAACAATTGTAATTCGATACGCAGTTACTGTTGTGCGAAACATATGTTTTTTTTTAATAATCTTATTAAGCATTCGAAGACCGTATCTAATTCAGATATAAATTATATTTTTCAATATGTAAGGGCTGTCTAATGTATATTATTGATTATTTCGTAATTATTTTTTCATAAGTTGACGTTGAAGCGTGATTAATACTGAAATAGTCTGAAAATAATTATGGAGTAAATTTTTTTTTTTTTTCGATAAAATATACATATGACCGTCATATAAGAAGAAAACTGTTCTATTCCATTCTATAATGAAACAAATATATATATTTCAAAATTTGACCAAATAAATAACACTCAACAATCTAATAATCACACTATTGATCACTTAACTTTGATAAAAAAGATTCAACAAGACCAAACCATCGACATAATAAAAATTGACACTTTAACAACACCATACAATTTGATTACCCTATATTCGGCCAAGAACCAATCTCCAGTATATTTTCAAATAAAGTATCATGCAGATTGATCACATAGCCAGGGTCGACATCCTTATTTGATGATCACGTCTACTGAGCTCCCTATTATACAATAGTTCAGCGGCCTTTGCAATATTCATATTAATCACGCAACGTTCGCAAACCATAAAGATCACGCACCCGGTTACGAAATCGACGATCAATTCGATATTGTTATATTTAACTGCAATAACAGTCATGAATCTGATTGTTGAGCCTATTAAAAATAAATACTGATGATTTTTTTGTGGTCGTGTTTAATTGGTGGTTTGTACACGATTAAAATGGTATTGCAATGTTGTTTGGTCGATGCATTTTGCTGCATATTGATTATGACTGCGTTAAAACTTTGAGACTTTTTTTATCTGCATTAGCGTGTTTTTGTGTTTCGGTATTATTATAGTCATTTTATGACAATTGTGATGTAAATATTATTTTTTTGTTCGAATTAACGAGTTTATTTCAATGGTGATATTTCGCAACCATATCAATTCGCAATTGGGAATGCAAGAAAATTGCTACAGCCATAAATGTATACTGAAAATAATTTCGGTTTATAAAAACGTAAAGAAACCTTGACTTTTCGTGATAATTGACGAATTTTTTAATCCAAATTGAGTCAATCATAAAATCGTCTTTTGCAAGGTCTCGTAAATAACGAAGGGCTTAAAGATAAACATTTCATATAATAAATTCTTACAAAAAAGGAAACAGGTGAAATGTTTTATGTTGTATAAATTATATTATACACATTATCATTTACCGTATTTATTATTATACAGCGTATAATATACACAGTTATTATGGATAGTTTTTCGACCCCACATAGAGATTCTTCACCTGGAACTGTTTTAATGAATTATAAATAATTCATAATGAACGCACCGTGTATAATTTAAAAAAATATCGTAATGTGTATAGAAACCGCATATTACTGTAATATTATGTGATTAGTAATAATTGTCCCGTTAACGACCCAAATTAAAATAAAATAATTTTCAATAGGATAAAATGTTTATCTCACCTGTTATATTGAAGCGCTCAAATGTGAACAGCTGTGTTATTTTTCTTAGAATATTTTTGTTTGATGTGCTCACATATTCTCAATATTATTTGTTATAATATTTATGTTAATAATTTTAAATGATAATTACTCGAGTATCATTTTTAATAGAGCAAACAATTAACAATTTCCCATTTGATTATGTTACGTGACATTTATTATTTAGTACAATTTCCTGATATTCAAAATAATAAACGTGATATTCACATCAACATTTTTTTAATATAATAATATTTTTTGTAGTCTATGAGTAATGTAGTTCGGTGTTAAGTTGATTGCCTCTTTTTTCTAAAAATGATTTTTTTGAATCATCAAGAAATATATTTTCGAGTGCATACAATTTGATTATTACAGAACGTTAATGTTGTAAATGAAAAAAATCCACTTTGAAACGTAATTCGTTAACTTATTGTCAATAAATGGACCCCGGTTTAAAAATATTGCTGTTGAGTAATTTAAAATTAGCGAAGCACAACGTATGAAAATAAAAAAAACCAATTTTATCGCAAAATTGATCGTAGAATTTAACTTAACGCCATTTAATAATCTCACGAATGATATATCGATAAATTTACGTACGTCAAACAAACCATAACGAAATTTCGTTAAGTCGCACGACTGCTATTAGTTTTCACATAAAATTTTATTCGACCATTATTTATCGATCCATTTTATCATTAGAAAAATTTTCCAATACAATACAATCGATACATTATTTTCTATTGGAGTAGTACAGTATACAAATTACCGGATCGATTCAGCGGCTATTTTAGTTCTGTCTCGATAGCGTATTGATTTTCCCTATTTTTTTCACTCCATTTATTTGGAAATTGTCATCAAATCGATGGCCACTGAAAAGGCCCAAGAGACGTTTACGATTTTCGCGGTTTTTTTATGATTTTCTTTCGTCATTGTGACGACCGTGAGACATTTTCCCTTTTATGACACTTTCGCCGAGTGTGACTAACATCACATGTTTTAAGCTTAACAATAGAAATCTTTGTGCTTTTTTTTTTTAATGAATTTGTAAAAAATGGTCATGAGTGTGCAAAAAACGTATTTTGAATTAAAATTTTCAACAGTTTCGTTTAGAAAGTTCGATTCAATTCGGAAATTTTTCAATTTCTTCAAACGTTCTGATACAATCTTAAGTCCATCGATCAATCAAATGTTTGGCACACATAAATTCTTCGTCTTATATTGAAAAAAATATGTTATTCCAATATCCTGTATTGAAAAAAATTCGGTCGGAGAAAAGGCAAAGGACAACGAACGACAACACGAAGCAGACAAGGAAACGGGTTTGAACAAAAATAAATGTGCACAATCGCTTTTGTCTCGCATTTTATATGCGGGCCGATTTTCAAGGGTGCCCCCATATTATATTCCATTAAAACAGATAAAATAGACAATGGTGCCATTTTGTTACATTTTCGTTTTTCAAAATCCGTTATGTGGGTGTTAGTTTCTATGGAGGCATTTTACGGACGTGAAGGCCTTTCCGCCTTCTTTGATTGATGGAAATTTGATAATTACGAGTGATTCTTGCGATTTTTTATTAATCAGTATATATAAAATGAAATTTCAGTACAATATTTAATTTTGAATCGTTAATTTCTGATTAAACATTACTGGTTACAGTAGCGAGTAAAAGTTGAAGTATAAATGTTTTTCGTCTGACGCAATGTCAAGTTCAAAATATTAACAAACAACTTTTTTCTTTAACAAGTTCGAGTGATTTGTGTTTTCACGTATTTTATGTAAATTTGTTTTATATTCTATATCTATATAATGATTAAATTAATATGAATATCATACCTTGCACTGCGAGGTCTAGTCGACTTGTATGCCATGAATCGAACGTATCCATGATTCATGTCGAAAAATATTCTATTTATCGAAATAATACAGATAATTCAACTAATGATGATTTGTGTGACTGCTATTGTTGTTATAAACTCGAGAAGCAACGGTTTGCGAATGATTCGAAAACGCGGAACTACCGCAAGCTTTATAACATTGAGGTAATGATTAAATTCATAAATTGGTTAATTTGCTTTATGTTTTTTTCATGAAAATATCAGCCGAATCGCTACAATACGAAAATAATTGTTTTATTCAATATTTTAAAACGTTTATAAGATTGGTTCGGAAAAGGAAAGGGTTCGAATCACAAGGAAAAGGTTCAAACAAGGAAAAGTTCAAATTTAATCACGAATAATTCATGAGAAGTTTACTGGTTTCGTTTATAAGTTAAAGCTTTCAATTTTTAATCGTATTGCGTAAATATGATTCAGTGAATTATATATTCATTCAATACAAATATTGTATTGAAAAAGGCGCCAAAACATAAAATAAAAACGAGTCGACATAGAAAAGGTGAAACAAGGTTGCATTCAAGCGCTCACTAATGACTGTTGAGAATGAGGTCAAGAAACTGGCATAATTGCACAAATCCAACATCATGATTCACGTATGCGAAAATCCTTTGTACCATCGAAATCCGGAAGCCGAAAATCCCACAATAAGGATCCAAAAAAGAAACCCATTGAACCGTATTAGAAAGCGCTAGGGAAAAACTCCGCCTTTTTTGCAGAAAACGAAACGGATGAATGGGTATTTTTTCTATATTTGAGATGAAAAGAATGTCGCGATTGTTTTCGGCTGATTTGCAAAATCATGACACTCGAACTTGACCTGGCTGAGATAATAATGGACCGTGTCCGGTACACTTATACATTTGAATTCCGGTTACCTACTTTTGTCATGTTATAAATCGAACGATCGTGATTTATATTGTTTTTCGATTGATTCAATGATTTTCTATACGAAAGGACGTTTAAAGATTTATTCATTATAAGTCTGAATACTATTTCTTATATATCTTACAATTAGTACTAAGATATATGAGAAATCTTTACAAAAAAATCATATGAATCATTTTGATTCCATTGAATTTTCAAAGGAAAAATATGAAAATTTATATCATTTGACCTTAATTTTTTTGGATACAATACACTCATCATATATTATCCTTATATTTTGTACAGACTTCGTTTATTAAAATTTTCACAATTTCGATACATATTTCAAGCAATAAAAATACAAAATTTCGTAAAAATACTAAGATATCTTCTTATATCTAGATTTTTGCGACACGACTCGGCGGTTAACCACCAAGTGCGACTCGATAGTCAATTGCCCAACAAAAGCGACACACAAACGTTCCAAAATAATTATAAAAACATTTAAAAGAACGAAAACAAAGCGACGGTATTCAAAATTGTGTCAATCGAGCCACTTTTGAAGCACCAACCTTCAAAAGGAGGTGGTTTTCTTACAAAATTTTAGAGCGCGGGATGCATTTGATTAGAATCTTAATGATGTATATTTTTAATTTGAATATTTGTTTAAGATTCGCTTTTAAAATGCTAGTTTCGCTTTTTCGCACAACTGACAATGTACGAAAATGAAAGTCGAACGAACGACGTAAAAGGTTAACGATTACAAATATATACAATTGCTTCGTTGTTGTAATGATTCAACGTTTTTTAGATCCGTTTTAAGTTTGAAATGGAAAAAAAATGGAAAGTTCAAATGTTACGGATTCAAAATGATATACAAATGATCTTGAACTTAATATCGGGTGACTCAATACGAGAAATTTCTAATAAAAAATTACCGCACTTTCTTGCACCGAATCGAATGCGCTTGCATAACAATTTCGTACTATTATGGCACATGTGAAATCGCACGGATAACGTCACTAATTTTGCATGCTTTCTATCCACGCTGTGCACACCTTTACGATCAAATTATTTTTTTAGACACTTTCTCCATAACGTCCCGAAAATTGTTGCAAAACGTCATGTGCAGATAATCAATCAGTATGGTGCTGAACCGACTTTTTAAAATTGCATAACAGAAATGCATAGTGGGTTAGTAGTTCGCGTGGAAGTCGCTTGTTGACCTTAGTTTGTGTAAAATTCTATTTGTAAGTGCATTCTCAATTTCAAGGGATACTAGAACGACTTTTTTGCTTATTTAGGATTGGTAGATAAAGTAAAGGTCGATGTTGTATATGAAATATGTTTCGATTTTCAAAACATTGCTATGTGAAGTGTTATCTTTATTATATTTCGATAATCCTTGTCAAATATTTTATATAGTATGTAAATTTATATTCAAGCACTTTCAAAGTAAACAGGTTCATTAATCAAAATTTATTTGATGCTTTCGTTTTTCACCTATTCATGCAGTTTTTTTTAATAACGATTCAGGGATTTAATGAAAGATCATTAAATCATGTTGTTATTAATAGAATGTGATTATATTTTTCAAGTAAAAAAACAGTAAACATCTCTTTGAAACAGTGAGTACAAACAAGGAAAGATAACGAATAATTTATACGAAGTGAAAAATAACGTAGTTGTAATATCGAAAAAGTAACGGTACATATAACGAAAATAAATTGAAAAGGTAAAATATACATAAAGAAGGAAAACGATTAAATATTCATTACACTAAATGACAAATATAATTTGAAAAAAAAAAAAAAAACATGTTATAATGTATTGACGGACATCAAAAATATGATAAATTTATACGAATGACTTCATCTTCAACACGCATATTTGCAATTCAACATCAATAATAAAAAAAAATAAATTTAATATACCATTTGACCCCTGCATAATTTTTTATTTCCATATGAAGAAAATACACAAACAGGAACTTTAAACGCACACTTTCACGGCAATTACACTCCTCAAAACCACAACTAGCATCAATCAACATCGAACAAACCAACACAAAAATACAAACCGATACACAGTGAGACCCATAAAACACCCGATATATAAACCGAGTCCGCATTTCACCCAATTTTCCTCCATTTCCCACGAAAACAGAACCGCAACGGCCGCTCACAACAAGAACAATAACACCGGATCGATCGCAACATCAATAAAAATTACGAAACCAACGATGACCCACACATAGGAAGTTCTCGAAAAGGAAAAAGTGCATTTTCCACAATTTTTTTTCAGCTCTCGTCTACTCGAGTTATTTGAGAGCCGATTGTGTGCTAATTCGGTTCCGTTCGGTTAACACAATGCGACCATTGTTGGGGTTTCGCAACTCGTGTGTCCACCCAGGAAGCCTTACTTTAAAATGGTTCAAAATTATTTTCCGTATTGCTTTCGGCCTTTGTTCTGTGAGTTTTGAATTTTGTGTGTGTGCGTTGTTGAGTTGCGGAAGGTGGTTAATTGTTGGGTTCGATCCTTGTGATGTTGTGTAATGGTAACTGATATTACATACCGGTGTATAATTTTTGAAAAAGAAATTTAATTTAATTTCAATGTTTAAAATAATGTGAAATATTTTCCTTATTTGATGAGACGATGACTTTCAAAGAATTTGTATCACAGATTCTAAATGATCTCATAATCAAAATAAAGGCACTACAATCACGTCTAATTATTCGTGCGAGTTGCAGCTTAACTTTAAAATATTCTCTTGATAATACTTAATAAATTGCTTACATCATCTTTAATAATACGAATACAGTAAGATAAATATTTTTTCAATTCTTTTCCACTTTTGTTTATCAAACCAATTCTTATACATTATACACATCTGGATTCGTCTAATAAAAAAATCTATTTATAAAACGTGATCAAAACCTGTATCATGTTATTCTTACGTTTGTCTAAATTTTATAACATTTTCCAAAATATAAACAAAGAATGAGGAAACTAGCACGGACCAACTTTTCCTCATACGAGAATTGGACGCGCAAATTTTCATATTGCACAACACATCAAGGCTTTTTCGTCAAACTAAAACAGACACGACCAACCAGTTTGACATCCGCGATACAAAATCTAAATCAACAAATCATTAACACGCTTATTATCCTCAATAAACTTAATTATCATCACTTTCGACGAATGGAATCGAGAGACGACATCTCGAATCCATTTACTGTTGCTGAATTTATATTGCTCGATTATCCTGGTCTGAGATGGCACGCAATATTAGTGACATGGAAAAAATCTGACCGCTAACGGTACCGATTGACAATCGCACATAAGAAGCCATTTCATAAAGTTAACAACCGCTCGATTAAAAAACGAGCGCAATTTTCGAACTAACGAGATTCTAACGCGAGTGCGCCGAACTTTTTAGAACAGTTAAAGTAATGCGGCTTTTAACTTTGCGAGAGGAAATTCGGCGGATTTCATTGAATATGTGAATCGTGTGCTTATTATCGTGATATTTCATGTTTTCCGTTAACTTTTTCATATTATGTTTATAACGTATGTCAATCTTTAAAAACTCTCATCCAGTCTATTTTCCATATGTTTTTGGTAACATATTTATTTTTATTAACAGTTAATTGATCAAGTTTGTTTGGTTCGTTGAATATGTGAATCATATGCTTATCATCAATTTATTTGAAGTTTCCCGTTGATTTTTTTTACATATTTATGTCATTCTTCAAGAATTCTCATCCTATCTATTTTTCATATGTTTTTAATTACATATTTGATCAATAGTTACTTATTTAAGTTTATTTGACTCATTCAATGTATAAATACGAGTCATTACTCATTATCCTAAGAAATTCTAACAAAAATAGTTCCATTTCTCATTTTCCCGAGAATCAACTTCAACAAGGAAAAATTTTGTGGCTCCCAATGGAATTGGAAATTACTATGTTCTACAGTAGACGTTATATATATACTGCATATGATGATGATGATGATGATAATAATGTCATCATTGTCTATTCGGATTTTCCATTTTTTTTTTAATTTTTCTGATGCTATTCTTATATTTGACGTGTCTCTCAATCATCTGATTCTAATTGTCTTATTACACGATTAATCCAATGCCATTTCAGTTTTTTTACTCGATCTATAATATTCATTAAGCTTTCCAGCAAAAAATATTATATGAACGAATCAACGATACGTTAAGTACAAAACGTTTCTCCAAAAGATTAAATGAATCAAATAATGTATAGAATAGATTGTTTTTTTTTTTCAAATTGAAAATAAAAGAAGATAATTCTAGAAGTATTTTCATAATAATAATGCGATCTTTTACAAAATAAATAATATTTTTTGAGATAAATACAAGCACAATTTCGTTTTCAATCACAAACCCATATCACAATTTTTGGGTTTGAACCCAAATCGCAATTATCTTTAAACGAAAACCTAAAAAATGTCTTCATTATACAAAAATTAAACGAATTTCCCCTTAAAAAACATACACACGATCAAATATTATTGTATTACACATTTATTACACGGCATATGAAAGAGCACGTCCCACGCGATTGTACAGTTATACGAAGCGGCTTCGGTTTTACGCGGACCAAGAAGAAAAGGCGCATCTGGGACACCGTTACCAACCGGGACAGGTGGGAAGTGAATAGAGTCCGTTCAGTATATCGTTAAATTAAAGGAAATCGATCGAAATCGGTGGACCTTGCCGCAGGATCGTCGGAAGAACGGGGCTATGGCGTGGGCGTGGGTAATTGTATGGTGATTGCGGTGTATGGAGAAATGTTGATGGTTTTAATGTTTGTGTTGGTTTATGCGGTTTTGTGGGCGTGTGTTTATGTAAAGTGATGTTAGGAATGGGCTGAATATGGAAAATATGGGACATGTGGATAAAACGTGTGTTTAAAGTGGTCGAGTGGAGATTGAAATGGTGATGGATTGGTTTGTAGAATGAAGGGATCATATGTCTCATTTTGGTTGGGATAGTTCCGTTTTTTTTCTCATTTTCCGTTTTTTATATGAAATCAGTAGAAGAAAATCGACATTTTTCGTGTTTTTTTGTGAAAATTGTTTTTAAAAGAATATGATTTGAAATCGTCTGAATTATTGTATTTTTTACTATATTCTTACTGCATTTAAAAAAAATTGAGGTTCTATAATCTTTCCAAATCGATGGTATCGTTAAAAAGAAAAATTAGTTGGTATTAAAAAGAAATATTTCTTTAACGATATGAATGGTTACTTGAGGGAAAAATTGTAAAAGTTTTGGACATGCAACTCAATTTTTTTAAATAGAAGGGAGAGGGATGCGATTGTTTTGCAGAGCATCCTGTTTTGAGTCCTGAGAAATATGGTCATTTGTAGGGGAAATGGTAATATATGTAAATGTTGAAATGTTTTCAAAGACTTAATAAAAACGTAAGGATTCATCACTCACTAAGTAGTGAGCGATAAATGATTTAAATTTCAAAAAGGTGTTGTAAATTGGATAAATCGTTCAAGAGTTAGAAAAGATCAGAAAAGTCTTCATGTGACAATAGATGGTAAATGATTGGGTATGGAGATATGATAATATAACAGAACAGAACAGAACAGAACAGTTCAGTTATGTTATGTTCTGTTTTTTTTTGTTTAATTTAAATAATTTGTAGATTGATGTATTAAGAATTTTTGGTTGGAGAAAATTTGGGAAGGATGTTTTTTTGTATTAAATTTCCTTGAGAGTTACCTTTCAATAAGGAAAAAGGTTCAAAATCTTAAACGAAATCGACAAGGCATTGACCGGCAATGGATGCTATACATAACTTGCACAATGGTGTTGATCAATCAATTTTAAATAACAAGAAAGTAATGATAGTATGAATAAAACACGATACGTATCATTATATTTTCGAATGCGGATAAATATTTTGAAAATGCAACTTTTTTCCTAGACGATTCAGTCACCCACTTCAGTATTTTACATAACATGTAAATAATTCGAAATTTCAAAAAGTCAACGAGCGTTTTTTTTTCTCACATCCATTCGAGTTCGTGTACTCGACCTTCAACTAAAGAAGAGTTTGAAAAGTTCTTTTGTATTATTTTGAGTGTCCACTTCTGAAGATGCACGCTTTGACCTCAATTCTTTACACAAAAGTTCACTTTTACCTCACGGAGATCACATACATATACAAAGATGATATAAAAGAATTTCAAGTTGAAAAGAACGAAATTTCAACGTTAAAGTTTATATCGTTGTCGACATAAGTGTTTGGGAAAATTTTTGTCAATTAGCGTGAATTTACGAGCTTTTTAAATGTATATAAAGCAATTTAAAAACCACTTAAACAGCTGTGCCACCCAATAAAGATTTTTGTCGGAAAAAGAACAGAACTAGTAGCTTATCCTTCGACAGATGCAAACGAACAAAATTTTGCAATAAAAACAAGTTTCGTTGAGATAAAGAACTTCAAAAATTCTCCCATTCGGCATTGAGAACACGAAGGGCAAAGTCGTATGTGAAAATTGCAGATTCTTTGTAAATAAATTTTCAGATGCTATTATTGAAATACGAAAGGTAACTGCGCATTATTTAAATTTCAACACGTTTAAATTTCCGATTTATTATACCCTTAAAAGGTCACGAATATACATCGAGTCTTACACATTCCTCACTTTCACATTTTGATTGATTATAATTTTTTTACGTAACATAATTAGTACCTGACAAATCCTTGGATCTAAGGAGAGTAACGATACATTTTTTTTAGGTCACTCCGTTAATATTTCCGTGTTTTGAGAATGATCGCTATGGAAACTTGCGTCGTGGAAAACCGATAAACTCCACTACGTGACCGTGCGCCGTGCATGGTCGGAAAAAAACGTTTTTAGATTCTAATTTAAAATTTTTTTCGCGGCACGCTTGAATTTCCTTATCTTTGCAAAACTGACGAAGCGTGTACTTCTATTTATACAAATTGCTGTACACCTGGATGAATTTTACGCACTTGAACAATACTCGAATGTTAACACTTTATGTAGTCACATTTCAGGGCCATTTTCGCATCGTAAATATGTTTAATGCAACTTTATAATATTGCATATCCACTGTTTCGTTATCGATTTAAAATAAACGTTACAAAAATAAAGATTCCGCTATTGAGAGTAAATACGAAATTTTTCCTTAAAAATAATTATCGAATATACGCGAAATTTTCGCACGTCAAAAACAGAAGGCCCAGAAATGAATAATTTGTTATTTCATTCATGAAAATGCACATTTATTGAATTTTTTTATTTATAAACAGTGCGACGAATACTGAATTATTGATTATTTTTTATACGTCCATTTTATGTTACATGAAAAACTAGTTCATTTTTTTGTTATAAAAAAGTACGTACATTAACCGTCTGCTAGACCAGAAGTTGTTTATTGACGTCATACCGAAAATTAAAAAATATATCAACAATCGGTGAAAATTTTCATTGAACGTTTCAGATCGGAAAGGAAACCTTCACGCCATTTTGTCCACAATCGAAACGAGCAGAAAAAGCGTGAAAATCCGCGCATAATTCGGTTTCGCGCCACAAAATAACAACTGTTAGTATTCCGAGCATGACAGAAAACGCAACTAAAAAAAACTACATAAATGTGGGTGTACAAACGCGAATTCCGCATCAAAACACATACAGATTTTGTGAAATTTCATATAATAATAAAATGTCTGATAGATGATATGTTCAGAATGTTTTATACGGTGAATGCAAGGATGTCATTTTCGCTGTTATGATCGCTTCGAACGAATAGCGGCAAATGTCAAAATGGCCGTGTGGCGAAATAGTGGATGACACGCGCTCGTCTATTTGCGTCTATTTGTTCGATTCAAGTTGGATTTTGAGATGATTGCGTATTTATTTAGCACTCTAAAGGCTTTGGTTAAACTGATTTAATTTTAAAATTCCAATTTTTTATTTCTTTACGCGTTGTAAACGGCGTGTAAAAATTAATGTCAGAATTTTTTTATGGTTAGCCAAACTATTTTTTTGAACAGTAAATTAAATTGATTCAGTAAATATTAAAAAAATCAATAGTCACTGGTTAGTATGTATAATATGATCAGTTATGTATAATAAAACGGTCAGTTTTTATATAAATTGCTCAATGATTAGAATAAATTGGTAATATTATTTTGACTCGTGGGTCACCATACTTTATCACATTTAAACGCCCTACAAAATGCAATTGAATATTTTTATCTAACAATTGACAAATTACTTTTATTTATCCAATTTTATATTTAGCCACTGATCAAATAATTAACTACCTCTTTTGCGTAAACAAAATACACAATATTTGACGATTCCAAAACGAAAATTTCAAATATTAGTCAACCATTTGAAAGTGACACAATAGAATCCACTATGTTAATTGCCTAGTCGTTAAATAGACAATTAGGAATTAGGTACGAATAAACATATGACCTCGCACTTTTGAATATCGTTCTAGCTTCGAAAAAACGAGCTTTTCTTACGGTCTTTAATCGCATATCAACCCGTTTCAATAACGACCCGACACATATAACGAAGTGAGAAATAAAGCGCAAGGGATATTGACCCAAGTACTTTTACGCTCGGTGCTTTTTTTCCGAGTGTTTTGCAGCTCTCCATTATTAAGTCGTGCAAACAGTTAAATAACAGTACACGTTTCTCATGATGCTTCCAACGATACGGATGCAGAGTTGGCTTTTTAATTAAATTTAAATCGGACGATAAAATTGTTGAGAGATTACGGATGCAAATAGTGTTGTCTATTTGCTGAGTTTAGAATGAAATCAGATATAATTTACGGTTGAACGAGTCTGTTGTTGTGTTTCATAAATATTTTAGTACTTCAGATGCTAGATACAGAGTTATGGTAATTATCTTTGAATTGAGAAACACTTTGTATGTGATTTATGATTATTTATAAATAATTACTCATATTAAGTTTATTTTTTTTTAAGGGATTTTATGTTTAGAACGGGACAAACCGGTATTTATAAGAAAAACTGATATTTTACAACTGTCCTAGAAACCAGTGTAGCTTCTGTTATGCATTGCCACAAAACTAGTTATTATAATTCGATATCAATGAATGAAGCTTTCGAACTTTTCTCTGCATTATCTACGAACTAAAACAGTTACAAGTAAACTTATTTTATATGAAAAACCAACACATTTTGCACTCGAGCAAAATCGATTTAATAAAGGTCAATGTTACGCTGAAGGTCCCGGCAATTTATCAATCTAATACAAATTCAAATAAAACTACGCACCTCACACTATTCGACCTCCTAGCCGCATTGATAGCCGACGAATCATCGCTGGATATACTACAAGAATCACTGGACAGGCTCCTGGGTGTCCTAGATCTGCTCGAAGCAGAACTACTCCTCGTCCTGTCCCTGGTCGAAGCTCTCCAACCGGCAGTCCTTCCACTCCGTCTCCTCGAAGGCGACACATGAAGGGACACACTCCTCTGAGCACCTTCCCTATTCATGGCCCTTCTTCCCACGACTCTCGGTCCAGAGTCGGCACTCTGCGGCCTGTTAGCCTGCCTGGCCGGGGAATACTCAGGAGAATGGGTCTCCATGAACAGAAGCACAGGTAGAGGTAGATTTTCATCTGGAGGAGGCGTCTGCGGCGGAGCAGAAGGCGACACTAAATTGGGCAACGGCAAATGGCGGAGGTGGCGCATAGAATCGCGGCGCGCCACCGCCTGAGACTCGCACATGACTGACCCGTCGTTGTTGCCGTGGTTGTGGTCTCGAGTGGAGGTGGTCTGCCCCTTCTTCTTGGTCGAGGCTGCAACAGCTGGTCGGCAGACGACCGGTTTCTTTGCAGGCTCTTCCGCAGGATCCGACATGAGCACCGGCTCTGTGATGGAAGAGCATCCTTCTTCTGGGTCGACTGATGAGTGTTGTTTAGCTTTATCCAAAAGCTCGGCTTGCTTCAGACTTTTTTTAGGAACTGTTGAATTCGAGGCTCCTGCACGTTTCGGTGGGACGTGATCGGAATAGGAGCGTTTGACTTTGCGTACATCCTCTTTTTTTGGTTCTATGTGGATGTCGGTGATGCTTATTTGCGGTTCTGATATGTCTGAGTCGTTGGTGCCCAGTTTGCTCTTGTTGACTTTTCTGACTCTCTTGGCTAGTTCGTGCAGTGGGCCGATGTCTATTTTGTAATCTTCGTTTGTTGTGTTTAGTTTTGAGTTTGTTTGGACCGGTCTGTTGTGTATTTCGGAAAATTTCGAGGTGTTGTTTTCCATGTCTAATAAAACGTCATATTCCGGGTCGTATGGAGGTGTGATATCTAACACACATTCGTTATTAATTCCACTTGTAGTCCCCTGATTCGGATAAGATTGGCTTTTATTTGTTGGATCCAAATCACAAATATTTGTGAAACAATCATTTTCCTTTCCTAATGATTTATTCGATTTTTTATGTTTCTTTCGACGCTTTTGAACACTATCCGAACCCGAACTAACATTTTTCGCCCTTCGGATATTATGAACTATTTCAAATAGTGGATCAATATTTATATCTTGATCATCCGACGATTCATCACTTTTTTCCAAGTCAGACTTCTTATCTTCATTCAACGACTTTTCCAAAGCCTGATCCAAATCATCCAACACATTCAAGATTTGAGTATTCAAAGAAACACACCTATCTTCAGACCTGGCACTCAATCGATCATTCGATGATGAAGCTTCACAAAAATCAAGTGATTGCTCATCGCTTTTATTGTCTCCCACATTTTGACTAGATTCCATCATTTCTATATTGTTGTTACTTATATCCAATAGAGGTATAAAAGTTTCTGCATCATTTTCGTTTTCTCGAACCGCTTCTGTTTTGAAATGTTTTCTAGACTCCATTCTGCTCCGCGTATTATTGAGTCCTGCAAAAAAAATAAAAATTTCGATTATATCATAATGTGAGGTAATACAATGCAAAGATCATTTGAAGTTCAAACATTTCCCAAATAATAACACAAGGCCGTCAAAGAAAATGTTGCAAACTCGATATGCAATTATCATTATCAATTTTAAATACATGCCAACCTTTTATTTCCGAATAAAATTCAAGGATGAATAATTCGCAATCAGAATATAAAGTACACGCAATTGTACGACGAATATAAATTCAAAATTGTATTGTGTATTTACCGAATATGTTTCTCAAATGTCGCAAGCCTTTGTTCATTGTCGATGTCATCATATCGATCACTGCACTGAATAGAACAAATCAACCGATCTTCGTTTAACAAAGAAGCGCTATTTTTAGAGGAAGTTGGGGTCGAATGTTACATTATTTGTATATTAAAAGTTTGAATCAATGATAAATGTATAATTATGAATTATATCAATATTATTATGGTTTATGTAATTTACATAATATTGATATTTATAGAGATTGAAACTCGAATTGCGTGCGAGAATAAAATTGAATATAAATCGATCATCGAGATAAAATCAGGAAATCCTTGAATCAACAATGACAATATAAATCAAATGAACAGTTCAATACGACCCACCATTCCCCAATTAAGATGTCGTTGAAAAATTAACACTGAACAGCGTCCAATGCACATGTACTATACGTGAACAATGTGAGAAATTATTATCATCGTCATATGAATTTCAAGAAGGAAGCCCATCATAATATTTAATATGAAAAAACCTTTTTAATATCAACGATTTTAGTACTTATACAAAACATATCCAATCTAATCGAATAAACGACAACAAAACACAAAAACTGCATTGACCTACTGTTGGCGACAAGACTAAACGAAACTTTCGATTCGAGAACGAGCCGTGAAAGTTATCTTTTCTTAGGTTAAGAAATCGACCGAGCCTACTTCTAGACCTGAACCGGGTTTCGTTTCAAAATGAAAATGACGCAAGCCCATAAAAGCGATAGAAGCACACATGGGGCCAGGTCACGAAGGACTTTAACCCTTCGGTCCTTCCTGCTCGATGGCCGCTGAAATGTCAAGGGAAGTGATGCGTTTTATCGTAATTGGTGAGCGCACGACGCGTCGAATCCGTTCATTGTATGGTAATGGTTTTGGTGGCGTATGGTGTTTCGCATGGTGGGTGATTTTGATGGAAAAATCTTGTTGGTTGTGTTAAATGATGGAGTTGTTATGTGTTGGTTTTATTTTTTTAACTATCGGAATATATTATAACATAACCGTAGCAAGACGGGGTCTCTATCCCACCTCTAAATTTTATTTGATTATGAGAATTATGTCAAGATATATAACACTACCGTGATATATTGAATTTACATGCATATATAATACATCAAATGAAAAACAATAACATATTTGAATTGCATGCATATAGAAAGTTGTGTTTTTTAAGAAAAATTCTGACTAATAATTATGGACTCAATATCAATGGATAAAATATGAAATATAAGGCATATAATATAAAATTTTCAAAATCAAGAATATTATCTTAAATAACGCATTTAAATTTAAATAATATTTGTATGGCTCACCCAAAATAAATAATTTAATTTTGATATTGTTTTAAAGTTGTTTTCATAATTCAGAAGTAATCACCTACTGATAAGTATGCAAATGTTTATGATCTAATTATTATTATAATAAAATATTGTTATCAATTTTAAGATAATATGGAATTTTGTAACGTTGATTGAACTTGATCGTACAGTTTTATTATCGTTGAGTATATTGATCGTTTAAGTTGAGCGACAAGTTGTGCGATCAATAAATTGATGCAATTTATTTGTGAGATTATTTGAAAGTAATGATTTTTATTTAAAGTTATATGATTTTTAAATTAACTTTCTCCAGCAATATTGAATCGAAAGTAAAAAAATATTTATTTGAAGTGGAATATTTATACTTATTACAACTTTCGATTTATATAAAAGACATAATAATTTAATCGAATAAATAAAAAATTATTTGGCTCGGAAATTTAACATAAAATCAACATTCACTGACGGAACAAGTGATCAATCGAATTCACAATTCCCAACCGATCATGATCCGAAAATTCCAAAAACGTCAATAAACAAATTAAAATCCAATAAAATTAAAGACAACGGTATTCCCAAACACCGAAAAATCTTCCAAATTTAGAAAATTCAAAAATTTCAAAACACACTTCCGCCATTACGACATCGCAACCAAATCGAACCACATAACTCACTTTTTATGCCATCCGCCTCATTTGTATCAATTTTCACCGGATTTTCGGAAGAATTTCACATCCTTTCTCTGTACTGGATGACATCACACAATTTCGCGACAATTGCACAAAAATTATTTCATATGCAACGGAAAAGCGCTTTCTTTGCGTCGCCGACTTTGAAAAAAATACATAATTGACATTTCGAATTGACCTTTAGCTGGGAATTGTTATGTTTCGATGCCCTACATAAAAGGGGCATTATTACAAAATTCGATAAGGAATGAAATGTCAGGAATGCACGGTTGCATCGAAAGGGAAATTCGCGCGTCGGTTTGATTATTTTGCAGTGTTCGAAGTCGAAGCTATGGTCGGTTAATTTATGCATTTGGAGTATCGCCGCCATTTTTTTTTACGTTGTCAATTCAAAATTGGCGCTTTTGCATAATTTTCGGTTGTACAATGTGTTTGTAATTTCGGATCTAGCCATGCAAGTCGTAGTTGGAAAACCTGAATTGGGTTTTCAGTGAAGAAAAAAGAAGATTTGTAAATTTATGCATTGCAAAGGTATTTCGATATAAAATTATTAGATTTCATATTTGTTCGTTTATGGAAAAACGTGATTTTTTAAATTAAGGAATTGTGTAATGGAATATTACTGGTTTATATGAAGATTTACTAAAGCCCTATTAGTAGATTGATTAGACGTCATCCTTTGAAGAGGATTGTTCTATTTTTGGAAACTTTATCCTCCTTTGTCTTCATTTAAGAAAAATTTTCCTCTTTTATACATATAAAATAAAGCTAGTGATGCTAATGTGCTTATTATATTTTACGATGATATTGCCTATAAACGTATATATATTTTTAACGAGCGTTGTTTTTTAATTTGAATTTTTTTATAACTATTATATTTTCAGACCAATCAGTTTTAACTATTTTTTATCCATGTTCTCTGAAATTTTCAATCACTTTAATAGTAAATAAAGAACTAAAAAACATTTCAAACATATTCAGCTTCATCAGTAAAATATTGGAACACAATAAAAATACAAAACAACTTACAAGTCGATATTCAATTGATCGACCATGAAATGAATATTTTACCGTTCACTTAACATACGAACAAACTAAATTTTTCAAATAACTCCGATAAATATTAAACACCCATCAAAATATCAATAATTTTCATAAAAGCAAACCCATATAGATTATCCACGTCAACGAAATTATCACAACAAATAGAAAGTCGATTTGTAAACGACCCACCCACCCAAAAAAAAAAAAAAACAACGATCACAGGTAAAAATTCCAATAACAACACGCGACAATGCACCCCCAAAATTCGCACCTGTCCTTTTCCAAAATCTACCAAACATTTTCGATTCCAAAACGGCGAAAATCCAGAAAAAATCGCACGCTCGTTTCGGCGCAATGTTGTGAAAAGTGAAAGTTTCATTGTGCGATTTAATCTCGATTTATGTAAAAGTCCCCAATTTCATAATTCGGTATCAAAAATACATAATGGTAATAATAATGGACGCGTTTGACAACTCTATGTCATTAGAACGTGTAATGTGTCGAAGAACTGTGTCGAATTCGAATTATGCAAGTGCCACGAGAATTGTAATGCAAACATATTATATTATGTGTTTATGAATATCATATGTAATGATATGTATTATTTTATTTTATTTTTTTCAAGCTTTTATTATTTGTTTTTTTATTCGAATGATAAATTTATCTTGAATGATTCGATATGAATGAGTCAAAGTCGGTCTTTGACACTTTTCTAATTATTCATTATAATATTATATAATATATTTTTTTAACTTTTTAAAATGAATTATTATTTATGAATATACTAACTATTATAATAATGATTAAAATTTAAAAATAAATAAATATAATATAAAAATATTTCGACGATACCATTATACTTTTTCAAATACAAAACTTGAACGAATCACATGAATTTTTTAATACAAAATCAAAAAAACACAAAAGATACACTTTCATAACAATCATCATATCCTTCAAATAAATTTACCTCAGTCATCGAACAATTTGGGAAGCTCTGTTCAGCTCAGTGAGGACGTTGCACCTACAACACCCACCGGCGCGTGCATTTCGGGAATTCCCCGATCCTGGCCTTTGGACGATCAGGATCTCGTCCTGGAGACATCAACCATGGTCTGGTGAGGTTCTGGAGACGATGGAGACTTCGAAGGTGCTTTGACGATGACTGGGGAGTCGGTGAAACGCGTGTAACCCGAGCACGACCGCGCGGTGAAGTAACGCGGACCCCGTAGAACGAGTTTCGCTTTGCGTTTGCATCGATGGACAGGGGTGGTCATTGGTTGGGTCGTTAGGTTGAAATTTAATTGGGAATTGTTGTGTTGTATGAATTTCGGTTTATTTTTGGGTGGGGTGATGGAAATTTGTGGTCTGGGAGTTGTTGGTTTGGTTGTTTTATTAGGTAAGGTTGATTTGATGAAAATATTTTAATTTGTATAGATATACATAAGTTTTAATAATAATATAATAAAAAGCTTGAAAAATGACAAATTTTTGGTTTAGTTATTTTGTGAGACGAGCTTAGTATTATTTTGTTGATAAACTAATCAAATTTTAGTTAATTTAATATTTATATTATGTTTAGTGTTAGAAATTTTGATTCAAAATCAATTTATATGGTGATAGTTTGATCATTAGTAAATAAATTGAAAAAAAAGTTTAATAATATTCGAAACCCTGAAATATTTTTTGACAGACATTCAAATGGCTAATTATGAATGAAACTCGTCTAGTTGTAATAAGTTGTTGGTTATTGACTAATTTTCTTGGTAAATCGGACATGTATTAGATATTAGAAGTAATCATGTATTAAATAACTGAATGTTTATATCAATTTTTTTTTTAATATAAAGTTAAGTTCCAGAAACTTTGGAAAGATAATTTAATTTTTTTTATCAATATTGTAGTTATTTTTGGAATATTCAATATCTAATAGATATTCGAGTCATTTGAATTCTCATAAAACTTTTATTTGACGTTGAAGTAATTTATAAAAAAATTGTGTCGAGAATCTATAATCTTCCAATAGTTTTTAAGACCGAAAAGAACTGTTTATTAATTAAGAAATTTTTCGGTTTATTTAATTATGGAAATGATATAAATTTGATTTTATACAACTGGAATGATATCTTCGATTGCCATAAAACCGTATCACAACTCCATGCAATATTTGAAATCGAATGGAACTGAGCTTTTGTTATTTTATTTTATTGTTTTTCATTTAAAAATTCCCATGTTGGCTGTCTCTACTTATAATATTATTTTTTTTTTTTTTGAATAATTGTATTTCGAGAACTTCGCGTGATTTAAAATTAAAGATTTCCAAATGATTAGAAAAAGATAAAAATCATAGAAAAACTGTAACTAAAATTTATAAATGTTTTTTTCTATTACAATAAATTTATTTAAATTAATATTTTTAAAGGAATTGATGTATCTTTTATTTATTTTATAAATTGTGGTTGATAACAATTGATTTCACCAAATTTAAATTTTATGTAGTTGATTTTGTGTTGGTTTTAATAGTTGGTATCTTAATGTCTGCAATAATTAAATAACAATTTCGTAAATACCATTATACACCAATCTCCTTTCGGAAATTTTAAAAATTATATTTTAATGAATCGATAATATCAGCTCCCATTTTCAAAAGAAAAAACATTGTTAGTTTTAAATTAAAAACATTTTCTCTTATATCAAATGTCAAAATCATCTCAATGTTGTGTGAATCTGTGTTGTGTGTGTGTTATCAGTATCAATTATGCTAATTAATAAACTATGATTGTACTCGAATGAAACTAGATATATTTAAAAATATACAAGAAATATTTAATTCAACATCCCAGCAAAACAACCCCTGACTGAATCATTTGGAAAACCACATGGGTGACTGTTTCTCCCTCGCACTAATCAATTTCTTATACTTACCTTTCGTTGCAATTCAAAAACTCATGATATTTTACAAACATTTCAAAATTGTTATATTACACTCAATACTTTTTTCTAATAAATAATTTTTATTATTGCTTAATATTCCTATCTAAAAAAATACAAAATTTATATACAAGCTATATTAAAAAAGGCCCAATGTCATTCAACACGCTGAATTTTTGTTTTCATCATATTCGCATAGTTTTTTTTCCAAAAGTCTCGTGTCTAATCTGTATTTGCACAAGTATTCTCCGTTGAAAAACAACACGGGTATTTCATACCTGTACAAACGAAGCCATTTCAAATTGCCGCTGGCTGTAATATCAACAGTTTTCAATTCGAATCTATCTCGATACGGAATCAATTCCTCTTTCAAAACATCACAAAGCGGACACGGATTCTTAGTATAAAGAGTCATTATGGGTTTATCAGAAGTCGGTGTGTCCGTTCTGAAAAACACAACAGGGATTTGGATATCGAATATAAAAATACAAAATTTTTATGTAAAAAAAATATATTTGAAAAATAAAATAACAATTATTTATAAAATATCATTCGAAACAATATAAATGCTGAAAGTTAAATGCATAAACTTACAATTTTTCAATCATTATTGACGAAGCACCACCTCCTCCATTGCAAATGGAAGCGACACCTTTTTGTCCTGGTTTTAAAGCGTGTACAAGATGTACGACGATTCTTGCACCCGACATGCCGATAGGATGTCCCAAACTGACTGCTCCTCCGTGCACATTCACCTTTTGAGGGTCAATGTCCATTATTTGCTGGTTAGCCAAGACTACTACGCTGAATGCTTCATTTATTTCCCATAGAGCGACGTCATTTTTGTCAACACCAGTTTGTTTGAGTAATTTGGGGACAGCAATCGCAGGTGCAATGGGAAAATCAATTGGATCACATTCGCCGTCGGCAAAGCCTACAACTCTAGCCAAAGGTTTGCAATTTAGCTTTTGAGCGGCATCAGCAGTCATCAAAATAAGTGCTGCAGCGCCATCGTTCAAAGTAGAAGCATTTCCTGCGGTAACTGTACCGTTTTCTCTTTGAAAAACTGTTGCTAGTTTAGAAAATTTGTCAAAATCGACTCTTTTATATTCTTCATCTTCGTTAATAATTAAAGGTTGTTTACCCTTTTTTTGAGGTACACTAACTGGGACCATTTCGGATGCAAAAGCATTATTCTTGTAAGCTTCGGCACTTCTTTTATAACTGTTGATGGCAAATTCATCTTGTTGTTGTCTAGAAATATTGAGTTTTTTAGCGGTATTTTCAGCACAATTTCCCATGTGGAATTTGTTATATACATCTGTTAAACCATCAGATACTATTCCGTCTAATAAGTGCACTCCACCGTATGGAGTTGCTCCTCTTTTCATATAATATGGCACGTTTGACATAGATTCCATTCCACCAGCCAAGATGACATCTTGAGCTCCGCATTGCAAACTTTGAGCTGCTAGCATTACAGATTTCATACCGGAAGCACAAACTTTATTTACAGTGGTACATATTGTACTTTTTGGAAGATCAGCGAAAATAGTTGCCTGACGAGCTGGAGCTTGGCCTACACCACCAGAACATACATTTCCAAGATATACCTGAAAGTTTCCAAATGGAATGAGTTTTCATTCAAAAGAATTCAGATTAAAATATAAATGTACCGACCTCTTTTACTTCATCTTTAGCGATTCCAGCTCTTTCTATAGCAGCTTGGACAGCCACGGCACCGAGTTGTGTACACGATAAACTGGATAATGATGAACAAAACGATCCCATAGGAGTCCTGACTGCAGACACGATTACAACATCGTTAAGAGATACTTTACTAGAGTAGTTTCTGGTTGTTAAACTAAAAAGCTATAAACAAAAAGGAATAACAACAGTAAAAATTATAACATAAAGCGAAATATTTAGTAGAAATTTACTTTAGTTAGCCTTTTGGTCGATCCCATGATATTCATTTTCGATGTAAGTGGTAACCTCTGTAAAAAATAATGAATAGTTCAAAGTCCAATCTTAATTTGAATACATATAGATCTATCATTGTTTAAAAGTTAACTTTTATTGTCACGACTCACGACAAAAGTTTCGTGCACAAATAAATTATTATTATTTTGCAAATCTTAAGTTCAAGGTCGATTTGATAGAAAGTTATTTTCTCACAAACATTTTGCATTTATACAATGCATTAATTTTGATAAAAATACTAACAATAAGATACAAAACAATTTACGAACATTTACAATGAATATTCAGCAGATAGTGTTCAGCCTTTACGTAGTTTACGGGCAAGAGTTGCGGCGATAACTGACAGTAAATTCTGTTACAGAGACACACAGTTACCCAAGTCAACATTAAATTAAATAGAACACACGATTTTAGTTTTTATTAAAGAACACATAAATATCTTTATTATGTGTCATATTTACAACTTCTTATCTCGTATTATTGGATTGCCATTCTAAAAAATGATTTATATTATCTTTATAAAAACAAATAATATAACCAGTATTTTCCCAGATGATCGCCCAAATGACACTAGCACACATGATGTTGGCGCACACAATGCTTTCGTACCGACGCTGGAGCACAACGACGTTAGCGCACAGTTTCCGAAAAATTTCAAATCTGAATAATTTTGATCATTAAAAATTTCTCAGTATTTTACGATTATCAGTTTGTCATTATTCATAGAAAATAGTTTTTAAGTCACTAGTTATTCAAATTTTTAGTTTTATAATTTTTATATTACAGGAACAACATAACATTATTTCAACTTTCTAACGAAAACCTTTTATCATCAAATAACTTGGCAGAATTAGGTATTCAAATTCACAAATCCGCTTCTCATTCCGAATATTCGTCTTTCATATCTCAATCAGCTACTTATGAAAGACGGCCCGTGAGTATCCCTCAAAAACTGGAGCTGTTAACAGTAGCAGGCTTTCACTTTACTACTCTGGAGCGACTGATCATGTATGAACTTCAACTATATTCAATTTGTATAATATTATGAATTTATGAAATTCTTCCATTGTGGTATCAGTTTATGTAAATGGGAGTCGACTGATGATCTTTGAGCAGAATGCGCAAGATGTTTTCAAACTTGGGCTTATATTGCTTAGATTTTATCCAGAGAGTTCATCAAACTATGTGTTGATTCTAGAAATGTTAGTTAAATTATGTATTTGTAGAACGATTTTTTATAAATTTTTGTTTATGATTTTCAAATACAAAATTTTTATCTAAAAAAATATATTTGAAAAGTAAAAAAAACAATTATTTATTAAAATATCTGAAAATTAAATGCATGTACAACTTATAATTTTTCAATCATTATTGCCGAAGCACCTCCTCCTCCATTACAAATGGAAGCGACACCTTTTTGTCCTAGTTTTAAAGTATGTGCAAGATGTGCGACAAGTCTGGCACCGGACATACCAAAAGGATGCCCCAAACTAACTGCGCCACCATTCACATTCACCTTTTGAGGGTCAATTTCCAATATTTGTTGATTAGCCAAAACTACTAAGCTAAAAGCTTCGTTTATTTCCCATAGAGCGACGTCGTTTTTGTCAACACCAGTTTTTTTGAGCAATTTGGTAACAGCAATCGAAGGTGCAATGGGAAAATCAATCGGATCGCATTCACCATCAGCAGAGCCTACAATTCTAGCCAGAGGTTTGCAATTCAACTTTTGAGCGGCATTGGGAGTCATTAAAATAAGTGCTGCAGCGCCATCGTTTAAAGTAGAAGTATTTCCTGTGGTAATTGTACCGTTTTCTTTTTGAAAAAGAGTTGGGAGTTTAGAAATTTTGTCAAAATCGACTCTTTTATATTCTTCATCTTCGTTAATGATTAAGGGTTGTTTACCCTTTTTTTGAGGTACACTAACTGGGACCATTTCAGATGCAAAAGCATTATTCTTGTAAGCTTCTGCACTTTTTTTATAACTGTTGATGGCAAATTCATCTTGCTGTTTTCTAGAAATATTGAATTTTTTAGCAATATTTTCGGCACAATTTCCCATGTGGAATTTGTTATATACATCTGTCAAGCCATCAAATATTATGCCGTCCAATAAGTGCACTCCACCGTATGAAGGTGCACCTCTTTTCAAATAATATGGCACGTTCGACATAGATTCCATTCCACCGGCCAATATGACATCTTCAGCTCCGCATTGTAAAGTTTGAGCCGCTATCATTATAGATTTTATACTGGAAGAACAAACTTTATTTACTGTAGTACATATTGTACTATTTGGAAGACCAGCGAAAATAGCTGCCTGACGAGCTGGAGCTTGCCCTATACCAGCAGAACATACATTTCCAAGATATACCTGAAAACTTTCTGATTGGAATGAATATTTTTTTAGAATATTAATTTACAATTAGATTAGAATATAAATGTACCAACCTCTTTTATTTCATCTTTAGCAATTCCAGCTCTTTCGATAGCAGCTTGGATAGCCACGGCACCGAGTTGGGTACACGATAAACTGGATAATGATGAACAAAACGATCCCATAGGAGTCCTGACTGCAGACACAATTATAACATCATTGAGATATGCTTTACTAGAGTAGTTTCTTGTAGTTAAATTAAAAAGCTATAAACAAAAACAATAAAAATAGTCAAAACCATAACATATAGTGAAATGTTTAGTGGAAGTTTACTTTAGTTAGCCTCTTAGTCGATCCCATGATATTCATTTTCGGATGTTAGGGGTAATCTCTGAAAAAAAATTACGAATAGTTGAAAAGAGTTTAAAGTCCAATTGTGAATTTAATCCAATCTGATATAAGCTTGGTACACAAATAAATAAACATTATTTTGCACATTTTCAAGTTCAAGGTCAATTTGATAGTAAGTTATTTTCTTGCGAACATTTTGTATTTGTGCAATGCTAATAAGTTTGCTAAAAATACTTATTGTAAGATACAAAACAATTAACGAACATTTATAATACAATAAACAGCAGATCGTGTCTAGCATTTACACAACTTACAGGCAAGAGTTGTGGCGATAACTGATTGTGAGAGTAAAGGTCGTCGCCCACTGAACCACGCGAGGACCGCCTTTTTAAAGCTTTTTATTAACTAATTTCGAGCTAGACTCAAATACAATATTGCGCTTTGTATAATAGAATACGAATTAAAACCTATATTTGTATTCCACACTCCGCTTTCGAAAATTATTCAAATATAGGTTTTAATGCGTATTCCATAAAGTGCAATATCGCATTTGAGTGAAGCTCGGAAAAAGGCGGTCCTCGGGTGGTCTTCGAGCGGAGCTCACATGCAGGTCTCATTTGCTGAATCAATCCAACTAGAGATACAATTTTGCGCTTTATGGAAAGAATTTACTGACGAAATGTAGCCGTTGCGCTAGCATTTGTGCGCAAGAGTGGTGAACTCGGATCGGAATTTGCCTTCTTTGTGCATGTGCATTGTGGCACGGTCTTTAGTCGTGTGCTTGCGTTGATATTTCACATTGTATGCACGTTGGATGCTATTCTCCTGCTCGAGTCTCTATAGATAATTTGCTTGGAAGGTGCAATCGATTGATTTTTCGCAACTACGTTCTAAGTTATTTATGATTAAAATCACGAAAATTTATATCGATAATTTTTTAAAAAAAGAGCGAAAAAAAAAAAATATTGGTTTTTTTTTAATAGCATCCCTTGATTATATTTTAAAAGTCATAGTACGCTACTGACAGTTGTCAAGTCAACACAAATTAAACATAATACACGATTTTAGTTTTTTTTAAAGAATACACAAGTATCATTTTTATGTATCAATGTATAATTTGTTATCTCGTATAATTTGGTTGCCTTTCTAAAAAAATATTTATAAACATCAACACACATGGATTGCCACTTTGAAAAATGATTTATAATATTTTCATCAAAACATATAACACCAGCTATGACGTACAAATTACTCGAGCCAATTTTTTTCAGCAACTTGTGCCAAACAAGCTTTGTTTATCAAACTGCGCAACGTTTCGGAAGTTCGACGTGTTATTGAGAAAATTAGACATTTCACTTCGTTTAATACAAAACAGGTAAGAGGTGTAGGTGCCACTATGTTTTTGGCTGAATTAAATTTAGTTTTTTTAACCCAACCTATCCTGATCTAATCTAACCTAAACAAACCTAACCCATAGGTGCTTTAGGTGTTAAGTAATTATTCTAACCCAACCTAACCTAACCTAACCCAACCTAACCCATCCTAACCAAACCTAAAAGATGCAGTTCAGCTAAATTCATAGTAGCATCAAGGTGTAAGGTTCCCTTAAGATTAAAATAAATTTTAAAGCATTAATTGGATCATTTAACCATTATGTAGACCTCCAATTGTCCTAAGACGTGTTGTCTGTGCTGGTTGGTGTGTGCCAGTATCGTATATGTTAGTGTCGTTTGGGCAAACGTCTGGTCAGTGGTCACCATCTGTATATGTCTAATTAATTAAAAATAATTGGTTTTCTATTTATTTTATTAATATTATGTAATTTTAGTCCTTTAGTAACCAAAATAATTTTAATTTGTTAAATTTTATGAAATCTGCCGCATTTGTCTGGCAAGGCCTTGTCCTGCAAAGGATAACTTATAGGCTGATAATGATGATGATGATGAATTTTTGTCTAATTGTAACATAAAATCTTGTTTCGAATGGTTATATGAAATCTTATAAGATTCCAACTAGAAAACTTTGAGTTATGGAAAATAAAATAATATTTTGTGAGTTTTCGAATAGAATTCTCATGTTGGTGATTCTGTCACATCTGTCAAGGACGAAGGCGGTCTAGTTGTGTTTATTTTTGTCATCAGTCATCAGTTTTTGTTAGGGACGTATTTTAACTGAAGGTGAAAAATATATACACTGATATATTGAATGTGATTTTTTATAATCAATCAAAGACGCAGTTAAAGTTTTCATTAAAAAAAATATAAATATATGTTTTACAAGTTTTTTTCTACACAACCAATCGAAAAATATATTAAAAAAAGCCGTAAATGCTATTCAAAACGTTATTACATAATTTCAAAGCTTAAAAATCGTTATTAATTTGACAATTGTGTTCAAATGTAATATTGTGAAGATGGTTTCGATTCGTATCGTAAATTTGTATTAATTTCATCGTTTATAATTTCTCAGTGTTTAACAATCATTGGTTTGTCATAATTGTTCATAGAACATAATTTTTAAATAACTAGTCATCCAAATTTTCCGTGTTTAATAAGATTATTTATAAATATGATGTCATATTATATTATTGCACCACTAATTATTATCATTGTTTGATTAGAATATAACTTTATATCGATTAGAAAATAAACAACTATAGAAAATGATTAATAAAATCAGATGAAAACATATTTTAGCTGACTATGTTGTAAAATTTTTAAATTACGCATGAAATTGAAAGAAAACGAGGAAGTTTAGAATAGATTTATAAATAATCTGGATCTTGATCATAAATAATAAATCACTAGTACTTATAATAAGCATTTGATTTATAAACAATTCAAATATTTACTTTATCGTGAAACTCATTGTTGTGTTCTCTTTATCGTGGAACTCTTGTTGCTCAAGTGGTACGTAGAAAAATATATCTGACGCTCAAAGGATTTCCATTTTTCTATTTAAAATTTTTAATTTAATTTTATTGCGGATTAAGTAAATGGGAATTTTTAGAATTATTAAATGACGTGAACTCTGCATACAATAATTTATTTATGTACAACATCGTATGATAGTTAAACCCAAAAAAAGTTTTTTAAACATTTATCGGTTGTATTCATAAAATTGGGCTATTCTCAAATATGAAAACGTTATTGAAAAATAGTTGGTTAATTGATATAAAAATTTGCAGAGCATTAATAAAACAATAATTGTGATTTTTATTTTGGTTAAAGCATTTGAAGCAAAATCAAAGGTATCATTTGATAAACGGTATAATTTAATAAACGAAAAAAAAGCTTCATCACTGTTCTAGTAGTAGAAAACTATTTCTGCAATATTACACTGAATTCACATCACCCTGACATGCCTAACTAAAAACATAAAGTATAGTTTGTTGAGTTGTGAGCGATATTGCTTAAACGACACCATTTCCAAGACTTCCAAGTACCTATAATACTTTATGATTTTAGCTACACTATTCGAGCTGATGTTAGTTCACCGTTACAGAACTAAAAACTGGTTTTGATTAGATACTTAATCAGTAACCTCTTTTGGTATTCCGTATTTAATAATTTTGTATTATGTTTACTTTTTAATGGAAAATTTTATTTTGGTGATTGTAGAATATCGCTGGTTGTGAATCACATATGTCGTCCCGATCTCTTCAATGTTAAAAAACTAAAAATGGTGATAAATTGATGTTAAATTGTTAAATTGGACAGAAAAATTTTCAGTAACAGAACATATAAACCATTTTGAATCATAGAAAATAAGTTTCAAAAGGAAAATGACTGATAAGTATGAATATATGTACTAATTAAATACTAACCTAATAAAATATTATCAATACATAATTTTTATATTTAAGGAACAATATAACGTTAGCTCAAGCTTCCAACGAAAACCTTTTATCATCGAATAACTTGGCCGCATTAGGTATTCAATTCCACAGGCCCGCTTCTCATCCCGAATATTCTTCGTTAATGACTCGATTGAGTACTTATGAAACATGGCCCGCGAGCGTCCCTCAAAAACCGGAGCTGTTAGCGGTAGCAGGCTTTTACTACTCCGGATTGACCGATCATGTACGAACTTCGACCGTATTCAAATCGCATTACGAACGTTGTGTTCATGTCATATTATCGTTTCAGGTGAAATGCTTCCATTGCGGCCTCAGTTTGTGTAAATGGGAGCCGATTGACGATCCGTGGGTAGAACACGCACGATGGTATCCTACATGTGCTTATATTTCTTCGATTTTGTCCAAAGATTTCATCAAACTTTGTATTGATTCAAGAAATGTTAGTTAAATATGGTAAAGGTGTGAATCGGCTTAAGACAGAATTTAAGTGGGTGCGCCTGAAATACATACATACAAATCGGGTAATCTATAGTGTCATCCCTTACCAAATTATATTTATTAGCGGCACCTAGACGTGTTTCCTTTCCACTTTTAGAAAAATTAAACGTGGGGATATTGCTCTTAAGCTAATGCCACCTTCACCTCAAATTTTGTATGTGTATAACGATTTTTATATGAATTTTCGATTATGATTTTTTAGGATGCGAGGAATTTAAAACTCGGGATCACAAGCTCGGGAGAATCTGACGTTGGAAATCCTGGAGCTCGTATAAAAATTTTTGATCCTGTAAATTCGATAATCGGTAATCCCGTAAGAGCAACGGAAGAAAACATTGCTGGAAATTATACAGATTTTCCATTTGGTACTTTAATTTTCATAGAAAAATCAGTGATTTAACACTAAAATACAATACAATAATAGAAATTTCATTTAATATAGTCACAAATTTTACGTTATTATTTATGTATTCAAAATAATGCATTATTGATTTTTTTTCATATAGCAAATTTGCTTCGCAACTATAGATCGAATTCGTTAGTCAGTGAAACATCGTTTAGTACACCCGAATCCACTCCACCTCCTCAATGTACATCTTCGACTTCTTCACCACACCGTTATTCAATCGACGATGCAGCTATCGATGAAGTAACTATGGCTATACTTCGTTCCGCTTTGTTTGACGAAAACATAGAGCCGCAGATCTCTTCCCTTCCGTTAGTATTGACCAATCGTACATCAATCGCAATTTATAACGTGTATTTAAATTTTGTGTTATTTTACTAGTCCAGCAAATGTTTCGGAATCTGAAAATAATGATACGTCCAGCACAGAAAACTCTGACTACGTTATCGTATCCAACGAAGAATCTAATGAGGATGTAAACAATGGAAATGTGCCAGTAGAAAATAAAACTGAAAATAATACAATTGAACCTGAAAAAACTGAAATATGTCAAGAAGAAAGGCAAAAATATAATCCTATGTCTTTAGAAGAGGAAAATAAAATGTTGAAAAAAGCTAGAATGTGCAAAATATGCATGGATTCAGAAGTATTTCAATATTTTTTTATTTTTTACATATTGTTTTTAAATGTATTCTCATTGATTTGTATATTATTCAGGTCAATATAGTCTTTCTTCCGTGTGGTCATCTAGTTTGCTGTATCATATGCGCTGGAGGTTTAATACAATGTCCGATATGTAGAGCAGGTATTAGAGGTGTCGTACGGACGTATTTTTCATAATCTGTCATGTTTCTAATCTCAATTACCGAATTATTTTTGTAAATATATAATAATAAAAAAGAGTTAAACTTATTTTATAGGAGGTCCTCGTTTACCAAAAAGTAAATAGTACAAAATCTTTAAGCAAATCTTACCAGAAATTGTTTTGTAAATGTAACTCTGAAATTTCATAATTACGGGACTTAAGCTTTGTAACCATGAGACCTACAATTAAATAGCAAAGATATCCTGTGTTTGGATTCAGCGCTTGCAATTAAAATATTGAATTTCGGAATATAAATTGTGATCTCATAAATTTTGTTTATCGATAAGATTGTCTTAAAAAACTTCACTTAATAAAACAGATCTGAACGAAATTATGTTTGCAATTTTGCATTCCAGTTACATGTAATAATATTTATTTTGTAGAGTATAAACCGGGGATGGGCAATTGTTTCAGATGGCGGGCCGAAATTAAAATTTATGGGCCGTTGCAGACCCAAACCATATCTAGCAAAAACTAATGGGAAAATCAATAACATTTTTTTCTCTAGTTTTTGAACAAAAAACCAATATAATATATTCGAATATTTCAGAATATTTCGAATATGTACCATTATTCATTTTTTTTTGTATTATAAAATTTAACTCATTCAAATAATTTAGAATATTGATCGGAAAACAAAAATTGCTTTGCCGAGAAGTTTGTTACAGTTCAGGAAAATCATTTATTTTTTGTTTCATTTCCAAAAATATGATGATAATGTTTTTTAATCTCATACTCCGCTTACTTTTTTATTAACTCTTTTTCATTGACTCTGTATGATTTTAAGTTTTCATTTTGATTAAATATTTTTCTATTATTAAGTAAATATCGCTGCGGGCCAGATAAAATCAGCCTGTAGGCCGCTTTTTGCCCATGCCTGGTATAGACTATATTTTCATTCGAATTATTAACTGATATGTCGTTTTAATTCAGATGTATTATACTTCGGGTATTTAATTTTTCAAATACTGTTTATTATGAATATATATTTTTGTAGTTTATGAATATTGTTTACATGCTGTATAGAAAAACACAATACATATTTTAGAACACAGTTATTAGTCTAGTCACTAAAAATGTTGAATTAAAATTTATTGTTGATTTTTACAATTATTCAAATAAAATATATATTTCTCGAATAATTGCTTTGAATTTATATCACTCCACATTAAAAATAAATGTTGGGTTCAAAATTCCTATGAATTAATTGGACTTGTTTGTTAGATGCAATTTAGACCTATTGTGTGTGAATGATTGTTCCGTGTGCTAGTGGTGTAATGGGGCCAGAGTGGTGTTCTGGCACCTTTTTTCTAAGCTGGAACGTGCTCTGTTACTTTTTAAATATGCGAAAAATTTTTGTCAAAATATTAAAGAATAAACCAAAAAAATAAATAAATTGATAGTTAGATTGTTAGATTGGTGATAGTTAGATTAAAATAAACGTTAAGAAAAAATTTTCGTCTGTGGGGCCTATTTGGCTTATTTTACATAATACAAAATTTGAATGATGTATAAAATAAAAATTATTATTGGCTATTTGAAAAAAAATCTCGGAAAAAATTCGTGTTGGGGGGTATGTTAAAATTTAGCATTTCACAATCTGCACTACTATTTTTAGCACTACATCACTACCTTGTGCATGTATTTGTTAACGCGTTAGTGGTGAGATAGTTTTTTTCTTGTTTTTCCTTTTTCAAATTTTATTTATTTATTTTTTAACCACCTTGGCGTTTTGGGGGAACCTGCATGTCAAGGTGGTGACTTTATATTTGGGACATTATATTGGTCAAAGTATTTACATTACAAATTCACAGTAAAAATCAAACGTTAAATTCGCAACAAAATTACCTTTTCGCCCGATAAATAGTTGCTAGTATCAAAAATAGATTTGTAGTAGTAAACTTATTATAAAAACTAAACATTAGACCCAGTGTACATTGCAATGTACAGTAATTTAAATGTTTTTTTTTTGTGGGCTAGTATACGTATTATATTTGAGACCATATACTATACAAAAGTATTGCATTTTATTTAGTTGATAGTTAGTCCCTGTCAAAGCTAATGACAAGAAACTGATTTTGTAAAGAAATCAATTACTTTACAATGTTTTGAGATGATCTCATAAAAAAGACATCTTTTATTCCACCGTATTACAATTCGAGATTATGTATTATTGTTATTAAACATATAGTCATTATGATATACACAATGTGCTTGATTTCCATATGAAATATTATGCAAATTAAGAATATTTTGATTTCAGTTACATTTTATCATTTTTTTTTATTACTGGCATTTTTTATACTGTGCGAAATGCTATATTATACTGCTCGAACTGACACCATTATACTGGATCGAAAATCGGTACCCATATTTATATATATATATATTTTAAATATACACACATCTATTACTACTTATTTATATAAATACGCATCATTATTATTATCCAAATCGACCACAATAACGAAAAACCCCACATTTTCCTCAAAAACAAGGCCGCCATCCGTCGCTTTATCACCGCTCCTCCTATCGATCCGCAACCGCCTCGTTGGCGCCCCTGCACATTCCACTACCACTCCGTCGCCCTGTTCCAGCGCACATTCTCCTTTCTACAAAACTCAAAATCCGCGCCCCCATCACCTCCGGAGCCCCCAGCGGCGCGGACACGCCCCCATTTCGCATGTCCAGAGAGCCCCGCAGCCCCACGACGGCCACGAGGCGCACGGTGAGTGCCCCCCAGCGTTTAATGACCGACTTCCGGTGGCCGGAGCGTATGGTGTGCCCGTTTTTGTCCTGCGAGGGACTTTGGGGTGGCCGCGTTTGAATTTGGCGCGGTTTTCGGGCGGGAGGGGGTTTTGGGATTCGGGTGTGGGGGAGAAGGGCGCGTAATGGACGGCGTATCGATTGTGGAAAGTGGCACGTGAATGTCAATGGCGGTTTCTCTTTTGGGTTGTTCGCGATGTTGTTCTAGATTCGAGTTGAATTCGACATTTTGTAAATGGAATCGAGGTTTTTTCAAATCGAATTCGACTTTTTGTAAATCAAATCAATCCTTATTCTAATCGTATTCAAATTTTTGTGAATCATATTCAATTTTTTGCCAATCAAATTCAACCATCAAAAGGTATTGTTTAAGACCGTTGTCATAGTAACCAATGGAACCCAATTCTTCAATCTGACCGATGATCTCGATTGGTTATTTTTACATAAAAATAAATTGTACACCAAATTCAACCGTTTACAAATCAATCCTTATTTTAATCATATTCTACTTTTTACAAATCATATTCAATTTTTTATAAATCAAATTCAACGATCAGAACATATTATTTAAGACCGTTGTCATAGTAACCAATGGAACCCAATTCTTCAATTTGACTGATGATCTCGGTTGGTAATTTTTATATAAAAACAAATTGTACACCAAATTCAACCGTTTACAAATCAATTAAATCCTTATTCTAATCATATTTTACTTTTTACAAATCATATTCAATTTTTTATAAACCAAATTCAACCATCGGAAGATATTATTCAAGACCGTTGTATAGTGACCAATGAAATCCAATTTTTCAATTTGACCGTTGATCTCGGTTGATAATTTTTACATAAAAACAAATTGTACACCAATCTCAACCGTTAACAAATCAACTCAACTTTTTACTAATCAAATTCAACCGTCACAAAGTATTATCAAGACTGTTGTATGTTAACCGACGAAATCCAATCTATTCAATTTGACATTGATAATCTCGGTTTGTGGTTTTTACATACAAACGACTAAAATATAAGTTTTTTTGATTTCCAAAAGGTTGAATTTTATGTAAAAACGGCTGAATTTAGAATGTAAAAGCTGTATCGATGTTTTTGTATTGGGAATGAAATGTTGATGAAAGACTTCCGAATTAGAAACGTCATCAGATGAATTAAATAATCACGGTGATGTCATTGCACATTTATCCTTTTGTGGTTATGACTATTTCTATATATTAGAATAAATACCAGATGTTTTATATCGACTAATATTTATATTTATTTTTTAAATTACCCGTTTATTATTGTTTTGAATCGGTAATCCAATGATAACATTATTCTATCCCCTATAAATACTTGTGGGATTCAACGTACAGACTTATCTATGATATTATCAGTTTCGTGCATTATTTAAAATTTATATATTTATTATCGATCGAGATTGTGACCATCTTGATCTTTTGTATCCATTTATCGATTTAAATCCTGAGTCTTTGTGAATTCACAATGCAATGTCGTGTGAAATGCCATTTGAAATTCGGCAGAAAGATCTTATACGTTAAGTGGTTTGAGAAACCTGTTTTTGTGTAAGTTTTTTTTCGTTAAAATAAATTTCTGTCATCACCAAATTCGCGAATACATTTGGAATGTGTTAATTTTTCCTGTATTTCAACATGAAAAAGTTGATGCATTTATCATGCACAGAAAATGAATAAATTAACGAGCGCGACGCTAATTATGTCCATCGATTGATTTATAATGCGTTTAAAATTAACAGATAATGCATTCTTGGAACATGATGGTGTAAATTAAAATTTCAAATCGCTCGAAACCTTAAATGGGAACAATCGATGGCTTGTTAATTTAGTTTGTGAACTGAAGCCGAAGTCCGATATTGTTCGTATTGTGATCGAAGTTTCTTTTCCTTGTGAATCATTTTTCTATTATTTACACCATTGTGTTCTCGGAAAGTGTATCATATGTTTGAATAGTGATAAATTATTTATGTTAAACGGTCAATCTTATCATGTGAATAATAATGAAATTTTGAAAAACAAACTCGCTCAATCTACTTTTTTATATCGAACAGTCAACTTTACTTTTATCATATGAAAAACAATGAAATATTAAAAAGAAAATTTGCGCAATCCTGTATTTATAACTTCAGACGTTTTATTTTCTTAACTTTTGTTATTTGACCTTTTATCTGTAAGTAAATATATGCACATGATTAAGTGGAATGATATAGTATTTTTCAAACATATTATAATTTCTTTGTATTTTTAAAATATTCTGTTTTGAAAAAAAAATTATATATACATGAATCATTAGATATTTTTATATTTTCTTTAACGATTAAATGTAATTTGATTAGAAACTCTTTGGAAATATTAATTTCTATATAAAAGTAACAATAGAAAGGCTGTATCAATTTTCTTAGTACATAATACAACACCGTTGTTTACTTTGCAATACTGCAATTCGTTTTTTACGTTTTATTTACAAAAAAACTTGCCTTCGACTTTAGTCACCCAAAACAAGCACATATGCGTTATATTTCACGCAAATTTTCATAAATTAGCATACGTGTCGAACGCGACGTTTTCACGTCCACAAAACGTGCCGCGATATGGACATCGAGCGACCTTTACGACTCGAATATCTCGCTTTTTTCCACACAATCATCGTCCAATATCCGAACCGTTCAGCTCCAAAAGGCGTGGGAGGGCCAATGCCCAATCGACTACCAATTGCGATCGATTAGAACGCAGTTTGTCACCGCGGCCAATTGTGGCGATGACGAGGTCTCTGCGGAGGAGACGAGGAGGTGATGTGAGACTTTTTCTGGACGATGACGCCATGGGTCGTCCCCCTTTGGGAGCTGGGTCCCATTGTCGAAGGTGGACAAAGAGACGTTTCCGCTCTTTATGTGATTGAATGGTGTTTTTGGCCTTTGTGGGTCCCGTTTGGTTGTTTTTGGGATTCGAGGGTGGGTTGTGTGGTGTTGATTGGAGTGATGGGGGTTTTTAAATTATCACATAATTTTTGAGGGCCCCTGTATGGACCGGGTTTCAGACTTGTGTATAAAATATTAAAATTAGAAAAAAGTAGCACCGCAGGCGAAATTTTTTAGGTTTAAAAAAATTGACAAATAAGCTATTGGGGTTCTCAAAAGTCAAAGTGATGCCGTTGACCCACTCGAAAACCAACAGTTGGCGAGATAGTTCCTCTACTGCTCTCTAGGTGATTGGTTTTGCTAACGCTCACTAGGTGTCACTTGCCACATGAAGTTTAAATGTCAGCACTGATTGAATAAGATACGTTCAGTAAATGTGACGCAAAAAACGCTAACCTAACCTAAACTAAACACGCGTTTAGCAATAAACGCGTTCAGACTTTTGACTGATTGTGAGACATGCGGCATTAAATAAGTGCGTTTAGTTTTCCCTGACTGAGAAATGCGGCGTTTGGTCCAACCCCCACGTTCAGTTTTTTTTTAAAGGAAAGTGGAATGGCGTCACCTTAAATTTTTTGGACCGCTATTGGAAAATAAATTTTGTTTTTATGGAAACGAATGTTTTTTTTTCTTCAGAATGTGATTCTATTTTCATGATGTCTAATGGATTGAGTTATAGAAAAGCTATGATTCATAAAAAAATATTTTTAAGGTCCCTGAGGCGAGAGCTTTTACTGCTTATAAATAAACCCGCCACTGGCATCGTTTTTCGCTTATCTTCAGTGATCAGTAAAATCTGATTAAACTATTGTCTTTCTTTACGTAAACATAAAGTAAAAATATAACTTGTAACTATTATTTTTTTAATACTAAAGTTATTTATTTATTTTTATGATCTCGACCATGTACTTTCCAGAACCGTTTGTAATTTTTACTCGTACGTGAGAATCCGAATTATACTGTACTTGTGTGGGAATAATATCCCCCTACTTATAATTTAAATGAGAACAAGTTATCGCAAGAGAAATTTTAGCGAATGTAATGGGGGGAAAAAAAATTACTGATGCAACACTTGTTTAAAATTACGAAATATCGTGTGAAACAAGTGCCCTTATAATTTAAAAATAATTTCAGTAAATTGTTATAAATAAATTTTCGATTGTGCAATTCTAATTATTTATAGAAATACTATTACAGCTTTTACCGTTTCATCTTTCATTATCTGGAACGCGATTTCTCAAACGCGAGCTTTCATTTCTCGTGTCTGGCTTGCTGTAGCCGTTACTTTCAAAGTTTACATCATTTTTGAAATTATGACGAATATCCTGTCTTTTTTCAAGCTTTTTTCCCATTCTAATCGCAAACCACCATATATATATTCAATGCGAGATTGTGTTGGCTTTTACAAAAACTAAACCGTTGATACGGTTCAAAAATAATATTCGCCGCAATCTCGTTTCCTGCAGTTAGTTTTCCGTTAAAATATACGCATGTATATGCATTTTTAATAGCGGAAAAGTTAAAAAAATATTATTCATAACTTCGACATCCTGTTAAATAGTTTTTAGAAATCCGCTTGGAAAAATTTATATAATTATTAATTTTCAAAGTCCAAAAGAAAACGAGTTTTGTTTTCGTGTCCATTGATAATTTTATTATACTATTCGATTATGGTCGTTAATTTCCATAATATTCACATCGTATAACGAAATATCATGGGGAATTGACGTCATCGCAGTTAGAAGGAAAAGTAATTAGTTATGTATATTTGTACAATGATAATCGCATTAATTCATGAAAGATAATGAAAACGCCTACGACTTTTTCGTCGCGGTGCAATTACTGAAATAATAATTCCGTGTGTTTATATCGAACGCGGATCTGCGAAGATCATCTGTGTAAATGTTTACGTTGGATTAGTAATTGATGATTTTGAGTCATTCGATTAATTTCGATATTATAAATTTTGGATTGTGCGACGTTATAGATGGGTGAAGTAACGGGAATTTGTAGTTGTCCCACTTTATAGTTTGCCGTTTCTGTCGGTGAAACTTTATTTTAGATTTTTAGTTATTCTGATGTGTTGAATAGAATGGATGATTTTGTTTCGGATTCGTGAATGGAGAATCGTTTTATAAATATCTCGTTCGAAGAAGTATGATCGGATGCGTTTGATGTTTGGGATTTTTTGACGGTGATGTGTGTTCGTAGTGAAATGTATTTTGGGTCGGAATCTAGATCGATTTTGGAACGTTCCAGAATCGTTTTCTTTGTATTTAACCATCCGCCGAACATTATGACTCCCCTCACTATTGCGCCATACAATAATCAACCCCCATAGAATAAATTAAATTCAATAAAAAATAAATAAAACGGAGCAACTTGTTCGAAATACTACCCTTGATCCTTGCTGACGCGAATATGTTAGTTTGGCATGGAATTGAATTTCAACAAAAAAAAGATTTCAATCATAATTGAAACAATAGGATGACGCATGTGATAATGAGGAAATTCTTTAGAGTCATTGCGTATTGTTTACCATTGAAAATTGATATCGTAGTTAATCATTCAAATTGCGATTACCCTCGCAATTAATTTGTCAAGAAATCTTTATGTAAGTGCAAACAGAATCGATTTACCGTCTTTCCGAGAATTGGTATTATCCTTAACATGAAATATCAAGTATTGCGAATTCGTTGAAAATGTGAAAAGGGACTTTTTTGAAAGTACAACCGTTGCTCATTGATTCTGCCATAAAGGTTACTTATTCCTCGAATTAAAAAAAAAAAAACATGAAACAGAACTTTAACACAACAATCGCTTATTAGTTTTGATCAATCTACGTATTTTCCATAAATTTTCATCAAGATTACCTACATCAAATACTCTTAAAATCTAACGAAGGACTTTTGTAACATCGAGACTATCGCACATCGAATCAAACCAATCCACAGCTCGTCCTAAAATTATTATCGTAACAAATCATTCGTATCGAGATTACCCACACCCTCAACCACCATCCCATCACAAATCCATCGAAAACCCGAAAAAAGGACTCTCACAAAAGTGCAGCTGCCCGTAGCGCGTGCACAGCTGCTCCCGACGCCGGATGTTTATTACGGGTCACAGCTGTTCCTGCGCAACCTGCATTCGATATTTTTTTTCCCCCAACACCACTATGCTACACCCAATTTTATTTTCGGGCACGTCCCACGTGGCGCAAACGAAGGGGGACCCTACGCTGGAGGAAGTCCGGCTTCCTTCACGCGCAGAAGCGGTGGGGACGCCGCCATGGCGAGTCCTCCAGTTCTAAAATTCGAGGTTCTAATTCGGTGATGTGATTAAGTGGGTCTCAAGGTTGGTTTTTTGCGGCTCGTTTTCGGAACTCCTTCTCTTTTCGTTTTGCGTTGTTGTGTGGAAGAGTTGGGGGGGACGGCAGTTGGTGTACTTTGCGTTCGGTGGACGTTGGTGTTTGGTGTTGAAGAGTGAGGTATTGAAATTTTTGGTCTTGTGGATACTAGTGTTCAGTTTGGTTTTTGTGCGTTTTGGATAGGTTTTGAAGTGTTCGAAACGGTTCGTTGTGAGAAGATTGTTTTGGAAATTTCGGTTGGATTGTATCGGATTCGAATAGCCGAAAATGTGGTTTTGGAAATTTCAATAATTTATCGGTTCGTTGTAGTATGGATTTTTAAACGTTTTGTTTTCGGTTTTTCCAGTCGCGTGTTTTAAATTGCGATTTGTGTTTATCGGAGTTTATGATTGGTTTTCGAAACGGTAAACAGTTTTAATGGTAATCGATATTTTTCATGGCGTTTGTATGTTTGTGACTAATCTACGTAATCGTGTCGTTTAAAAGTAATCTGCTGTAAACACGCCTCTTTTTTAAACGGTTTTAATTGCGGGTAATTTCCGTACATATTCCATTGCTAGAAATTTCGTTATGAAAAATTTCCTTTTTCAATATTTTCGATTGAAAAACGACTATTTTTATCGCTCGCTTTGTTTTCATATGTAAATATAGCGTCCTCGATTTTTTTTTTTGCATTTGTTTGGCAACAGCAACACAACGCGCAAACAACAAACCCAGTCGCGAATTCGCAACGCACACACATTAATTTTAATAAATTGTTTTTCATAAAAAACCAACATTTGCCGACTTATCGAATCATGTGAACGCGACCGCGATAATATTTTTATATTTCATTATTATAAACATTGTATTTTTCCCGAACCAAAACGAGGAAAACAAACCTCATTGTGTAGTACGTCGGTTAGTAACTGCCTCAACATCCTGATGCATGCTCCTTTCGATAAGCATTGTTTCGGTTTCGTGATTCACGACTCGGGTATCATTTTTTGTTTATTGTCGAATAATTTACACGATGTGTATGTATGTATAGCCAATTGCATACACATACCGTATGTATAAATAACCAAATCCTAATTCAAGCTTTTTATTAATTTATAAGAGTACAATAGGTCATATATGGTGTTGTTTCGAAATCGGCGAAAGTCCGACGCTTGTATAATGCGTTGAACTTTGTTCTGTTGTGTTTTGATAAACGCGGTCCAATTTTCGCTCGAGGTTTGTTTCTTTGAGGAGTCGAGTGTCTGGGAGAATTGTAAATAAAGACTCTCGGTGCGTCATCGTCCTTGCTGGTTATACTATACGACCTTTTTTTAGTGTGCTTCATTCTTTTACGATACTGGTGGGCCTCTCGGTGCTCGAGCACTCGGCCAGAACGAGTTCAGAAGTTGTTAGATGAGGGATCGCGTTCAGAACTGAGGTTTTTTGTCGATGCTTTCATTGAAGGATGAGTTATTTCTGTTGGAAGTTTTTAATGGGTGCATTGAAAAAATATAGGTTGTGCCTTAAAACGAATTACTTGTGCGTTAGAATAGTCATGGCCTCCCACTAGGGGGGTTCAGCAAGGCTCTAGTCCTAGGACCGAAGTTGCAAAAGAGTCTGGTATCGATCAATTTTATAAAATTATTTTGTCATTATTTTAAACAGAATTTATGTATTTTGTTCGTCTTCGTGTTATACGTGATTCGACTTGTCGGTACCTACTGAAAAATTATGTGATAAAAAAAATCGGTGAAAAGAGGGGGCCCGATATAGTGTCTGGTCCTAGGCTTTATTTCAAGATGCGGGGGGTCATGAGAATAATAATGTACGTTTTGTATTATTTTTGGTGCTTTAAGGAATCTCGTATTGGGCATCATTTTTTTTTTTAGTTGTAGTGTGCAATGAAAAAAAAATTGTATTATAAAGTGAGCATTAAAAAAAATATGAATTGGGCGATAGAGATAATAGTTTGTGCATTGAAATGATTGAGAGGTGGCGACGTCGCCAGAGCAAAGTCTTCCTTTACATACAATACAATACAACTGTCAACATTTTCTTTTGTTAAAATTTAAATTTCATTGAATTTGAAATACATTCAACAATTAGTCCAATTTGATTATATTGTGAACGTTATGAATAATGATGGTATTTCGTCACGTTTACGGTTCGTTCTAATGCACGTTACATTCGTTTTAAGGCACAGTTATTTTTCAACGATCAAAATATTTCTTCGAATGCACACTAATTTTTTCTAATGCACATTTACTTTATACAATGCACGTTTTAATTGTCCCCGTTTGGAATTTCCTTTTTTATGGGTATTTTTTCAATTGGTTTTAAGTTAATCATATGTTGTGTACATTTAACGTTAATGAATCGGTATTATTACGTAATCAGTTAAAAAGATATCGATCGATATAATAATTTTATAACTCTTAAAGCATTAATCTTAATCGTGTTATTCAACTTTGATAAAATCGACCTATCAATGATAACCCTCAAAGAGTTCAAGCTGTAAAAAAAAAACAAATACAAACCTTATCATTTCTAACTCAATTTGAATGAAAAATACATCCAGGAAATCTCAACAACCAACCTCCATATCGTAAACACCAAAATATTCAAATTACAAATTAAGTTTCATTCCCCTGCCAACGAATACGTATACACCCAAAAGTGTTGGTAAAACGCAACGGTATGCGTTCGCGGCGTGTGGGAAAGCGACCGTTCAGGAATGCCGTCCACGGAGCGGGGAGGGGCCTCGACAGTGGTGCATTCAAACCCGAAAACACAATTAAAATAAAAAGCTTGAAATATACGCATCGGTTTACAGCCGATGTTATGAAACAGTCGGCAATAATAAATGACGCACATTCCTCCGCAGTGCAACGTGCAACTATGCGCGTGATCGGTCACGTGCATTTTAACTCGCGTTAGTCATCCGCTGGTGAATGGTGGTTAGTTAAGCGTTTGAAGTCTGCGAATGCGAGGATGGGTCGGTTTAAAAGTTTGATGTTGGTTGGGAAATTCGGCGTTGAGAGGACGTGGCCTCTCATCTGTTGGACGTTGCGCAAATCATAGTGGTGTTGGTGAAGGTCGTTTAATTGATTCATTGATGATGCCATGTGTGGGTATTTTATTTTTTTTATCTTTTCTAGGAATTGGTCTATGATGTAAACGTGCTGTTTCATGTTTTTTGAATTTAATTTTTTTATGTTTTGTGTGGGGCCCTTGAGAGATAGGCAATGGCGCCTCTGTTATGACTGATATCTTTATTTGCTAGTCTTAAGATTTTAACGATCTGATATAAAACATGAAAAAACGTTTTTTGCGCAATTGTACATTAATCGTCGGCCATGAGGTGAGCGCTCGTTCGAAAACACCATCTTCCGCAATTTAACAATCATCAAACCGTTACATAAAGTTTTAAAAACGTCCGATTTCTTCAATCGTTCAAATCTACTCTTTCCCGTCCACCAAAATTCATATAGAATCGCCGACGACGGAAACGGTCCAGTTGACCGTTCGCGTGGGCCCCTCGCTGCACACATATATGGCTCTCGTTGCGAAATTGTGCATTTAGCGCGTTGCATTTATTTGCACATATTCTAAACGGATGACGCCTACGGTCATGTGATCTCCATCAGTGGAAAACTACGTTTGTCACACGGCGACCTTATACTGCAATCCGTTCAATAATAGGCCGCCGCGGTCCATTGATTGGCGCCATTCTGCGCCGTCGTCCCGGTGCACAATGACGCCAGGTATGTTCAGGATTGATGTTTTTGTTTTGGTACTGATTGTGGGTTTCGGGCCTGGGAACGGTTCCGTGTGCTTCGGTTCTGAATCGGAGTGCACCCGGTGCGACTGCATTCCATCGGAGCGAGATTCCTCTCCCATTCATGTGGTGCATTCACCCGCAGGGTCTCGGTGCCGAGCTTGCCTCTATGCGAGAACCGCGGTTTTTCGGTCGGGGACTAGTGCTGAGTTTCGGTTTTGTTTGTGATGGATCTGAGTCTGATATGGTTTCAGTTTGAATGTCGGTTTTTTTGAAGGTACGTTGTGTTGGATGTGTAGAAGTTTGCGTTTTTGTCGAAACCCCGGTTTTCGGTTCGACATTCTTTCGGCAGGCCCTGCGATCGTCCGTTTCTGTCGGTTTTCCGTTCTCGTGCGTTTCGTCTGTCCCTTTCACGCGTCTGACCCGAGTTTTGTTTTTGTTGCAGCAGCGGCATCGACACCAGCGTCCTTGTCCAACCGCATTTCTCAGCAGCCACTCCAGCTTCGTCAGCGGCAGGGAGCTCAAGCGTACGTGAAGTCCAGATGAACTCTGTGGCCCGTCCTCCTAGCCACCGCGAGCAGTCGTGGAGCTCACCGAAAAACTACTTGGCAGATGAAACCGACCATGGCAGGAGGACACCCTCTGTACCGGCATCTGCAGATGTCGTGTCTGACCGTTTATTGGACATGCGCCGCGAAGAAGACCGTCTCAACTCGTTGAATACCTGGCCGATATCGTACATAGACAAGTTCCGAGTCGCCAAGTTGGGATTGTTCTACTTCGGAGAGTCGGACAAAGTAAAGTGCTTCTTCTGCAACCTCATACTCGGTGAGTGGGAAGAAGGAGACGACCCAGCTGTTGACCACGAGAGGTGTCGTCCCCTGTGTCCTCTTATGAGAGGACGACCCTGTGGCAACATTCCGCTGCATACGTCCAGCGTTTCGGCGCCGCCGAACCAACAGCCGAACAGCAACAACTCCACTCCTTCCCCCACCACGGAAGGACAAGATGTCTGCGGACCCTTTGGAGCGTACGGGAACCAAGTCTCCGGGCCTGTCCGTCCCGCTTTTTCATCCGAAGCGGCGCGGCTAGCCAGCTTTGCCGACTGGCCCTGCAGGATGAAGCAGAAGCCGGAAGCGATGGCCGATGCCGGATTCTACTATACTGGCACCGGAGACAAAACTGTGTGCTATTATTGTGGTGGGGGCTTGAAGGACTGGGAAGACGATGACGATCCATGGGAACAACACGCTCGCTGGTTCCAAACGTGTCATTATGTTAAACTAGTGAAAGGCGAAGAGTTCATTCAAAAAATTATCGCAAAGCCTATCGAGCATAGGGAAGAGCCTAAAAGTCAAGAAGTTGTTTCCGGGCCAGTGAAATCATCGGGTTCCGCATACGATTGCTCTTCGTCTTCTTCGGAAAAGAGCGAATCTAGATTATGTAAAATTTGCTTCGCCGAAGAAAGAAACATATGCTTCGTACCATGCGGTCACGTAGTCGCTTGCCCCAAATGTGCTCTGTCTGTCCAAGTGTGTCCGATGTGCCGGCAACAATTCACAAGTACAATGCGCTTATACTATTCATAAAATTAGAAACTGCTTATAATTAACAAATTCCAGTAGGATAGTTTATATAGGCAACTCACATGGGGACCTTAATGTAAAGATCTCATTAAATTAAAGCTAACTAGCATCGCGGTTATATCATATTCGCAACGCTAGTACGCAATGTCACCATTTTGTTTTCTGTATAAATTTTGATTGGGCTAGGCGTGGTTATTTTCGCGCCACGGGCCGGCGTGGTCTTGCGGGCGATAACGGATCGTGAGAAATTTTTTTTTCTTTTTGTTGGCGTGTTAAGGGTTGCGGCGTGTGTGCGATTGTAAATTTTTTATTGTGGAAATTGTATATTTTAATAGTTCTGCAAAAACACCCTGTATTTATAATTATTTTTGATCGCTTAGAAGTACTTGTACAAAAACTTATCTTTTTTTTCTCTTTAACATGTTTGTATATTTGCATTTTTATATAGATTATTATTATAACTGGAAAAATTACATGTACATAATATAATTAATTGAGAAATGAAAAATTTTCAATTTTCGATCAACGTTCATGAGAAATTATTTGTGTGAGAAACTAGTGTTTAATGAATATCTTTTATTACTATTAAAAATACCAAATAACAAAGGCACTCTTAGTGTACTATTCTGAAATTAATATGTAATTTCTCCCATTATTATTTATTGTTTAGTGTTAACTATCGAACATAAAGAATTTAAAAATCTTTTTCTTAATTGTAGTCGCTTTTCATTTTTCATAAATTTCATGATTATTTTTGAATTGTGTAATTATAATTGGGAGGATTTCAAATGAAGTTTTGTAGAAAAAATAAAAAAAGAAAGAGAAAAAGAGATCTTTTATTTCGAAAACTGGCATGAAAAATAAAATATGCTTACACATTTTGGTTTTCTAATAACATTCTGATGAATGGATTATTATTTGTCAATGCTGATTCTTTCAGAGATGTCATAGTCGACTGAATTTCCGAATCGGCCATTTTATCAAAGTCGATACCTTGGCAGGCTTTTATGAAGTCTTTGATTATTTGTTCGGCTTCATTCTTTGCCTTCAATTTGTCCTGAATTTCAATATTCCCTAGATCGAACCTGTGACTTTCCAATTGAGATTGTTTCCTTTCAGCATACTGAAACGAAAAATACAAATTAAAACAACAGTTATATTTGATTTGAATACTTTTTTGAATGAGAGTAAGTATATAAAAAAATAATATTTGAAATTATATATCACACCTTGACTATATTGTCGGGGAAGTCTGCCATTTTAGCGACATGAATTCCAAAACTTTTATCGCAAACTCCAGGTTTGACTTCATACAGAAGCGTAAGTTGGTTATGTTGGGTCACTGCAGTGACGTGTAAATTAGTTACACACGGAGAAAATTGCTCTAACTGTGTAATTTCGTGGAAATGAGTAGCAAACAAACAGAAAGCTTTTGTTATATTTGCCAAATGTCTAAAATATCCAAAAAAGTAATTTCAATATATCACAATCAAATAAATCATGAGAGTTAAGTTTTTTTTAGAAAAGTTAAAATAAAATATCTTACTCGGCTATGGCCCATGCTATTCCACAACCTTCATAAGTGGACGTACCTCGTCCAAGCTCGTCTACGATAACTAAAGAATTTTTCGTAGCAGTCTAAAATTTGAAATGAAAATATTTAGTAATAAATACATCATACACAACGAAATATAAGAATCATTTTGCATTTTAGTATTACTCTCAGTATGCTGGCGGTTTCGACCATTTCCAACATAAAAGTACTAAGACCCTTCGTTTGACAATCGTCAGCGCCGACTCTGGCTAAAATACTATCGACGAGAGGAACAACGGCGCTGCTACACGGAACGAAACAACCAATATGCGCCATTAAAGTGCACACTCCTACGGATCTGATGTAAGTACTTTTTCCGCCCATATTCGGTCCGGTTATGATGCAGAAGGTACATTTTTCTACAATTTCAAAAAGATCGTTAGAACTTAACAAAATTGATAACTAACTAATAATGAAAATCAGAAACCTTCTTCGAAATCAACATCGTTTGCAATATATGATACACCGTCTTGTAATTCCAAACAAGGATGACGCATGTTTTGATATTTCAATTCTTTACCACTTTCGACGATTTTGGGTCTCACATATGGTACTGGGGCGTCACAAGAAGCGATGCTAAATGATAATAAAACGTCTAATTTCGCTAAAAGCTCAGACATAGTCCATAAAACGCTGGAATATCCGGCTGAAACGAGAATTCAAATTAACATTCCGTTGATTACTTCAAATCAAAAAATCTTTAATTTTATCGACCTGCAATTCGAATTATTTCGTCGACGACATTTTTTTGATGGTCTTCGTACGAGTCTTTGGATTGTTTATAATCTTCGTTTAAGCCCTCCAAAGTGTCGTTTGTGAATCTCACGCCACCTTTGATAGCATCTAATATTTTGTACGATTTATTTTTTCTCAATATCGGTTCTTCTTTTAACGTAATTCTGTGCAAAATTAAAAATAATTAATTTTCGTACGCATTTCAAATGAAAATTTTTATAAAAATATGATTTTTACCGGAAATGGTATCCGTGAAAACTATTACTATCCAATTTAATAGTTTTTCCAGAATCTAAATTGAGGTTTCGAGCTGCTTTATTCAATTGACCTTGCATGGATTTTTCTATGTTTTTCATTTTGTTGCTCAGTTCTTCTAAATTGTCATCAAAAGAGGGCTTAACTAAAAATTCACCTATACGAAAATATTATAAAAAAATCATTAGTATTATTTATAATTGTAAAATATTTAAAAAAATATTCTATTTTATGTGCGACCTCTGTCTACAAGATCCATATCAATTGTGCTCTCTACCATTTGTTGATATCTTTCAAGATCGATTAATAAATCTGCAATTGGATTTATTATAGCTGCTTTGAGCGATTTATTATCACATTTACGTAAAGCTTCAACTAAACATGGAATTCTTTCGATTGCCTGAAAATCATACAATTAGAAATAATCTAATAAAGCAAATAATCAATTAATAAAAAAAATTGTATACCTGGAATAACTTGTAGCAATCTTGCAAATTACCTTTGTTACGGATTAATTTTTTAGTAATAATTTGAAAATCTGGTATTCTTCTCATATGATCTTCATGTAATTGCCGTCGAATTTCACCATGTTCGATAAATGTTTCAACTATGTCTAATCTTTCTTGTATTACATTTACGTCTCTCAACGGTTGTCTTACCCATTGTGAAATTAATCTAAAATTATACAAATAATTCTTGAAATGTAAACATTATAAATTAATTTTTACCAATTGGTTTCAGGTCAACTGAATGAATCCATCTATTGACCATATTACTTGTCACTAAATTTCAGTGATTAGCGGGAATCGAAGATAAGGTGAAAATTATATAAACCTTTTTCCATGGGCTGTTCTGCATCGATCTAATAAGCCTAAAATACTGTGAGTTCTCGAATTCGATAGAAGTCCTTCTTTCTTTGGGAAAATATTTAAAGCATTTATGGCTGCTGAATCCAAATGTACAAATCTCATACTGTCTAATTTCATGAATTTGTATTTTCCAAAACTGGTTTGATCAGACGTAAGTTCCAAGTATTTGATTGTAGCATTTAATGCGGAGCATGCCAAGTCCATATTTAATTCTGTAAAAGAGTTCGCATCGTGTTGTTGGCCTTCGGCGAACTCGAGTAATCTATTGAGGTCCTGAACGAGTCCCTCTTTGGTGAATTCAGATTTTTTCCGACATGTGACTGAGACATTTGAATGTTCCATGACAGTTGCGATTGCTTTCATCTGAAATATTTATTGATGATTATTATAATTGGAACAATACTTGAAATCAAAAAAGAAAAAAATTATGTACATCGGAATCGCCTTGTTGAAGTAAACATTCTTTGGGTCCGATTTGAACAACAAGCGCTTCCAATTCTGAAAAATGTTCATTATCTGTAAATTCTGCAATTCCGAGTGTATGGTCATTGCTATCAACACAAACAACTCCAACGAACTATAAAAAAAAAATAATTAAACATCGTTTCGTTTTGAATAATGACTTTTTGATACGACAATATCACTTACTTTGTTTTTTTCATCACTTTTACATTTCACAGCGATAATTATAGAATTGACTACAACATCGGCCTTCGAAAACAACAAATCTTCGAATTGCGATAAATTTCCAGGAGAACCTTTATATTCGAGTACCCAATCATTAGATTTAGTGGAACCTTTTACGTATACTTCAACTCTGTATAGTTTAACCTGAAATTTATAGAAAAAAAATTAATACGCATTATAGATTAATTTTGATTTATAAAAAATGCAGTGATAAAAATACCAAAAGCAAGTCTCGCAAGAATAATTCAAAATTGCCGTGCGATAAAACGAGATATTCCAATTTGTTCGGTTCAGCACCCATATATTTTAGCACTGCTGTGGATTTGAACACTTCTTTGGCAGCAAAAGTAGCATCACTGCCATGAAGAGAGTAGTAGTCAACTCGGTTGAAAAATCTTATTGTAGTATTCGGTTTCTATTACAAAAAAATCCTTATCAATACATAGTAAAAAATATATCATTAATATGCAGAATAGACTAATTATCAAAAAATATTTCTGAGAAAACTATTTACGATAACTCAAATGAAAAACAAAATTTCCAGATACGTTATAAGTAAAATAGTACTGAGAATAATTAGAGAATTAGCTACGTGTGTGGTTTTCGTTTATCAGTTATAAAGAATCCCTAAATGATGAATGCGATTCGCAATGTTTTCAATATGCAAATATTTATGATTAGTTGGGAAATTTCAGAAATACATCGTAATGAATTTTGAGCACAATTTGAATAAAACGTCAACAATATTGGTGTCAAATATATAGAGGTCATCATCGCCAGAATTGAAGATTGAAGGAGGAGACACATAAATATAAGATAAAACGTGGCACCAATAAATAGCATTGACATATAAACAAAATTAACTTCAAGATAAATCTTTCTTTTTTTCTGCAATTGCTAAATATTTTAATGTATGTTGATATGAAACTCTTATTGAAGTTATTTAAATTTCGACATTTTGCACAAACAAAAAGATTATAAAATATATGGAATGAAAGAAAGGAATGTACGTTTAATATAGATTTGAAATAAATATAGATCATTGTACTATTAATTTTGTCATTACTGTTAAATTATTAAGTCTATTAAACATCTGCTGTAGAAGAAAGTGATCTATATTTAGCGGAAACTGATACATTAAGAAACATCCAACTATTTGTTTTAAATTGTTATATTATATAATCAAATAGTATAATAATAACATAATCTAAACTATAGAATAACATTATTAAAAAACTTTCAATATATTAGATATGTAATTCTGCTAAAAAGAACTTTTCCAGATTAATTCAAAATTTCAATAGAATTCATAGAACGTTGTATAAATAAAATTTATAAATACAAAGAAAAAGTGCAAAAAAATTATTTGCAAACGATATTGTTTTTTCAAGAGTTCGCAGAATACATACGCGGAACACAATCAGTAACATTTCGAAAGGTTATCGTGAGGTCTTTGGATATTTTCGCTCGAATAAAAAAGAGCAAACGAGCTACGCAGCTCATTATTGCGTTTAAGATCACTCTCTAGTTGAGTTCGGACATATTAAGAGGTATAAACGTTTTTACATATATTAACTATTAAATTATTCATTTAAAAAACTAACAAATATTAATTCCAGAACATACTATGAAAATGCGAGTTATATTCTTCTTGCTACTTCCGCTGGTGGCAGCGGACTTTTATAAGGAGACAGAAGATTTTCAATATTCAAGAACTGGAAACGAAGGTGTGAAAAAGGGATATTATGGATCACAATCAGGAAATATGGGAGGAAATTTTGAAGTGGCTCACAATATGGATCATCTAGCAAACCATCAAATGACAAATTTGAAACATCAAGTTGGTGGTCAATTAGGTATTGATCCATTAGCAATAGGGAGTGGACATAATGTGGATTCAATGAATTCAGGATCTCTTTATGGTTCTGCATCTGCTAGCGGAAGAGCCGTTCATAAAGGTTCGATAGGTTTAGCTACAGGCGGATCACAAAATTCTAGAACTGGAACCTATTCAACATCACATGGAATGGCGAATGGAGGCAGAGCAGCATCGCAATTTTCCAACTATGATGCAAATCAACATTACGATGCAAGTGAAAGTGCGAGACGCCAATCCTCATCTTTTAATCAAGAAAATCAAGAATCTGGAGCACATCATAGCTCTAGTAACAAGTACGTAGGAGCTGCAGGAGGAAACAGCTATGCACTAGATAGAGATCTCGGTGAAAGATATTTAAGTGTCGGAAGAAACCAACACAATCTTCAAGGTTCAGAATCTTATAGGGCAGGTACAAAAAATCAACAATCATATGGTGCTGTTAGTTCTGGTCGTCACAACGCATATGTTGCATCTGAAAATGTCGATACTGATACCATTGTACAATCGATACCTTTGGGCACTATTATACAGCCCATATCTACACATACAATTGTGCAACCTGTACCCGTACGCACAGTTGTGCAAACTGTACCTTTGGGTAGTACTCTCAAATTAGTAGTTCGACCTGGACAAGTTATACCGATTCGAGTTCCTATACAGGCAAGTGAAGGAAGCGCATTACATTCTGGTTACGTTCAGGGTTCCACTTACGACAGGAGCGATTCACAAAGACGTGTTGATTCTCATCATATGGAAAATCAAGGAGCATCTATAGCAAGTGCTAGTCACGGAAGTCGTTTAACAAGCGGCGTTGATCAAGATAGGACTCATGGAACGAAAGGTTACGAATCTTCATACTCTTATAATAAAGAATGGGAAAACCATGGGTCGACTGGAAACCAACCGATTACGAAACCTGTTGTTTACACTACAAATGAAAACACAGAGAATTCGAGAGATAGGGTATCAGCAGCTCGTGTTGATAATACACAAAGTTCAAGATCACACGACAGCAGTAGAACCACTTATGGAACCAATTATCATGCAGGAAGACAAAATGCTGCTCAATCGAGGGATTCAAAAAATACTTACGTTAATTGGGATGAAAATGAAGACAGTCATCGCGCGGGAGACAATTTAGATGACGCTAATAAAAATAGATACCAGCAATCTTCGTATTCTTATAATAAAGAATGGGAAAGCCATGGTAGACCTACAATTATAAACCAACCGAAAGGAGAATCATCCACATTGAATCTAAATGCAAATAGAGATTTGTCTCAAACAAGTGACCGATCGTACGATGCTCAACACAAATCATCGGAAATGAGCAGAACGGCTGAAAGCAGCAGCGCAAGTCATGCCAGTAGCAGTCAGAGACAAAACTATGACAGAAATCAAATATATGGAGCTCATTCTGCAAACCATGAACAAAATTACGACGAATCGAGTCGAAATTTACATGCCAATATCGATTCTACACACGGAGTAGCAAGTCAGCCCAAAGCTTACCAATCATCGTACTCATATCATAAATCATGGGAAAAACACGGCAAACCATACGTAATTTATCCAGCAGGTAGTGCTATAGCAACAGAAGATTTGAATAGCGGCAGTCATGGCAGTGCTTTGGGTAGCCACGCCAGCACTATGGATGCCCAAAATCACGGCTCTTCTTGGTCAACATCATCAGGACAAAAGAGCGGCAGCTATAGCAGTTCGAGTTCTAATTCTGGAGCTGATCACTTGAGTTCAAGTTATGGTGGAAGCGAAGCCCTCTCAGCCGATTTGGAAAGGCAGCTTCAGCAACAACTCAAAAATAAAATGAGCGAGATGTGCACAAACTGCGACAACACTAATACTAAAACGAAAGGATACAGTGCATCCTATTCTTATAGTGCTCAAAGAGGCTATGGAGGATCTCAAGACGAACACAATGTCCACAGAAGGAAAAGGAAAGTCAATAGAAGCGAGTTGAGCGAATTAGATGAATACGACAATATTAGTATTAAAAACAAAGTTTCAGAATATGAAAAATGGGTAGAAGATGTTCAAGAGTTGCGAAAACGTGTTCAAAATTTGAAAAAAAAAATAACACACGGAGATACAGTTGTATCAAATGAGAAAAAAATAGTAGGTAATAAGGACAAGGTCAGAGGTGAGTTTGAAATGATCAGCAGAGAGAATACAGAAACAGAAGAAGAGATAAGAGAATTGAATGAATTAAGAGGACAAATAGAAAATTTGAGACAAAAAGTTCAAAAACTTGCACATCCCAAAACTGAAGATCAATTGAAAAACGATATTGAGACAATAAGTAAAAAGATATCAGATTTCGATAGTGAAATTAAAAACAAAAAGCGCATTCCTAGAAATGTAGAAGTTGAATATTTGGGTCAAGAAACAGAAGATTTAGGACAACAAACACAAGATTTCGGACAACTTATAGACCTAGGTCAACAATCAGAAGATTTGAAAGGAGACTTTTATTTAGGGCAACAAACCCAAGATTTGGGACAGCAAACAGAGGATTTACAATCAGGGTCTTTTTATTTAGGACAACAGACTGAAGATTTAGGTCAAAAACAATCACAAGACCTTCACACAGGATTTTACGTGGGTCAAAACACTGAAGATTTGGGACAACAAACAGAAGATCTACATACAGGCTCATTTCACGTAGGACAAGAAACACAGGATTTAAGAAATGGAAAAAAATTCGAAGGACAATCTACAGGAAATTTAGGACTCTCGCAGAACACATATAACGATAGAAATCGAGAATCATCCATTTCAAATAATAATCGGCAACAAACACAATTTGAGCATTCAAGAAACAGAACGCAATCTCGACAAGAATCACAATCTTGGCAAGAATCGCATTCACAAAATCATCACGACACATCTGAAAAGGATAAAATTGAATTAGATCATATTCAATTACTGCAACAAAGTCTCAACAGTCCAGTTTTACCTATATATGGATTGACCAATGACAAAAACAATGCTCAAGATCAAAGTGCAGTACACAGCAATAAACCAGAGAACAGAAATGAGCCAAAAGTATATCATTCTGAATCTCCGACTCAATTCAGGCCTCATTCTTATTCTCAATCTCAATCCAAACCTCAATCTCATTCTCAATCATGGGATTCTCAATCCCAATCTCATTCAGGTTCTCAATCGGGATCTCAATATCATTCACAATCTGGTCAACAACTTATGAATTGGGATGATGCAGGTCAACAGTTAGAATCGACTAATTTGCAATTGCAAGCTCAATCTCATTCCCAGTCCCAATCTCATTCGGGATCCCAATCTCAATATCATTCACAATCCGGTCAACAACTTATGGATTGGGATGATGCTGGACAACAGTTAGAATCGACTCATTTGCAATTGCAAGATAATTCAGGTCACAGGTTGAGCTTTGCTAAAGAAAGTGAAGATTTCGGACAACAGCTCGAGCAAACTGAAGATTTAAAATTGGAACACGAAGGGCAAGTTGTTGAAAAAGTAAACCTTAAGCCGATTATGTATGAAGAAAGAAATCCTAAAATCCAACTGAAACAAGAACCAGTAACAGTCACATCGACGGAGAAGCCTGGATTTTGGAAAAGAGTAGGTAATTCGGCAAACTCATGGTTCGGTTAAATTAATAAAAATGTTTATCAATCAATCTATAATATTTTATATGAAATAGTCTTATTGATACGTTATTTAACTTTAATTTAATAATATGTATGCATATGTATGAAGTGATATTAAAATAAATATTTTTTTATAAAATAAACATGTGTATTGAAATGTAATATAGTACTTGGATAAAATATTACTTACATCAGGTAAAGATTTAAAATAGCGTACGAAGCTTTGTTGCTGTGACGAATCTGAAAGATGTAACTCAATAAAATATACATATCACGAATAAAAATATAAAGTCTTTGAATATATAATGGTTTGGATATGACACATGTTTTTGACGAATAAAGTATTTAAAAAAAATTTTGATCGATCTTATTTGAATTTTTTTACAATTATGATGGAATTATTGCTTAACGAGATGAAAGAAAGATCAAAATAACGTGCTTCGAATCGAAAGCATAAACTTATTGTTTCAATACCACGAGATTAACGAAAAATGTATCATACACGCTAAAATAAATGCAGGTACATTATAAGAGAAGCAGAAAACCGAAAAATATAAATATTACCTAAATTAAGAGCCTGCAAAGGAGTTAAATTCGACATCTTTGCTGATCGACAAAAAGACGCAAAGCGCGCGAAACCACAACTGACAGTAGCAATAATATTGCCGTTTAGGGTCTTATTTGAAGATTTACTAAAGCCAAAACGTCATACGCTTCATATGCATGTATTACACCACGGCGTTGACCTGATATTATAAGTGCTACATTTGAATTTAGAAAAAAGGTTGACCGGTTCTAAGCGCACATGATCCAAGCGCACACGATTCAAGCGCACATGATCAAAGCCTCACGCGTTGCATGCGTTTGCGTCATTTGGGCTAATGTCTGGTCACCCTTGTATCATGTGCACTTACAATTAGATCCGGGAACCAGAAAAAATATATTCATAAAATAACTCTTTAAATGTTACTTAACTTTAAATATAAGAATTACATTTAATAATTATTAATTTATTTTAATTGGAAAAGTTATTTTCCATATTTGATTATTTTTAATTTTTTCAATTACTATTTACTTGAGATTTGAAATATCATTTTTCATGCCTGAATAATGTTTAAAATAATTTATCGATTTGATTGTCTGAAACAGGATTGAATCCAGCTTACTTACATTTAATATTATTAAAGTACAACCTCATGGTGCAAATGTTATCGGCTATAAAAGACAATGTTAAAATAAAAAAGTAGTCCAGGTTGAACAATTAATATAAATTAATAGACATTTTATATTTTGTATTTATTTGGAACACGATTTTAAATAGAACGAATAAATTCAACACATAAATTGGCCATTTTATACGAAGATTTCATCACAAAACCATGATAATAATTCACTTCACAAATGCGATCCTCAGGAACATACTGGTGAATTTCTTCAAAGAGATTACCCGGCATCCATTTATCATTTTTATTATAAAATATTTTGATTTTGTCTGAATTTAAACGTATAGTCTGGGTATCTAAGTCTTTGATTAGATCTAATTCATCGTATGCCATAAAAAAACATTTTACTGCCACAGAAGAAAGAGAATATAGACATTTAACAAGACAATCATCTAATCGTGAGTCAAATCCAATGATATAGTGTAAAAATTTAACATAAATTTTGCAAAACCACAGCGGAGCAATTAAATTAAATATAAAAAATATTATAGTTATTATGGGTATGATGGGTCTGAAAATATTGTTGAATAATACTCCGTTAGGAGTATCAGCAATATTTTGGATCGTAGGAAATAACATTTGAATTGATTTTATTCTATTTCTCACTCTACTGTCTTTCAACATTTCTAAAGCAATCCACGCTCCAATAGAATGACCAATAAGATGTATTTTTGTTGAAGGGGATGTATACTTTTCAATAAATTCCACTTTTTGTAGATACTGTCCTTCTAAATTGAAAAGGTTTTCTCTTCCAGCAATAGGGCCAATTTTTCTCAAGAACGTCGAATTGGTCACTTCAGGTTCTTCATGACCGGCATATCCTAAAAATCGAACGAGTCACAAATAAATAAAAAAAAGGGTTTTTTGACATACATATACCATTACAATCATTATCATTAGTGTTATTTTTGTCCCCATCCATCGCGATTTTTATTTATTTTTCTTGTCCGAAAGTAGATTGTTTCTCGTTGTACCTCTAATTTTGATCTAATTAAGTATCATATTAATTAACAATTTTGCATACAGTTGGGTAGAATAGTTGAAATTTCTGTTTTAAAAACAAATTCCGCGGTAAAAAAATGTACAATTTCGCGAGTTACCTTTCAAATCAACCACCATACTGGCATATTTTTTGTGGTGGTGGCTTTTTTAATATAGATTTGAGAAAGAATGTAAGATAACATTTAAATCATTTAAGTTTTTGATCCTGTCTAAACCGTAGATGAACCTAAAATTATTTCTAATTGACTAACATTAACTGACATGTTTTCGAATGGGATGCAGAGTTGTTTGAGGGGATGGATGCTTGGGTCTTTACCCAAAAAGAATGAATGAATTGCATGATCATTTAGTAATTTTGTTAACTTTAAAAATCTTTGGTAATGGCGAAGGCCGATGGTGTGTGTTATTTTGAGGTCTGAACCATGTAGGGCCAAAGGTCTCGCCTCGTCTGTCAAACTGGTGGTCATTGCGATTTGCAGCGATCACAAAGTCTAGCATATAGACACGCATACCGTTGATCTGAGAGCCTTCTTCGTTGGTAAGTGGTGGATTGGCTCTTATGTTACCTGCCCCTTATTGATACAAGGAGGGCTCTCGTATAAGATACGGCTCAGACCTTCAACATTTGATGTAGAAACCTTGCCCTGCAGTGGATAACTTGACATTGATGATGAATAGTACTTATTTTCAGGGCTATGGAGTCGAAGTCAGAGTCGCGGAGTCACCAAAATCCAATGCATACAAGTTAATACAAGTCTACGCAAAAGTTTTTGTCACTTTCTTTTTTATGTCGAAAAGCTAGATCCGATTGAAATGTCCCCATTTGAGTTCCAATTTAGTAAAGAAGGAGACTCTATTTCAAAATGAATTTTACGATACATTGAAAATAGTTGAAAATATTGACCGATCTTATAATTTTATTGTTAAAATGGCAATACAGCGGTATCCAGAAATCATAGAAGATTCAGCATTGACTGATTTAATTCTGATTTGAGAGCTTCCACGAATACAGATTTAATAGAAGCAATGTTATTTTTAAGAATAAATTCAAATGAATAAAGTTTAAACTGGTTTTAGTTTTATGCCTATAACATGTATAATATGAAAATTTTGGTTATTTGCCGGATTGGTTGTTTGATATTTGATTTAATACACATAAATAAGAGAGGTATAAAAACAACTTGATAAAATAAAACTTTTTTTTAGTCGGAGTCGGAGTCGTGTTGTTGGAAAATTCGGAATTGGACTCGGAGTCAGAGTCGTGTTTTTTTTTTTAAAGACTCCACAGCCCTACTTATTTTTGATCCGAATTCCTGAATGTTACGGAAAAAAAACCTTCTCTGCCCAACCCATTTATGCGTTCAGGCTTTTGACTTATTGTGAGACATGCGGCATTAAATAAATGCGTTTAGTTTTACAGACTGAGAAATGCGGCCTTTGCCCAATCCCCTGCGTTCAGTTTTTTTAAGAGGAAAGTGGAAATAAACATTATAGAATAGTGTAGATTGTGTTTTACACTGAATACAAATCCACAAGATTTAACAACTGGCGATTTGTACATTTCAGTGTGCCGGCCGTGTACCCGTGTACGTCAAAAGTACCAAAAAAAAAAAACACATGAATTAATTGATACATTTAATAAAAGAGAAAGTTAAAATATATAACATATGATAACTAACCGACAATCCAAGTTGGTTTTCTGGTGAGACGATGAAGTCGTTCTAAATAAGGAGAGTACAGGCTGGTGATTCCTGGATTTCCAGGAATGAAGAAAATTATTTCTTCTGGATCTGGCTCTTCTACCCATCGTCCCCAACATTCCACCGCAGTTTCAATTCCGGATATTTTGAGAAAACTCTTATAAGACATTTTAGTAGAAGAAGCGTCAGACTTCGAGCTGCTAATCAGTATTCGTGGCTAACTACATACCTATTTGGCTGCTTGCATTTATATTCGGTGACAAAGTCGTAAAAATAATTATAAAATGTTTAATCTTGAATAATTTATTTCTTTAAGACAGATCGCCACTTCATGACTCGAAAAACAATGATTATCATATTCGTGATAAAAATTTTGATTGTGAAATGAAACTGAATATTTTAATGTACTTTAAAGTAATCGGTAAAGTACGCAGAAAAAAGAAAAAAAAACATATTGCGTATTCAGAGCCGGCTCTAGCCTGTTTCGCGTTCTCGGGCAAAGTTTTTCCTGTTGCTTCCTATCGTTTCGGTGACTATATTTTTTACAACCTCTCCCCCCCCTTTTCATAAAAAATAACAAAAATTGGATTGAGCACTGACAATGAGAGAAAAATCGATCTCCTCCCCCTTTTTTTAAATTTGTAAATAAATTGATTTTTTCTAATTTCTTCAACAATCAATATGTTACCATATTGAAATTTAATAAGCATTTTACTTATCTTCACAGAAAAATATATTGAAATAAAAAAAGGCCATATATTATATAATGCGATTAAGCGTCACTATTTTTTGTAGCATTTTCGACAATTTAAATAAAACGAAAAATCTAATGAATAATTTATTTTTAAATAGAAAATAATTAATTTAACAATTCGTTAGCTAATTGCTTCCTAAATACGTAGTTTTGAGCGTGACTGAATTTATAGCGACCTCTATTAGATTATTCCCCATATAAAAATCGGTGGCTATAATATTCGTCTTCTTCCACCAATCGTTCTTGACCCATTCAGTCAAATTCCTATTGATGGAATCTGCCATTTTTCGTAAATTATTCCTCGGATTGAAAATAATATCGATCGCAGACGGAGTCAGCTGGGCCATTATAGCCCACATGGGATTTCCTTGGGGTATCGTCGGAGGTTGAGGTTGGGACAATATATTTTGGATGTAGGTTTTTAAAGATGCTGGTGTCTGTTTGTCACCCCACATTTGACGAAGACGAGGCCAGAGCCAAGTAGCACCTAAAACAATATGAAAATTATTGAACTGAATAGACTTTTGGATTGTTTAGTCGGGTACCTTTAGTTATTGATTCTTCTGGGTAGCATATGATCAACCTTTTTCCCGTTTCCCAAATGTCTTTCATTCTTGGGCCGTCCAAAAGGTGGATGTTTGCTTTGGAATGAGGAACGCTTACTTCTGCAAAGTCCACGGCGTATTCGTAAAGTTCTCTGAAGATCAAATTGACTAACATTTCGTGGCGTTTTCGTCTGATTTCATCGTCGAAGTAGAAACCAACAGGCAAGCGGTGTATATCTAAAATTATTATCTGTAAAAAATGTTTGTATTTAAATTTGTAATAATTTGAATTTTTTTTCAATATACAATAAATTACCTCTTTTTTAGTAAAATCTATAAATTTTTTAATATCACGAAGTAAAGGAACTAGGGCGGTTATTTTGACTAGATCGTGGTTTATCCAAAACCTGCAAATAACATTAATTTTTTTTAACAATTTTAACACACTATACAATTTATTTTTGTTATGATAATTTTTACCTATCATCTTGGATTGATTTTTCGTCTGAACTAGAAGTTATACCTTCACTTGGTTGATAATAACCGATTCTGAAATCTAAATATCTTATTCCGAATACTAATTGTGTCCAAATGTCATGATCTTGTGTGAAAACGAATCTATGAAAGCCTTCGCCTTTCAATACCGAATCGTCACTGTTGTACGATCCTGAATTATGGGTTCCAGGAATTATTAATTTAGACAAAGGTATACTGCTCATTTGGTTTCTGTCATAAAAATATTATAAAATTATTAGTATTTTTAACTAAACTGACCTTATGTAATGTAAAGGTGCTGTTTTATAATATTAAGAATCGGTACAAAATGTTTCTCGGAACAATACGTGAAAATTTATTATATTTACTTACGCTCTATCGTACATCCATGTCGGTTGTATTTTCAAGCAATTAGTATTTTGCAATATATTATCTTTGAAACTGGCTATCCAAAACGGCAAACAATGTGGTCCTGGAATCACAGAATATTCCGACATCTCTGTCTAAAAATAAATAAATAATTAATATTGAATCAATTAAAATTTGAGTAAATTTCGATGAAAAGTACTAACATCTTTATCCCATCCTCCTGGTAGTTTTGAATATTCTAACGAAACTTCAGTACGAACATAATTCCAAGGATGACTGTCTACATTAACTTTAATTAAAGGTGTAGCTGTTTTGATAACAGTTGGGTCGACTTCGAAAAGTCCCACCTGAAATAAATAAATTATATTAAAAAGGAAAATTCATTTTGGGGACCGCACAGACTGATGCGTTGTTCTGTTATATTTTATGATTATAATTTATACACAATTGCGCATCGGTATATATGGTCCTTTATATAAGTGATCTTCAACCTTTTTGAGTGCGCAGTGCATTTTTTTTTTTACGTATTGATTTTTTCTATACACAAATTCATATTATTCAATAGGGAACAATTAAAAAGAATGAAATTACTTTAATTTAATCAATTCAGCCCTTTTCAAAATTTTTTATATGAAAAATATTTACTCAATAAACATTAAAATTAAAATAAAATTTTTGAAAGGGCCATGCACCGCCGCACACCGGTTGAGAATCACCGCTCAATAAACATCCAAATAGGAAACTTTGTGATGACCCAATCAGGCTTTTCGGCACACCGCAGGTCCCAATTGAGCTCCAATTTACCAGGATGGTCGTTCAGTGCGGAAACAGTGATGTACACAGGAGAGCACAGCGTCCCTATAACAATGGCCCTTTTATAAAAATATTAACAACATAATATAATAGCAATTAACTCGCTGAGTATCAATAGACATGTGTTGAAAAACTAACATGAAATTTAAAATTAGAATAAATCTTAAGTGTTTTTTTTATATTATAGTACAGGTAGTTATCTCAGACGTAAATCAAACAAAAAATAAAATTGATATTGTTATAGTAAAATTTTAATCGGATCTTGGTTTTCGGAGGAAATCGTCACGTGTAAATTGTCGCTGTTGTTTTTGTTGTCTATTTTTGTTTGACAGAGGAAGGGCATTTAAATTGAGGGCCGCGGTCGTTCGACCTCAATGCAAAGCGCGTGCAATTTTCGAATCAATCATAATTTAAAAGTTTATGCAAATTCTTGGTACAATGGACGGGTTGGAAATTAAAATAAGAACAAAGGAAATGTTAGCGAGACTTCGTTGTGGTTGTTTGTATATATGTATTTTTTTTGTATGTTTTGGAATTGATAATGTTACCATGGTATGTTTAAAAAAATGAAAGTTCGTAGGTTTCAAAATAGGAGATAAAGATATTTATGTTATTTTAAAAATAGATTTAATTAAGAATCGTATTGAAAAAAAATCAATTTTAATCAAGAAATTATCATATTTTAATTGTACGTACTCAACTCAACTCAAAAGTATAAGGGATCAGGGATCTTGAAATTTTAACGAATCGAATTATGGTGAAAATAATTATTTTAAAAAATTGAATTCATCCAAAAATTGCTTGACGATGATTATTTTTCACATTTGTTTTAAATCACTAATCAATTTTGTATAATTACTCATATTAATGTTCATTAATTTACAAATAATAAATATTATAAATTCATTTAAAACCTAATCATTTATTTCAATCAACCATTCATACAAGCCGGACATACAATCCAACTTTAAATCCAAAATCAGAAAATTCTATCAAAATATACCACAACACAATTCGATCTCACAATCAGCATCAAAAAACTCACAGAACACCCATTCATTTCCCATTACCAACACTAACCATTTGACACTCCAACATCAACACAACTCGGAAAACCCAAACCTTTCCAACCACACCTTTTACGAAAACTCTCCTCAAATGAAAACACCTGACAGCACTCAACAAAAAAAAACTCACACGACAACTCAACCTCCAAACCAACCTTCACCATCCAAAACCCACTCACTGTGATCAGCAGCTGGTCCACACACCACGAGGGCCGGCATCCAGAAGCACAAGACCAACAACAACCCCAACAGCCCATGGTCCTCGAAAGCCTTCGGACGTGGACAGCCGATGGATGGCGACATAGCCGCGTCCGTCCGTTCACTGTATGGTTATCAGCTTGCGGAGCGAGGAAGCCGTGAATTAGCCGATCCAAGAGGTGGATGACTATTTGTTCGATCGTGTATATGTACGGTGGTGGGTGTGTGTGTGCGTGTGTTTTGGGTGGGTGTGTGGGTGCACGCAGGATGACGCTTGTCCACGCGCAACTGGTTGACGCTCTTGTTCTGGTGGTCAGGTGTTAGCAATTGTCGATGATTGTTGGTTTTTGGTGAAGTGTTGTTTTTTTTATGTTGTGGATTAAAGTTTGAGTTCTTTGTTTAGAGCGAGTTTCAAATTGAATATTTTAAAGTTCAAATTCTACTTTTTAAACTTCAAATTTTACTTTTCAAACTTCAAAATCTATTTTATAAACTTTAAATTCAACTTTTCAAGCTTCAAATTCAATTATGAGAAATTTATTAAAATAAAAAAAAATGTATAGGGTAACGACTCCAGTGATAGACCATGTATTTTTAGTTGACCACTTTTCAAAAAAAAAATGTAAAAATTAGGATTTTTAAAGATAATCTTTCGGAAAAGGTGCGGTAGATAAGCTGTGTATTGATAAGCAGTTTACCTTTCCAATAGATTATCCTTTTTAAAAATTTTAATTTTTATATTTTTGTGAGAGATGGTCAACACTAGTGTCGTTACCCTAATATAGAATAATAAGCGTAAGTTTATTTATTGTAACACAATCCATTCTTCAGTTTGACTTTGATAATTTTATAATCAGTTGGAGATTTTCACAAATTTTTATGTACGAAATTCATTACATTTTTTAAAGAATCGTGGTATCGTGGATGTGTATCTAACGTTTCTTTTATAACGTTTATGAAATCATAAAAAAATTGAAAAATGAAAAAAAAATTGTGATGGTCGAATTTGATAATTGTAAATGTTTACATGATTTTTCTCACGATGATAATAATTGTTATCGTTGATAAAAATATACATAAAAATATCATCATATTGTATTTATAACTTTTAGATCGTTCAAGGTTTTTTGATATTTTTCCATGTCATAGTGATAACGATGAATTTTGTGTACTGAAAAAAACAAAATTTTGACAAATGATCTCAAAAGTTGATGGTGTGCAAACAGCCGTTTATTAAATGGGTCATTTGTTGCTTAACTTTTGTGATTAGTAAAAATAGTTTGATGACGTTAAGATGTTGACATAAGTTTTATGTTGAAAAAGAAATAATTTTATTTATTTCATAATTTAAGCGTGTCTAATTGTACCTGAAATAAAACCAAATACTTTTTTCGGTTTGATTCCCAAATCATAAAAATTCAACATAATATTATTTCGAAGTGAATAATTAAAAAAATAATATTTTATGGTATGATTGTTAAAATTAAGTTCTTGTAAGTATTTTTTTATAACGGAATCGAATACCACTGGTTAACGTAAATGATACTATGTCATGCGATTAATTCAAGTGCATATCCAATTTCAAACGTCAATGATTCTGTGACAATGATTATTTAAATATATACAATTTTTTATTAAGATAATTACGTATTCACGAGCGAGTACATAGTTTTAGAAAAGTCGAGAGATAATTTATTTAAAAAATGTCTTCTTTGTTAATAAAATGAATTACGTTCCAGTATATTTAATTTTAAGTTACGAATATTTTCTTATATAACGTAATATTATATTTTACGATTTTAAAATATTAACATACGATTTAATACCGGAAAAGTGGAATAAATTGAAATTTTATGTAGTAATACTTTCACTCATTAAGCATGACAAATTTAAATCAATTAGTTCATCAATTATCATAGTATTGTCAAAAAATTAACAAAGCAAACTGCAAAATGTCAAAATCAGAGAAACTTAACCTTTTCTCAATACATATTACAAAAAAAAAAATTAACGACTTAACAATTTATTGAACAAAATAAAAACAAAACATAAATAATAAATTGAATCGTTTCAAAAACGAAAATCACAGTCCATAGTTATAAAACGGGCATTTTTCAATACCTCAAATTATATTTTTTTGTAACATTCAGATGGCATACTCTAAACAAAATTAAAAATACATTACAATCGCACTCAAAAACCCGCGAACATTAATCACAATGGCTCATCAATAGGAGAACATCAACTTCCCGAGTTGAGTCTTCTTCAATTGTCCCTTAACACTGTTGTAATAAACAGCCAAATCAATGACGTTGTTGCCCATGAAGAAGTCCGAAGAGACTATGTTGGCCTTTCCATACCATTCGTATTGGAGCCATCTCGTCAGGTTTCTGTTTACAGCATCAGCCATTTTTCTGAGGCTTTTGTCGCTGAAGACCACGTCCATCGGTGTTGGGGTCGTTTGGGCCATCGCTGACCATAAGGATGATGGTCTGCTTACGCTGCTCATCACTTTGTCTAAATATTGCTGAAAACGTATTTAATTTATTTGAGCAAGACTTTTGATCTTTTATAGAACTGCAAAAAATGATAATATACACAGAAAAACGGCAACTTTTGAAATGCTCAGTAAAAATATTGACCAAAATTGAACTAACAATAAGTACTGATTTTCTAATTTTTGATTTTCTGATTGCCTAAGTATATCATAAAATTGACATTTTTCGAAAATTACGTCTTGTAAATGGTATTATCTTCAATGAGTGCATTTTTCAAGTCTGCTATTGAGATTTTTCATTTCTCACTGTGATATATCAATTGAAATGATATCTCAATATCCAGGTAGACAATGAGATAGTGTGAAATTTCCTCATACTAACAATAAGTAATCGAGCCTTACTTTTTCGTAAATGAAGATCGGATCACAATACGGATCGATATTTTAAGATGTTGCAATCTTATCGTGGCAATTTTAAAGATTTTTTCATAATTTCAAAAAAATTGGATTCAACAAGATGTATTGTACGCTACAAAGTAATCATCGACAGTTATGCGAGAATTATTCGGTAATAAAATCATTTTCAGATTCAGTGTCATTCCCTAACATATAAGACGTACGTTTGCGATGTTTTATGGGACTATCTGAAAAATAGGATCTTGATGAATTAATTAAGGATATTGGATGAATTGAAATAAAAAATCAAGATGAAATTCATGGTATCCTAGCTGATATATTTCAGTGTGCAATGAGAAACTTCAAAGGCATATTGGAAGAAATTTTTTTTATTAAAGTTTTAAAGCCCTGCATGATACTGGAAGAAATGAAGGAAGAATGCACTCGTCAAAGAGAATGTCATCGACAGGACGTAATTTAAAAAAATTGTCAATTTGGCTTTTTGTTTCATAAGTTGTTTGATTTTTATCAATAAGTTTCTTTTATATTTTTACTGAGCATTTCTAAAGTTCCCATTTTTGTGTCATTCTATATGAAGATTTTGATTTTAAAGTTTATTTTGAATAATTTAAATTTAATTGAAGGTTTTAATTGTTATAAAAAGAAAATTGATGAAATCTCAAAATTATTTAGAAAGTCGTAACGGAACATAAAAAAAATCCAAGAATTTCTTCAATCGGTAAAAATATTGTCGCTACATTTAAACATCTCTGTGCTTTATCTAAAAGAAATTCGATTAACGAAATACAATAATTACCTTCAACTCGTACGGGTCGTTAGTGTTGCCCCACATATGCGAGACAGCCGGCCATAACCATTTATTTTCTGAAACGAAAATGCAATTGCGTCGGTTATTTTTCAAAAGTCACCGTTAAGAAACCGAAAATGAATACGCATTTTCACACGTATACGTCATGTTGCAACGATAATTGCACACATTTTTTGAAATCTTCATCGATAATTTATTTCACAAATATCATTGCGAAGACATTTTTTTTTTAATTATCTGAGAATTTTTCGCTTGATCATTAAATGCATTTTATCGCTTGAAGTTTCATCGACTTGTACAATACCGTTATAAAAAAATTCAAGCATGATTTTTAATAAAAAATCTTGTCTTGAAATCAGATTGAGTTAAGTAATTTTTGGGTATTATGCAAAATTCGATAAAATTGCATTGAAAAATTTTTTTCATACTGCCAAAAATTATATAATACTAATAAAATTATAATAATTTCTAATTTCAATTCTCACGTTGGATAACGCGATTTTCTGGATATCCGATGATCAATTTCCTTCCGGTGTTCCAAATATCGGAAACTTTTGGACCCTGAAGAACTTCGACACTGTTCATTAAAGCTTCATAGTCCACTATATATTCTGAAAACATTTTCACCAAAGTTTCTATCAACAAATTATGTCTGCTGGCAATCAAAGTGTTGTCTGATTCATAAAAACCGGCAGGCAATTGATGAATGTCTAATATAACTATCTGAAATGATTATTTGATTAAAAAAAATAATAAGTTAAAATAATATGTATGAATAATACTAAAATGACCTCGTCTTTAGTTATCTGTAAAAATCGTTTGATATCTTCTAAAATTGGTATCAACGGTCTCACTTTTACCATACCGTGACTCAACCACAATCTAAAAATTCGTATGTTTATTTTTTTATCGGAAAATTTTGTAATGTATTGAATCATAGTTACTTTTCAGATCCTAAAGTTTGATATGATATTCTGAAATCTAAATATCTTACGCCGAATGCTAATTGGGTATAAATATCCATTCCTTGGCAAAGTGTGAATCTTTCAATCAAATTTGATCTAAATAACTGGAACATTGATTGAAATTGGTATGATCCTGCATTGTGTGTTCCAGGAATAATTATATGAGAAAATTTCATATCAGCTATATCATTTCTGAAAGTAAATAAAAATAAATAATTTATATTATAAAAAAAAAAAAAAAATGTTCATACTTAATATCTCCCATCCATGTTGGTTGCAATTTCAAACAATTACTTTTTAATAATTGATTGTCTTTGAATCCAGCTATCCAAAATGGTAAACAAATCGCATTTGATGATTTAGAAGGAAAGGCTTTTTTAGTAGTGCGATATTTCAACAACTTAAAAAATAATAAAATATTTATTTAAATTTGATTCCATAAAATAAATCAACATTTATTTACCTTATTGAATCGACCTTTCTTCAAAAAAATTTGTCCTAACGGTATATCAGTCACATGAAAACCCCATTTGTGATCCTTAATAAAAATAGCAGTCAACGGAATCGAATCGTTCGAAATCGTCGGATCACTTTTATATAAAGCTATCTGAAAATCAACAACACTCGCAGCATAAACAAACAAATCACCCAGTAGTAAAACATCGAAAAATTAACGAAATTCAAATTTTACACAATTGCACGTACATTAAACACGAATTGCGCAACCCGTGAAACGGCAACGCGCACACGAATAGACCACGTAACACTTTTTTACGACCGACAACGTGAAACCATCGAGCAGGGCCCATCGGAAGTGGTTCTGAACTACAATATTATAATTTTTGCACGAAACGACAATAGACATTATGCGAAAAGCGCAATCGTTATTGTGCCGCGGAGAAAACGGCCGTTGCGCAACGGAACGCCAATTGCCCGTCCGACCGGTGATCCTCTTCTTGTCATTCAAATGAGATCGTTTCAAGGTCGAGTCAGGTATTCTTTTTAATGTCGCCAAACTGTTGAGTGGTTTTGCTTATGGTATGTGTGTAGTGGGACCTCGATTATCCGGACAGAGATGGTCCGATTTTGGGTGTGCATAATTATGTATTTTATAGTATTTTTTAATCGGGCTTACGGTGTATTTATTTTTATTATTTTTGGCTTTTTGATAACGGAAAAAATTGTAAATATAACATAAAATTGCCATCGTTGTGTATTCATCGGTTTCTATGATAATAATTTATTAAGTCATAATTTTTAACACCGTTTGTGAGAATTTTTTTAACTCAAAAGTTTTTTATAGGACTGAACGGGGATTGAGATGGTTCGATTTTGGGTGTGCGTAATTATGCATTTTTGAGTATTTTTTTATCGGGTTTAGGGTGTGTTTATTTTTACCATTTTTGGTTATTTGATACTGGCAAAATTTGTGAATATAACATGAAATTTCCATGGTTGTGTATTCATCGGTTTCTAAGATAATAATTAATTAAGTCAATATTTTTAACACCATTCATGAGAATTTTTTTTAACTCCATGTTTTTTATTTATTATTTTATTTTGTATAAAACAATTGTTTTTGAAAATAAATTATGTTACTATTACTTTATAAGCTGTAAAGACTATTTCAAAAATAAAATTCATGTCAGGATTAAGATTGATCCAGGGCTTTGGAACGAATTGGGAGTGGGAATACGGAGAAGGTAGAGCAACAGGTTTTTACCCGGAGCAGAAGTGGAGCTAGAGCACAGAAAATTATAATGTTCTATTGCTCCGACTCTACATGTAAAATTGAAAAAAAAATATTTAAAATTTTGAAAAAAAAATCAAATTTTGACCAAAAATTTGACATTAAGCTAATTTTTAATTTAATTTTTAAATTATAATTAGATTGTATTGATTTTATCACTATTTTTATCCCACTTCATAGTGATATAGTTATATTATTCGTATATTTTAATAACTAATTAAATTTAATCGGAGCATGGAGCGGAGTATGGAGCGGAGTCGAAGCAAGTTCTTTGATGCTAGAGCGGAGCATAGTCAAGTTTGTTATGAGTCAGTATAATTTTGTTACATACTCATAAAAATTTGGACGCGTATTATTTAAAAAAAATTGTACAATCTTCCATTTAAAATAAATAAATAATTATTTTGATCAATCCAGATAATCAGTATCCGGATAATAGAGGTTCTACTGTATGTTTAAATATACTATGTCCGATGGCGACTTGGCGCAATGATGGTTTTGTCACGTGCGATGATTACTCGTTTACATGTCATAATGCCGTTTGTATTTGGGTATACGGCGCTTTCTCGGCTTTTCGAGGTTCACGTTTGGTGGTTTGAATGTTAAGGATGTCGTAGTTTTGTCGCAAGAGCGTCTATCGAAAGGGATAGTCGGTGATCCGATGATGGTTCATGAGGAAATTGGTGAAAGTCGGTTGATGGTCTGTCGAGCTTGATGCTGATTATTTTGTTTTAAGTATTAAAATTGTTTTATAATAAATATGACCTAGTAATATAATTAGATGCATGTGAAGTGCATTTTACCTTCATTACGTAAAGATTTCCGGTTACATAAAACACGCACATAAATTTTGAAGTTAACGCGCAAATTTAAATCGATTAATATGTATTTCTTTTTATAAAATTTTATTTAAAATTAAATTTAAATCAATAAACGAAATGTTTATAAATTTATTATTATAATTTTACACGTCTACAAAACTTTCGACTCACGTTTCAAATGAACAATTTTCAAAACGTGCTGAAACGTTTTCGAAATTGATGGACAAATTTGTACTGTATAAAATCGTTGCGTCAAAGCTACATAACAATCGCTAGTGAAAGCGTTAAGGGATTTTTTCTTATCGAGGATAACGGAAACCAGTTCACCTGGAGAAAGTGAATTGAAAGGGAAGTATAATGATGAGATGAATCCTTTATACATTAAACGAATGAGAATGTAAGTAAATTCTTTTAGGAAAAAAATCGATCAATTTGATTAGGGACTATTAAATGAAATCACGCAAAAAAACAAATATATTAATTAAAATTACCTGATTTGGTATTTGGGAATCAGGTGTATTTGAACATTGACTTAAATCCCAATTCAGTTCAATCAAATTTTCTTTATCTGGATTTCTGAAAGGCCAGTCTTCTAAAGCGCTTATTGTTAAAAATACTGATCCACACTCTGATGGTGGAGGCACTAAAACAAAAATATTTATTTTTAATGTTTAATCAACACAGTTATTATCAGTCACTTGAAATATAATAGTATAATAGCTGTGAGTAATAAAGAGAAAACTACCGAAATTCAAAAGTAGATTATTAACTTACACACATCGTGATATTTGAAGACGATAAACATTTCAAGTGCTCTTATTTATCATCAACATCTTAACTTTGTTGTTAATAAAATTTTACATTTCTTATCATTGGGAGTATCTTGAATTGTTTATCAACAAAATTATAATTATTTCAGACATTTTAATGTCCAATTTAGATAATAAAATGACTCATGTTTATTTGTATTTGATATGTTAAAATGTACAAAGAATCGAATATATGAATCATTTTAATATAAAAGAGCAACGATCTTTATATCAAAGCGCATTCTGCTAAAATCAAGCAATTTTTTTACATCTTTAAAATTCAAAACACCAAAAATTGCTTCATTAAACGACATCAAAACAAAACGCGAAACAGATCGGAGAAAGTAAAACATCAACGTACGATATACTTATGCAAATTCGGAATATGCTCTTATAATTTATTTTCGTTACTCGGCCAATTGACATCGTTTTTGTTTATTTTTCGGCGAAAAGATGACACAATCCATATAAAAATACGAATTTTTTACCCAATATATATTATTTAAAAAGGAAATGTTATCGAAAACCGCGTAAGTAGCTCGTTGTGCAATGGATGAAATTATTGCACGTAACATTACACAGCCATAAAATTGTTTGAACAGTTAAATTTACGATAAAATTGCACGAACATACTATAAAAATCAGCGATGAAATAATACAATAACAAAAATGATATAAATTTTAAGCAACTACTTATTACAAATAATTTACTTATCTTTAATTGAAACTATCTACGATGTGCGTTTTACATAATCACTCAGTTCTTTAATCTTCACAATTAAAATAATTAACTTTGTGAAGTTCCAAATTTGACGATTAAATGTTTTTTTTTGGGTCTTCCGGTGCAATTAGGGTAATTGTTTTGGTGTTCAATTGATACGATGGAATAACCTGCAAATTTTCGGTATTCGCAATTATTATCGAGCGTACTATTGATCTCATTCGAATTAATGGGAAAATAATAATTCGAAGTCGACAAAAGAAAGATGGTGGCTCGTCGTTTTTCCCGCGCTTTGTTCGAAATTGCGTTTACCGTTTTGCAGACACATATACACACTTTTCCGTATTAGATCGATCGTTATGGTGTAATTTTATAGCGATTAGTTCTTAACGAGTTCTTCTCATCGAATTATTTATTAAATATATGATTTAAATAGTGAGAAATTGCGTGGATTCTGTGGGAAATTTAATTTGTTTATATCATAATTTTTTTTTCTTAATTGAAGTGTGACAAAATCGTTTATGTGAACAAAGAATTCATTGTTCATAAATTGGATTAAATTGGTATTGATAAAAATACAAAATGAGTGTAGATTTTCCAAAATATAATACATAGATATCAACATCGATAATAACATGAAAACAAAACAAAATTGTGATTAAATCAATAATTTTGTTATTAACTATAAGTGATTAATATAAATAACTATATAAAACAATGGAAAAATATTCGACATCTTACTGACGTAAATAATTTATCAAAGCAAACTGTGTATATAAAACATTCCATTTAATTTCATATAATAATACTAATCAAAATTATATATACATATATCTTATTTTTCTTTAGTTTTTCATATACAGTGGAAATTGTTAAACATGAAAACGTTGATTGGTCTTTATAAGACCAATCAAAATATTTGTATAACATAAAGTTCTTTGAATACGAGAAACTATTTTAAGTCCCTTCAATTTTACGTTAAACATTTTCTACTGAACTTACGTATATTTAAATCTACACAGATTAAAAAATATATACATAAACAAACTTTTACGTCAATAACAAATTGATCAGTTAATAACAAAAATCAATTGAAAAAATTAAAAATAAAATCCGTCCAAAACTCAAAAAAATAAAACCCCACCCACCCAAAAACTGACCAAAACCCTCCCCAACCCCAAAGACCGACCTTCCCCAGACACCAAACCCGAAAAAAAACTCACAATAAATCGCCAGGGTCGAATGAAGCACGAAAGCGCCCAAGAGCAGCACGGCGCCGCGCTTCGCAGCCATCGCCTCGGCCGTCGAGCTACATCTGACCCGCGGAGGCCTCGTCGCTCATCTGGAAGCCGTTATCTTCGGCCGGTGAGCAGCCGAAGACTGCTTCTTGCCCAGCGAAGCAGCCGGCTGCTGATGGTGATGGCCCGTTGGCTGCGACCGGGTACTGCGGTTTCGTAACGGTCAAGGCCGGGCGGAAAAAGCGAATTTCGCCAGATGACCCAGTAATCTTGGGTCTCTTTTTCGGGTTTGCGTTGTGCAATGTGGCGGTCTTGTGATGAAAGTACAGTTGGCTCCTGGTTGTTTGGTGTCGGTTATTGTTGAGGTTCGAATTCAACTTTTGTTCCTTTGAATTCAATCTTTTAATAGCCGTGAGTTGATATATTGGTTTTTGTAGAATCGTCGAAAATGACTTCATTCGATATGTCGGCTTTTCGAAATATCATATACCCCAATCCCCTGATTTACGTGGTACTCGGTTTACGCGATTTCATTTTAACTTTGTCAAGCAAATATTTTTTTATTAATTGATTAATTACAATATTGCATAATGACATCTATTTAATTATTTAATAATTGTCCACAATACGAAGAGATCTTATGAAATTTATCCAAATTTTCTTTGAACCAATTATTATTTTAAGTAATAATTCATATTATAATATATACATATGTACATCCATGCATATGGATATGCCAAATAAAAAAATATATATGAAAACTTTTATTTTGTTTTTTATTTAATTTTATCATATTTTTAATCTTATTTTAATTTAACTTCATTTTTTGTCAGATTTTTTTAACACGATTTTCTGAACCAATCTTCCCATTTAGTATAAACTTTATGTCTTAATTTACGCGTTTTTTGCCTTGGAGCCTATCTCATGTTTTTGTATGGGTACATACACTTTTTTCACGCGATTTCAATTTACGCGGGTTTTTGTGGAACGTATCTACTGCGTAAATCGTGGTGTATTTCGTTATTTTAAAAATATTTTGAGCAAAAAATAGAATATTCTCAATAATCAGATATTTTTGGCATCATCGAAAATACGTAGGGGATTAAAAGGTCTAAACTTCAAATTCGATTTTTTAGCCCTTGAACTGGTATTCACGAAATATTTGATCTTTACCTGTACGCCGGCAATTCTTGAAAAACTCAAGACCATCGATTTTTTATTTTTAAATCTGTTTGTTTATATTATATGTAGATCCCATTGATGAAATAGTTTGTATATTTTAAGAGAAATCTTTGCGACTCACTTGTGAGTCGTTGGTGTACAAAGGTTAACATCATATTCAACCTTTTAAACTTCAAATTCAAAAACTATTACAGTTATTCCAAACCACCCCTAAATTGATTTCCCCATATATATTTTTTATGAAATCACAAAAAAAAATTGACCGATTAAGAAAATAAATTTGCGATGTCGATTTTGAAGCTGAAAAAGTTTTGTTTGAAGTGTAAAAACTGTGTTGAGACTGTTGTCATAGTAATGAATGAAATATCTTATTGATTAGCAATGGTTTAACAATGGTTGAATTAGAATTTGAAGTTTAAAAGTTGAATTTGAATTATAAAAACTGTAAATTTTGAAGACAAACCGTTTTTTTTAAAATAAGAAATCGCTTTATTTTGAATGATATGAAGATATTGGTTTAGTATCCATAAGTACGTTTTTGCACTCTTATATCACCGTCGTGTTTATCCTTAATTGTTGAGCTGAATAGTAGATGGTTGTAATTGTTTATTGTTGATCTGAAATGGTTTTTAGTATTCCATGAGAGTTATATTTGTTTTATAAGTGTATAATGAGCACACGTGATAAGGAGAATTATCCAAGTTTCTAATGGGGAAGGCCTTGTTTTTTATTGGATGTAATTTAGGTTGTATGATGACACATTGTATATATTTGTAATTTTTAATTAAAAGTAGAGTTCGTGTCTTATTTTTGGATCGTTATCACGTGCTATTTACATAACTTCCATTGTAGGCATTTCTGATATTTTTGTGAGTTTGGAAGTTTTACTGTCAAATAACTGAATAAGCTACTGCCAAATAGTTGAATATTGTAATCATTATTTTTCATAAGATTTCTGATCATATGGAACAAGTTCATTCTTGATTATAATACTCATTTTTTATATTACTTAACAGTTACTTTTATTGAAATCATTAACATCACGATAATTATACATATGTATGTAGTCGATATAACATCAAGGATTCTTATCATCAGAAGTTTCGGATTTTTTTTTTAATATTATATTGTTGAAGAATTTAATCAATAATATGATTACATCATATTCATCTCCTGACCACAATATTTGTCACTTCACTTCAATAAGAACCGTTAAATCGGAAAATACCAAACAAAATATGAATATATTTACGAATACGAGTTATTTTTCACATTGACACAATTTTTGAAAAACTCCGAATCCATATTATATGGAGTTTACTGTATTGTTTATAATTCGAGCACGTACATATATGTACATAGATTAACATCATTAAAATGTGTACCTTTGAAACATATTGAAAAAATATACAAACAAGACTTAATTTGCAATAAAACTTCTGAAGTATTAACAATTTTTTTCATTCGAAATTTAACGAGTTAATGCAATATTCGCAAATTGCACATTTGAATACAATCGATATTTTTTATTGAAAATTGCACCATACATACCATCAATCATTTATTTTGGATTCCAAAAAGAGTAATGTTGCATTAAACACGATTGTAACAGATCTTGTGGGCTCAATTGTCGTCTCGTGTTCTTTTCGAAAGTGGTACAAGCCCATTTTGTGCGTGATTGTCTCATTTGTATATAATTTTCGTAATACGTCCTAATTCGTTGTATTCTCATTAGATGGATAATTTGTATTTCCCACAAATTATATTGAATCGTTTAGTTCTAATGTCTTTTTTTCGATTTTTTTTTTAGTTTCAAAATTAATTTTAATTATTATTATAGTTATTAAAATTATCAAATCAATATCAAGCTACAATGTCAAAGTTTAAATATGCAATAATTGTTATCGTATCATTTGTTATGATTTCTGAATATTTCGTAGAAAGATAAGCTATATATGTATATGTTTTATTTTTATTAATATTCAAAATATCGTGATTATCGGATTTTTGCACACATTAATTTATTTTAATAACTAAAAATTTTCAAAATTTCTAAGAAACATGGCGAATGTTAAACATTTTTATTGTATCGAGTCAGCGGAATGGAAGTTATCAAGATCTGCAACTTTCTACGATGTTATAATAATGTGAATAAGGAAACCAACTTTTGCATCGGTGCATCTTTTTGCATGCAGCGAAAGTGCAATAAGAACGTACCATTCAATTTTATAACCATTAGCAATAACTCAATCAAAGAAATCTAATTTTAAAATAATCAATTTGCTATTAAGAATAAGTGAAACCTTTCGTATTAGTCATGCATTTACTTTTGTACAACATTGACTCATTTAGTCTTTATCAAAACTCTAATTGTTAATCTCGAGTTGAACGAGTAGTTTAGCTTACTAATATAATACAATACGATATGCAATGTGATTAAATCGAGCGGTTATTTTGTTGATTTTTACGATACAATACAATACAATCATTTGATTTTTTAAGTTTTGATTTCAGTATCTAAAATTATGTAAGACTCCTTATATAAACCAATGAATTTTGTGACTGAAATTATATTTACATGATACTTGATTGGATTAAGTTTCAATAAAAAGCGTGCACGTTTAAAATTTTAAATGTGCACTTTTTTAGTAATTCAACGTCCCCCTTAATTAAACAGTAAGTTAAATATTATTAATTATATACTTTCGTTTAAACTATGTGTATATATATATTTTTTCATTTTTAACTGTCAGTTAAAATTTCAAATACACATAAACTATTTTTAGTTTATTTTTTGTTTTAATTTTCAATGTATGTACTTCTTTTCTTCCATACGTTTTTAAAATTTTAAATTGTAGTTTTGATTGCTTATTTTCAAGCAAAATTTTGATTGAATTCTAAATTAAAATATCAAATATTTCACAAATTTTATCAAAAATAAATTGAATTTCTTTACTTCAAAAATTTTTTACTGACATCTATTCATAATTTTTCTAAGCATTATTAATTTTCCAATATACAAAACACTTTTACACAAAAACTTTTGTAAACTGAAATTTGAGAAATAATCGTTAGTTTTCGAAAATGCTGATATTGATATTCAAAAGTATTTCTTTTTTAATAGTTGTTTTTATATTTTAAATAAGAAATGAAAGAAAATTTGATTGCATTTTCATGACATTTTGTAAACAGGTCAAATTTTATCTGGAGGATCCCAATTTACATAAGCAACAACATGGCAGCACCTATTGAATATAATTTCTCTTCAGCTACTAATACAAGCGATACATATTTTTTAATAATTATTATTTAAATATATTTTGTTCACAAGTATGGTGGTAGAAGCTGGAGCTATATTCGGATCGTATTTTTCTTGAATTTTAAATTGACAAAATAATTGAATCCTTTGGTTTTTTCCAAGGATCATTTTTTTGTCATGAATTAAGGATTTCTGAAACTTTTGATTTTCTTATCAATACGTCCCACGTTGGCATTGCCTGGAATGGTCTATGTCACTTCTTGGGATTTTGAAATTTTTCTCCTTTAACGATGGGACAATTTTCAGAAAATTTGGCATGTATGTTTTTTGGAGTATCGCCTTTACAATGTTCTGAGAATATTATCCCGCATTTATATAATAGTATAATATATGTTATGTTTTTTGAGACGATGTCATCTGAAGCAAATGTCGAGACCAACGTAATTGTAAGTCTTTCGACTTCGTTTATAGATGTATTCTAATTACGTTTGAAATTAAACTTATAATGATGTACAACGATAATAAACTTAGCTAATGCTACAGCACAAAAAATCCGACTGTAAATTTTTTTAATAGTAAGAATTAATAGTTAAACTCAAGTAATAAGATTATTTTGTATAATAATTGATGGTTCTAGATAAAAGAAATTTGAAGAAAATATTAGATAAAAAAAGTATTTTAGTGTAAGCAGTGCTTACACTAAATTATCAGAGTGCAAGCACTCTGATAATTTTATTTCAAATAATCTATTCGCGATTAAGATTGTGTATGGTATAATATAATATAATCTTTTTTAATACTCGTGCATTCAATTTTGTATAGCATCAACAATAAATTAATTTATTTTTATGAAAATTTAATATTCTATAATATTCAACAAGGTTAATTTCCACGAATATTCTTATCAATTTTTTATACATACAGTGTCGACTGCTACACACATGGTAAGTAAAATATACGGTAATTTGGGGCGTAGCCTAAAAGGATACCAAAATGATTTTTTATCAATAAAAAAATCTACGTTTTATTTTAAAATGGAAGTTGGAACAACTTTTAAGAATTGTGGTGTTGTCATATTTCATTCTTTCTTTGCATTCAAATAAAATCGCAATGATCATCTTTATAGTCTCCCTAAGATCCTAAGGACTCTAGAACCCTAGTGTCTCCCAAAATTATATTATATGATAATGATAACTAGTGTGTTGGTCTGATCTTACTAGACCTCCGGCAAGAGTATGTTCTTGTTACATTCAGTGCCGGTTTTACTATTAATAAGGGAAAAGTAGAGTGCCGAGACTGTCGAGATACTGAAGGCAGCCTAAATGTTAGTTAAAATATAATAAATTTAAATTTTTTATCATATATCTTTAAGACGTACAACAAATTGAAATAATAAAAAAAAGGTAAGGGTACTGAATAGAAAGTTGTATCGGGGCGTCGGGACCCCTAAATCCGACACTGAAGATACATACCTATCATATGTGTAGTGAATTTTGATTACAGTATCTAAAATGATATAAAATTCAGTATGTATATAAATGAGATAATTTATAGAATTAAGCTATATTCGTAGTAATACTTGACCGGGTTAAGTTTAGATGAATAGTGTGCACGTTTAAAATTTTAAATGTGTACTCTTTCGTTTATACAACGTCTTCTTTAATTACACAGTAAGTCAAATATTCATATCATCATCAATATCAACCGTACAATGTCCTCTTCAGGACAAGGTCCTTTCAACTAGCATTGAAGGCCTGGGCGGTATCTTATTACATAAGTTCATCTACCCGATTCTTGGTTCGAATTATAAATAAAACATTCTAATATTATTCTCGTATTTATTTTGCAAAATAATTTTTTTTGAAAGCACAACTCTTTGTATTTTTTGTATATCTCATATTCTAAAAAAGGTATACTAAATTTCTAATATTTGTCACTATAGTATATGTATTATATTAGCATACACGAGTAGTCACAATTAATTTAATTGTAGTTCTTTTCCAATTATTTCGCTAATAATCAGAAATCGTAGATAAACCCAAATGCATCATGATCTTTTTTTTGATTCCGTTACAGTTGATTATTCTCAAGTTAAAAAAACAAAGTTCACAATTTCCACAAATGATAACATGCCCGCTCTTACCAAATATAATTTCTCTTCTGTCATTAATGCAAACGATACATTTATTTTTATAAATTTCATTTAAATATGTTATGTTCACAGGTATGGCGGCAGAACCTGGATCTATATTTCGATATAGAATATTTCGATATTTCTTGAACTTCAAATCGACCATGTAATTGAATCACTTGATAACTCTCACATATTTGCAAGGATCGTTCCTTTCTTGCCATGAATCACAAAACAACGAGTCTTGTCACTTTTTCTTATATTCCGAGAATTATCCCACATTTATGGAATTCGACGTGATGGTTTGATCGTTTTAACGAAGAAGGACGATAACATCTAATTGTAAAGTGCATATCGAGGCCAATAATTGTAGAAACTCTCGATTTCACTGATAATTCCATTGATGATCCATCCTGATTTTGAATTTTGAAACTCCGTAATGTTTATTGTCACTTTGTAATGTTATATTGTTTATTTTTTTAATAAAGTAAAAAACCTAATATTAAACAATTTTTTTGAAATAAATTGTCGAGGTTCGACAAAATATTAGTAGATAAATAATTATTTCAATGACAGCGGCAGTAACTTCGGCTGATAGAAGTTTTAGCAAACTAAAAAATGTAAAAAATTATTTGAGATCGACTAGCAGTCTTCAAATTTAAATACAGTGGAAAACATTGAACAGGAAACTGAAAGGACCGAAATATTTTTACGTGTTAAAAGAATTTTACGTTAAACTTCATAATATATGTATGTTACGTTCATGGTATTTCGTCAAGACCGCAGTATTATTTCTGGTTAACCGATTTTTCGCGTTTGGCATTTTTGCGTCAAACGATGTCCATTGTAACATATATTATTATAAGAATGTGAATTAGCAAGTAAAAACACACATTTTGCATATTTAAAATTTGATATGGAGTATCTAATAAAGATAGTATCTTATCGCTTGAGCTCGCCACTAGAGCTCCTAAATATTCATCGAGTTCAACTATTCAAATATAAGAATAAATAAAGTTTAAGAAATCGGCATTTAATGAATGTATTTGATTTTTTTTAAATAAGGGGGTGGGAGGGAAAATAGCGTTTTTGCCCCTGGGTGTTAATTATGTTATACATAATAGCTAGTGCACTGTGTCAAGGATTTTTGTTCTAAATTTTTATTAAATTTTAGTTTCGGTTGTGCCTTTGCATACCTTTTATTAAATTATATCATATAGGTATTATAGTTATAATAAATTATTCATTTTACCGAAAATTAATTATAAATTTTATTATGAAATAAAAAAATATATCGACATCTATTTATAGTATATCAAAGTATTACTAATTTTCCATTAACAAACTGTGTATGATTCAGGTATTCCTCGACTTACGACCGAGATACGTTCCTGAACCTCGGTCGTAAGTCGAATCCGTCGTAACTCGAGGAATTTTTTTTTTTTAATATATGTATATATTTTTTTCGGTAGTTTTACTTACTTTTATTAATACAATAATTCAAATGAATACATATTTAAATTGAAAAAAAAATTAAGCATCTACAATTACATCATCCGTACTTTTATTAAGGAATATAATTATTTTTTCAAAAACTTTATTATTTTTTTCAAATTTATTTTTATAAAACAATAAATTTGAACACTAATCAACACGAAATTGAGAAAATAAACATCCAAAAACAATAATGAACAGTTAAAATGACCCTATGGAGTTGGCTGCCTTCGTGCAACTGATTGTGAGTGACGAATCTCGAAGGAATGATAAGTCATAACTCATAACAACCTTCGCGGCCGAATTTATTTTCAAGTTTGTGTCGCTTCCGGCCGCCGTTGATTTTAGGCGTTGTTCGGATTTCATACTCGCGAGTATGAAATGAAAAAAATCGTATTTCAACCTTTTCAAAAAAAATTCAAAAAAATTATTCAGCGAGTATAAGATCTTAACTCATTATTTAAAAAAAATAGTCATTCAAATTTTAAAATTAGTGATAATCTTTAATTTTAATTATTTGAGTATATTCATTAAAAACTTACTATTTTAAAATCACCTACAAAAGCTACTAGGGAATTTATTCGAAGTTTTATTTATCAAAATATAATTATCGGGATTCAAATCGTATTTTAATGGCGGCTATTTCGAAATGATGATTATGAAAGAGTCACTATGAAAATTAACACTTGATCAAAAATCAGATAAGATTTTCTTTTAATACAAATTAATTAATTACTATAAGAATCAAATAGATTTAATGAGTTATGTGCTATGAAAAATATTATGTTATAAACGAAACAAATAATAATAAATTGAACGTAATCTTAGGCCAATATAAGAAATTAAAATGTCGTCGCATATAGTGTGACATACGACCGGTACGCCAAACAAGCAATGTCGCACCAGCGGCGACGTTCGGTCGCAAAGCGTTAATTTTTCGAACTAGTGCAATGTTTCATTTCTTCGAAAAGAGAATTTCTCCATATTCATTTATCACACGTGCTTGAGATTCATCAATAAATTAAAAAAAAACAATTAATTAAAAAAATTTATTATTTTTATTTCGGTCGTAAGTGCGAACCGTCGTAAGTCGAGGACTTTTGAAAAATGTAAGTAAGAAAAACATTGGTTAAATTTAAAAACATGTAGTAATATTGATTAATAACGTAATATTTAATTTTGTTTTAACACACTGAATAAGAAATAAAAGAAAAACTGATGAAATAAAAAATTTATTTATAAAAGTTAAGAACGGAAAAATTTGATCGCATTTTCATATGGCATTTTGCAAACAGGGCAAATTTTATTCGCAGGTTGGCAATTTCCACAAATGACAACATGGCCGCACTTATCGAATATAATTTCTCTTCCGTTACTAAGGCAAGTGATACATTTATTTTTATACTTCTCATCTAAATAATCTCTGTTCACAGGTATGACGGCTGGAGCTGGATCTATATTTGGATCGTGATTCTTCTTGAACTTCAAATTGACAATGTAATTGAATCCTTTGATAACTCTCACATATTCGCAATATGGAAACATGTCGGCGTGCTTTTCCCAAGGATCGTCCCCTTCTTGCCACGAATCAAGGATTCCAGAACAAAAGAAACAACGCGTTTCGTCGCCACTCTCCATATAATAGAATCCTGCTTCTGCCAAAGGTAATACTAAATTGCCCAAAACCTTTGGCCATATGTAGAAACTTTTGAGCCTCTCGTCGATTCGTCCCATATTGGAATTGTATGGAATAGCTTGTGGCGTTTCTTCGGGATCTTGCAATTGTTCTCCTTTGACGATGGGACAGTTTTCAGAAAATTTGGCATGTTCGTCTTTTGGTTGATCACCTTCTGACCATGTTCCGAGAATTATTCCACATTTATAGCATTCGACATTGTCGCCTTGACCGAAGTAAAAGAATCCACTGTCGGCTAGGTCTTCTTTGGTGACATTTTTTGTTTTGATAGCTTGTAATGAAAAAAGACGATTCCATCTGAAGTGCATGTCGAGACCGACATAGTTGTAGAAATCTTTCGATCTAACTGATAAATTCATTATAGTTTCATCTGAAATCAAAATAATACATTAAACGTTTGCGTTTGCATAAGCATCAATTGAGGATTTTTTTAAATTGTTAATATGTTAATGTTTATTATGTAAAAATAATTAAGAAAATAAAAGATTTTTTGATTCGGTGATTATTATTATCTGAAAGATTCTCCGCATCGGGATCCTTTCAAGAATATCGCTATTTGGAAGAATAGTTTCGTGAAAATATATCTCACAGAATATTTCTCTCCAAGGAATATCCGCCTCAAAGGAATATTTCTCTTCGTACTTTGAAAAAATATATAGATGACCCCCTATTTAAAAATATATACTACATATAAATGTCTCCAATGTATTTCCAACATAAAATATTTAAATAAAAATTATTAAATTTTTTATTCGAATTTAGGTATAATTATGAATGAAAATTAGATTTTACGAAAATTAGATACTCGCGATAATTTTACCCCCAAATGTACGAGTATATTGATATTTTTTAGGTGTCATTAACATGCTTGAAATTGTATAACGCTTTCACAAAATCCATTAAACCATTTTAGGCTTAACCTTTGGGCGATATCTATAAACTTATTATATTTTTTTCAAATAACGGAGGGTAATATTCCTTTGAGAGAAATATTCTAATTGTGAGATATTTTTTCGTGAGATTATTTTTCCAGATATCGATGTTCGTGAGAAAGCTCTAAATGTGGGGGATTTTCCGGATAGTGATGATCATTGATTCACATATTTTATATGAATCGTTTCACACTATTCAGTTTGTTATCTCACAACCAAACCAAACGTAGAACAGATAAGATACTAACAAGTATCTTCGATAAGTTCACTAATTTTTGGTATGTATTTGGTACCTATGTTTTAAAGTTAATGTAATATTCAATTATTATATTGAGGACAACATCTGGTCAGTTGTAGGGTTCATTAAAAAGTGAATAAAAATGAATAAGATAACTTATTTAATGAAATAATTAGGATAACAGAAACAAGTTTTAGAATAAAATATTTTCAGTACCTTAATGTTCGAAGTCCAATACTCCAATATAAGAAGGAAAAATATCACACAAATGTGATGTTTGTTGATAAGATAACGTGTAGTCCCCTTCCATTACAGGATCCAGGCCTATCACCTTTATTGCGATCTTTTTATCGATATGTCCTATATTGAATAAATTGTGATATGTTTTTCGTTTTTATTACTGTAAATTTGAAGCATTATTGGCAATTGAAACATTTTTGTAAATTCATAAATATTCACATATTTCAATCCAATTGCTCGCGAACCGTAATGAAAAGTGAAAAATTCTAGTAGGCCTGAAAGTGGTTACATTACGATTCTACGAGAAAATTAGTAATTACAATTAGTAAGTGGGCAGCAGTAGATATCATGGTGGACCTCGGTTGTGTATCACTGCTCTAATTATAAATAATTTTTAGAATAAATTCGATACACAAAAACGAATCCGTTTATTTGTGCAGAAATAAAAATAAAATCAGCTTTGGTTAAACTATGTAAATCGGTACAATTTAACAAAAACGTCTTTGCATCATCGAACACCTGTTTCAGAGATAAGCGTTTCACAACAGGGGAGTGGTTTATTGATAAAGAACGACATTTTAAACACCGAAACAAAGGCTCATTCAGTCTCCTATGCATGGGTCATGATATACTTATTGATTTTATTGAAGTTGTATTGCGGTACGTAAGGTAAAAACGTTGTGCAACGGTAACGCGCCAACGTAACGTTTTTGAAGATGGTTTTGCGATCGAAGTTGGATTTCGGGGTAGTTTTGGGTGGTTCGGGGTAGTTTTGAGGTGGTATTTGCATGAGGGAATGATATTGAAGGTGATATTGTGAATGGAAATGTATTTCGTGGTAGTTCATGATGATGATGATGATGATATGAATTCATGTCTATTTTTTAATTTTCCCATAAGGACAGCACGACAATGAAAAATATAGTTTTATTAATAAAATATATTGTTTATTAAAATATTCTTAAAATCGAAAAACTTAAAGGGTAGCAATTAAATATTCTTAAATAATTATTTTAATGAGGTAGATGTTTTTGTAGTAACTTAAATAAATAAAAAAAAATAAGTTGTTTTAAAATATAACCTAAATAAAATTATTTGTACAAAATTATTATGTTCTTAGAAATATGGATAATTTTACAATGAGTTTTTTTCTATGTGAAAAAATCTTGTACAATATACATTGTATGTAAGTTTAAATATTTTTACATCAAATTGAAATAGATGTTTTAGTTATAATAATAATGATATAATAATAATAATAATAATAATAATAATAATAATAATATAATACAACCCAAATATTTAAGGTTATAATGATCATCAAATGTACCTTACCATGCATACACAAAACCACTTTCTGAATATAATTAACACAGTATACAGTATTTTCGTATTTAATTTTCATTACACAATAGTAATCAATTGAAATTAACGTGAAAATTATTTGTAAATAAATAAATTTTCAGTGAGTTTCGTATTGCTCAAAAAAGTATACAAATTATTTACAAACTTACAATGCTAAAAGTATGGTAAAAATATTTTTTTCAAAGTACTTTATATTCTATTATACAAAAAAATGATAACCAAAATACATTTTTGAAAATTTGAATACAATTATTAAAAATTACAAAAATAACATTTTGCATATGAATATAACAGTATTTTTATTCGTAGCTTTGTTCTATCAATGATTCAAAAAACTCAGTCTCATTTTATATGGTACAATATGCTTTAATATTTATATTAATATTATGAACAACAAAATTACAATTACCGAAGTACAAGTCGCACAAACAGGCTGAAGTCATCACATGGCCATGATATAAAATAGATTTTCATATAAATACAAACACACAAAAACAATTATTTGAAAATAGTATAATAACAACGAACATTAATTATGATTATTCACTAATAATATTAAAGCTTTTGATACAAATTAAAAAAGTATGACTATACAAAAGTAATACTTTGTTTAAATAAATAAATAGCTCTAATAATATTTCAGCCTAGCAGTATGTTATATGTATATCATTTCAATATGTAATAAATAAGTGTCGGAAGAATCATAACTCACAGAAAATAGGAGATTCAACATTTTATATTTCAAAATGAAAAAAAAGTCAAATATTTTTGGAAAAGAAAACTTTCTTTTATGTAAATTAATATAAATTTTATATTTATACCCTGTCAATAATGGAATTATTGTTTATTCAATAAAATGCCAGTTGGTTTAGAATTGTGAATTCGAATCACTTTAGTTACTTTGTTGTGTTAGAAGATTTAATAGTTCGGCATGTTCCATATTGTTAAGCGTTTGCATATCTACTCCAAGAGCTTGAGCAACGCTTTCCATTTCGAGGCCGAAACTTTTTAGCATATCGATGAAGTGAACCTCTTCACCCGTAAACGGATCCAGAAGACGAGGACAAGAATGATTGCATTGTGGCCAACTACAACGTTCTATGTGTCGATGTTCGCATCCTAGACCAACAGATTTGAAACCCCTAAAATAAGATAAAAGATGTTATTGAATTGGATAAAATTTCAGATTTTTATGAGTCAGTTTTTTCAAATAAATTGTAAAATCTACCTCATCAACGAACGTTGAGGTCGCAATTGCTTTTCGAGTGGCTGGCTGACAATTTCTACATCTTCTACGCCTTTGCTCTCTTCGATAACAGCGTTTGCCACCAATCCGTAACTGCTGTTATTCTGGAAAACCAATTGATTGAACTGTTTGATGGAAACTTTATTCTTGTTGTGTACGTGTCTTCTGGGATTGTTGCCGTTGATGTCATGACATTTCAAATGAAGCTTTCTATTTGGTTGATATCTTTGGTTACGTCTTGAATTGCGCCCTAAGTTGATACAATTGTGCGGGTTTCCTTTCCTTCGAATTTGTTTATTGCTAGATCCCTTTTGGTGATTCGGATGATGTTTCCTTCTTTGGTTTTGTGTTTCTTGTAATCCATGGTGAGACTTGTTTTTAGAGCTATTATTTGGATTTCTCCAAGGATCTTGATTATTTTTATCTGAATCATACAATTCATTAAAAAATTATGTTATGTAATTAAATCAGTATTTTTTAAGTATATAAATATAAAAAATAAAGCTACCTTGCTTATTTTTAGACTTTTTTCTTTCTCTTTTGATAGTAGTACTGTTACCAGCATTATTTTTATTTTCAAATTTTTTACGACGATGCCTTCTAGTTTCATTTCGAGGTAATTTATTCTGGTTTAATTTCTTATTCCAGGTAGAATCGTTTTCGATTTGTAGTACTAAACTAGAGTTTTCAATACTTTTAGAATGTGTACCTCCAGAACGAACAAGTTTATTGGCAGGTTTATTTCCTTTAATTTGCATATTAACAGGATGATTTCTAAAACAATACACGAATTACATGAAGTCGAATTTCAAAAGAAAAAAATAATTTAAAAAACAAAATACTTTATTGGTTTCTTTGTAGTGGCCAGTTCCCAACATCTTAAAGCATGCGCAATTGAGACATCGTCGATACTCACTTGAAGCCATTCTCGTTTAGTGAGTATCGAATGAGAAACACAAGAAGGTGCAAAAACGGCAGTCACATCTTGAAAAGATTCTCGCAAGGCATTTCCCATTTGGTGAATATAGTCCCATTGTTGAGGAGTTACTGGCGTACCGACATTATCTGCAGTCATTTGAGCTTCATCGAAAAGCCATTGAAAAACAAATAATGAAGCTGCAAAAAAAAAAAAAAACGCATTTAGAAAGGAAAATTGAGAGATATGTATGCATGTAAAATATAATACCTCTGAGCGTAGGATATAAACGATATCCAAAATAACATCGCCACGGTTCGTGCTGATAGAGATCTACACATTTCTTAGGTAGAGATCCTTGCCATAAAGCAAAACCTTTCTTAATAGCGTCAACTGGTGGTAAAATACTTGGACTAAAAGAGTGAATGCTTTACTGTAAATGGTTATATGATATGTTTTAATAATTCAGAAATGGAAGATTTCAATTTACCTATATGGAGTTCTATCTAGAAACCAACCAGAATCTGAAATTCCTTTGACGGCAATATGTTTGAGGCCCTTATCGATATGTAGAAGATGTTGTACTGGATCTAAATTTATCATTACGCCAGTTCCACCTGCACTTGATCCGGCAAATATTAATTGTGAAGCATTTCCAAGACCCAGCGGTATTAAATCTTTGATAACCTACAATAAGATAAGATGAGCATTAAAATTAAACAATTCAACATATCAAAAATATTATTACACATACAAACAGATTAGTATAATTATTAATACCTGTAAAACTATATGTTTTCCCATAAAATGGAAAGAGTCTTTCGGTACAGATGTATAGTTTGTTGTGCCTGACCATGTATCGCTGCTGCAATATGGTATGATAACATGATTAGCCGTATGCCAGTATGGATTTTCAGCAGGATTTGGTGACAAAATACCACTCACTATTGAGATGAAATAAATATAAATTTTATAACGATTCTGAAATGTGATAATTTGAAATTAATAAAAATATTATACCTTCTCGAGTATCAGGCCATTGAGACGAAGTCATAAGGTGACGTAGTTTTAACCAACGATTTCTGCATGACTGGTGATCATAACAGTACCATCCACCTTCTAAAAATACAATCCATACAGGACTCCCACTAGTTGATTTACGGAGATAAAGTCTAGAAATATAAATGTCAAATATTATTCAGTGAGATTATACGGATAAAAAAAATCTTTAAGTGATTTTACAGGAATTAATAATGTTTTGTTAAAGAAAGCAACTGCAGAAAATATTACACTAATACAATTATTTATAAAGAGAAAAATAACTTTGTCGAATGTATAATATTAGTTAAGTTAATCACTGAAGTTAAGTGACAAGTGGTGTAGTTAGTTAAGTATTTGTAAGAATGCAGTAAGTTAAACATGCAATTTAAAGGATAGTATTTATTATTCAAACATCTTGAGTCAAATTCCCCTTATCATTAAATAGTGGAATATATGTATATAAGATGAAAAAACCTTCTAACTGTATATGGGAAATGCTTTATCTAGCAATAGACATTATCATCATCAACATTGACTGGTTGTGTGCCCACTGCAGACAAGGTCTCCCCATCAAATATTGGGGGTCTAGGCTATATGTATACCTTATCCGAGAGCCAACCTCGTACCGAAATGGACATTATATAGACTGCATATGATATTGACAATTGAATTTAAATTGAAATTTATTCCAATACAATTAGGTCAACCCAATTTTATCTAATATTGAAATCAACACAGAACCGTTTTGATTTCAGATAAAATAACATTTCAGCCTACGAACATCACCCGATCTTCAAACTGGCAAAAGGTTTCGGTGGGATTTTCAAATTTTCCCAACTAGTTTTCTCGAGGGGCGTTCATTGTTTGGCGCGTCGATCTAAATGGAAATTTCGCAAAATTACAAGTTTCGATTTACGCGTATCGGAAAAGCGGGAAAATAGTTTTCCCGGCTCCACCTTATCAACACCCCATAAACTGTGCGGGAAAGTGGTATCTCGGACGTGCATCTAGTGTGTGTTTACGCAAAAGCGAAACAGATAAAAAGGTCGTAAATTAAGCCGGGACAAATTCGCGGTCTTTTTTATGTTGCTGTTTTATTGGGGAAGGTTTTTCTAGATGGTATGGGAAATTTATGTAAAAATAAGAATTTAGGTATGGCTGTACGAAAATTTGAATTTTTTTGTTTTTAGTGCGGACGAAAATTAGAATTATTTAATGGGTATTATAATCAAAATGTTAATCTAATTAGAATATGAATTTGCATATGAATTTTCGAAGAAATAAATCTGACATCTATGAATCAAAGCTTTAACTAATTTATTTGGATAATATGAAAATATTTTTTCATTATTATTTGAGTTAGAAAAAAATCTATTGAATATTTCATATATAATAATAGAAATATAAAATAATCATAACTCATATAGCATACATTTGATAACGTACCCAGCCGGAGTTCCATCATTGCAAACAATATCTTTATTACTAAGGAACATTTTCTTCAAAGACCTCGTTCCGTTCGTCTTTTCAGTCCTCTGCAGCAAATTTATCATTTTTTGAACAGAATTGGTTTCTTCAGCAGTCGAATGTTTATTTTCAGCACGGACACTATCATTATCATCGTCATCATCTTCAATGTCGAAACCGTTGGTGGAACTATTATTGTTTTTGCGGAGACGAGCTTCTTCAGTTCTCCATAAGTTGGATCTGTCTTCTCTCGATTCGGAATATGAGGTAGTACCATTGTCTAAAACAACTTCCATATCAAGTGGAGACTGTATCATGGAAGCAGGATGATAGTGCATTTTCCGGTCATTCTCTTCGATCGATGGTATATGTTTTGCTGTTGTCGTAATTATTAGCAGCCATAACAAGTATATCTGAAATTATAAGAATAAATAAATAAGTTTTCATCCATCAAATTGGGTTTGAAATTAAAAAGTTTAGCGCGTTAATATCTTTTTTTTTTACACACCCAACTCTAGTCACTGAAACCCGATATTAAATCAAAATTAAACTCTACCCATTTTATTTATCATTCAAAATTTTTTTCATTCATTTTATCCACCATTATCATGTCTCATAAATGGGTTCTAGTTAAGCGTCGGAAGAGCGGCACAACGCTGCTTAAACGTTGTTTATGGTCGACGAGTCTCGTAAAAACCCTTCAACTCAAAAGGTGCATTAATAAACATTATTTATTAGCGCTAGAGGGTAAGGGTATGCTAAGTTGGTCGGACTTTCGGACCAGCACCAGTAATCTTGGGTTAGTCGAGATTCGTGACGGGCAGCATCTGCCCGAAGATGAGCAGGTGGCGACTTTCCAACGTAATGATTGTCGATGTTCGGAGTAGGTGAAAAGGTACCGAATAAGCATCCGATGATGGTGGGTAGGTTGAAAAGTTCCGGGATCGGTTTTATGAATGAGGGATGAGCCCTTTTTTGTACTTTCAGAAGTTTGAACGTTTGTGAACAAGAGAAAATAGCTCAAAATGTGTTTGATCAGAAAATTCGACGATATTATTTTTTGGTTAAAGGGAAATTTTTTATTTTGAAGGCCATTAGATTGGTTAGTTGAATTTTTGACAGTTTCAATTGATACCAGTTAATAATTGTAAAAATTGATCTTTTTAGAAAACACGCAGAATATAAAATTAATAATCGTCATAATTATCACCATACAACTTATATAATCCGCAACAATATAAAAGTTTTTCCAATAAATTCTGACATTTTTCTTTGTCGCTGTGCAATAATAAAGCAAAATCAATTTTCAAAGAGTTCAAACATTAAAAACTATCTCTTTCAAATGACTTCACAGTCAAATCAACAACATAAGGTCATATCTATCTAATATAAACCACATTATCAATATCAATAAACATTTTTCTTTATAAAAACATACGAAAAAATAACTAAACAAAAGTATTCGTGCTTCGGAGAAAATTTATGACGTGAAAATGTTATTTAAAATATCTAATAGAATTATGACATAATAAAAAAAAACGTCTGAATTTTAAACTATATTTCTAGAAAAGGCGACATGTCGAACTTTTACCTAACGGCGGCACATTATCTCGGGACATCACCGCACATCAATTTCATCTCAACTTCACCAATCGCCAACGCAAAAGTTCACAAAATACAATCTGTCATATAAAATCGACCTACACCATCCCTCAAAACCAAAATTTCCTTAACAACAAAACAAAACACCAAACGGGCAGTATGCACACAATCCATCGATCGGCAATCCCACAACTTTCGTGCCACACCTCGTTCGCCACCAACACGTACACGGGCGCGATACAATATACAAAATCGAGGCGCACACACGAGCGGGCCTCGCAACAACAAAAAACGTTTCCAAAGTCGGCGGCTGTGTGGAGTGAAGAAAAAAAGTCCCTTGCGGGTTTGTAGGAGTGCCGCTGCGGCGGCTCCCTTTGAAGCTTATTATTTTTATTAGAGATCTCCTTGGCGCGTTTGATCGTGCCGATGGCTCGCTCTCTTGTTCGCAGCGAGCCGTGGACAGGTGTAACGAACCTTTTTGCTCCTCAGGTCGCTTTAAATACTGATGTTTCTATGGCGAAGTTTCAAAAGAAATTATTCAACGATTGCTTTGAATGAAATAGATTGTAGTATAAAGTGAAGGGGTCTTTAAAAGTGGTTGGTTTGGGTAACGGCGAATTGAGCGAAAAATTACTCAATAGCTCGAATCGCTTGAGTCGCTCAAATCGCTTGAGTCGTTCAAATCTCTAAAGTCGCTAAAATCGTCCAAGTCGCTTAAATTATACAAGTCGCTCAAATCACTGGTACTGAAGTGCTAATTCTTATAAATAGCAGAAGATATAATATAATAATTATTTTATTAATATGATGCATTGATTTATGTTCAAATCATATAATACGAATATGAACTCAACAATAAAAATTAAAATCGATAGGATATTTCACAATAGGAAAAAAATATTTGGTGAGCATTTAAATATTTTTTTGTGTCAGTATTAATTTATTAGATGATCAATATAAATAATAGTAATGCTTGTTGATCTAGTTTTAGCTTTCAAATTAATTGCGGGGACTGGTATTGTAAGCATTAATTAAAAATTGAAGCACGTGTTTATTATAATATTAATTAGCGAACTTATTTAATTGCGAAATTGAACGCTTTGCCTATAACCTATTTAACGAAGTTCCAATAAAGTGTGTCTTCGTCAAAATATTGCGACAAACTTCCGATAATGCGAAAAGTTGTTGCCTGTTTATGCTGTCAAAAATATTGACGATGGATACTGATTGCTTGATATAAATACGGACCATTTAATATAAATGGCCAGTATTAATGTTTAAATACTGACAACGAATGAATTAAAATACGTACCAAAAAAAGAAAGCTTTTCACAAAATCAAAACAAACAAACGTCCATGTCAATACAAAAATAACATAACACAGATCTCACAATCTTTATACATTTTTCAATACCGGAAACCATATCACTTATTTAATTGAAATGGTTGGCTATGACTGCCACGAGAGTGCCACGGTAGCCGCGTGCGATAAGATCGATTGCGAAAAAAAGGCACTACACGCATAAATAGAGGCACACACGTACATAAATTTAATGATAAATTCGAGCACGAAAATTTATATGGAGATCTGGGCGTGATGATACAGAGAGAGTCGCTCGTTTCTCAGGAAGCTGGAATTGATGATGCATGGAGAACGGTTTCGCCGACGTCTGCAGATGCCCGCAACACTTGGATGGACTGTATGTGGAAACAAAGACGAGCCGGAAGACGACCAGCATCCGCGTTGCATCAATCACGTGATCAATCGGATGGGAAATTCGACTTTCCGTTAGATCAAGGGTTGAATATTTTGTGGATGCTGTTTATTTTTTGAGTCAAATTTTTTGATTTTTTTTTTGGCTTTAATAAGTTAAAATATGTATATGTGAAATGGTCAATAGATGATTGTGAAAAAATTTGGTGTTAGATGATTTTTAATAATTAATTTTTTTGAATACTTTTTTTATCGAACAAAATTTTATAACATACATAATTACGATGATGAAGAAAACGCCGAATTGGATTCATTTTCAAATATTGATATGAGACGCTTTTTGTAATCCAATCATTTAAGTTAAGCGAAGTGTATTGTGGTCTATAGATAGATATGCATAGTGATGTCCTGACGGCATAGGCAAATAAGGCAATGCCTAATGGCAGCAAATTCAGAAGGGAGACAAAATAAATTTAGTAATAAATATTTATCTTTATAAAAACATTCGACAAAAAAATTAACAAGAATGTTTGTCTTTTAGAGCAAATTTACGACGTAAAAATGTAATTTAAAATATCTATCTATAATGTAATATATTAGAATTATTATTAAAAAAAGTTGTTTGAACTATGAACTATATTTCTAGAGAAGGCGACATTTTGAATTTTGCCTAACGACGGCATATTGTTTCGGAACGTCACTGGTTATGCAAACATTTAGTAAAATGGTTCTAGGACATTTACCCCCTGAACACATACCCTCCGGATATTTGCTCCCCGTAAAACCCCACTGAACATTAACCCCCCGTGCGAAACCCTCCGCCATGGATTATTAAAACAAGTATTTCATATAAATTGTCAGTATTTATAATTAAAAAACAGTGTTATATCACCCTAATGAACGTCGACAATGAAGATTTTCCAACAAATGAAAAAAAACTGAATGCCAACAGAATTCGACAACACAAAGCGGGTAAATTTGCGTGAACGCAAAGGCGCCATTTTCAAGTACGGTTTTATTGGAAGTCCGTCGAAAAGCACGATCCGGTGCACTCCAGATGGATTGCAGTTGCAATCTGCAAATCTGCACTGCGAAATCCTCCGATTGGCGATTATCGGAGCGTGACGCGGCTGAGTTCAAAGCTTTGGCTGACGGAGGAGCGGCTTTCGGCACACCCGGTACTTGCTATGTATAAGTGATTGGGGTTTGTGAATGCTTTTTTTTTTATCTTTTCATATATTGGTTGAATCGATTGGAATGGGTTTTGGTTACTAGTTTGATATGTTTTTGTGGTAAAATAATATTTTTTTTGAATGACAAATTGGATTTCATACGAAAAATATATTGTTTTCGTTATTTTTAGTGTGATGTATGAAAAATAAGGTTAATGGGTATTTTTATAAAATCACAAGAAAAGTTTTGGAACGTAAAAAATACGATTATTTCGTATGCGTAAAAATTTTATATTTGCAAGCCGAAATTGTTTCAATGAAATAAAAGAGCGACAATAAAAAAGTTTCTACGAAAACAACATTTACAATTGCATCATGTGTAAAAAATACCACATAAAAATATATATTAAATTACTTATACGCACATTTTGAAATAATTTATTATACTTTTAATTAAAAAAAAAAAAAAAAAATTGTTCGCATATTATAAATCATCAGCACCATCTATGAATCGATTAAAAAAAATTAATGATATAAAATCGATTGTTTTTTTTTAAATAATTAAAGGTAATAAATCAAATATAATTAATAAATCAAAAATAGTATTGAATCAGTTAAAAAAAAATCACGCCAAACTACGCCATCAAACACAAATTACCAACCTAACGATTTTAAAACGTCTCAATTCTCGACTTGTCACTCAATTTGTGCGTCGAACGGGCACACCTGTTGCACAATTCGACACACCTGACACGTAAGGTGTCAATCCAGGGGCGCAGCAGGTCGGGCCCGCGGTCCCGCAAAGCGGCCCAAAGCGACCGAACACCTGGCCTACAACCGTGACCAATTTATGATTGCGCACGCATTTGCTTACCGGCGGCGCCTTTGAGGTATCGTGGGCGCAAATGGGAGCGCTCGGAAGTCGATTCGGATTAGTAAATATGCGAATCGGTGTTAAATGTTTTTTTCGTTGTTGTGTTATGAAAAACCGAGGTTGTTCTGAATAATATCAAGAGTTTTCCTGTATTTTTTTTGATGTAATTAAATATTTTTTTAAATTTTATCGTTTTTTTTTGGTGTTATGAAATATAAAATTCGTGGAACGATGGTTCAAAACATTGTTTTTTTTTTAAATTAGATTAGCGGAAGGTGAATAAATGTAGCGTGAAAAAAATTTGATGTAAGAGATAATATTGACAATTTAAAAAGGAACAATTTTAAATTTTTTATTAGAATGGAATAATTTTTGGCTATTATAATTTTAAAACTTTTGTATGATTCACAATCATTTTTTTTTTCTAAAATCTGATAAGAAAATTTTTCGAGATCAGAAATCGTTAACAGAAACAAATAAGTCAGTAGCATCGGTATGAATAATCAAGAAAATGGCTGATATGTTCCAATTATAATCCAATGCATAGTAAATTATGTAATTATTTTAATATTCATTCAAAATACCAGGAAAAGTGATTAAATGATTCTCAGACACAACAAAAGTTTTTCAGCGAATCAAATTATAATAGCTATTGTTTTTTAGTTCATAGAATAATCAAAGTATTCTATTAAAATTTTACGATTCGTAAAACCTTCATAGAAAAAGTTTGTGAAACCTCGATTTAAATAATCGTAAAAACGTATCCGAGAATTTTCTTGTGCACGTAATGGGCGCTCTGAACGATTTCGGTTTCTGCGGTCTGGACATCGACGAAATTTGTCAGTCAAAAAAGAAGCCCTAACCAAAAAAAAATACAATAATAATAAATAAAAATAATGACGAATATAACCACTACCGGTTGCACGTCGGAACGTTGCACAAAGGAGTAAAATTGACGTGGAAAAAAGCCGCCAAAAAAAAGGAGACGATGTGCAAGAAGCAAAAAGGAAGATCCAGAAAAAACAGCCGATTTGGCTACTCGTAGTACGCAAAAAATGGCCTGCCAATATATTTATTTGACCGTAATTATGATTGATGTATAAGAAGAGCGTCGGAGCAAAACACGAACAAGGATGTCAACTCCTGATTGCCCAAAGCTGGCTCCCGTTTGATTTATGTAATCGATTCTATGGGGAAATTCTCTATGGCGATTTATTTGTAGGTGGGATTTAGCGTTGATTGCCTCAAGGTTGCGTAATTAAATTTGATTATTTTTTGTATGTGGAAAAAATGTCGATGTTATTGAAGTTTATGAGTTTGGACTAAATATTATATTTTGTATGGTGGTCGATATTCCTTTTAACGTTTACTACGTGACGTTCTTCGCGAAACGAGGATAAATTCTCAGATACTTAGTTATCGCGAAAAAAAAATGTAAACTTTGTAATATAATATGTACGAAAAAAAAAACAATCTTTCAACGGACCGATATTTTAGAAAGGCTCAAAATGATCGGTTAAAAATATGTGTTTACTTTAGTATCATATAAAAACATAAGATTCTATCGAGTTGTTTTTTATAATATTTCAAAAACTTTTACGTTAACAAACGCTGCGTACCTATAAACACTTTTAAGGCTTTGAGTAATGAAAATGTATGTTTTATCAGAACAACAAACAACTAACTTTGCATTGAACGAATTACGCATTGAACATTTTCTTAAGAATTATAGCATAGTAAAGTAGAAAACCTCGTTCGGCTGTAAAGTTACGACATCAATATAAAGGCATCGGAAAACTCAATGGAAATGCGGAAAATCTTCAATCGTAGAATGCTCGATTTTACGCACATCGTAAACGCGGCAAAGTCACGATACGTAAATTAATGAAAGCTTTAGAAATCTGTGCAAAAAAATGAAACGAATCCAGAAAAGTTTGAGAAGTGAGGAAATTTTCGAAAACGGAAGAAAATTTAATTTTTCTGAAAGCAAACGCAGACACAATAAACAAACGGAGCTTTCGATCGTAAAGTGCGAGCACTTTCAGCAAACAAATGCAATATGTAAAAGAGGAAAAGCTTCTTATATTCATATAATCATCATATGATATTTTTAAACAAAAAAATCGACGACCTTCCATAAATTTTCATGACATTTAACCGAATCTGGGTCATGACTTCAGATGTATTTCCTAGAAGCTTTCAGTTATAAAGTACCCGCAATTTCAACAAACAAACTGGAACATGCAAACGAAAAAAAGTACCACAATATGACTTTTTTTATTTAAAAAAAAAAATGAATGAACTTTCATTAATTTTTATGGCATTCAACCAAGTTTGATCCAATTCCTAAAAGCTTACAATTTCGAAGTGGTCTTAATTTCAATAAATAAAATTTATTTAAACAAGAAAACTTTTCTGATGATTATGATAATCATATGATGTTTTTACTGTGAAAAATCTCTGCAATCTCCTAATAATATTCATCGATTCAAGTTTGTGATTCTTTAAAGGAAGTTTCTTTTCTGGATTATTTCTCAAAAGCTTTTAATTGTAAAATACACTTTCAAAAAACAAAATAAAATATGCAAACGAATAAAAGTTCATAAAAAAATATTAATTGTATCGAAAAAAAATTATTACATAGTGTTTTTACACAAATGATATATTCTATTTAACACTATTTGAGTTGTGACTTTTGATGTACTTTCAAGGACCTTTCAAAAGTAAAAAATTCGCAATAAAAAAGTTCAAAATATTCACATAATCATCATAAAACAAAATCACTAAAAAAGTACAACCTTTAATAAGTTTTCATACTATTTAACCGACTTTAGTCTCAAATACTGTATTCTATTTGACAAAATTTGTGTTGTGCCTTTGAATTCATTTCCTAGGATCTTTCATAAGTAAAAATTTCGCATCAAAATATTCAAAATATTCATATAACGACCATAAAATATTTTCACAAAAAAAAACAACAAAATTTAATAAATTTTCACACGATTTAACCAACTCTAGTCTCATAGACCCCAAACGCATTTCCCAGCCCTATTAGAACCAATTTCACGCTCACGGAGCAAGCACACTCGCCCAAGACGTACATCGCGTGCTCGATTGACAACTTTGTGTTGGCCAGAAGTGGCCCTCGGAGGACCAAGGGCCTGGAAAAAAGGACGAAGCGAAATTGGCGTCGTTCGTCTTCGGGAAATTAGCGCTTCTCGGAATGCACTCGCGTTCTTTTCGCAACCGGAATGGTCGAAACGCCGCGAGGTGCCAAGGCTTTTGCGCTTTTTGGTCGTTTTCGTTGTAGGAAGTTGGCGGATTCGCGTGTTTGCGGATAATTGAGACGTTTACGTTGCCGGCCGGTAATTACGGCCGTATTATATCAGATGCGATTGCGTTTTGTTTCGCGTGTTGCCGTGAATGGCGAGATTTGGGTTTCGGAAATGGATTTTAACATTTGATGTAGTGGAGTGATAAAAGAATGAAGGAATGTTATGAATGATGTGTGTGTTTAGAGATTCGTCTATTTGAAATGTTGATGTAAAAGATCGAAAATTGTATTTAAATTTTTTTTTTAAATAATTTATATCACCGTCGCAAAGATAAAATTTACAATTGAAACTTAATAGAGGTATCCTCCGATTTACGTGGTAGATACGTTCCGCGAAAACCCGCGTAAATTGAAATCGTGTAAAAAAAGTGTATGTACCCATACAAAAAAATAAGATAGGTTCCAGGAAAAAAAAGCGTAAATTGAGACATGAAATCTATACTAAATGGGAAGATCGATTCAGGAAATCGCGTAAAAATGGTCTAACAATAAATAAATAAAGTTAAATTAAAATAAGATTAAAAATATAGTTAAATTAAATAAAAAAACGAAATAAAATCTCATCTCATAAGCTTTAGCAACAGATAACACCTTTTCTCCTTTTTGCAAGCGATCCAAAATTTCGATATTTGTTTGTAATAATATGACTTTTCTCTTAACCGGCAGATTTTTAGCTTCGTTTGACATTGTCTTACAATTAGTGAAAATATACTACAAATAATAAAAAAATAATATGTAAGTATTTTTACCATTATTCATTAATTAATAAAAAAAAATTGTTCGCTTGACCGCGTTAAAGTGAAATCGCGTAAAACAAGTACCGCGTAAATCGGGGAAAACCTGTAAATCATCAATCTTCAGATTTTAACGAAAAAATATAATATAACACATAATGTCGAGTTGTTAAGAGTAAATAGTGTATGTGCGAGAATCGGTGTTTTGTGTAAAAGCTTGTGTTAACAAATATTTGGAAAAAATAAAATTTTCAAGCAGTTGTACTGAACAAGTCTACTTAAGTGAACTGCACTCGAGTTCACAAGTGTTTCGAGAGCATACAATTATAAACTGATCAAGAAAACGTGTGGAAAAGTGGTTTTGAACAACGTAGAATTTTCATTCATTTTATATTTTCAAATATTATAATAAAATTACTTTCAAAATGAAAATTAAAGCAATGGAAGCGGAACAAGAAAATCCAATAACTTGTTTTTGAAGTGAGAAAAACCAGGAAACGTCACATGCAGAGCCCAAGAAAAATCGCACAATCTCCCCATAAAGGAGTCGGAAAAGATTGCCGACACCTGCACGTCGGTGTGACAAAAAGGCTCCAGTTGCATCTCGAAGAAGCACGGTGAATAAAAAAAGGTCCTTTGTGTCCAACTTTCAAAGAGACCGAGGAACACTCCCCGGTTTCATTCAAGCCGCAGCACCACGGCCGACTCGCGCAGTGCTCCAAATCCATTTTTTCTTTCAGTCTCGATCGGGATAAAAAAAATCGGGCATAAAGTATAAAAGGCGGTCGAATTATGTAAGGATGTCTCCTTTGTGTCGCCGGGATGAATGCTCGTTCGGGCGTATTTAAAACGCACGTGTTTTTTTAATTGATGCGGGGCGTTTCGTTGTTTTTCGAGTGCTCCGTTTTTGTAATGAGGCTTTTTATTGAAATAAAAAGTCGGCCGAGTTTTGAAGTTTTCGTATTGAAAGGGCGGATTCAATTCGAAGCGGGCATGTGTGTTGAATGGGAAATGTAGTTTCGTTTGAAGAGCGCGTATATCGGACGGTTTTAATTGGTTTACTTTGTCGTTTGAGTTTTTACTTTCATTGGAATATTGAATTTTAATTCGGATGAATGAAAAAATGAATTTATTATATATGTAATACAAAATCGTATTACTTAACGCTGAATGGGGCAGTATTTAAATGACAATTGTGAGGGAATGAAAAAAAATGTAGTTGGGTCGCAGAGGGGTTGGACGTCTGTATCTTCAAGAGCGCCGAAATCTTTTGATCTTGCCGACATCAAAAATCTCATCCGGCCCACAGCATCGTGAGGTTGCTATACCTGACATGTCAGAAATGAAAAACCTTTCGGAAATTCTACAGCTTAATATCCTTTTGATAGCCAAACCTTTATACTTGTCAAATACACTACTTTCAAAGTTAAGCGATTGAATCGCTTCAAAAAAATTACATTAAACTATAATTCACATACATGACGATGATTTGATCATAAAAAGGTTGACGATACACGAAGATTCGTCAGATATGTGCACACCTGACGTAGTGGCACACGCATCGAAATATGCAGTCGGAGCACGCGACAGGGTGCTTTTCGTGCTATATCGCAATATTGCAAAATGCGAATCACGAATGCAATTTGCAATTTGCAAATTTCGGACAAAGCACGTCGGCGAACGTTTCGGGAAATCAACCCGTCAATTCGGCCTAATGAAATTGTCACGATAGCGCCAACGAACTGCCGAATTTTGATTGCGGACAGTTCAAAAATGGCAAATATTTATTTATTCAAACTTTTGAAATATTGAATTCAATCTGTGATATGTGAGTATAATTGTGAAATTGATTGAAATTGAAAAATTTTATAATTTATATTGAAAAAAAAAAATTTAAATTTGTCTTTCATCTTAAATTAAATTTTCACTTTGACACAAATTATCTCGAAAACGGTCAATCATACAAAAAAATTTAAAAAACACAATTCATAGACAAAACTATCTATTACACAATAAAAAAATAAAAATCAAAAATCGAACGAAAACAATCCATCAAACACAACATTTGAACGATCTAGATTCGGATCGATCAACGGCCATGGGAAAAATCAGGCTACACCACGCGTATAAACCACGATAAAGAGCACACGTACGCCGAGGAATATAAGTCGGTAAAACAAGAAACTGCTTTGATTTCAAAACACAACAGTAACCGGGCGGTGAGATGAAACGAGAGCGGTATCTTTCACCGGTACAAAACCCGTAACGCGCGCGCACACTCCGCGTATCGGTACTCGCTACACCCTGTTCCGCAAGTCATGTTTCTTGTGCGAATTCTGTCCGGTGGTGGGTGTAGGATCGATGGGTGGGTCGGTGAGGAAATTGGTTTGAAATTTTAACGGTTGAAATGATGTGAAAATTGGTATATGTTCGGATCAGGAATGTTAAGAGATTGACTAATTATTGCATCATTATTGGATATGGTAATGATTTTTAACAATGTGATAAAAAAATTATATGTATTGATATCTCATACATTATAATGATTAAATCATTATCAGATATGTAATCTATTTAAAATTCATAGAAAGACAATTTTTTTAAATTTATTAATAGAAGTTAAAATATTTTTTTTAAGTAAAAAAAAATTGAGCTTCAGATGAACAATTTATGATTACAACCATCTAATGATTGCATAATTTGTTGTTTAACTTCGATAATCATTGTGTTCCATAAAAATAAACTCATTGATATATAATTGCAACAATTTGAAAACTACATGTCGTTTAACTTCAGTTTTAATTAAAAAAAAAACAATAGAAAACGTATTGTATTTCATTATTTGTAAAGCTGTATATGGTTTTGAGTTTATGCAGAGTTTGCAAGATCAATATACCGTTGGATTGTTAAAGCATGCTATCGATTATCGTTGATTGACTTTATGGTAATTGCGCGAGGTTGAATTAATATAGTGGTGCATCATAACAAGTCTCGTAGATGCAATTTCATGAATTCATCAGAATATATAAATAAATTGATCTATTTGATGTTCAGTTAATTGTCAGGTAAATTAGAATTTAGAGGTGAAAAAAAATTATACTCCAAACACGAAATTATCGAAACGGAAATTAAATGATTATGGAATAATGCAAATTAAGCAATTTTCAAATGCGTTAATGCAATTTTAAGTGTATACAGAATAAGTGAACGAGCATTAGCATATTTCTGAATTGCGTACTCTCTACCTGAGATAATTGTTTTACAATCGAAAACACTCTATTTTTCCGATCACGTTCCCGTAAAACGAGTGCAAAAAAATCAAAATAGGATCTTTAAAGAAATACAACAATTATCAAGAAAATTTCCATTGAAAGTAAAAGGAAGTAAACGAGATATTACCATCCCAAGATCCGAAAGGAAGCAGCCATAAAGCTTAAGATAAAAACGCGACACAGAAAACATCACAGGAAACACATCCAACTCAAACAACAAATCATTCACAAATTTCATCAAAAAAAAAAAACCTATCAATACACGAAAGCGAGCGCACGCTTCCCTTACATCACATCACTCAACACACACTCGTGCACACGCACACAAAAAAAAAAATATTTTTATTTTATTTTGGTCGGATGATAACGAAATCGTAATGCCGGGTCGGACGTTTCGTAATCACCGTGTTTATTAACTAATTCGGCGAAGATCAAAAGGAGCCGCCGCGTGCGTTAACCCCTACGCTGCCATCTGGGTGTAAACGGGTTGCCAGATCGATTAATATATCGTTATGGTGCCCGCGACGTATATCCATGGTTGTGTGGTGTCGAGGAAAAAAGTCGAAAGGTTGCTCCATATAGGGATGCGGTGTTTAGTCCGTGTTTCTATGTGGATATGGCGCTTTTGGTATGACTAATTGCTGTGATGGTAAAAGTTGAGTTTTGTTGGTTTGATTTTTGAATGGGTGTTTTTGTATTGTTTTATGAATGTTGAATCGTTTGAAAAGTGGTTGATTCATTTTTGAAAATTATTGGTGATAGTGAATTTTAGGTGCGTAAATTATTTATTTATTAAAAAAAAAAAAAAATAATTATTTTAACGAATGAAAATACGTACGTTATAGGTGGTAAAATAAAATTTTATAATGTGTTTTATGCGTAATTTATGTATTTTATATCTAAAATTTAGATTTCTTTACGAGAAGTTTGTATTATATGTACTCGTATGTAGGGAGATTATGATTGTCAGTTTTTACAAATCATTTTCTTTTATAATTAGATCGTATACATTTGTACATACTAAAAGTTCAGAAGACAAAAGGTGCTACTGTACATCATGTAAATCCAAAATTCATTACGATATGTTTGAAAACTGTCCACCTTAACTTAACCTTATAACCTTCAATAATACCTTCATAAAAACCTTCAATTCGTATCCTCATATAACCTTCAATTCGTAAAAAAATAAAAATGATTTACGCACTTATAATGCATGATTACATGTCAAAATTAATTTATAATCATGTCAAAAAGTAAATTCGTCAATAAAGTGCAAGATCACCAAATTATTTACTGTACCAAAAATGTATCGAAAAAAATCCAAGTAAGTAAAAAGCGTCCAAATTTATAAATTAACAATCTTTTTAAATTAATACAAATTCGATGATTATACGAATCATCAGACACATGTAAAATATATAAAAAACGCCATTCTATATAATAAAAATAAATGCTAAAACAAAAGCAGCACACACGCACCTTCCGATGTTAATCTTTCGGGTAAACAACAGGCGGCGCTTTGATTCCCCGACCAAACATAATTAAGTCGAAAAAAGCGGCAAAGGCACAATATTTGCGATCGCCATCGATTTTATTGGCTCAATATTTATTGTTGTCGTTTACATCGGCCCGTTTTATATTTATTTTTATTACACTAGCCAAATCCGAGGACTCACCTGCTTGTTCGGCGGCTCCATGGCGGCTCGGTGTCCTTTGATAACGAATGCGATTGTCGTCGATGCACCTCGTTTTCACGTAACTTTTGTTCTTGACGATTGTTAGAGTCAACATTAACAATATGCAACAACTAGCGGTTCGGCTTCAGCTGCAATTCGAGTTTGTAACTTCTCTTTGCACCATCCATAATAATGTTTTTCGTTTCGCGTCCATAAGTGTGATGCTGGATTGAAAGTTGGAAATGTTAGAATCGGTTTTGTTTGAAATTTCATTCATCGGTTTTAAGTGCGAGTTTCGGTTTTTTATGGCTTAATTTGCATCGGGTTCGATAATAAATTAGGTACTAAACGGCGGCCGTTTTGGTCGAAGTGTAATTTTGGTTTTATAATTGCGATATGGAAATGTGAAAAAGTCTGCGTATTTAATTGAAATAAATGAAGTGCCTTATTAGGATAATGTTCAATTAAGGTGTGTATGGATAAAAGGAATTTTTAATGAAAAAAAATTAACGAGGAATGTATTTAAGCGAAATTAATGCCCGAAGCAGTAATTAATTTATTCAAAATTCAAATTTGAAGTCTTGAGTTATATTTTACACGAGGTTCAATTCCCGGAAAAAGTTGTTTTGTACGTTTACTGGGAGAGCTTGTTTTGCACAGCTTTTATCTAATAATTAGAGTAATGAAACAACCCTATTCTTAGAGAAGATAAAACAAAAAACCCATTGAGATAAACCTTTCCAACATTAACAAAATTTGAACACAATTCCAAGAAACAACAATTCAACTTCAAACATCAAAACTAACGAGTTAAATTAACAACGTACGTACATAAAAACCACAAACTACTTATGTATTATACATGAAACGTATTACTTATGCAAAGGAATTATATAATTCTACACCTTCAGTTTTCAGAACTCACACTACATGTTACTGTAAAAGTCTGATAAAAAAAAATTTGATCGAACATGAAGGTGATTTTTAAAAAAATATTTTATGAAATTGATTGTATTTTTAAAGTTTTATTCATGATTATTTTTTTAATTCCTCAAGGCAAAGCATTTTGGAAAAAAAGTTCTAGTTGCATAGATTTTATTTACATAAAATTTAACAAAGTAGGATTATTTTGGTTACTAAAGAAATAAAATTAATAACATGCACTAATTAGTCAACAGTTCAAAAAAAATCTATATATTATTCATTGATAAAATACTGATTAATTAAAGTAGGCAAGACTCAACGAAAAACTTTGAGATTCAATTTGTTCTAATTGCAAAAATTTAATATCACCATGTAACAAAATATATCATAAATATGATAATTTTTTTTTAACCAAACAAACAATCCTCAAAAACCAAATAATTTACAACAAAACATTCCCACCTCAATCCAAACTTTAGATTGAGGTGAAAATCTTCTGAAGGTTTACTAAACCAAAGATCCATCAACAACAAACACGCGCCCAACATTTCCCTCACACAACCCTCTCCCAAAAACCCAACAAAAGCCTCAGACACCGAATAAAACCCCCCAGATTACAATCCATCAATCCGAAAAGGCCTTTTTTGCCATCGGAGATTTATACGACGGCCTTTTCGGCGGCGCCGAGCGAGCGGCCGCGCGCGCGACTGGTGCGGCATTTCTGGCCGGAGTGCGCGTGCCCGGCGCATTCCTGAGGACCGGCAGCCGAGAGAGATCTGGTCCACGGCTGTGACTCATTTGTGCCGAGAGCGACCTAAGAATGGTATGGTGGTTATGTGCAGATTGCGGAAGTTGGCGATGTGAGAAAAAGAGGCGTTGGAGAGGATGTCGGAAGCTGAGTTTCGATGGTGAAGATTTGTGGGTTGAGTGTGATGGTGTTCTTTGATAGATTTGAGTGGTTTTATGTGCGGATTGAGGAAGTTGGTAATGTGAGAAAAAGAGGCTTTGGAGTGGATGTCGGAAGTTGGATGTTGATGGTGGAGATTTGATGTTGTTGTTCTGTAGAAGGATTGGAATTTTGTTGATTGATTTTTTTTGATGAATTTGTGCTTATTATTGTTTTGAATCAATATTACTAGTTGGGAAAGATTTGGTCCACGGCTGTGGCTCATTTGTGCTGAGAGCGACCTAAGAATGGTATGGTGGTTATGTGCAGATTGCGGAAGTTGGCGATGTGAGAAAAAGAGGCGTTGGAGTGGATGTCGAAGTTGGGTTTCGATGGTGAAGATTTGTGGTTTTGGTTGGATGTTGTTCTTTGGTAGATTTGGAATTTTGTTGATTGATTTTTTTTTTGAAAAATTTGTATTTATTGTTTTGAATCAATATTACTAGTTGGGAGAGATTTGGTCCACGGCTGTGGCTGATTTGTGCCGAGAGCGACCTAAGAATGGTATGGTGGTTGGTTATGTGCAGATTGCAGAAGTTGGCGATGTGAGATAAAGAGGCGTTGGAGTGGATATCGGTAGCTGGATTTTGATGGTGAGATTTGTGGGTTTGGTTTGATGGTGTTCTTTGGTAGTTTTGAGTGGTTATGTACAAGTTGCGGAAGTTAGCAATGTGAGAAAAAGAGGCGTTGGAGTGGATGTCGAAGTTGGGTTTCGATGGTGAAGATTTGTGGGTTTGGTTTGATGTTTTTGTTCTTTGGTAGATTTTTTTGGAATTTTGTTGATTGATTTTTTTTGAAGAATTTGTGTTTATTATTGTTTTGACTACTATATTACTATACTATATTACTAGTTAGGAGAGATCTGGTCTACGGCTGTGGCTCATTTGTGCTGAGAGCGACCTAAGAATGGTATGGTGGTTATGTGCAGATTGCGGAAGTTGGCGATGTGAGAAAAAGCGGCGTTGGAGAGGATGTCGGAAGTTGGATTTTGATGGTGGAGATTTGTGGATTTGGTTTAAAATCATTATTTTAAATTAATATTACTACTTAGTTGATATGACTTTATCCTGCAGTGGAGGTTTTACGGTTGATAATGTTAAAAAAATAATGTTGTATTTGTATGTGAAGGATTACACTTTAATCCTAGTTGTCAAAATAATAGTAATGCTAGTTAATATAATTTTAGCTAGTTAAATTAAGTGCGGAAAATAGTATGCATTATGAGCATCAATTAAAAATTGAAGCACGTGTATGTATAATATTAATTAGCGAATTTATAAATTTGTGAAATTGAATACTTTTTAATATACGAGTATCTAGCAAAGTTTCAATAAAGCGTGCTTCATAAAAATTTCGTGACAAACTTCAGATAATGCAAAAAGTTGTCGTCTGTATATGCTGTCAAATATATTGACGATGGATACTAACTGCTTAGTATAAATACGGACAATTTAAATAATATAAATGGCCAGTATTAATTTTTAAATTCTGGCCACGAGTAAATTAAAATACGGACCAAAAAATTAGTGCCAGAAAAATAGGGATCTTCAAAAAAATTTTAATTGATAGAAAAGTGACCATATAACTACAATTTTATAATTAAAGAAATAAAATATTCTAATATATATTTTTCGGTATATCAAACAACTGTTCAATTAAATATTATACACGACTTTATAAACAAAACGTCAATATTTGGACAAGAAGAAATATTTATCAAGCCTTAGTTTGTCATGAAATCACGTAGTGAAAAATCAATGTTATCATATAGCATACATTGTAAATTATAATGGTAATGTCGAGAGAATCAAATCTCATTGATTATTAAAGCTAAGTGACATATAACACGACCAATAGATGGATATTACGTATAGAAATACATCCAATCCTCTTTTTACACGCGGGATACGTTCCAGAGACTACCTTGTGAAAATATATGGTGACCATATAAAAAGTGAAGATAAGTTCCATCAGTATATTTGGATAGAACTTCTATCCAAATGTACTTTATAAAAAAAGTGTAATGTGAAAAAAATTCGCTATGTAAAATCATCAAAAATCATCGACATTTTTTTATTTAATAACTATAATTACATACATATAATTACAGATACTGGCCTGTACCGAATCTTACAATTCTGGCATGATAATACATATTTTTTTTAATTTTTAAACCGCGTTAAAGTGAAAAAACCGTGTAAGAAAAATCGATTCTTCTTCCTTGAACCGCGTCATTTCGGAACCGTGTAAAAATAAGATTGGGTGTTCACCATTTTAATATTTATTTTACAGAACAAACATCTTTACATTGTCTAAAATAAATAAAAATATTTCATCCTAAAAAACCGAAATTATACGCGACGAAACATTATAAATTTAAAAGGGAACAATTTAAACATGCATTAAACTTGAGCATTAAATAAAATAAGTATCTATTAAAAAAATAATGTGTGCATTTTGCATGAGCATTAAAAAAAATTGTACCTTAAAACGAATAAACGTGCATTAGAACAGGGCGAAATACCAACTGCACGACCATTATTCCCAACTTTCATAATATAGAATCGCAATAAACCGAATTCAAACAAAATCAACATTGATTAAAAAATGTACCAAATCGTTAAAATGTATTGACAGTTGTAGTGTATTGCCTGTAGAAATTGACTTTACTCCGGTGATATTGCCACCTATGTCATTTTAATCCACAAACTATTCATTGCATATTTCATATATTTTTAATGCTCACTTCATACCGCACAATTTTTTTATTAAACACTACAAACAAAATAACGCTCAATACGCGATTCTTTAACGTACATCGCACATTTTTCTAACACACAACCCATTTAAAGGCAAAATCTACATATTTTTTAAATCACAACCAAATCGCGCCCAATCCAAAACCCAAACACAACCCCAAAAACACCAATACACGGCAACATCCATCAGCCACGAAACCCGTAAACAAGAATCACGAACAGATTTTCCACACGGCGGCGTTATTCCCTCATTATCGGCGCCCGTTAACGCGCGTAAATAGTCATCATCATCATCAAAGGCGGCCGGCCGGTGTGTGTATCGAACACTGACGGAATCATCATTATTGTTGTCCGCCTTTGATCTCGGCAACTCTCAAAGGGTTCTGTTGCGCTAATTCCGACCTCGTAAACCGGATAGGATTCGCGAAAGATCGGGAATACTCTTTAAGAAAGATCCTGGAATCGTTTTTGTAGGGGGAAGGGATTGATTTTGTGTTTGGGGAATGATTGCTGTTGATTTTGAATTTTTTAGGTGAGTGAGAATGAGGTTGTTGATGAGTTGGCATGTTTGAAGATTGATTATGTGACCGATTTGTCTGGTAAACCGGATAGGATTCGCGAAAGATCGGGAATACTCTTTAATGGTGGCCATACACGCCACGATATATCGTTCCGAAAAAACTGAGGTACGATTTTTCGCTACGTGTATGTATAAAAAACCGGACGAAACTGAACGGTTTTTATAACATACACGTAGCGAAAAATCGTACCTCAGTTTTTTCGGAACGATATATCGTGGCGTGTATGGCCAGCATAATGTTGGCCATATACGCTACGATAAATCGTCACGATCAGACTGTACAGTTCGAACGGTACAGTTTATCGTACATGGCATACAAGTTATATACGCTACGAGAAATCGTTACGATCAGACTGTACAGTTCGAACGGTACAGTTTATCGTACATGGCATACAAGTTATATACGCTACGAGAAATTGTTACGATCAGACTGTACAGTTCGAACGGTACAGTTTATCGTACATGGCATACAAGCTATATACGCTACGAGAAATCGTTAACGAGCGCATACATGTTATGATCAGTCGGCACAGTTCATTCGATTTCGATTAATCAATTGAAATTTTCGTATTGTTCCGTTCGACTGCACAGTCTTAAAAATCGGACGAAACTGTACATTTTTATAACATACATGTAGCGATTTATCGGTACCGTTCGAACTGTACAGTTTGATCGTAACGATTTATCGTAGCGTATATGGCCACCTTAAGGAGGATCCTGGAATCGTTTTTTGTAGGGGGAAGGGATTGATTTTGTGTTTGAGGAATGATTGTTATTGATTTTGTAAATTTTAGGTGGGTGAGGGTGTGGTTGTTGATGAGTTGGCGTGTTTGAAATTGATTATGTGAACGATTTGTGGGTTTTTGTCAAATTGTGATAATGAGGTATTGTGAATTTGGAATGGTTGGGAATATGTTTTTTGGGCGTTATCATATTTTAAAATTGATTTTTTGATCGATTTGTGATTGAAATGTTGGTTTGTAAAAATTTGAAAATTAGACATTGAAAATTGGGAATGGTTGAGAATATGTTTATTGAGATGTTAAATTTGATTTTTTGATCGATTTTGAGACTATTTGTGATTGAGATATTGGTTTTGTAAAATTGTGAGTACCTAAGTAGTTATTGTAAATCAGAAGAAACATGCGAATGATTAAGAATATGTTCATTGAGACGTTATCGTATCATTAATTTGATTTTTGGGTAAATTACTAATTGAAATATAAATTTCAATAGAAAAATTATAAATCAATCAAAATTTGAAAAATAATCAAATGATAGAGATTAATTCTATAATATTTATTTATTAAATACAATAGAAGTGAATCTTGAGTTTTTGATTGATTGAACGATCGTTACCTATTAGTTTGTATAATTATTAAATGGCTCAATTAATATTTGAATAATTAACACTGAATGTAATATTGAAAATGGTACATAATAGAACAGACACGCAGTATTAAATAATCAAGTATTGTCTTAACAATTAAAAGAATCCGAAATTCCATGTGTCAAGAATAATTTAAGAAGTTACACGCCTCTAAGTGATTACCCACGACCCAAATGAACAATAGATGAAAGAAGTTAACCTGTTCAAAGAAAATAGAAAGAACAAACACGATGTGAAACTTCGCGAGATGAAAGAAAACCATTGATGTACGTATTAAAAAAACCCAATAAAAATAGAATAAAACCAATACAAACAATCTATTTACACCAATTGCACCAATTCACAAAATCTTCAACTTTTTCAACAAATTAACAAAATCTTCAAAGAACCCTTGATCCGAAAATCTCCGGATATATCACCTTCGAAACTGAAGACATTCGCACTTCATCAACCCTGATTCGAAAGGCACAAAATCTTTAACTTTTTCAACAAATTTTCAAAATCTTCAAAGAACCATCGATACGACAATCGTTACTGAAGCCTTTGGACATGTTATTTTCGAAACTGAAAACATTCACACTCAATCAACTCTGAATCGAAAGGCACAAAATCTTTAACTTTTTCAACAAATTTTCAAAATATCAAAGAATCACCTATACAACAATCATCGCTGAAGCTTTCGGACATGTCATCTTCGAAACTGAAGACATTCGCACTCCCATCAACCCTGATTCGAAAGGCACAAAATCTTCAACTTTTTCAACTAATTTTCAAAATATCAAAGACCCATCGATCCGACAATCGCCACTGGAGCCTCCGGACATGTCATCTTCGAAACTGAAGAGATTCGCACTCATTCGACCCTGAATCGGAAGGTATCGGCTACCTGTCGTACGCACCTCTGGTCCATTATCGCGTTACCTGACTATGTTCGGAAAGTGGTAGGCGATGGAAAAAAATTGTGTGTTGGCAAAAAATCGTTTGTCGGCCGAGCGCCAAAGTGGAAAAGTCCCTGGAGAGTGTTGGCGGTGCCTTTTCAGTGCTTAATTTATCTGGACTGTTTTTTTTTCAGTGTTGAGGGAAGAATTTGCTGTTTTGATTGATTGGGAGTGGTTTGATTGTTGGTTTTTTTTGTATGAGTGAGTTTTTTGTGTGTAAGAAGTGGATTATGATGTTTCTGCGAAAACGTTTTATATGAAAAGTCGGTTGATTTGAAATAATACAGCGGTTTTGATGTTTAAAATGAAATTATTTAAATACGAAAACTTATATTTCTGTCCATATATTAAACGTTTTTCATTATATGTTCAAATGAAATTAAAAACTAATTCGTAGTATAAAAATATATAATGAAAAAAAGGATGATTATTATAGATATTGAATGAAATTTATAAATCGTTTAAAATACAGGTAGTCCTTGATATGACCGAAGAAAAATAATATAAATACATTTTTTTATTTACTTATTTTTTAAAAATTACTTGCGAAATCACAAGCCATCTTTAAATACAGTTAATGCATTTTAGAAAAAAAAAATAGACTGAATAGAATTATTACGAGATATTAAAAATGGAAATTTGATTGATTTTTTTTTTTGATGGATTCGACTCACGACCGAAATTCAAGAACGTATCTCGGTCGTAAGTTGAAAAATATTTTATTTTAAATAAAAAAAAAAAAATCATTAAAAAACATCAGTTCTACAAAACACAAATTTGAATAACAAAAAATCCGCGAAATAACCCGATTTCAAAATTTTCTAATTAAAATATGAAACATAAAATTACAATATGATAATTCCCACCGATCCAAAACGCATTAATTTTCGAAAACCGCCCAACATATCCAAAATTAACGTTTTCGCGACACTTTCAACTCGCCTTCCTCTCACCGAAATCGATTACAATTTTTTTCGAGCGCGCATTATAATAATATTCAAACGAAATCGCCGAATCGGAATTATGCAAAGTTCGATAAGATAACGCCGGCGTCTATTATAGGAAAACCAGAACAGGCTGTTTACAAAATTAATTGTCAACCGCTCTCGGGTCGAGCCGGCGGCCGCCTTTGATATGCAAATTTCGAAAAACTTCATTTCGACTTTTTCCGCGGAATAAATGCGCCATTGCGAAAACGGAGGACGAAAATGGCGCGAATATTGTGGCGGTGAGTCACGAGGTTGTGTGTCGTAATGGCGTTTCCTTAATTCGGAAGAATATGGGTCGACGTTGGTATAAATCAGGCGTTACGTGTTTTTGACCTTTTGAGGTTTTGATGAGTTCGTTTTTGGATCGGATGCGCAATAGTGTGAATGATGGAGTTGATGTATGAAAGAGGAGAGTTGTATGATTATGAAATGTGATGCGTTTGTATTGATGAGTTTTTTTCAAGTTTGAAATTAAATTTTGGGTATTTCTGCATCTTTTTGTTGAAAAATTTGCGTTTTAATAAATAAAATCATAATACACTGGGTTCTCTTTTTATGCGGTAGATGCGTTCCGTTCCGCATAAAAAAATCGCATAAAAAAGATATGATTTTACATAGAAAAAGTGAAACTGCAATATAAAATATACCTAAAATCGCATTAAAAAAATGTATTTCTATTATTAATGTACTCTTAGATAAGTTATTACATTTTACGTACATTTGTACGTTCATATAGTTCATAAAAAAAATATTAAAAAAAAATATTGTATTTAAAAAAACCGCATAACTCTGAATTCGCATAAAAAAAAGTCGCATAAAAAGAGAACATAGTGTATAGGTATTTGAATTAAATTAATGCGTTTTAAGTGTATTTTATGCATTAAGTTCGAAAGTTATGTTTTTGAATGAATTTTATGCGTAGTTTATATTTGTACGTGTTGTAGAGAGATTATGTTTGATAGTTTTTACAAATTATTTTCTTTTACAATTAGATCGTTTAAATTTGTTGCGTTTGTATTGATATGATTAGTTTGAGTTTTTTTTTATTTTGAAATTAAATTTTGGGTATTTCTGTAATTTTTTGTTGAAAAATTTGCGTTTTAATAAATAAAAATATAATATAGGTGTTTGAATAAAAATTTTAAATGCGTTTTGAGCGTATTTTATGCATTGTAAGTCTGCAAATTAGGTTTTTGAACGAATTTTATGCGTGGTTTATATAATATTATATTCGTACGTGTTGTAGGGATATTATGTTTGACAGTTTTTACAAATTACTTTTTCCTTACAATTAGATCGTTTAAATTTGCACATGCTAACAGTTTCGATGACAAAGGTGCTTCTGTACAACATGAAAATCCGAAACTGGTTAAAATTTGATTCAAAATTGACAAATATAACTTCAAAACTACGCACGAAATAATTTACGCACTTATAATGCATAAATTACACGCGAAAGAACAGTTTGGATATAAAAAAAAGTGCTACTGTACAACATGAAAATCTGAAACTTATTAAGATTTTATTAAAAATAAATAAATATAACTTCGAAACTACGCACGAAATTCGTTCAAAAAATAATTACGCACTTATAATGAATAAATTGCGCTTGAAATACCTAAATAATCTCAATTTAAGCAATTATAATGCATTTTTATTCATATTAAACTACAAACTAGTCAACAAAACAATTAACGCACCTAAAATGCACCATTACTAAAACTCGAACCAGAAAGCTCATTGCATAACATTGTTTGTAAACTAAACCCAAACGTCAAAACCGACATCGCACCAATGCGCATGCGCGCGCAACTTTCACCCACAACGCGGCCATCCCAATACAAAACCCGATGCCTCAAACAACCCCACACCCACACGAAAATATACCTTAACCACAAACGACACAAGACCTCCAACAGCGCACCACCTCACACAACACCGCGGCCACTTACAGCGCGCGCAATACTTCAAATCGAAAAAGTTCACTCGCGATTCACAAAAATGGCGCCACCCGCATTCGAGGCCGATTTCGAAAAGCGCGCGAAACGTCTTCCCGTTTTGCGTACCGTGTCTGTGTCATTTCGCGCGCGCGCGTCACGGAGAGGTGCACGCTCCCGCCTCGGCTGACCGCGCTCGACTGAACGGTGGCGGTGGTGCGAGTGGCACACCTGCTCGCCCCACCCCGTCGCACCACCCCCCCGCTTTGGCGGTTGTTTTCGGTTTTGACAGGAGGGTTGGTGGGCGTGTTTTTTTGGTTTTGGATGGGTCGGAGTCTTATTGGAGGTTGTTTGGAATGTTTTTTGGGGGGTTTTTGATTAACGGTGTTGTTTTTTTATTGGTTGGTTGATTTTTTTTTTTTTTTTTGAAAATTTGTATGAATTTCTTTGATAAAAAGTAGTGTGAATGTATGAACATTGTTATATGTTTGTATGGTGTAATTTGAATTTGTAATGTAATAGAAATTATCGAAATGGTTAAAAATAAATATATTAACTTCAAATTTTTGATTGATTGATTTTTTTTTGATGAAAATTTGTATGAATTTCTTTGATAAAAAGTAGTGTGAATGTATGAACATTGTTATATGTTTGTATGGTATAATTTGAATTTGTAATGTAATAGAAATTATCGAAATGGTTAAAAATAAATAAATTAACTTCAAATTTTTGATTGATTGATTTTTTTTTGATGAAAATTTGTATGAATTTCTTTGATAAAAAGTAGTGTGAATGTATGAACATTGTTATATGTTTGTATGGTGTAATTTGAATTTGTATTGTAATAGAAATTATCGAAATGGTTAAAAATAAATATATTAACTTCAAATTTTTGATTGATTGATTTTTTTTTGATGAAAATTTGTATGAATTTCTTTGATAAAAAGTAGTGTGAATGTATGAACATTGTTATATGTTTGTATGGTATAATTTGAATTTGTAATGTAATAGAAATTATCGAAATGGTTAAAAATAAATAAATTAACTTAAAATTTTTGATTGATTGATTTTTTCTTTGATAAAAAGTAGCGTGAATCTATGAACATTGTTATGTGTTGATTTGGTTTGTTTTTTGGTGGGTTTTGATAAACGATGATGTTTTTATTGATTAATTTTTATTTTATTTTGATGAAAAGTTGTATGAATTTCTTTGATAAAAAGTAGGGTGAATGTATGAATATTGTTATGTATTTGTTTGGTTTGTTTTTTGGTAGGTTTTGATAAACGGTGATGTTTTTAATTGATTGATTGATTTTTATTTTTTTGATGAAAAGTTGTATGAATTTCTTTGATAAAAAGTAGTATGAACATTGTTATGTGTTTGTATGGTGTAATTAGAAATGATTGAAATAGTTAAAAATAAATAAATTAACTTCAAATTTTTAAATATGTATGAATGGTAGGATTATTATAATTTTATATGGAATATCGATGCACGAAGAATGTATTATATTATTTTAGTATAAAGAAATGTTAAAAAAATTAATGTTGAAACTTTTTTACTAAAATAATGCAAAATTTTTATTCGAGAATTAAATTTGTTACTTTGGAGATAAATCAGGAAAAAAAGCAATTAAAAAAAGCGTTTTTATATTATACATTCAATCTTCTTTTTATACGGTTCCGAAATAACACGGAAGAAGATGAATCGATTGTTTTTTACACTTTTGTTTTACCTTAACACAGTATAAAATAAAATAAAAAAGCTTGAAATACGCATTATTATGCCACAATGTGAAGATTCGGTGCAGACTAGTACACAATTATAGTTATGAAATAAAAATTTTCGATGTTTTTGATGATTTTACTTGGCGATTTTTTTCCGCATTACAATTTTTTTTTAAAAAATATATTGGATAGAAGTTCCATTTAAATATATTGATGGAATCTATTTCCAATTTTTATATGGTCATCGTACATTTTTTACACGGTAGTCCTTGGAACATATTAGAAAAAGTTTAGGCTTTAATTATTGATTTTTTATGGATTTATTGTAGAATGTTTTTTCTTTCAATTATTATCTTATTTCTTTCAAACGTTTTATTATACCATTCATAACAAATTGTCCTTTAATTCAGTTTTATTACAAAAATCATACAAATATTTTCATATCGATTATAAACAAATAGTTCTTAATTCTATATTTTTTCATACAAATATTAATTAAACTTAAATCCCAAGAAAAATCAACTCGGAACGACATTAAACAAATTCCATGAACTAGCAAAGAAAAGCAGACCCCCATGCGCGAAGCCTGCTCAGAATTCGCATACAATCCTCAACTATTCAACATTGAACAACACTCGAGAATGGGTTCGCGTTATTCAAATGCACCCACACAATAGAATTATTGACTTCTACCAAAAAAAAAAAACGAACAACACATCCAGCACAATATCCAATTGTTACACACACGCCAAAGGTAACCGACCGTGAAAGGTGTCCAACTTCTGGGAAGGATATATCACCTTTTGACGGAAAGAAAGTTACGCACACGACAATTTATTATTCCGACTACCGTTCGGTAATAAAAAACCCCGGGACCACCCAGTGGATCAATCCGAAAGATTAAAATTCTCGTCTCTCCAATAAAAACGGTCGTTCGGATCAATTAACGATGCGATTTCCCGCGTTAGTGCACGTTTATGTGTAGCCGAGAATGGCCGTTTATTGCGACACCGGGAATTTCGTTATGATACGCCGAATTGTTATTGTATATTATTTTCGTGTGTAACGATAATGAAAAGGATCGCGATTAATTCAAATCGCCGTTTGGCGCCCACGCTCGGTCGGTGTCTTTTGTCGGGCCGCCTTTTTGAGTGAAAATTATTGTTGATCTTTCGAAATTTTTATGCAATTAGAATTTATCGGATCTTATGTGTGTGTAGAAGTCGTTTTATTTGATTTGAAAAATAAATTATGATTGGATTTGGACATCTGAGATTCCGATCGTGGTACAAATTCGTATTTATTCGGGCCTCGTATAATACGGTTTTATATAATAAGAATTTGATATATCACGGTTGATGAATTGTGATCTATTTTTGTACAACACATTTTATATTACAGTTAAAAAAAACGAATTAGGTAATGCTTCAGAAAGGTGCACAAATTATTTATTGACGAATTTGCATTTAAAAATGAATAAAAATCCATTAAAAGTGCTTAAATTGAGATTCTTAACGAATTTGCAATTCATGCATTATAAGCAGGTAAATTATTTTTTTTAAAGAATTTTGTGTGTATTGTTGGATAGTTTGGAAGTTATATGTATTTGTTAATTTTTGATCATATTTAAACGAGTTTCGGGTTTACATGTTGTCTAGTAGCACTTTTTGACGACCGAATTGTCAGCATGTCCTAATTTAAACGATTTAAGGGAAAATGATTTGTTTGAACTGTCAAATATAACCTCCTCACGACGTGCACACATAAAAACTACGCGCGAAATTCGTTAAGAAACCTAATTTTCAGACTTATAATGCATAAATTGCGCGTGAAACACATTAAGAAATTTAAATTAAGCACCTATAATGCATTTTATCGAAACACGTAAACGAATATTTTTTTGTATTATTTATTCAAAAAAAGGTTATTAACAAACATCGACACTTTTAATCTAATTTTATACGAATTTCAAACTTCGTATAACACGGATTTGTATCTTAATAAAAATTCGACGAGGCCCAAGTGTACTTACACAATTGTTTTTACGAGATAAATTATACGGAACTACTATTATTTACGACAAAATCGCTTTAACAATGCACTATAGGCTTACTAGTGTTTCTAAGTATTTCCGATGCATTTCGCAAACGACGAGACTTCCGCTCGGCGCAAAGTGCATCCGCTGCACTTTTTCTACGGCGACTCTGCAAAAAAAATGCACCTATTTAAAACGCAAAGTCTCAGGTGGACGTTTCGGTAGCACCGAGTCGAGTGTGTCGATGCAAGAACGTCGTAAGAGTGGATATTTCATACGTTATCTGTTTGAATATCTTTGTACGGCGCCTTTGAAGTTCTCTTTACGGACGCTCGTTGCACTTACGACGTTTTGGCCGCGAGCCTTGGTGATGGCTTTTATTTGGTAAAGGTGAGGTTGCATTTGGTGTTGGTTGGGAATTGGTGGAATTGTAATTGTTGGTATGTGCGGTTTTTGTTTGTGTTGATTCGATATGTCATTTGGGATGTTTTGTTTTTAAAATTAATGATGAGTTTTAATATTGAAAATTATTTTAAAGTCGTTAGTATGTAATTTGATACGTTTATTGATTATTCGATTTGTTGTTTGACTTCGGTGATTGATGGTGATTGATGCGTTCGACGTGGTAAAATAATCGGTTATGTTTATGTTTTTTATGAGATCTGAAGGTTTGAATGGTGACATTGAATTTATTTGTAGAAGTTTCGAATTTTGAACTTTTTGTAAGTCAACGGAAATTTTTAATTATTATCGAAGTTAAGTATATTATTTATAATGCGGTCAGTAAAAAGGTGTCATTATATATTATAAAATTGGTATGAGAAAATTTAGTAAGGTATAGTTTTAGTGTTCAGTATCTTAAGCTGCTTTTCAAAATAATAATATTCAACAAGACGTAATTCAATTCGACAAGACCTTTTGGCAACTTTAAAGATAATTTTCAAATATGTAGTTGAATACTTAAAAAAAAAAACTTAATGATCTTACAACTATAATAGATCAACAATGCAAAATTACATCCATACTCCGATACTACTACTTTTTGCTCAACTTCTGTATAACCGAAAATTAATTTTAATTTATAATATTTAATAATAATAATAATAATAATAATAATAATAATAATAATAATAATAATTTGAATTCTTAAATTTGAAAATAATAATTTGAATTTTAATAATAATAATAATAATATTTTGAGCATCAATATAAAAAAAATCAAAAAATTCCAAAATGTGACACCAGCCCAAGCATAAGCAGCTCATTTGACTGTGCCGGTATCATTACTCCATTTTCGGCGTCCACGACAAAACGAGAGATTGTTTTGAAACGATCCCAGCGACGGATAAGAGGCGAGAATCTCGCGGTCCTTTTTTCCGAAAACAAAAACACCGAAATATAAAAAAAAAAAAAAACACCAACCGAAAACGATCATTGTCTCTTACCTCAGCGTCTAATAAGACTCCGCCGCGAGATAAACATCTCGTTTCTGAAACGAAAAAATTTCCCACAACGCGACTCAAAGCAGAGCCGACGTTTTTTCAACATCATCATCATCATCATCGGGATTTTTTCTGTTTGTTTAGAAGGCTTTGTCGATCGATCGGAAGTGTTCTGCGAACGATCTGCGCTGGGTGTCCTTCTCGTTGAATTTTTTTCTATGGGAATGTGTGGCGATTATTGTCAACCTTTTTGTCGTTGTGGTTCTTTGTCCGTGGTTGTACAAAAGAGTTGGAGAGGTATAAAATAATAAAGCGATTATTTTACGGCGCCTATTGTCGGAAAATGGCACAAAAGCTCTAAGATTTCGCTCCGATGCGAAAGTTTCGAAATCGAAGTTGCATGGAGGCGATAAAATTTATTGAAAAGTCGTAAATAGTGATTCGATTGTAAAAGCTATTCTACATTATCTACATGCGATATAATAATAATATAAAAGCATTTTGATAAACGAGTTCAAAGAGTTTAATCGAACTAACTGTAAGTTCACACATTTCGATGAAACTTCATACTATAACATGATCTATATTAAAATGGTCAATTCCTTAATGGAATTCGAATTCCAATACTAAATATTATATAATATAATGACGCAAATTTCAATCCGTTTATTCGACTTTTCAGTTTGAATCGTAGATCGTCAATTTTAACTATATAGAATCGATTCGGAATTAATTTCGCAGATTAATAATTAATTATTAGGGTTTGTGCTTTTATGGGGATATACAAAAGCTCATATGCTTTTATGGCCCTCGAGGGTCGTGTTTAATCGAAACCGATGCAAACACTTTACGTGAATTATGTAAAAATTCTCATAATGAAATTTTCCGAAGTATAAAAGAACATACAGGTAGAAAATATGTGAAAGACATCTTTTTTTATGTCGTTGAAAGACCGTGACGAATCTTTTCATTTTCGTGATGGCCATTATGATATTCGTTTAATTGTCGACAATAATCTTTTCTAGGATTCGTTTCTGAAGAAATTTCAGTGATACGTCACTTATTATCATAACGAGCGGTGCTATTAGAAAAGCATCAAGCACGCGATGTTTTTCTCGAAACAGGCATTCTCAAACTGTGGGGTAATATCTCGAAATTGCACAAAGGCATTCTTCAGAACCACTATATTGAAAATGCGTTGAATTTCTGACAACATTCGCGATATACAATCCTATGAGGATCTTGAAAAAAAAAATCAAATCGAAACATGTTGACGTTCGTTGTGTGATTGAGGTCGCGTGCGGACGCACCTTTGCCGCTTTAGAACAAACCAGTAACAATGAGCTACTTATAACCTTAATTATTACCCAGGTGCTATAAACTCGAGGGCCACTTTTCGATAATATTATTAAAATGCCGTTTTAAGGTTTCCGTAATGGGCATTCGTTGTCTTTGGCATGTTTGAATTTTATCTTTTTGGAGCATCACCTGGTCGAACTAAGCCGCGTGTTTTCGAGGTTGTTCGGCAAGTTTGCGCAGTTTCCAAAGTGTAGTTTCACTGCTACGATCTAAGTTTTAACGAGAATTTTTCGAAATTGTTTTTGGGACTTTAAACGATTGCGCTGCGACAAAGGTTAGGTTATAGTTTTACGGAAGATTCCAGTGCGTCGTTTGATGGAATCGCCTTCAAACTTTGTGGGATGCTAAGTTGGTTTGATATTTTGTGTTAAATTGAAAGGTTTTTAATTATGGGAAAGTGTTGTTTCAAGTGTAATTAATTTTCAATTTGAAAACTCGCTATTCATTTGCATAAAATGAAATCTATTAAAAGATAAATTTTGTAGAGTTGGGAGCTTGAATTTAAGGTAATGCACTAGTGATTGACAATGTACCTGTAATTGACCATCTGTTAGAAAAACGTAAAAAATAAGGCTTTCAAAAATGGTAAATTTTTTGGAAAAGGTGCGATAGGTTAGCTGTTTATTACATTTTATCAATTGCCCCCTTTCCGAAAAATAATCGTCTTTAATAACCTTAATTCTTATATTTTTCTGAGAAATGGTCAACCACAGATACGATCAACCACTAGTGTCGTTAATTTATATTCTTTTTATATTATGGTCAATGGGAAGTATGTATGTTAACTTTCAAATAATTTAATTATTTTTGAAAAAAAAAATAACTTCTACGTCTACGATATAAGATGCCGTAATTCATCAATACATGACACAATATTATAACATTGATCAAATAAATAATTTTTAAGAGTTTAAATCATCATCTGATTTCTTTTTCAGTAAAATTTCCTTGAGATACAAACATTAAAAAATAATATTCATCATCCTTATAATCTGAATCGCACTTGAGACAATTCACAAGCAAAAATCTCAACTAAACTATATTTTCAAATCCAAAACTATCACGAAATATAGTCAGAACATCTACACATCTACAGATCATATTGTATGGTTCAAAAAGAATAAAAATATTTTCATATCCAAAACTAATATAATAACCAACTACATAAAAATTCATTCACTACAGACCAAACCAACCAATCCCCCATAGCCATCACCAGTGGCGGCTCGTGAAAATTTTTAGTGGAGGGGCTGCAACAATGAAATTGAAAATAGTACCCATGTTTTCATGTAAAAAATACGAAAACGTCATCATCAACACATACAAGAATCAAAATATGTATTACATTTATACACCTATACAAGACGAATATAAGAATTAAAAAAAAACTTTATACAAGGAGGGCTGCAGCCCCGCAGCCCATTAGGACGAGCCGCCACTGGCCATCACCAATACTTAATTCCCTCCAAACACAAACTCCCACCCTCCTAACCACCCACACGAGCCCAACACACCTCCCAACCAACCCAACATCTCCAAACCCATAAACGTCCGCGTCCACACACCTGAAAACACCTGGTCCAGCGGTAAACAGGTGGGTCTGCTACGTGCACGTATAGGTGGTACCTGGGGGCCGCCTACCTGCCGCTCGGGCCCCGCTCAATCTACATACCTCTTAACGAAGTTCTTTAAATAATGGTGCAAAGACGCCGACAAAAGGCACCGCTCCGCTGCCGACCATTAACACCTTTCCGCCCCGGGGGCAAATTTTTACGAGCTCTCGAAGCCGGCGAATAGAACGGCTGCCTCTTCACACAGCTCGTGATGGCTTCTTGTTTGGTGTGTGTGTGTGCAATTGGATCGTAGTCGGATCTAACTATGGGAAGAGTTATGTGGTTTTTGGGAGGGGGTCGTGTTTGGGAGTTGGGAGTCGGTGGGGGATGGGGTTTGGATGGAGAATGTTTGTAGGAGTGGGAAATTTTGAGGTTGTGAAAATGGGGAGTTTTATGATTTTAAATGGTATGGGATTGAGTGGAAAAAGAGATTTGGAATGGAATGGTTAGGAAATGGGAAATCATATTTGGTGGTAATAAGAATTGAAGATTTTTAATTGATCAATTGATGTTTTTTTTAAATAAAAATGTACCTGCTGTTAATATAATAGAGTGAATTTTTTTGGTCGAGTTTCTGTTTTTGGATTGCGTGGAAAATTTGTAAGTACACTCAATTCTCTTTTTAAACGGGGGATAAGTTGCAGAGACTACTGTGTAAAAAAAACATGTAAAAAGTGTATTTTGACCATATAAAAATTGGAGATAGGTTCCATCAGTATATTTGGATAGAACTTCCATCCAAATATACTTATAAAAAATGCGTAATGTGATAAAATTTTGCCATATAAAATAATCAAAAAATATTGAACCTTTTAAAAAGAGGATTGAGTCTATATAAGAGTGCAAAGAAAAATAGACTTAGTATGAAAAAAGTATTAATAAATCATATCAGATAAGAACTATGATAATTTAGAAATTATCTACGTAAGAAATTTTATAAACAAATTAAATTTTCGCTAAAGATAAATCCTGGAATCTTGTCTTGTAATCGTTATTGAGTATTTGTATAAAATTATGAAAATAAATGATTTATTATTCATATGCAAATCAAAATCACATATAAATTGCAAACAATATCAAAATTCCACATAAACCGCGATCATATCTCATCTCCTTACAGTCATAGAACAAACATCGAACCGATCCACCTTACACAAATAATTCACGCCCAATACATTTCAATACCCAAAAATTACTCACACACCCTTCGAACCACCCCCCTCATTACAAATTCACCCCCGACACGCATCAAATAAGCAAAAATACACATTCCACCAAGAATCACGTGAAAATTTAAATCGCGCACACAACGTCCGTATACCAAAAGCCCATCCGAAAGATGGGACCCTCCAGATATACGAATTCGGAATTAAAGCGCCGGGCCCCATGTTAATCTTCATTAGGGGCCCCGCATATACAGACGCACTCATTATGTGTATGTGCGTTACGCTAACGCGGTGTAGAGCCGGCTTAATACCGGCGCAGGTACGTATTATGGTTGGGCTGTGTGCTCGGCAGTGGTGGCCAATGTGGGGTTTTTGGGTTTTGTGTGTGTCGGTTGTGTGAGGGGGTTTGTTTTATTTGATTTTTGGATGTGTTTTGTGTTGATTAGTGTGAGATTGATGTAGTTCTAAATAATGGGGTTTGTAAATGTGTTTGGTATTGGGTTTTATTGATCGTTGGAGTTTTGTGATAAGTGGGATAGTATTTGGTTTGAGAATATTAAGATATAGTTTTATTATACTAACTTTTTTTGAGAATTTAGGTAATGCACAATTAGTTAATCATGTACTTAGTATAGACCGTCTTTTAGAAAAACGTAAAAAAGGAAAGGGTGCGATTGATAGGCTGATTACAGCCTATCAATTACACCCTTGCCGAAAAATCATTATTTTTGAAACCCTATTTCTAACGTTTTTCTGACAAATGCTCAATTACTGGTACATGGTCAATTACTGGTGTTGACCTTACCTTATTTTTTTCTGCGTAATTGAATAATATTTATTTGATGATAAATAGGAATGTCTATTTTGTTATTTGCATGTTTATATAGGTTTTACATGATAATTATGATGATGAATTAAATTTCATAGGAGTTTGTATTCGGACTACTTGTATGAGAAAATTGATGTCTAACTAATCAAAATTTTACGATACAAAAAAGTACAATGAATGGTTTAGATTTGTAGACTATATAAATTTTCAAAAATAATCAAAATCAAACTAAAATATAGAATAAAAACGCATTTCAATATCCACCTCCAATAAAATAACTTTTTTAAACACCCTAACTTTTGATTAAATTCTGCATCGAACATAACATAAATTCTATATGATAATATTAACCTTTCGATTCCAAAGTCCCATATTCAATCGACCATTCAACAAATATCCTTTAAAAAAGCCAATCTTATTCTAACCACCCCCTCGTCCGCATTCACAAACTTGACTACCCACGTTTCAACCCTTCCCGCTTATTTGGGGGTCCCTTTTCGTTTTGGGGCCCCCAGGAATCCCATTCAGGGTGACGCCTGATAAATATGTAATTTGACCGTATGTAACGTTACGTTATCCTTTCGTTGGACATCTTTTCGCGTTACGTTATGAAACGTGTTGCGTAAAACATATTACGCAGTAAGAAAATATTGCTTGAATAATAAAAAAAAATATTGTGATGCGCCAAGTAGTGATTGAGTTGTAAAAATGTTTGGTTGATGATGTAAAGGTCGTCAGATCAATCTGAGGTAATTTTTTTTTTTGAAAAATTGGGATAATTTTAATAGTAGATGGTTATGATAATTATGTCGTAATGATTTTGAAGAATAAAATTGTATTACATAATATGAAAGTTAGAGTTTCAGTAATTAATAAAAGCGTTGGATGAATTATGATTGTGTTTCGAAAATTAATATGTAAGTGATTCTCAATTTTTGGTTATTTTAATTTATACATATTAAGATAATATTTAATGCTAATGAAAATAAAATATAACTATTTTAAAATGATTTTATGACATTAAGATTTTTTTTAGTTCGATTTGTTAGAAAAATATCTATAGTAGCCACATATGTTAGAAAATTGGTTTTGCAGTTTTATTTATTGATTCAAATACCTAAAAATGCAAAAATCTGTATATAACAAAATTTATAATTAACATTTGAATGTGTTGTTAAATTTTGATAACAGATTTACATAGTTTGGGAAACATCAAGAGTTTAATCGATGTTTACAAAGCAAACATCGAATCAATCAATATTGGACACTGATGATGCATTTAGTAATGCGATGTAAATCAAAATTATTTCAAAGCAATCGACACAATATCGAAACTCTAACAATACACGCCATTAACACAATGAATATTTTCATTATTGACCATCGATAAATATTCAACACTCGATGCCCAACTAAAACGCCATATTGCCGTTTACAATGGCTCAAATTAAATTCGTGGAAAATTTCAATTCAGCAATAAATTCACACATTCGCATTTATTGAATCCCGTAATATACACTACGTACGGAAATAAATCAAAACAAAATCATAAAAGTATTAAATATACATCACATCCTTCGAAGCACTGGATATACGCTTCGAAGCCGACGTCAAAGTACGTGCTGAAAATACGAATATTATATCGGATACAGGATTTGGGGGGTCCGTTGACGTGCCAGACTTCATATAATATTTATAAAACATATATGCAACATGATACAATCGTATAAAATAAATATCGAACACACACTTGTGAATACTTCGAAACGTGTACTCAAGTGTGTCGATATATTCTGATAATTCGCAATAATAACATTACCAGGAAAACATCGCGGAAAATTCTCTTATAGCTAAAGATTTCCGGAAAAAAATACACAATAAGAATCTGTACGAATTTTTTAATGGATGTTTAATTTTTTTTCGTTTCCGTATGTTATTATTATTTTTTTCACATGTGAGCTTTTTTTAACGAAAGTCAATCGATTAGAAAATAATATTATCGCGAATTTCTAAATAAAAATCACTCAGTCAAATTGAAATAATTATATTGTATTTGGGACAGAATTTGAAATCAAATTTAAGACGACCACAGCAAAAAGGCCATCGTCTGGCTCACCTCCAACGAAGAGTAGCAGACTTACGGGCTTACGTCCTCTTGCAGTGGATAGTGGATAGTTCTACCCTTCCAAAGTAGTGGTAAGTTACTCGATGTTTTATAGAAGGACGACTCAATAAAACATCGAGGTCTGATCGGACCGTTTGGTTCGTGGTTTAGTTTCGAATCGGTGGTTTGAGGAATTTTTATACTGAACTGTTTGTCGGGATGCCTTTTTCATAATGTGTAAGCTTTTTGGAATGTTTTTTTTTTATCTAAAATAAATAAGATTCGTATATACTCAGATTTGCGCAGATTCGAAATATCATTAAAATTTCGAGAAAAAGATAATAATTCACGACATATTGTGCGGAAAATTTGTGCGATTAAGCTCCCCAGCAAAGCTCACTTCACCGTCCAATTTTTCGAGCATCAGATCGGATTTATTTAAATTCCACCGCCTTTTAATTTTCGACCGGGATCCGTGAAAGCTTCCGAAAGCGGGCCAGGCTAAGGGTGCTCACCCTTTCGCATTAATTCCGGCCAACAGGTAAATAATCAACATATTAAAATGGCCGGGGCGTCGAAAAGGGTCTCCCTTAATAAGATTGCCCGTGGGAAAATGTGGGCGGCACTTTTCCCTGTAAGGGTTGCGCTGAATCGAAAGGGATGTTGTGTAGGTTTTTTTTTTAGTGAGGAAAGTTTAATTTATTTTTATTTTTTTGAAAGGATGTGGATTTTATATTCATTTTTTAAAGTAGGAGAGACTTGTCTAATTTCGTGATACTAAGCGCTTGTTTGTCATTATCTTGTATGCTTTAGTAAAATAATTAAAACAAAGCTTACAATCATAAAACATCAACTTTCTTTTTGATTGAGCCATTATTTAGATGTTGTAATTCATTACCAATTTTGTGTGACATCTCCTCAAATGAGCGAATCTGAAACGTCTAATTCCGTGGTACATTAGCAATTTGCATGATAGTGATGGTGAAATTCCATGATAGTATACTAAATTTTGAGAAAAGCTTCATAATATAATTTTTTTTAAATAAAAAGATTAGCATTGAAATGTTATAGATGATTTACCATTAACAATATTTTTTCAAAATAACTGGTGATTTAATTTAAATATCTTTCGCAGTTTCAAGAAAAGCAGAAGTAAATGATATAAAAAACAATTTTTCTTGATAAAAATAATTTTAATAATAAATATTTTCAACAATACTGACTACTAGATGACTGCGCAACAATTATTTGTAATTTATCTTAAAACTTAAAGTTGTTGACTTAATATAAAATGCTTAAAATAAAAAGCTTGAATAATGCTCAGATTCTTAAGCCCTATAAATATTTTAATCAAAAAATATTATACACTTTTACATATACTCTTACTCTATCTAATTATAGTAAAAAAAAAAAATTATGTAGATCGAAAACTTTGTTTTACTCATCTGAATCACGCGTTCACTTCACACAGTGAAAAAACAAAAAAATCGTCACAATACATGACTATACTAGCATCATACGTGAACGGTTATTAATAAATTATGTCATAATAAATTCGCGTATATAGTGGCAAAATTTTAGTAAATATATTTCTCTAAAATTTCGTTGGCATTATTTAAAAAATCAACTTTATTCCAGCTATCACGAAATTAGACGTGATACGAAATTAGACAAGTCTCCCATATAGTTTTTTTTTTAATTTTCAATATAATATACTTAAAGTTAATTAATATTTATCATCAAAAACATGACATACATATTTTATAAAAAAATAAACCTTAAACCCGATTAAAAAAAAAAAAATTTAAAAATATTGTGTCCTTGAAAAAAAATTTAAACGTCCCTCGGCGCGTTGTCAAAGGCTGTCGTTGTCGCGCGAAAGCCTTTCGAATTAAGCGTTGACGTCACGCGTGGGCTCTAACCAGCGACCCTCAAACTGCCGCGGCTCATTCGTAAAATTTTACGCCTAGGGCCGACGTATAAAAGTTACAACTTGCCGTTTTTGTGTAGTGAGGAAAATTCGCGCGAAGGACGTTTAAATATTCGCGCGTTTGGAGCTTTTTACTGGTGCCGGCGAAAATGGCGGATTTCTTGAGAGGATGCTTTTTATTTTGATTTTATGCGTGTTTTTTGTGTAGTTGAGTTTGAAATTTTGGTGATTTTTATAATATTTGAATTTGGGAAATTTTGGGGAAAAAGTTCGACGGTTGTTGGAATGTTATGAATTTATGCGATGTGGTTTTATTTGAAAGTTATTTATATCCCTTCTTCCAGTCGATCGATATAAAATAATATATTAAATTTCAATTCAGTAGTATTTGAAAAACAGTAATGGGTATGTTAATGAAAATTTGAAAAAAATTATTTAACTAACTTATAAACCTAAATATTATTTTATTTTTATTAACTAAAAAAATAGTTAATATGTATTCATAAAATCAATAAAAACCACATTAGATTAATCAAATATTTGATAAAATATAAATAATAAACATAGATAAATATTTTATAAACTTATTTAGGAATTTTTTTTCAAATAATTTGAAAACGATCGAAAATTAATAATATGAAATTATCACATTCTTTTAAAAATTCAATCTATTTTAAAATAAATCTATCCAAAAATAACGAACGATAAAACATTTCCCACTTAAAACTGGGACTCGATTAAGGCTAGTGTCTATCGTCCCCGATTTTCCATTAAATCCTTTTTTAACGTCTTATCTCCTTCAAAGACAGTTTTAATGGGACACCTTGTATACCCGACTTTGCTGAAAATAACGAGAAATCTCCATCGTGCGATTTTCAGCAGACACCAATTACAAATGGTGAAACGTGTGCAGAAGTGCACAGAAACGATTGTTAAAAGCAAAGTTACTTGTATAATAATGCTTCGAAAACGATCTGCGTAATTGAAAAGACTTTTCGATGGGAAAATCGATCGTTTTCAATTAGAGAAGCGCCGGAAAAGCGGCGGAAAATCTTCGTGCAAACAAAGAGATTTGCTAGAACGCATTAATGCAACGGCTCAGAAACGCGAAAGTCATAAATATTTATGCAGGTGTTTTGACTTTTCGTTCTGTTTTCTTTTTTTCATTGTTGTTTGAAAGCGGATTTGCGGAAAATTAATGTTTGTTTGCGTCTGAAGTTGAAAAAGCCAATTAAGAAGTATTGTGTGTAATCGCATAATACAAGGATTTCGAATTAAGACTACATTTAAACTAAATTCAAATTTTAAATAACATAATTAAATGAAAATTCCATTGCAACAGTCTCGGAAATTCCCATCACAAAATATCTCATTGCACAATAGATAAAATAATTTACGATCTGGAAACAATGAGTTTGTCTCCATCTCTTTCAGGCTTTCCTATTACATTACGACATATATTATTTATGCGATGCACACGAATATGTATGTGTTATCTGTGGTGTCTTCGTGGCTCGAAAAGGTTTGTCGTCGCTGCTGGCCATAAATCATAGCCGAACGCGAGCCAAGCTCTGAAACTGCTGAAAAAAAAGCTCGACGAAGCTTTCCGCTGATCTCGTCCTCGTGCTGAAAATTCGCTAGTAAAATGTTAACGTTATCGCGAAGATTCTGGTTGTGTGAATTTTTCCACTTTTCCAGGAAAATTGGACCTGTTCCTGGAGTTTTTAAATATCAACGGTTTAAAATGTCTTTACAAATTCGTTTCGATAATTTGTCATCATCTTGATCGAAGTACACAACACGCATATGCGAGTATCTGCTGGTAAAAAAGTTGAGTGCTTTTTTGTGAGCTTATCGAAAAAATCGACAATCTAAAACGGCAACGGTGAAAAAAAATGATTGCTGAAAAAAATCAGTATCGGCGTTTTCGATTTATGTTGGAAAAATGAGAGATTGCCGCGAAAGCCTCGCTAAATTATGATCGCGACATAAAAAGCCACTCCAAATATTTATGCGAACTGCGAGCTTTGACTGACTCGATATAAAATGCAGTAAACGACATATTCAAACCGTTTTTCAATAAAAAAATTTCAATCAAAAACTTTCTTATTTAAAAAGTGCCTATACGTACTTTTACATTATTTAGAATAGTAAAGTAAATCAATAACATTTATTTAATTCATTACGCCATTATTATATTCGTGCGATATTTTAATAATATAATGTGTTACTTTTGAAAAATTTTATCAATTTAATTAACAATAGATATTTACAATTTCAACAAAGTAAAATTTTATAACTCTGTTTTAATTTTGAAGTATAGACACGTCGCAAAGCTCCCCTGCAAAATAACGCTTCGTCAAAAAAAGCTTTCAATCCATTAAAACCTCATACGCTGCATGCGGTCTGGATTCGAATATAACAAAAAAAGTTGGAAATTTTTATACTTCAAGAGCCAATGCGTAGATTTTTTCAAATACCAAAAACTAAAATTGAATCACCTTTCAATAAAAAAAAAAATTTGCGATTTTTTTCTCAAACGATTCAACAGTTTGTTTGCGATTATCCCGCATACAAAGCGATCGTATTTTTTGTTATTTTTTTATATATTTTCAATTAAAATGATGTGACAGTTATGAATATAAAAAAAAGCATGTTTTGAAATAAAAGTTTAATAATGTATCAACTTGTTATACATAAGTACTATAAGATCTAATAGTCAGTATCATATTATATACTATAATACTTTGATAATAATTTTTTTTTTCAATTATTATCGATGCAATGACATATATTTTTTCTCAACTTGAATTTATGATATAAAAATACGAAATAGTACAAAAGTCGAGGACCACCTATACATGGGTCGGAAAATTCGTCTGTTTTCCGCGCTAGCGTCGTTCAAGTACACGCTTTATTACTTTCGTCGTTGCCTTTTCCCACGTCTTATGACATTATACAGGATGCATAATTCATATGGAGCTTTCGTCATTTCGCTGCTTGTAAAAGCCTCTGCATTTTCTGCCTTAAAATAAACGCGTGTGTATATGTGTGTGCGTATCAATTTTTATAAATGTTTGTTTGTGGCGGGAAGGCTCTCGGAATATGAATCGGTACGTGTGCGATGGTATAAAAGGTTTGTTGTATTTTTCATTCAAATTTTGCGAATATGTTGTATTGGTTTGATTGAATATATAAATTATGAATTGTATTCGTTTATATTTTAATATATAATGGTTCGATCTGATATTTTGCCCAGTAAAAATATGAGTATTGGTTCCGAATTCAGCGTCAGTTAAAAATTTGGAATAAAATTTATTATTGAAGAGTATAATGAAATTTTAAATGAATCTATCTGTTCCATTCAGTTCAAATGAAAATTTGAATCATTCACAAATCGAAAGGAAAAAATTACATTACGTTGAAAGCTTATTGAAGCATGATTTTCATTTCGTAAAAATAGATCGAAATCAATCCATTCGAATGAATTTTGAAATGGTTTATGTATAGCATATTTATCGTATAAAAATACAACGTATTACACATTACAAACATATTCAAAGATCTCCATATAGCATTGAAATAAAAACGAAACTTTTGTAGTTTTAACATATAATATTAAGAACTATGCATAAAATATTTTTTTAAGTCAAATAAAAAAAATTAAAAACCAATTTAATTGAAAGAAAGATTAAAACTAAAATTTTTAATAAAAATAAGCCATAATTTGAACAGACAAAAACATCCAACACCCCCATCACCCACCATCGATCGCCGATGACGTCACATCACATCACACCATTTACTCCCACATACACCCAAGTGCCAAAATCTCCAGATAATTAGAGCGGGATTAGCGAAAGGCCGTGTTAAATAGTTCGCATCCGACGCTTAAGCGCGTTTTAATGGCCGCGCGATAAATCAACGTCTTTGCGCCGAAAATCCCTGATTCCGGCCCATTTGTCGGCAGTTTGACAATTTTTTCGCGAAACAAAGACGGCCATCGATATGCCGTTTTAAAGACTATAAATTACACGGTATAGTTGCTCTGTAGCAGGTGGGCAAATCCCGGCAATTTGCCATTGAGAATGCATAGTGGAGATCGAGGATGTCTATCGCTTACGTTTTCGCTGTGTTGGAGGTGAGGGTGTTCGATTAGTTTCGGTTTGGAGTAAAATGTGAGGAGGGTTGGTTTGTTGTAGTTTTTTTTGGGTTGGAGGAAAATTGTGGGTTAATTGAGAATTTGCTAGAGCGTGTTAGTCAGTATGATGACTGGGAATAAATCTTTGATATCAGATGTTGAGGAAGTTGTTTTAGTTCCGTAGTTTAATTGATTAAACTATTATTGAAGGTTCTAATTCATTATTCAAATAAATAGACGGCTTCGAATTATCGGAATAATATTATGGTTATTTTAAAGTACTATAATTGATGAAATATTATATATGAAATTTATATATTATATAAAATAAATTATTATACCTAATCTGATAAGTTATTTTCATTTCAAAATAGTTTGAAAATTTGTTGTTATTAATTTCATTTCATCAAACAACTATAAAAAAGATGTTTTCAATGTATTTCTATTATTTTTGATCTTAAGTGAATCTTTTTTGGCGATTATGCTTAATTTTTGAAAATAAACAAAGAATCTATAAACATTTATATTAGAACGATGAAAAAATTTATATATTTGATTTTAGAATTTATTTTACGAAGTCTGGAGATTTTCCTCCACACGAGATTCAGTTGCGTGCGTTTTCTCGTTTTCGTGATCTAGTTTCGGGACAAAAAAAAATGTAGGTCTCAGTTGCTAAGTCGGCCTAATCCGCACACTGTGTTCGACTCGATAGTAATGTCAAAAGTTTCCTAGCAGGTTTTTTTTCGACGAATGTTTTCCTAAGAAGTGTCTGAGTTATTTTTCAAACAGTACATCACGCAAATTTTATCCGACATTAATCTGTAGCATGCACATAATTCAATGTGACAAATCCAAATAAATTCAAATTCTATTCAGCCCCAATTATAAACATACAAACCTGAAAAATCAAACCGCACAAGCTACACATACTTCAACCAAAAACACGCCACATTATAAGCAATTTAAATTCTAAAAGAGAGACCCAGAAGCCACCCTCGAAGCCTTCTCGTCCCCATACCATCCCGCCATTGTCCATTGTTGTAAAATTCGAAAGAGTCCCGCGCTTTTGGTCCCACGGCGATACTTTCGGGTTATATACGGCGCGGCCGCGACACGCGCTCGCGTTAAAATTTCATCGCATTTTCGCGTTTTCCGCATTTTTTCAGGCAGTTTTCGGTGCATGTGTTGGCTGTATGTCTTTTTAGTACATCTGAAGATGTTGGGAATGCAGTGTGTTTATGATTTTTTTTCGGGTCGGGTATATTTTGAGAGTTATTTTGTTTATTCATTCAGATTTATTTTTTTAGTGTGTTTGAGAAATACGTAAGATTTCATTGAATATATTATACTTACGGTTTTACAAAAAAATTAAAATATAAATATTATATTATATTATATAAACAAACCATTTTCACTTTTGTTTTGTCACAAACGATTATAGTTACTTCAAAAGGGTCCATGACTTTGACTTGACATTTTTTTCTTTGTTTATGTATTATATTATATTATATTATATTATATTATATTATATTATATTATATTATATTATATTATATTATATTATATTATATTATATTATATTATATTATATTAAATTTAATTATATTATATTATATTATATTTTTTATATTATATTATATTATATTATATTATAAGAATCTGATTTGTAAATTCGCTGTTAAAATTATATTAAAAATATACATAAATATAATATAAATAAATGAAATACTTTGACTTTAACTAACAGGCTATGAAGCGATAATGAATGAAGCAATCAAATAATTAACTTATTGATAAAAAAAGGTTGTTTACAGTACGAAAGGAAATTGATTATGTAATAAATAAGCGTGCACGCGCACTCGAACTAATTGCTTCAATTCCCCACACTTTTCTCTGATGTTTTCCTCCATTTTTTTTTCTGAACTCACTGAAAAGTCCCCTATAATTGATTCCCCATTAGCGCCAAAGGTGTCGCATTTAATTGATTTCTTTTTCCAAGCTGAGTAGAATGTCGTGTAATTAAGACCACTTTTTTCCCTATTTAATACCGTTCCTAAGCACAAACGCCTGGAGCGGTTCAATTTAATTGCGAAACGCAATTATTCCGAACTGTAACGAACGATCGTCCTAAATTACGCAGCCGCCATTTTATTTGGCTTCGCATTTAATATTCAATTATCGCCGACAAATTCGCATATCGCACCTGATACGACACTGAACTATCACTTATTCTGGGAGTTTCATACATAAAACACTATCGCCCTCGAGTTCAGGCGTTCCTCGAGGATGAGCCTTAATGAAAAGCGACCCTGATGATTAAGGTCAAGTGCGATGGTGTTCCCGAGGATCGGTTGCGGTCCTCTTGTGAATGAATAATAAAGCCTTCGTCTAAGAGGTCGCCGCGGACCAGGCCATGGTTTAAGCACTCAATAATGTAGGACTAGCTAAGTTTTAATTGACAATTTTCAAAAGCGCGAGGCTGTTTCGTCGAGGGTTTTGCGGTGTCCTCGTGCTAGAGTCGTCGTCGCTTCTGATGTTTTTCAATGTTAATTTGTTGGTGAAAAAGTTGGTGAATGTACGGGTGTTATCTTGATATGTACGATGTGTGATTTAAATATAAATTTTCATATTATGTTCATTGGAATATTGTGAGAAAGTGTTTCGCAATTTTGGGCATGGTTTGGGGAGGGGTTTTGATAAAATTTTGATTTTTTTAATTTTTGGGTGAGATAGGTTAATTTTTTTGAGTTTTTTAATGGTTTATATGGTGAAATTACTGATTTAATTGTTTTAGTTTATTATTTGTACTTCATTTTATTTATTAGGATAATAGCGTAAGCGTGAGCGTAATTAATAACAAGAAATGTAAGCATGTCGAACTTTTTTATCGTGTTCATGCATTCTCATTTGAATTCTCATTCTCATTTCATTATATAATCAAAGGTTATGTCATTATATGAATATCGGACATAAAAAAGGACTAAAGTGCCAAAAAATCCGAAATCGGTTTTTGTCCTTCTGGATACGTTCTCTATAGCAATGCCCTTGTTTTAAAATATGGTCAGTCATCAAAATCTGTTTTTAATAGTGAATATTAACAGAAAACTTGTATCGGTTTTATACACCACTATTGAAATTTCTTGATAAAAACCATTTTATCATAAAATCTTAAAAATTGCACTTACGAGTACATCCTTATTTATTTCTGTTATTCATTCAATACTGACATAAAATAAAAAAAAGTAGTTATTAAATCTACTAAAATAAATTAATCTTATTTTTTTCATCCTAAAATATAAACAAAACATTTCCGAATCCATTAACATTCCCTTCAAAAAAAAAAAAAAATACAAAACCCACTTTAAACATTCAATTATTCAAATACGAAAACTACATAGATCTCCTTCGCCTGAGCGAAACGTACCCCCTATTTTTATCCGGCCTAAACTAAAAACGAAACTAAAACGTCTCGTTTCGAATTTTCGAATTCCTCAGCGGCATACCGCGACGCATGAATAATTCCCGCATACGTGTATTCCCGTGGAGACTGCCTCGCACACATACCGTGGAATACCGGCGATTTCGCACGGAAAACAAACAATATTCTGCCTTATTTATTCACGTCACTCGCTTTCGGCGAAAACGGTGTGTGTGTGTGTGTATTTTATACGAAGTGGGCTGTAAGGGTAGTTGGGGGGTTGAAAGTGGGTGGTGTTGCGATGTGCATTCCGTCAGTTCGCATTCAAATTCCGCGGGAGTGATGGATCGATAGTTGGCTTTGTTTCGTAGTAGGGTTGGCGATTTTTATTTTTTTATTTTGTATTCGAATAATTTATAGTATAATAATTTGGATTTTGAAAAAAATTGAAACGACTAAATAAATCGATAATTTTTTTAATCAATTTTTTGCAGCATTTATAATATAATGATAATTATTCTATTTGAAATTGAAAGTTCAAAAACGTTCTGTTACTCTCAATAAATCTGTGAATAAAAATTATAATATTTTTTAACGATATGTGACTACGAGTTATATAACATAGTTTTGATAGTTTTAATATTGAGAATGTTTAGAATTGCTTTAACCTTGTATCAAAGGAAATTATCTATATTTTTGACGATGTTGGAAATTCTTTATCTTGCAGTATATGCTGTATTTGTGATGTTGTAAAAAAATATGAGCACATCACATCGTCTTAAATTTGAATATTGAAACCATATTTTCTTAATATAAAGCAAATACACCCAATCCTCTTTTTATACGGGGGATACGTTACAGAGACTACCGTGTAAATAAAAAGTATGGTGACCATATAAAAATTGAAGATAGGTTCCATCAGTATATTTGGATAGAACTTCCATCCAAGTGTACTTTATAAAAAATTTGGTCATGTAAAATCATCAAAAAACATTGAATTTTTTTTATTTAATGACTATAATTACATACATATAATTATAATAGTATATTGGTTTGCACCAAATCTTACCATAGTGGCATAATAATACGTGTGTTAAAGTGAAAAAACCGTGTAAAAAAAAAAAAAAAATTCTTCTTCCTTGAACCGTGTTATTCCGGAACCGTGTAATAAGAGGATTGCGTGTATTTCATACACACATTTCCATGAGTTTCTTTTATCTTAACACATAAGGAAAAAACTTTAACAGCCCCAGATACCATCAAAAAAGAACGAATCTCATAAAGACTTCTCACCGTAACGCTATTCCACAAAATCCCACAAAACCTCCAACTACAAAACGGCCTCAAATTTCTCGAAACCCATAAAAAACCGAAACATTCAAAATCCTTAATCCTCGGCAAAAACGCGATTACATCTAACCGCAACGTCCGCTCCACGGAGTGACAGCCCTCGTCTCGGGCCACTTTTGTAAGTATTAAATAAGATCCTTTCAAGGACCTGCGTCAAGCATGATTGATATGGTAAACCTTTTTCTTGCGTGTGTGCTATCTGACGAGAGCCTCTTCAGCACACAACATGTGATACACACAATTATTCCCGGAATAGTCGAAGCGGGACTTTCCGGGCGGGACCCGTGTTCCCGCCAACTTATACGACTTTATGGTAAAGTGGAGATTGTCTTATGTGTGTGTGTAGGGAGTATAAATAATTCAATCTTTATTAAAATGCGGCCGGTTCAATTTCTCAGATGGGATTTTCGTTTTAGGTCGCTTTTGTGGAGGGAAAAAGTCTGGGAGTTTTCCGTATGGGTGTTTGGTTTTCGGTGATGGATGTAGTTTTGGGATTGTTTGTATAGTGTCGGATGTGTGATCAGTCAAAGGATTATAGGTTTTTGGATTTTTTTTCGATGTTTTTAAAGACTTGAGTCTATTTTTAATGATTTGAATCAGCATGTGACTTAAATTTCGATAATAAAAAAAATAACTATTCGATATGAACATATTACATATATGTTAAAGAGATGATTGAATTTCAATAAAACGAATGATTCAAATCATAATATTTACACATTTTTTGAATCTTTCATATTATATATTATTATAACAGAATCGTTATTTAAGATATTTTTACAGTAAGAAAGTAAATTTTAAATGTAAACAAATATCAAAGATACGATTGAATCGTACACAAAAATGAAATATTCGCGTCATATAATTTGTTAAGATAATATTCAAAATACTTCAGCTTTTGCTTTTGTAAATTTAACCTTTTCTATTCGCCTTTTAATTTAAAATTCCTCTTTCAGATGGCGGAAGCATTTCGACAAATTTTCGCAATTAACGAAGGCTAGAATGTCGACTTTTCGTACGTGTATTATTAACGCGGAGGCTTTTCAAAATTAAACAAAATAAAATGTTTTAATACAAGCGCAATGGAATGGGGAAAAAAATCCAATTATTTGCCACTATGGTTGGTTTTTCTTTCTGGAATTTTTACGGTCTTTTGATGGTCCTTACAATTTTTTTTCTCATGGGATAATCCAAAAAGTGGTGCCTAATTCGGATTTAAGAGTGTAATAACGTTAAAATATAAATTCTTATCAAGTGGATTCGAGTTGTGACTTTTTTATTCGAGATAACCGTTGTGGTTTAGAAGAATAAAAAAAATGGAAGCTTGCATAGTATAATAATATTGTAAAACAATACAATGTAGTATTTTTTTGGGATTGTATCATTGTATCAAATAATTTTTTATTTTTTTTCAATTTTGTGAAATAATCGCATAGTATAGAAAGTTCACATTCACCATCGATCCTAACAGTTTCCAATACAGCGAACTTTTTCGATTTTATCATTAAGCAGACTCAGTTTGAAATATTACAGAGACACCTTGTATCGAATCTAGTTCCCGGGAGGACATTACTTTTCTTCGCAAGCATATCTAGACTAGGCGAACCGAAGCAAAGTAAAGTAAAGTGGCCGTTGGACCTGGTTCAAAAGTTTCCACTTTCCACGATACGATACGAACTGTATCAATGCATTTTATACGTAATATTATATAAAAATATTGAAAAAGAAGACTTTGTGCATGAATATTTATAAATGGATTAAATATGTATATGTAGATGAAATTGAGAGACGAATGAAAAGCTCGGATAGAGTTCTTGCGAAAGAACAAATGTGGCTTTCAAAAGTTAAATGTTAAGCAGGTAATATATGTAAATGGACATTTGAAATTTTAAAATGTTTTAAAGAAAACATCAAAGAACGAATGTATAAAATTAAAAAAAGTTAGAATAATTCATGTCTTCATTCGTCAATTGATTGGTAATGATAATATTGAAGAAAGGAAATGATAATATTATATAATAATATTAATTAATCACAAATTTGGATCTATTATAGTTAAGTTTATATTCAGTGGCTGGTTTCCATATCGACGATAGTAAACTGTTTCGTTTGGCTGGCAACACGGACGCAGCTCGTAACTAACCGTTAGAAATTAACTACGATGCTGGTTTCCCGGTTAAACGGTTAACTGAAAACTAGACAGTTAGGGTCTCTTTCAGGAAGTGCACCACTATAAAGATCGAATGTTGTTAGTAAGATAGTCTAACGAAAACAATTTTATTTACGTTTTATATTTTTGTAAACGACTTCATTTCAATCACCTTTTAATAAAATTAAAAATATATAGAATCGTTAAATCAAATGTTAACAATACAATTACAAACAATAAAACTATCGATCTTAAATCCATGAAACGATCGCAATAAAAAAATTGACGACTATACGAAATTTCTATTATCGTTTTTAACGCACGCTTGTAAAAGACTTAATTCCTTCCACTAACGAAGAACTGTCCATACTGTCTCGGGACGAGCCTTGCAATAAATTTTAAGACTTAAACCGTTCCCGGGAAAGTCTCGGCCAATCGTCCTGAGTGGCTTACACCTTAATTTTTTTATTGCCCTCATCTCGCGAACAAGGGCCGGCCGTAAGTCACGCGTACCGCTTTATTGCAAAATTCACGACCGCTCACTTTATTTTTTTTAAGGGATGCACAATAATGAAAAAATTGTTTAATTTATTGTGTGGCGTCCTATTTTTGTCAATGAGGTTGTGTTTTGTGACACCTTTTTAGCTTTTTTGATCGATTCATTATTTTTTTAGAATTTCATAGATTTTTTTATGATGTGTCCGAAAAACACAGTTCAATAAGGCTTAAAATAAATTTAAATTAGGTAAATGAAGTCGAAGTATTAATTTACTGACCGAAAAATATTCTAGTAATTAATAAAAATTGATTCATTCGATAAAATTATTTCCCATTACCATCTTTGAAGCCAATCTAATGTTTACTGGAAGATAATGCTTTTTCAAATCATCAAAGTTTTGGTATGTGTATATTGGGATAAGAATACACCTGATCCTTTTTTTACACGGGGGATACGTTCCAGAGACTACCGTGTAAATAAAAAACCGTGTTAAAAAAATGTATGGTGACCATACAAAAATTGGAGATAGGTTCCATCACTATATTTGGATAGAAATTCCATCCAAATGCACTTTTAAAAAAATGTACAATGTGAAAAATTTTTGCCGTGTAAAATCATCAAAAAAAATTGAGTTTTTTTTAATTTAACAACTATAATTACATACATATAATTATATTAGTATACTGGCCTATATCAAATCATACTATTATGGTAGAATAATACATATTTTTATTATTTTTATACCGCGTTAAAGTGAAAAATCAGTGTAAAAAAGTAATCGGTTCATCTTCCTTGAACCATGTAAAAAGAGGATTAGGTATCATTGTATATCATTCAAACAAACAACAATATAAAGAAATCATTTCAAATAAAAATTATATGATCAAATTCATCAAAATTTCATACAATTCTAGTGATCCAAGATAATATTATATCAAAAAAATATAATACAAGTACATATATTAAATAAATAAAAAACCGATAAATCAAAATAAACCATCCCCGATACGGAATAGTATCGCATTCACATCCGATGTAACACGTCAACCCTTTGCGGGCCGCGTAGGGCGTCGACCCTCGACCTGGCCAGAAATGGCTTTTCGCGCAAAACACAAGTTGCGAATTAAGCCGACACGAATCGAAAGGAACTTGGCCCCGAAGTACCGACCGACGTCAATCAAAAGGAAAATCGAACCCGGCCGTGGACTTTTCCGCTTTTCCGAATGGGAAATTCGGCGCGAACTTTTCTTTTGCGAAAAAATCAAGCCGCGCGGTTGATGCTTTTTGTATGATGTGGTGTGATTTATGGCTTTATTTTAATGTTGGGATTGGAATTCGAGTTATTGTCGTATGCAAATTTTTTTATAATCGTGGGAAATTTGTTCGTTTTGAAATTGAAATGTGAGATTCGGTTTTTTTATAAGTTGAGTATTATCATCATTGATTATCGATATTCCATCAGACGTTTGAATTTTTTTTACTGCAAATAAAATTAAAAAAAATCTTTTGATAAGCTTGAATAAAAAAACCTTAAATAATATCTGAATACTAAATATCATTTTACGTTAAATATTTTTCAATAGAATTCAATCATATTATTATTTTGACATATCGTTTAACTATAGTGATAGTTTAGATCCGATGTATAGTATTTAACAAGATAAAAATCAAATTCTTATATCATAACTAATATTAACACAAAATATTTGCGCTTCTCTATAATACCTCGAAATCCACCCATGCAATGAAATGTAAATTCATCGCAACCCTTCGATTTCTAAAGATGCTCAAACTAACAGTATGACCCAAATTCATGGCACCCTTCAAGCAAAGGGTTTGGGTCATCCGGAGTGTGGGGTCATCAAGGTAAGCGACTGATACAAGTGGGCGTCTCCTGCTTTGAGATTGATGGATGTTGGTCCAGGGACACCATCCAGGAATGACCGACGGTTATTTATGGTCACGAAGGAGTTGAGTGGATCACTTGTTGCATGCACTTTAACCCCGAGACGATCGCTAATATGGTCACGATTGGAATGTGTCGAATTTGAATTTTTTTTCCCGTAAAAATTCTCAGAAGTAATCTCCGGAATTTGGCCATATTATGATGTACCTTCAGATTTGAGGCACCATGCCGGGCTGCATAAACACTTTCGGAGTTTTTTGAATAGTTAGCTGGAAATAAGGTCTTATTTATGTGGGTCCATGAGGGCCTCGGCTCCACCCAGTGTTTGCCTTTGTCGGCGTCTGAGGCTCTATTGAAAAAAGAACACATATAAAGATATAATATACGACCCATCATTCAAAGTCAAATGGTTATTCGATCGTGCTCGATCATTTAAAGAGCGTCTCCTGGAACTTGTGAATCCCTCGAGGCGATAAAATTTAATATGTGACAGATATGCATGTGAAGTCCATATACTTTGCGATTCTTTTGAAAATGTGATATGGAAAATTCAGTTGTGTTTGATAATAATAGAAAGTTCGTTCGAGTGGAATTTTTTAACTGAGTATTCAGATATTGAAAATGTGAACATAAAAAAATATTATAAATTAATGTATAGTTTATTTGTGTAGAATATGACTGTTTTGATTCGTTCTTAAAATAGTTTCATAAAAATTATTAATTGTGTGTTTGTATTATATAATTGAAAGATTCTCAAACATAACATAAATAAAGAAAATATGAACATACAACAATATTGATCTTACACGAGAAAAAAACACGATTCATTTTATTATCTTATTGCCTATCAAAACAATTTTATCGAAACCTTCCTAAAAAAAATAAACAACAAAACAAACATTAACATTTATCATAAAATATTGACGCAAGAATTCTGCGAACAAATCTCGGGACAATATGAAATAGATATAAAAAAATTAAAAGAAAACTCTCATATGGGACTTTTTCGCTTTTTCGAGTCGCAACGTGCACGGGCTCCCCAACCCCGAAAGCATGTTTGTTTTTTCGAGTTTCGGTTCCTTTTGAGCTAACTCCGAATTTCACGGAACTCAAGGTACGTACGGTACAATATAATAAGGACACACTACACTACTGCAGAGTTATTTATTTCACGACGTGCCGTATTACATGAAATATATATTATTTTTAGTTTATTTGTTCTTTTTCGCGGCGACTTCAGCGTTCCGACGCGCGACAGGGGGTTTGTAAAGAATTTTTAGTGATTCTCAAAATTTCTCATATGAAAATGATGTTTTTATTATGGAATAAAATATAAGATTCAGTTTTGGAATAACTTCATGTTTCAAAGAAATTTTGATACAGATTAGTTTTGCAAATAAATTAATATTCTTAAAAAATGGATATGATTCACATGAGTATTGTATTTTTCATGCCATAATCAACCGATATAAAATAAAACGAATCATCACATCCAATTATACACAAATAATTTTACAACACCACAGACGAGTTAAATTAAACCGCACCTCGTCTAGTTTTAGTTTATTGTCGTCAAAAGTTATCCCCCGCCCCTCAACTGAAGCATTCCCCTCCGGAACAAATGGTGTCTCGCCTCCCATTAAAACTTTTAATTACTTTCAGCTTACCAAATGTGATTACGGTCACGGTAAGTATTCGACTGACCGTGCACAGCCGCTAATAACTCCTCAAACGGTGGTCCGCGTTTCAACAAGTTCCGTGGGTTTGTTATGGGTGTTGAACGTTGAGTTTGTTGCGTTCAATTAGTGCTGTGAAGTTTTTATAAATTAGAGATGTGTGAAATTAAAAAGCGTTTTATTTTATGTTATTGAGAATGAACTTTCAACTTTTTTCGAACTAAGATTGATTAATTTGGAATTTTTATTATAAATCTTATAATTCAAATTTTTATTTAAATTTCAACCATCGGAAAGTATTATAAAGACTTGTTATCATAATTAATGAAATATTTTATTGATTACTATGATAAAGGTTTGATTACTATTGATACTGTTGATAATTGATAACAAGGATTGATTATTATTGATAATATTTTCTGATCATTGAATTTGTAGATTAAAAAGGTTGATTTTGAAGTATAAAAACTGTATTTAGAGTAAAGAATAGAAAAATATTAGAAATGCTCTTGTTAAAATCCCAAATTTTCCAAATTTAAAAGTTCTTGTTAAAAGCTCAACTTTTTCAAATAATAAATACTAGGATCTATCCATAAAACCTCACAATGTCCAATCTCGAGACACTCACAATAACACACACACCCGTATATAAATCAAGGGCAATGTTTGCTCAGGTAATTTTCGATTTACATACGTTTATCGTTCGGACCCTTTTGAAGTCGGCCGGCTGACCGCATCATAAATTATCGAAATCAATCACCCGTTTCGAAATGATAATGACGACGGCGATGATGCCGGCTGATAATCATCGGCCAGAAAACAAATATTGGGTTATTATATCCATGCGAGGAGCGGCCCTTTAATGCCCGACTACGTTGGTGGGCGAATTCTCGGAAGTGAAAATTTACCTGTCGATGACGCTAACGAGGCTCTGTTTGGTTTTGGACCTTTGGAATTGTAAAGATTGATTTATATATATTTTTTTGATATTTTACATATTGTAGATTGTGAAAATAAAAAAAAAATATATTAAAAATAATACGAGACAATATTAAAAAAAAAAAAAAAATTAAATCAAAACATAACATCAAATTCAACTTCATGCATATTGTTCTCGCTTTTCAAACGTTTCAAAATTCAAATAAAGATTGATTTATACATATATATATGTATGTATATATTTTTTTTGATATTTTATATATTGTAGATTGTGAAAATAAAAAAAAATTATTAAAAATAATACGAGACAATATTTAAAAAAAAAATAACAAAATCAAAATATAACATCAAACTCAACTTCATACACATTGTTCTCAGTTTTGAAACATTTCAAAATTCAAATAAAAACTTAATCAACGAGACGCGAACGTCGAACAAGACAACTTGCGAAAGTTTAAAATTCGCGTGCGCTTTTTTCCCGCGCTACACCCCGTGCGACGATAACACGTCGAAATTACGAGCATAACACGGTGCTGTTGTTCTCTGCAGATTGTTTTGTTTACACGAGTTCGAACCGGGATGAGTTGGTTGTGCACCACTTTATCGAACGGCGAATAAGTCAAAGTTGTTCTTCGTCTCGCTAAACATGGACCTTATGAAGGTTTAACCACTACATCTTGTCGGATTGTTTGATGGTTAAGTTGGGATTATTTTTTTGAAATAAATTTTATGAAAAATCGAAGTCGAATAATGTATTATTAATCACAATCAACATTATACGGAGTTTAAATAATATTTATTAAAGGATGAAAATTTTTTGATGTATTATACTTTCCGTAGTTTTTTTTTTAAATTTTAATATAAATATAAAAATTTATTTATCACCAAATATAGTATTATCAAGTCAACGGTACGTGAATTAATGCATTAAGGTCGCTTACTTCTGAATTTTATTTTTGAAAATAAAATTTAATTTCTATATACATACAATCGATAATGTAAATATTATGTAAGTACCTATCTATAATACCAGTGTAAACGAAAGAGTAAAAGATTGCGATTTTTATAGGGAAACCATACGAGTTTCATAAAATCTGAAGATTCTGCAGAAGGCTTAATTTTAAGTGACTTCCGGACGTCGTAGAATCGTCGCTTTACGACCATGGCCGGAGTGGTTTAGTATTTTTAATTAAATTAGTTTTTACGGCTTATGAAGCTTTATGATTGCAATTTTTTAATAACTTTCTGAGACAAGACCCTTATTTTTGTTTTAAATAGAGCTATCAAAAATACAAAAGGTGACTAAAAACACAAATAAATTGCTTGGTATATTTTATTTTAATAAAATATAGCGATTGTTTGTGTTATAATATAATATTAATCGAAAACGATAGAATTGATCCAAACTTTGACAGTTTAACATGCTATCGGTTAACTGCATTGTTTACTCGGTTAACTTTGTGAACATTCACCTAACTTTCCGATACATAAGTATACATCAAAAAAATATTCAGATAAAGTTTGTATTCGATAAATATAAACATAATACATATTGCTCATTAAAAAAACATAAAAATTATTATTTTTTTATTATAATATATTGTCCACTATGGTACCACTTTGGCGCAATTGATTATATTACTATGGAATCAAAATTTTATTACATAATATATGTATTATGCACTTGTTTTATTGTATTTACATTACGCCCAATCCTCTTTTTCGCGGTTTTTTTTACACGGTTCCGAAATAACACAGTTCAAGGAAGAATAACCGATAATTTTTTTTTTCACGGATTTTTCACATTAACACGACATAAAAATGGTAAAAATATGTATTATGCCACAATGGTAAGATTCGATGTAGGCCAGTATACTCATTTAATTATAGTTATTAAAAAAATTCGATATTTTTCGACGATTTTACATGAAAAAATTTTTTCACATTACACATTTTTTATAAAGTACATTTGGTTGGAAGTTCTATACAAATATTGTGACGGAATCTATCTCAAATTTTCGAATGGTCACCACACATTTTTATACACGGTAGTCTCTGGAACGTATCCCTCATGTAAAAAGAAGATTGAATGTATAATATAATGATAAACAAATAAAAAGAATAATCATAGTCGATTCGATTATAGCGAAACGTCAAATTATCGCGCGCAAAATCAAACCGTCCGACGTGAATGAAACCTCCAGTATGTCCGCCGATAAATCACCATGATCGCGGACTTTTTCCCATATAATTCACAGAAACCATGGATGTGCGGGTGATGGTGCAGAGCCAGGTGTGTCATACCCGTGTTTGCGTTCCCGCGTCATAATAGAGCGCAAAAGCGAAACTATCGCGTGATTTATGAACACAGATAATTCGAGCGGCGACGTCGGCGCTGATTTATGGACCCAAACACTGGCCAGGGGTCGTCAATTGTTGGATGATGAATCGTTCCGAAAGAATGTATATGTATGCGAAAAATTGATGGGATCGAAGTGTGCGGTTTGGTGTTTGGGATTGGATTGGGGGAGGTTTTGTTTTTTGAGAAACTTGTATGTTGTTGTAAATGTTGATTTGTGTTGTCATCGCCGTTATTTGTATAAGATTTAAAATAAAATAACTTTGGATTGATTTGGAAATAAAAAATCATTCATTTAAATTTTTTTTTCATTTCATCCGCGTATTGGACGAATTCGTTATTGCTTAATTTTAGTAATTAATACGCTCAACAAAAAATTACATTACACTGTAATTACATGAATTAATTTCATTTTTAAAATGTTTCATGTAAAATTTTTATGCACAATCAATGATTTTAAACCTCTGATTTTTTGTGTTACTTTATTTTGATAAAGTGCGATGAAAATGTTTATTATTGGATTTATGTGAATGAATTATTATGATGTATAATATTATATGGATATCCATTGCATGATAGAATCTATTCGATACACTTTTAAAACTCGATTAACTTTCATTCCCATACTCAGTGAAAAGGACAGGTAATTTTCAATAGGAATGATTTATGAAATACAAAATGGTCAAATGAGGATTTAATTTGGATTAATAGTATAATTAAAATTTTTCATCAAAAAATGTATCATTAATTTTCGAATTATACATAGATTGAAAGATGAAGAATATGATGAAAAATAAGATTAAAATTCGATATAAATTATCAATATCAAAATATTATATCAAATACAAAAATATTTTCATGGAAATTCAACCGAAACGAAATCGACCTGCAATAGTTTCGCGATCACTCGTCAAAACCGGCGACACACAATTTTCGCAGTGCGCATTTCCCAGCGAATTTTCCGCACCACCGAGAATTTTCTCGGTCCATTGTGCGCGTCTTCTTATTTTATTTTCGATCGCCGCCATTGTTTTCGGTCGCTTGCTTTGTTTGACCGACAATGCATGTATCAATGGATTTTCCGAACGTTTTTCCTATTCGTTTCGCGCCCGGAAAAATCCTCAGCTTTTTCCGCGCGCGTTCGAACTTTTATCCCACACGTGCATGTTAACAAATCGGATTTATGTCTCGGTTTTTGTCCGCAGAAATTTTGAATGGTTAATTGATTGGATTAATCTTCGTTCTTGTTCGAACTATTAGTGGAGTTTGTAAGCGTTAACTTTCGAGTAGGGTAACTCCCGTTGTTACAAAACCGAAGTTTGCCGTCGATTGATCTTTGTGAACAGTCAACTAAAATGTTCAATTACGCTATTATGCATACCGAGTTTTATTACATAATTTATGTAAATCGGAGTCAGTAATCATTAAAAATTTTTATATAATAAAACTTTCTAATATGAATTGATTCAATATAAATCCACGCTTACTAATTCGCAATCAATAGAGCTTATATACATTTTTTTATACTACAAATTTTTTTTTAATTATAAAAAAGGGTTTGAAATACCCAAAAATACATCACACAAACAAACCCGGTATAATACAAGGAACATACGAGGTGTAAATTTCCGATATCCTCGCGCCAAGTGGAGCGCCGTAATAAAAATCGGGATCTAATCCGCGGACGTGATCCGAATCCTCACCAGCGAATATACCCGAACAATAATATAAGACAATAACGACCATACGATTCCGATATAGTTCGTGTGTGTATGTGTGTGATGTATAAAAGTGTGGACGAGGTCCTGCTGGATATCCTGAAAGGATTCGTAAACTGGTGGCGCGGTCTTCAGGAATCTTCGGAGGCCACTCGTTCGGATTATCCCCTGGAAATTGTTTACATTTCGTGCTCGTTGCTAGTTTTGTGGTATGAACCTGAGGTTTTCAGACTTTTCATATGTTTCTTTATTGTATTTTAATTTTATAATATGGATTAAAGAGTAGAGAGTAGAAAGAAAAAAATAGGTAAAGAATTATTTTTTTGTATTTACATTTTTTGTTATATAAAATTATCGATAATTATCAATTGGAAAATATTAAAATATAATAGATAAAAATTGAATTATGTAATGAATTATGTATTGAATTATGTATGTATTCCCATATTATATTACATTAATTTAGATATTGAACGTATCATGTGGGAAGAAAATAATCTTATGAGATTAATCAAATATACATACCTATAAATAATATAAAGAATGATTATATACTAGTATAATAATCTTAATAATAACTTAAATTGTATTTAAATTTCAGTGGAATGTTTGAAAATCTGTGTTTCAGCTTACAATGTTGAGGCTTTTGCGGGTGCACAAACACAATACGCTTTTATATTTTGTCGATGAGGTTTTTTTTGGGTTTAAATTTGATAGGCTTAGTTTTTAAATAAGCTTTTATATTATCATATACTGAATCAAGAGTTTGACCGTAATTTATCGATTACGAAAACTAAGCAATGTATAATGTGACCTTTGAATGGATTGGTGTTTGAAATACAAGATTATTTGAAAGAGGATATTTATGAAAAATCGGTTTTGAAAACCAAAGTTTTATTTTAAAGAATCGATTATTGAAGCTAAGCGATAAGTTTTGCGGTCATTAAATGGAAGTTTCGATATAATTTAATTAATAGATGGTTCTCATACTCAAAATTTAACTTTTGTTTAGTAAGAAATAAGAAAAAATGAAGAAAAAAATGAAAAACCTTGACCTACTACAACCATATAAACACACTACGCACAAAATCCATACAAATCCACACCCAAATCAAAACCAAAAAACCCCTAATTGAAAACCCAAACCCACATAAACCCCATGCAACCCCGACTGCGCTTTTACCCCGCATAAATTCGAACGGGCCGCAAATTGCAGCAGATAGCGATCACGCCATGACTCACCACCCACAACCCCCATGAATATTCACACGGAAATTCGCACGCCGTGAAAATTCACGTACCCAGCCCTTCGATGGGCCAAAGATGCCCTTTGATGGACACTGGTCGCAGATTTATCGCGGCCCTGCGACAGATCGGTCGTAAAGATCGGACGGCGTGTGTGCCGTGGGCATGGTCGTGGTGCGGTCGACAATGGCCTATCTGGACCACGGTGGCGGGCCGCAAAATCTAATTATGGGATGTGTGTGTGTGTGTTTGCTTTGTGTGGCGGGCGAATTAATTTTGGGCGTGGTTTGGGTTTTGATTAAATTTTTGACTTTTGTAAATTTTTGGGTGAGATGGGTTTTAGATTTTTTTGAGTTGTTTTAATGGTTTGTGTGGTAAAATTATTGATTTTATTATGTTTTTTAGTTTTGATTTATTTATTAGGATGAAATTTTATAATAAGTGTAATTATAATATTGATTAACAAACGTAAACGTGTCTAAATTTTCTAACGTATTCATACATTCTCGTTTACTGATATTTTTACGTTCACTATGGAGTTTCATCTATACATATATAAAAGTTATATTTTTGTATAAGTAAAGGATATGTCATTATATTTTTTTGAGATAAAATCATAGTCAGTTAAATTTGAAGTTGTCACATTAAAAAAAAAACACAATTGTCAGCTGAATATAAATTTATTTCCTATTTATATCGTATTATATAGGGTGAGCTGCGGAGTGATGCAAGGCTTAAAGAAAAGATAGATCAGGTTATTTGGAATATTTCAAAGTAAACATACCTCAGTCCAAAGCATAGGTTCCCAAAGTGGTCCACCTGGACCCCCGGGGATCCTTGACGACTGGCAGGGGGTCCATGTCAGGAAGAAAAAGAAAAGGGGATCCACGAGATGAAGGGGGTCCATGAGATGCAAATGGGGGTTTTTGGTTGTAAATTCCATATTTTTGATTGATGTTATAGCTTCAGTCTATAACGACATCTATCCTTTACCGGCCAGGGGTGCAAAAACTACGGCCCGCGGGCCAAAAATGGCCCTCGAGCAAAAAAATCTTGCCCGCGAAGCGAGCTAGCTTCCCCATACAATCTGGCCCGCAAAGCGGGCTAATTTTTCTCTTTTTTTTTTAAATATTTATCAATTAAAATCAAATGAAATACTGACCAAATAATTATATTAGTTGCCTAATTTAATCGTGGTTCAATTTTCTTAGTAACTACTATCAGAAGTGATTTAAGATGCTCGTCAGTTAAAGTAGATTTATACACAGATTCACAGTCATCAGTACATTATCGGACAGTTAGATGCAGCCGCAGCCGATGCATCACTTGCATTCGGTTGCGTTCCCTCTCTTCCCGATTTGCCCACTTTTTCTACCAACTCGGTTGGCCGATGCATCGGGCCCTTAGTGTTTTCGGTCCTTTCGTGGTGTGCTCACGTTGTTTGCAAAATACGTGCCCTATTCAAGATATTTGTTGCTGGAAGTCGACGAAATCAAAACAATATCCAAATATAAGTGAGTACTATTAAGTTTATTCGTAAATATAAATTATTAAATATAAAAGAATTCTATGATTTTTAATTAAAATGAAAAAATATCTTGGCACTGGCGTGTATTTTGATGTTAAACTAATTTAATTTATGCATTTCTGTAGACCTGTTTATCGGGGCTACAGAAAGAAGTATAATTTTTTCATAATTTTCTAAAGAAATAGTTCTGTAAGAATTTTTGTGGACATTTCAACATCTTGAAAATATTTTAGTAGTATTAAACCTGTTTTAAAAACCAATTTTGACTTATTCTGTTATATAATATAATATAACATAATGATATTTACTAAATAGCTTCTTTTTTACGAACAGATAATTTTTGCCCAAGATGTCGCAAAATAAAAAGAAATGTAGACAGTATAATGTCGATTATTTAAAGTTCGGCTTCATCTCATCCCTGTCGGATCGACATCTGCCCGTGTGTCTTTTGTGCCACAGAACCTTGACCAATGACTCAATGAAACCACCTAAGCTGGAGAATCATTTAAAAAAATGTCACCCTGATAAAAAAAATGAAAATCTGGCATATTTTCAGACATTAAAACAAAATCTAAACAGAACCACGTTGAATAATATGTTTGCTTCAACGTTAAAAAGAGACGATGATGGTTTGCGGGCAACTTACAATATCTCACGTTTCATAGCAAAATTAGGAACGCCCCATACTATCGGAGAACAGCTGATTTTACCAGCCATTGAAGAGGTTTTAAAAAATGTTTTACATATGCCTGCATGTGATACACTAAAAAGAATTCCCTTGAGTACCAACACAATTCAAAGGCGTATTGATGAAATGAGTCACTGTGTTGAAAGCTTCTTGTGTAATTATTTGCAAACAAACCATTTCTCTATTCAATTGGATGAGTCAACGTTATCTGATAATGAATCACTATTATTGGCATATGTTCGTTTTGTTATGGACCAAGAAATCTACGAAGAACTGCTTTTTCCAGAACTTTGACAACAGACACTAAAGACGAATCAATATTTAAGGTTTTGGAAGATTATTTCATGGAAAAATCGATCCCATTGTCAAATATTATGTCAGCAGCAACAGATGGAGCACCAGCCATGTTTGGACGTTATCGCGGTTTTATGAGCCTTTTAAAACAAAACATACCCGGAGTAGTTGCAATTCATTGCGTTATTCATCGGCAACATTTAGTAGCTAAACATTTGAGTTTCAGATTGCATCAATCTCTTCAATTCGTCATAGATGCAGTAAATAAGATTCGTATTAGTCCGTTCAATTCCAGGCTATTTGCGCAACTGTGTAAAGAAAATGGAGAGGATTTTCATAATTTACTTCGTCACACTGAAGTACGCTGGCTCTCGAAAGGCGTATGTTTGACAAGATTTTTGTTAATTTTTGAGAGCATTTTAGAGTTTTTGGATGCTAAAGATCCCATTTTAAAAGAAAATTTAATCAAATGGAAACCAGATATTGCATATTTAACAGACTTGTTTAGTAAATTTAACGAGGTTAACTTGCAGTTACAAGACGACAGTTTAAATTTAATTAAAACTAAGTCTATCATTGCAAGTTTTTGTGCTAAAATGAATCTAATGAAGCAAAACATTGGACGGCGCGAATTTCACCAGTTTCCCAACGTGTCATTGACAAACGTCCAGGATGATGACCTTTTGATCTACGTTCAACATTTAAATATCCTTCACAAAGACTTCAAAACCAGGTTTGAGGACATTTTGAGTATGGAAATACCTCAGTGGATTATTAATCCATACTGCGACATTGAAGAAGTGAATACAGTACATTTACAAGAAGAATTGATTGGATTAAGCACAAACGAAGAACTTAAGGTACTGTTTAGCAGTTCTGGTTGCAGAAAGATATCCCCATTGCTTATCCTGCATTATGGGCTATCGCAAGAAAGTTTTTGATAGCATTTCCTTCTTCATACCTCGTGGAAAGAGGTTTTAGTGCAGTTAACAATTTTCTTTCAAAAAAAAGAAATCGGTTACAAATCACTGAACGTGGAGATTTACGACTGTACCTTACAAATTTGAAGCCAAATATTGACCGATTGATATCAGAGCATCAGGTTCATCCCTCTCATTAATTCATTTTATATAAAAAAAATTCTTATGTTTTGACTTGTTTCACATCCAAATGTTTACTTGCATTTCATTTTCATTTGAAAAAAAAAAATAAAGATAAAAATTAAAATTGTACACAGTTTTTCTTTATAATTGTCAACTATACAAAAAAAACCCATCGCATTGTGTTTATATTTGTATTTAAAAATTTAATAAACTTCACAATTAGGCATCTTGAAGCAGTGACGGATCCAGGAATTTTTCACAGGGGGGGGGCGATTTTTCAGAATTATTTTTATTTGTTAAATTTTAAAGATTTGGTAATCTGATGGTGTAAGATCTGGAGAGTAAGTACAGGATAAGCTGATGTATATACATATATAGAAGTTTTTCCATCTTTTTTGGAAAATCAGGGTTATAGTATGAAATTTTTTTTTTTGGAAATGCGTTTTTCGTGTTTATTTTGCAAAAAATAATGTTTTTATGGTCAATAATCATTTTATAGTCGAAAACGCGTGATTTTAGAAATATTTTCTTCCATCCGCAGTTGCCCCTACCGCCCCCCCGCTGGATCCATCAGTCTTGAAGGGGGGTCCACGAAAAAAAAAAAATACTGGGCTAGGGGTCCATGGGGAAAATAAGTTTGGGAAACTATGATCTATATGAATACAAAACTATTAAAAACACATGATTAGTTATCAAAAACTTGTTGAGGCATGTTTAGTTTAAGATATTCCAAATGACATGACCCATATCCCTTTGCTTTTATCACTCCCCAACATACCTGTATAATATTTCAATCTCCTAAAAGTAAATTTTTTTTAAAATTTTCATGAGTTTTGGCATACCCTGAGTTCAATAATGGTAGTGAGTTAGTATTATTTCAAATAACATTATTGTAACAATAGAACAAACTACAATGCGATATAACGATCCAAAATCAACATCGCGCACAAAATTTTTATGAATCGAGATCAAGATTGCCATTGAGATGTTTTTAAAAGCGAGCATTTTTATATTTTGAAACGTTTTGAAATTGAATAAGACAATTGGCTCGGAAAAGCGGCTCACGTTTTCCGCGCTGTAGTAACGAGAGCTTTTAAACACACAAACTGCAGCAACGTCTGTTATGAGAATAAATACAAGAAAACTGCACATTATTCTTGCCACGACTTGCACGTATCTCTCCGCCATTTATCCTTGTAATCGGCGATAAAAAAGAGACGGAAAAAAGCGCAAGAATTCCGCCATTATACTCGCGAGAACGCTCGTTGAATTCACACTATATAACCGAACAAAATTTTAAATTATTATATTATAATAAAAAAGGGATTATAGTATAATATGATATTACAATTCGGTTGGATTCGGTGCAGTTTTTCCGCAAGCTTTCAATTGTCAAAATCCTTACGTCGGAGAGGCGCAAAAGAACTGATATAACACGTAATAATAAATTCAGACGGGCCATTTGGTCCTTATGGTGCACCATCGCGAAAGTCGGGCACTGATCTCATCATTTTAATAGGCCTCAGTTGGCCAGGGTGGTACTGAGTATGCAAGTGTACTTTGGAAATGTAATATCAAATTTCAAATGGAAATTATATGGAGAATATTAGATTTGAACGTACGTGTTTGAAGTTTAATATTGTGATAATGAAAAAATGAATGGATATTATTATTTCAATTGAATAACAATATGATCTGAAAAAACTTTATATAATAAAAAAAATCCAAATCCGATCCTGCTCCAAGATTCTGGCAAGCTCGCTCATCCAACACATACATAGCTCAAAAATAATTTTACACCCGCTTTTCAGGAGCCCGACCTATCTACACAACACCCCGAAAAGGGGACGGGCTGAAACACAATATGCGCCTGAAAATGGGCTGGAAAAACGAAACGTTAATCACTTCTGCTACACACAACCTCTTCCGCCGCCGACTTCAAAGGCCGCCTCTAAATACCGCCCTTTTTTAATCGGACACTCATTCTTCGCCTTTGAAGGGGATGAAATTGGGTTTTCCTTCGTTTTTTATTCTTTTTGGGCGTTTTGTATCGGATGCTTCAGTGTTGCTTGTTTGTGTGGGGTAATTCGGATTTTTTTCGGTTGATGACAAGATGGGTGTCAGATGCATGGAGGGTTTTTAATTGGTGAGTTTTATGTGAGGGATTTTTATTTAATAAAGGTTTGGGTAAGAGATGTTATGATGATCTAGTATAGTAACTTGGAGGGATGTGTTTTTTAAAATGTGTAATAAATTTTGAGTGAAATATGAAGCATGAATTATTTATGTATATTAAAATTTTATGGTGAATAACAAAAATATATAAATGGTACGTTTCATATTGCGAAATTTTTAAAGATAAAGCGTAAAAATCATAAAACCAGAATTTTTAATAAAACAGAAAGTATATTTCAAATTCTCATCAAGTTTTTAAAATAAAATAAAATAAAATAAAATTTTTCAGTTTTGAATACATTCTTATTTCTAGATGTTTTAAATTGGAGCATATATTTTATAATTTTTTTAAAAACAAAATTAAAAGATTCAATAATTATCATACGCTATTCATTTAACATCAACAAAAATACAATACTTTTCTAATACAATCAGATTTTTTACCTGTTACCAAATATTTGTTATTGAAAACTAAAGAAATTTTTAAATTTTGAAATTTAATCTCGAAATCTTAGATGTAACAATCCAGAAAATATAAAACGAAAATCCCGATAATTTTAAACAATCAAATTAAAGCAAATTTAAATCAAGCTAAAGATATCAAGATAAAATTTCCACCAGAAATCCCACAATCACTTCACCGAACTCTCACCAACATCATCCATCCAACAACCGCCCCACCTTCCGCTCAACTTCCACAACTCCAACACCCAACCACATCCCCACCACACCCAAAACCACCAAACCGACCACCCCAAAAAGACAAAACGTTATCAAAACCCACCCAGTTGACCCACGACCCCAATCACAACATTACGCAAGCACCACCGCGGATTAGCCCGTCCGCCATTACGGCCGCTTATTGTCGTTGTCGGCTGTTTACCGTCACAACAGACAGACTGACGGACACGGTAATGTCGTATATTATATATATATCATACGGTAATATTACACAGGCTGTGCCCTGGGGCGGTTCGATCACGTACTCGTGCAGTACTTAGGGTTGATGTTTGCATTGTCCGCCCGTGCTTCGGGTTACGTAGGTACGTGTTCTTTTGGAAAATATCGTCGTTGTTTTGCTGTGATGGGAATGGTGGAAGAAGTCTGCAGGTTTGTTGTGTTTATGGGGTTTGATTGTTTTTATAGTATTGTGTATAAGGTAGGACAATGGTGACGTAATGTCTCTAAATGTATAAAAAAAATTGCTAATGTCTGGAAATTAAAAATAATACCCATTTTATACAATTGAAAATAAGCTTTTTATTAGACCGAATACATTATTTTAAATAATATGATTTACAAAATTTCGCTTAGTTTTCATACCGTATTCAAAAGAAATTCATAGAGACGCAAGCATATGAAACATCTCAGATCCCCATATGAATATTATAGTTACACGACGTTCACACTTACGAGATATTAATTTTCAGTTTGACAGCAAAGATCGTCAACCGTTTGAATATTGCATACGCCATAAAGGTCCACGGTGAATTATTTCGGTGACGCCGAATCCGTGAGATGGGACCTTTTAGATACGCACAAACTTATTTATTCAGACCGGCTAGGAAATAAAATATAAATTTATATATATGTGCGTATCCGGATGACGTATATGAAGATACTTTCAGGAGTGTCCCTTCAGCGCTGAAAAACTCGCGCTTATGAAATATGCAAAGGGATACCGAATCGGTTTTTGAACGGCCATAAATTATTACAAGGGTCGTTAGTGTGTAACATCAATCGTTTTCAGAGGCTCTTTAGATTATCTGTCGATTTACACTTTTTGATTTTCTTAAAGGAGCTTTCGTTCTTCTTATAAATAAATAATTTCATAACGTTTTCCGAAAAATATAGACATTATCAAATCATTTTTATAATTCTCAATTATATATATTGAAATACATACATACATAATTAAAATAAATTAAAATGTATAATATTTAAAGGATTAGAATATTTTGTCTAATCCTATGAAAGATGTTGCAGCATTCAACATGCTTCTTGCTTGAGATGGTTCTCTCTCGTGACTTCTAGATCTTGAAGAACGGGTAGATTCTGAATTTTTCTTTACAGGTTTTTGAGTTTTCCATATGTCGATAGCGAATAGAAATTCAATCATGAAAGCTTCTTTCATTGTGACCTGAAAAAAGTATCAGCTCTTATAATGATGTACATTTATTAATGTCGAGAAGCTCCAGGGTGCTTTATAAGTTAAGAGAGTTATAATATTATAAGTTTCTAATGAAACTAGTTTCTGCATAAGTGAGGTAGTTTTCGATATACAGAAGAAAATTTATATGTAGGTCATTAACGTGAACGTAATATATTGTACTTTAATTAATATGGCTGAAAAAATATAATATATAAATGATTAAATTTAAGATCTTTCAAATATTTTATAAAAATATTAATATAAAAAAAACTATTATTTTTTGTTTTTTAGAGTTTTAGAGCTAACTTTGTGCAATCATATCCATTAACAGATTTCATCATACACAAATTACATAGAGATAAGAAATGCAATATTGGAATCAAAATTTAAAAAACCCGAAAGAAAAATTGACATTAAAATATTTAGAATGATTTACATACAATAATAAAAATTAGGAATACCATGATTTTAATATGATTAATTTATTCAGATATTACGAAATTATTTTTTAATCATCCCGAAATTCTGGAGAGTGAATTTTTTGATTGAATTCCCTACTAAATGAATAAAAAATTTTCATGAACATAAAAAAAACAATAATTCACCCACTTAAAAATAAAAATCCATTAAAATAATCGATCCGAATTAAAAAAAAAACATAAAAAGGTATAACCTCAGGTTGCGGCAGTGGGCGGGAAAATTTCCATTTCGCGTGTGCCAGTTTTCATTAGGGGCGGTTTTCCGCCTACCCGTCGCGGCGGAGAAAACCGGCTCTAAGCGGCTTAATTTGGCTCTTAGTGTAGTGGAAACGATAAAGGCATTAGCGGCGGGATGCGAGCCCCCGGGGGCGTAGTCCCTCGCCAGGGGCTCAGCCCCCCAGGTCCGATTTGCCCTGCTGCGTGTCTCCTTAACGATGACGAGTGCGAGCTTTTTGCGCTTCGGGTAAATGTGAATGATGCTTTTTTTGGGGTGAAATATCGTTTTTGGTGTGAAAATTTTTATTTTTAGATATGGGAAGTAGAGGTTGAATAATTGGTTTGAATCCGAGTGGGTTTTGATGATTTTTGTTATATATTTCTATTGTGTGTTCAAATCAAGAAGTTTTGATTTGATAAATATTTTTATTATGAAAAATATTATTTTTGAGAATAGAAGTTGAAAAATTGTTTTAGTCTGGGTGGGGTGAATATATTTTTATTGGAAAAATGTAAAATTGAACCATTTATCTAATATGATCATAATAATTATCATCGATGTTATGTCACAATTATTTTGATACTATGAGAAGCTTGAGTTTTTTTTTTAAATAATATACTCGCAAAATTTATTTTTCGAAGAATTAAAAATTTAATTTTTTTAAATTATCGTCCATATATTCGTCTATGAATTGAGCTAAAAGCTACTCAACTTGTACAGGCATAAAAAATAACTGTTTATTTCAAATCTAGTACGGAACGAAATGTACAATGTAAGAATCCCATACAAAAATTGCACTGAAAACAGAAATATATTTTTGTAAAACGTCACTGATAATACGACGCAATAAAATAACGGTTTCATAAAAACGTTGCGTATCGTTGAAAAAAATAATAGCGCAATAAAAACAGTTCCATGCACTCGCATGTTATACGTAATACTGTCTGCAATAAAAAAAACTTTGTTTATTATCCGGAGACACTATTTCTTCCCGGAAGCGGCGGAGAAAAAATCATCATCATCTTTGCGGACAAAAACACGAAGAAAAACCACGACTGTTATACGAGCCAAAGTTGGCGAATTAGGAAACTTTCCGAAAGAAAAATTGGGTCGAAGTTTCAGCTGAACGCAAACGAATGAACTACCACAGCGCGGAAATTTTAGCTAGATTAACTCGCAAATCGGATCCGACGTTAATTAGGCTGGATATTTACTGTATTTTTTCGAAATTTTTTAATTTTTAATACCTTTTCCTCGACAGCAACTTGTCTCACGTTCCAGAGGAATTCAGCAATTCCAATAAAGAATGCAATGAAACATCCGAAACCTAATACTACGAATACACCACCGACGTTGTCGATACCCAATTCAGCAGCTGATGATGCACTTTCATCTTTCACGTCTTCCTGAAAGTTTCAGAAACTAGTATCAGTTTTTTTAAATATTTAATTATTAAAACATTATGTTGAGAAATAGTTTTGATTCAATATGTAATAAGAAAATATTCTGATGGTATTTCGTATAAGTAATATTTAGATAAAGTACGGTTATTTTAAAGTAAATATGCCGTCAAAATTTCAGAGAAATTGCTCAGGAAACTTTGCATACAAATAAGCATTTATTTGACAAGCTTATATGATGTCTTACATTGCATTTCCCGCCACCGTTCATGTCGATCCACCATTTTTTCCTCAGCTCCATTAGCTTTCCGCTCTCTTGCATTTTCAAAATGGCGTCGTTTATATAAGTGCGCATCGGAGAATCTTCAATATTCAAAGAACAGTTTTAAATTACATCGAAAGAAAAACTAGGTCAAAATTGCCCGTTTGAAGATCTTGAGGTTGCACTTACTGACAGGCATTGCGATTCCATAACCTTTAGTATCCAATTCTCCGCCGATTTTGGTCAAGTCACAGTCTTTCGCGGCGAAATATTCAATTGTAGTTGATTCCATAAAAAAAGCATATTGTCTTTTGCCTTTTAATACTCTTTCTATTCCTTTCGGGTTACCGTCGACGTAAACTGATGGTCTTGTACTTTCCATCACAGAAAATATGCGGGAATAAGTTGAAAGATTACTATTCTAGATATTAAAATAAATGGTACGTAAATAAATATGCAAAATATGCAAAATATGAAATATAAAAAAAAAGTACCATAAAAAAATTGTACGTAGATCCTTTGTATAGGGTTCCGTATTTAATTTTATTTTGTTTTATCAAATCTTCAACTCCTTTGATTGGAGCATCCATACGTTCATTAGTAAGGAAAGCAGCTAAATTTGCAGTGTATGATGAAATCATAATAAGTGTAAAAAACCACCACATTCCAGCTACCATTCTAGTCGAAGTTGCTCTGTGAAATTTTTTAATGAATTTTAAAATAATCATGAAAACTAAAAAGTTTTGAAACTATTTTCATTATGTTAGTATTTTTTTTTGACTCACCAACCAATCAAATATTTAAATATTGTATATAGAAACTAATATCAAACAGTGAAAAAAAAATAGATTATGATGTGATTAATTCGAAGCATAATCCGAAAAACTAATTACATATATTCAACTGATTTTAATGATATATAATATTTTACAGCACTAAATGAGATTGGAAGTGTAAAATGATAAGATTTGAATTGGTAAATTATTTTATATATAATATATAATATGATATTTTTGTTGAAACAAAATGTTAACGGTAAAATTAGATAGTAAATATTAATTTTATGTACTTTTAGATGAAAACAATCAAGTTAATTTATGGAAAATTCAAAAATAAAACATTATATTAAATACGTGAACTTGGCTTGTTACCACGCAAAATTTCGGCATACTTTGAATTGAAGATTTCTATACATAATTCAAACGAAACGAAACGCACAATGAAACGCAGACGAACTTAAACGTACATACGAAAATTAATTAATTAATAGTAATGAAAAGGGTGTGAAAGTCGTACTTTGGCAGGATATCAGATCCCTGCTGCAGGAAGCTTCCGAGGGCTAACCACATGGAATTTAGTAGTGTTAATATGTTCTCCAACTCCTCAGGCTCGGGATCACAAGGATGTGGGTTGGCCCATTCCTTTGGTGCCATCCTGAAGGTCCACGATAGTGTGGTGTGGTCGAAAGCCAGCAAAACATTACACAGTAAGCATCATACGGTATAAATACGACATGTATGTATATAGTACAGAAGACAAAAAAACATCAAAAGAAAGATAAATTAAAAAAAAATTGCATTCGAGAATTGGAATGATAATAAAAATCGTGTTTTTTAAATATTTGAGAAACTTTTTTTATGAACTTGGGATATGCAAATTTTTTCAAATGAAAATTCATACATTATTAAGTAAAGAACTTAATTTGCATAATAATCAATCAATTTTTCATTCTAGTTCTTTATGCAATAATTTGTTGGTATTGAAAAGTTTTCAACGAAGAATAATTTAGAAAATATTTATACAATATAAAAAATTCTTATGATATATCCAATTATTTTGATTTCCGACGCTGCAATTGTAAGTGCAATTATTTGAATTGCATCCTACAAATGATGCAATAAATTTGATATATCCACTAACAAAAATATTATCAAATTTATTTTGCGTCATCACATTAATATACTGTTAAAATATTGCTACATGTTTTCCACATATAAAGCTCATAGACATCACATTCGTTTTTCACAATTGATTTGTTAGATGATGTGTAAAATGTGATATTAAACTTATCAGTCAATTAATTTATACATTATAAATATAAATATTTCATATAAATATTATTCGTGCCGCAGCAATGATACATAATTAACTTTCGCACATATTCACCGAATATACAAACTTGTTGCACAACGTACATATAATAAAATATTTAAATTGAACTTATCTACAGGCTTAAAATGTATATTAATTTGATTGAAAACTAATTTGTTTTGTAGGATGGATTGGAAAAGATTTTAATTTGAATGTGAAATTGGCGTGGAACAAGCTTGTTTCATATTTTCAATTAATATGTTAATCAGTTCGCACAAAACGCATTCGAGCTGAAGTATAATGGAGTTGATAAATTGGATGGAAATTATATGAGTATGCAGTGAATATTTAGAATTTAATACAAATTGAAGTTAATTATTATATTGCTGCGACATCACAAATTCAATAGTTGTACAACAAGTTTTTTCACAAAAAGTATATAACTTATTTAAAAAAAAAAAAAACCATATTGCTGAGGCACTGATTTCAATCGGACGGGCATTTGGGGTCACTACAACGACAACATTAACAACAATCGTTTTCCAAACTTTTCCAACTGTTAAATAGATAAATATGGGTCGACTGGTAAGGTCCCTTTCGACTAAAAACTAGATTTACTTGGGAAGCAAGTCACAGCCAGCGGTCATTATAGACCCTAATGATAACCAGAAACAGTTCTTCAAATTCCAAATGTTTTCGAGTTCCTCAGGCTTCTGCTTTTTTTGAGGTTGTGGATTCTGCCATTCTTGGGGTGCCATTCTAATCGATGAATATGATAAAGTTTATTTAAATCCATTTTTTATGATAAATGAACTCCACTTATTCGTCTTTCTGAAAAAATATGATTATCTTATGGATAAAATATCGAGAATTACCTGGCTAATACGAATAGTAAAATTGAAACTCCTAAGTAAGCTGTGGCCATGAAGATCCAAACATCTAACGAAAATGGTTGTAAGAAAGAGAAAAGATCTGGAGGTTCTTTGGTGGGTTTCGTGAATAATATACTGATGCCTAAAGTCATGAAAGGCATTGTGAAATCTACTACTTTTTTACGATCGTATGTTATTGTCAAATCGCATATGGCGAAATCTGCTTTCTAAAAAAATAATATGATTATCAAATTATAAAACCGTACGATAAAAGTAATTATAAAATACACACTCTCTCCAAAATTTGTCCAATTAATCCATTCCATCGTTTATTTTCCGGGTCATAAGACCCATAGCCATTATCAGGTGCTATTTCGAATCTATAGGTTATATTTAAAATTTCAGCGATACCTTGGATCAAATCCATTGAATATCCTTCATATCTATCGTTGCCTTCAAGATCTTTTTTAGGTTCCCTTTCTCTAAGGTATGGTTCACCTCTTCTAGAGGAAACTATAAATACTTTATTCTTCAATTTCTCAAAGAGTACATTTTTTAAGTCTTCTTTCGATCTTGTGTAACTGAAACCATTGTGAGTATCCCACGACCCTATTTTGTAATAGTTCCCCTTGTGTAATTCTACTACATCTAATGAAAATCCGCTTCTTTCACCAGTTTCGTTGAAATAAACATATCCAGTTAAACCATGGTACGATTTCTGTAAAAAAAAACATTGTGAATTATGTATAGTTACATACATTCATTAAATTCTATCACAAAATAAAGATGTTTTATTTTAAAAATTATACAAAAACCAAATCTTTATCGATTATGATTTAAAAAGTTCAAAGCACAATCTAATTATTTCACCAGACGGAAAATAGAGAAGGAGGATTTCCCCCGGAAAAACTAGACTAATTTGCATAATACGCACTGCATACGTAATCCTACACGTACACATCCGGTAAAAAGAGATCAGTTGAACCTTTGAATAATTTAACTACACCAGAACGAACACACACACGTGTGCAACTAACTCGACATATTGTCGGCAACAAACGCTACATACCAGACGATTGCTATGAATCCTAAATTGGAACGGATGCAACTTGCCGGATTGCTTTCAGACACGATACGTATGAATGTTTCAGGACGGAGAGGCTCTCGTGTGTTGGGAGGGTTATTGTTTTTGTGAATGTTTAATGCAGATTATCGTTTTACCTGTTTCAGGAACGTGGCCAGACCTAGGCCACCGCTCCATACTGTGGGATCTTCGCAGGTTATGGACTGCGGTTCTATGTCGTCGCTTGTCATCAGTTCGTTTAATGCTATACCGAAGTGGTTTACTGCGTCTACCATCAGCGCTGTTTCTAGCTGGAAGTTTGTATAAATTTTAGATGATGTTTTAACTATGATGCATAATATGTGAAATTCGATTGGAATTTTCATAAAAAATAGTATTGAGTTGTTCAAAAATTTTTTTTCAAGAATTATTTGTTCAATACAAATGATATTCAAGTTTTATAAAAACATACACTTGAGTTACTTATTTAATTTTTTTAAAAAGTTTTCAATGACTTTTGTACCATTGTCTTATCGTTGAACGAAGGTATATCTATTATAACTATAACAGGTCCTGAATAGGGAGGTCATTACTGGTCAATCAGTTTACCGTTTTGCCGATAAACGATCCAAATAATAGTTTTGTGATTTACCGGTAAATTTTTAACTTTTATCAATAAATAATTTATTTTTCATGACTGCAAACTATTAATTTCGTTTTTTTGAAAAAAAATGTCGGGTTGTGTAGATTTACGTTTTTTTTGTTTTTAATTTTTAATTTCGATTTTTTCTTGAGTTTTATACAAAATTTAATTTATCGGTAACTTACCGGTAAACCGGCAATGTGTGAAAAAAATACTGGATTATCAGTAAATTAAATTTAAGGTAAATTTGGCCTCCCTACCTGAATCGTTTCTACAGTCATAATTTAACTGTTTTCAAACTTTATAAAATACACAAAGACTTCACACTCATCAAGTCTTTGATAAGTGCGAATTTATTTCATATTAAATAAATAGCTCTCAAGAAAAGAACAATGGAGAAAAGCTTTTTGAACAACCATGTAATATTTCATTCACATACAAGTTGAAAATACTGATCAATTAAATAAAGAATAGCACTCACAAATAGCAAAACAAATATACTTACAAGTACTTTTGATTCATTAGCATTGATTTGAATTCCTTTTTTCCCTTCTCCGTATATCCAATCGTTGACGACAGTCCTCAAGCTGACCATATTCCTGCTATTAGGATCGACCATCCTAAAAGAAGTTATGTTGGACTCGCTTGATTTGAGTTCTTCCAAATCGATGGTATGGGCATCCATCGAAGTCAGGATATACGTCTGAAAAATATTAGACTATAAATGGCCGGAGGCAAACACAGTTATGTGCATGTACAATTGCAATACTTGATAGTCTCCGAGTAGATTGACTTCGTTAGCCTGCCTGAGATAGTCGAGAATATTATCCGCTTCGCAATCTAATATTATGTGGGTTTCTTTTGAGTTTTGAACCTTTTTCAGAAGAGGACGATTGTCCATTTTGGGTGAGAGTTGGTAAACGCTTATCGGAGGGTCTTTCGGACCGTGCTTCTTGAATACCTCTTGAAGTCTGATGAGACCTTTGAAATTATTGATATGTTATTGAATGAGGTTAGTTGGATTCTTATTAGATTTATGGTAATTTGAAGTTAGATGTGTGTGTAGGTGTTGTGTTATTTACGGGGGCACAAGAATTATTTATTGACGTGAAAAAAAATAAACTTCGAAAAGAAAATGATAACAAAAAGGGACAAATTTTTAATTATCTACAATGAATTATGTTTTAATCAAATTGATAAAACAGGAAACGATTTTAAAATAGATCAACATCAAAGTATTTATGCGAACAGTGGTATAATTCACAAAACGAACGAGGGATTTAATTAAGAGAACAATCAAACAACAAACATAACAAGATTGGGATTTAAAAATAGTCTACTTACACCGTTTCCTAAACTATATAAAATAATAAAAAAAGATTAACAGTAAAAAACAATTCACAAACAATACAACTTTTTGATTCGCGTGTATAGTTCATTTGAAACACAATCGACAAAATAACATCTGATTGAAAACATTACTTTTTTCGTCTACTTTCGAACAGATAAATGCAAACTGATTCGAAAAACAATTCGCATTCAATCAATCTCAATGACGTTCGTTTGAATTCAACCAGCTTCATTTAAACTGCAATACGTTCCATCTGAATAGTTAAACTGTGAAACGCTTTGAAAACGCTCATCGTTGAATTTAAACATTACTATGTGTCATTCGAATTTTTTTCAACCAAAATACATTGACGAAAAATAACTATTTTTGTATTCATTTCCGAAATTGTTCAATGATTGAATAGTAATAATTTAATATAAAATTAATAATAGACAAACCATCATTATCCTCGTATAGGATCGTGTAAGTTTTCCAATCATAATCTGATATCATAGCTGATAAGGCTGCAGACAAATTTTGTTGATTCGGATAGAATTTCACAGCCATTTTGCCCATTCTGTCTAATGGTGGCGGACTGGGAACCCATGTAGTTTGTATATGAGGAATTTCCATAGCTTCACATATGGATTCGACGATTCCTCGAGTTTCAACCGATTGTGGTCCGAAAATAGCAGCAACTCCCTCGCTAGTCATTTCGCAAGCTGCAAAATAATTATCAAATGAATACCATCGAAATTTCACAAATTAATAATTCGAAACTGAAAATTTTCCGGAAAAAACCGTTATTGCATAATCGAAACGTGCATGAAATATGCCGGCACTAAATTAATACACAGTATACGAGCGAGTACCTCGGTTCGTTTTTCGTGGTGTAATTGCAACATAACTTCGCGGACGACCACGAAAGCCGCAATAAAAATGAAATATGGACGAGACGAATTAAAACGGCCACTAAAAAGGATGACCATCTGGAGCGGTTACAGGTTTTTCCGACGTACAAAAAATTTTCCTGAATTTTCGCAACGTAAGCACGCTACATTTTTACGGCGAAACGATACAGTGCGATTTTTATGTTGAGAGTTTATATTTTAGTCGGATTGTTATTCTGACGTTATCAACTATTTGATATGTAAAGGAATATATTAATATGGAGATTGAATTTCTTTTGAGATGCTAATGTTGATCTTTCAGTATATTAAATTTTCAATATGCCGTTTCAGTGCTGAGGAAATTCTACTTACCAACTTTTCCAGCTTTGTAACTGTCTTTGGGATCTATTATTTCTATTTTCGGTTCAATGATGGCTTTTGCACCGAGTCGCAAGTTCACTCTTTCGATTGCATATCGAAAAGCCATTTCCGTCTCCAAGTTGTCAGGGTGGAAAAGTCCCGCTGGAAATATCAAAGAATATATTAGAAATTTAATAAAAGTAAGTAAATCTTGATTGATAAATATCAGAAGCATAATTTTAACATTAGCTTTTGTGACGATCTAATAAAATTTATCTTTCGAGTGAATACATTTTCTTTGATTGACTATTGAGGATACTCGAACAACTTCGTGATATTCAAGTCTTGTATTTATTTGATAAATATATAATTCATTTTTTTGACCGTTAAATTAATTGTTTTTAGTATACCGAAATGGTTAGTAACCATTGGTCAATATGTGTACGGTTAATTATTAAATTAAACGATGAGAAAGTTATTGAAAATCATTGAATCTTACGTTGAATGGTTAGTGATTTGAAGAAATAGGTAATTTTATTTAAAAAAAAATCGTAAATATTTATAGTTTGTGACTACGTAGAAATTATCGATGTGATTAAAATTATGCTATAATTATATAATTTTCATCTTAATATAATATTTTTATCTGATAAAATATAGTTATAGTACCGATATACATAGTTTTCTAATGTATATTTTTTAATTTGAAGAGACCATTCTTTTTTAAATACACTTGGGTCTGTTTTTATGCGGATCTTTTTTATGCGATTTTGAAGTTATGCGGTTCAAAAATAATGGAACCTATCCCTTTTTTCCTATAGAGGACAAAGCTTTTTTTATGCAAATTATTAGTTTCCCTATATAATTTTTATATAATACCATTTCTTATCCAATCCTTAATAACAAACATACAAACTAAACAAAAAAAATTCAACATAACACAAAAATTTCCCCACACACACAACTTCCCCTCGCCCAACAACCCCTCGCCGTCCCAAAACCAACAGCACACACCCCGAACATAATTCCATCTGCCTCCTCTAGATTTCAAAGTCAAATTTCACTAGATTACACCGCTGTTTTGCTAAACCTTCTTTACGATATCATTACGCTTTATCGCCGACCACCTACCCCCTATGCCTCGAGCCTCGCAATTCGTATTCCGGCCGTATGCGGCCAGTTCGTCGAATCGTAAAAATCTCGGGGACGAAACGACAAACACACTGTGTGTTTGTTCGTAAATACATCACGTGCATTGCGGATTTGCGTCGCATTAAACAATCGATGTTTTCGAACGTGCTCTTTCGGTTGTGAACGTGTGATTTGTGGCGTGTTACTTAGCGGGCGGAAGTGGTGGGTTGTGGATGGATTTGGTGTTTGGGTTGTTGTTAGGAGTGTGATCTTTGTTTGTAATGTATATGTTATTGTGGAACTTTTTGTGATTGGTTGGTGTTGGGTTCTATTGATAAATATAGTTTTTGTGCTTCAAATTCAACCTTTTGAACCGTTGTCATAGTAATTAATGAAATTTTTTTTGATTATTAAGGCAACGATCTCAATAATACTTTTTGAGGGTTTAATTTGAAGTTTAAAAGATTTAATTTGAAGTATGAAAGGTGTAATTTGAAGTGTAAAAACTGTACTACAATTGAACGTGTTTGTGTGAGTTTTATTGTTAAAATTTAAGATTTATCAATCTTCGAACTTTTACAACAACACATAAAGTTCACTGAAAGATAAGACCTTTTTATACCATTGAATGTTCGAAAATTTTATGAGGTGATAGGGTGAATATAACTCTGAAAATAGAATACTAAAACCATCCTTTATCAGATGGTTTCATCAAAATGGCACAGTCAGATACTGAAAATAATTAGTATAGCTTAACTTTAGAAAATTAAAATTATACATCGTCTAATTTGTTAAACGAAAAATATTTCTAAAATGTTTACAAAACGTGGCACATAACTCGAACGTGAATTTTCCCTGAAAATAGTCGACATAAGCAAGGAAGGCCAGTCTATAGATACGTATGTAGGTTGTCTCGCGGGCTTTTCCGAGTCTCTATGAATTTTCTGGGAAAGCGTTCGCATTTCCCGTGGGTCAGATTCCGCAGGCGGGTGCATTGTATGCGCGGAAAGGATTCGTCCTTAGGAAAAACTTTAACGCCGAAATGATTTCCCATTAAGGCTTCGAAGCTGAGTAAAGCTCGCGGGTCTCGTAACTTCGAGTCTATCGGAAAACCGTGCACGGGAAAACTTTTCAGCCGCTCGTTTGCAATAAATAAAGCCTATTCGAGGCGCTAATGGCGATATCGAGGGAAAATTTTATGCGTTAGTATATGAAGGAGATGTGTGTGTATTCTTTTTGGGTCACCATATAAAAGTAATTTGATACGTTTCAGAAAAAACGTTTTTATGTAATATAAAAAAATTTTGATAATATATTTGAGATAAAAATGAAATCGTATACGATTTTTATTACTTTGTTTGAAGTTAAAAGTAAAGCTTAATATTTTTAACATTACATTGAGTTAATTCATCTGAATAAATAAAAATAAAATGCTTGTGTTATATAAAAAAAACATCAAAATCAATTTATTTTAAAATCAAAATGTACATATATCTGATTACATTTCGATCTCAAAATATAATATTTTGGAACAAAGCTTCATTTTTATCCCAACTAAAATAAAAATCTCAATAACTGTACTCATATAAATCCTTGCAAAACCAAACACTGATTTTCTTCTTCAATGAAACGACCCAGTTTTCCTTTTATATCACATATCATACAATACATATTATTTTATACAAACACATAACACAATACACAATATCCGAACTGTAGCAGCAGTTTATGGTCTCCTCACAGTTATACGACCCTCTGGCTCGTCAACGCTCTCCAAGGGAATGTTTGATGGATGATCTCCTATGGAGGCTTCACATAGAACCGACTCAGGTGTTTTACGTTTACAGTCTACGGGTTATTTTGGTTTTAGAGATTATTAGGCCGAGCCGGAAGCCGAGGACTCGTAAAGTTTCAATATTTTGCGGTATAAGGGGAGTAATGACGGGGTTGCGGCTGGAATTGTCGATTGTTGTGTGTTCGTTGGTGTTTTATGGGGTGTTATGTGGGTGTAAAAATTTATGAGGTGTATTATTGTGTTATAGAATTTTCTGTTTGGTGAAATTGTGTTGTAGAACAAAATTAAATGAACGCGGAAATTTTATGCGCTTCGAGTTCGTTGAAGTTGCAGAAATAAACGAAAATGCGTTGGATACTACACATGTTTCTATTGAAGCGGTTTTTTTTTTATTAAATAATATAACGCAAGAGAATAAAAAAATGCTATAAAAGTTTGAAAGACTTTGAACGTATTCTTCGCAAGTTTTTTCGTTGCCAAAGTTTAGAGTTTCGACGAACTTAGGGTATTCTTGAAGATTTTTTATTCAATCAAATTGAAATTTGCTTTATTTTAAAGTAGCAAAGTTTTCATAAATATTTTAATATAAATCACCGTAACAGACGCGAGTTTCATTGTCGAAATCTGAAATTTAAAAATTATATATATGTACATACATACAAAACTTATCATAGAAATGGGGTGATTTTTTGCTTTGGGGCGATAACGTTACGCGGAGCGGCTTAACACTTAAGCCGTTCTTGACACGAAGTTTAATTTAACTGTGCTTTAGTAAAACTTGAGTCTGTTAACCAGATTTAACCGCGACTCCTTTTACGAGTATAGTTTTAAACTTCGCACAATATAACAAGACTCCTAAAAATGATTAATACGAATTTGCAACGCGCTCGTTCCGACCGACAAAATTTATCCGTCATAATTAGAGGATCGCGCACAACAAGTTTTAGTTCGTAAAATTTTGATGCGTTTAAAATTCGTCACAGTTGGAAATGTTTTTCTCCTGTTAGATATCAGACTTTTCCTAGGGTTTTGTCGAGTTTTCTCACTCTTATTAATTCATGAGGTGGAAATCCGCCGACGACGTGTACATTTGTGCAAGGATGCATGTAACAGTAACATTTAACTTTACATGCAAGTGTTCCTAGTTCACACGTATTGCACACGGAAACTTGCACGTGGCAAGCGTACTGTAATTTTGACTAAATACAAGCTGCTTAACGACGACTTCCGTTAACTAATTAACTATCTTGGAAATAATGTTTTGAGTTGACGATGCGAATATGTGTCATGGTATTTCTCATAATGTGTTATGAAATTTTTCAATCGAAAAAATATTGAACGAATCGTTTAAATAACCGTTAATACAGTAACGAGAAACTGATGAAAATTTAATAATTCACCGGGGCTAAAATTTTTGTTAAAATAAGTTATGATTTGATCATTTAATCATGATTAAATAATATAATCAGAAGACGTGAATGATGTCTTCAATCTAATAAAAACGTTAGTAAATGCATAAATAAAATTTTCGTTTTAAATATTGAGTAGGTAGATGGATATGATTACATATTATATTTGAGGATTTTCTTACTCATGTCGTATTCTAAATTTAAAAATATATTTACCATGGAACAAAATTAAAAAAAAAAAACGAAAGCTCTGAAACTTTGAAATGGATCGAATTAATATTTCTTTGCATCATCCGAGTAAAGCGTTTCAGCGAAACCTCGCATTGAAACGAATCCAACTTTCTGATACATATTAAGCGATTCAATTTAAATTTTAAATTCAACACATCGCTCTTCACCAAAAAGAAACAACAATATGTAAATGGTGCAGTGTTTAGGCCAGCGACCCACATATAAGCGGAAAAGCGTTTCCGCGTGTACACATACATAACAATATTATTTTTTATGCCCCTAATAAAATTTTAGCTCTTTTGGCTTGGACCGAGCTCTTTGTTCCCCGTCTTTCTTTCGGATCCCTTCATTCGCGGACCACAGTTTTGAAAATTTTCCAACGGAAGTTTTCCCGAAGGAAAATCCGCGCAGCGTAACCGCGAGTTTTCCGCATATTTTTCACGGTGTCACGCCGAGATAAAATCACGCAAATGCATTCGCCAACACCTCCCGAGCTGTAAAGAAAAATGAAAATGCTCGCAGATAAATGCCCGGGTGTTATAATGATATGAAATTGTGGAAAAGTCGCCCAGTTTATGTCCGGGCTGAGATTTTTGAGGTTGCCGCTTTTTAGTTGGCGACGAGCGCAGGTTTCGGTTAGGATTCGCAAAATGTTCATCGTAAAAATCAAATACCGTCAAATAGGGTCGACTTTTAGTGTTTATGCTTTTACTCCTGGGTAAAAATGATACTGTAATGTTTATCGTGCGTATTTTGTATGAATAAGTAGTTTTTATATTGGGATTCTTTGAAAATATGAATACATTTTCAAGTTGAGTACGTATACTCGTTACATCGATTTTTTTTGGATGAAATTCAAAATTTTCCATCATAATATTTTATGATATAATATAAAAAAATATGCATTTATTTAATATTCAACAATAACTCACAATATAAAAAAGCTTATTCTATTATTGAACATATGTATGTATTTCGATATAATCTCAAAACTTTAACAAAAAAAAATACTAAAAATTATCTTTGAAATAACAATAAAATTTCATTTCAACAATTAATTACTTAACCCAATCAAAATAATTATTAAATTTTCATCTAAATTATAAATACGTGCGAATACTAAAAGGTATTGCTCATAATTTTTTCCAAATTTAAACAACGAGTCACTTTAGAGATATCTAAATGGACTTTCCGTGTTCCGTGTTTAACTTTCGTTAGCGAAAAGACGACCTGTTCTCAATTTCGTATAAAATATTTCGCAAAATATAATCCAGGAGACTAAGTGTCGATTGCTAAATTGTGCGTAGTTAAAATTTCCTCCATAATATTTTAAATGAAGGGAAGTGCGGGAATTTGGTCAATGAAAGCGTGTTCCGCGAAAACTTGGCCAAGATTCAGAGGATATTTATAACCACCAAAACAAACGACGATGCATATTTGTGTCATTTGTAACAATTGTAACACTTTTAGTATTCTGGAATGTTCTTTGAATAATTTCGGTGTTTTTACTTGAAAAATATACGAGGATTCTGTCTGACAATTTACATAAAAATTTTGTGAAGCAAATATATTAAAAATTCTTGAAAAATATGTGTAATCCAATATTTTCATACAAGTGCCAATTTTCTTTAGATCCACGTTATGATTTCTAAGAAACCGAATATTATAATTTGAATAAACTTCTATTCTAAACGATCGAATATTTCAAAATATAAATTGAACTTGTTGAAAGCGACTTGTAAATAACGAAATTTCCGAAAAAATTCATTTTGTACAAACTTCACTTTGACGCGTACAAAAATATTTTTATTTTTTTCCACTTTGGAGAAAATAAACGAATCGTTTCACAATTTTGTATTCGAAATTCATAGCGTAAATATTGACGATTTGAGGAAAAAATATTCGCTTCTATTTGAGCACAGATGTCGATCAAATTGCACGTCACGCGCGAAAAGTTAAAAACAAAAATATTCAAACACATATAAATATTTTACAATATAAATATATTTTTTTTAAATTCATATACGTACCAACTCGAATAATTTTCTTTTCATCAGCATCGACGAAACAGACGCACAAAAACAATAAAATTAACAAACGCGAACACATCATCGCTCGCAACATTTTCATATTGAAAAATCACCACATTTCACAACAAACAAATCACAGAATATTAATATAATACGAATAATACAATTGCGATGTTTCCAAATACAATATTATCACATCGTACGATATGTGTGCACTGCGTCGTCCAATTTTTAGAACTGACCGACGACTTGTGTCGTGAAGTTGGCGTTCTATAAATATTAGTTCTAGATTTAGGCTCGGAGATTGCCTCATCAGAGTGCGCTGTCGGCGTGGCGGGAAATTTGAAATTTCGTATCAATTATGAAAATCGAGGATGCGCAGGAACTAGTGACCCGGTTCGAGGGATGTTAAAGTTGTGCTTTATTGGTGTAGTTTATGGTTTTGATTCGAGTCAGATGCAGTTATGATTTTGATTAGTTTCAGTTTGATGTTTGTTCGTGTAAATAGATTGATCGAGTTGAAAATGATAATTTTGTGTAATAGATATGTTAATTAATTTTTTAATTAGGTTGAAAAAGCGTAGTCGTTTAAAAAGATTGGAAAAAATTTCATTTATCTTCATTGAAATTTTTGACGTTTTGAAATAATTTATAAGTCATATTAGTGCCAAATAAATAACGAAGAAAATATTTCGTAAATTACTAATTATAATGATTAATTGTTTTAATAGAAATATATATTTTTGTAATACAAAAATAATCGAAGTAACGTATTGGTTTTGTAGCGTGATATCAAGAAAATGATAAAAAAAAATCAAAGTTTGAACATGTAGTAGTCGAAATAACTACAATTTTACATAAATAAGTTCAAATAACACTTCATCTTTTCAAATCTCATTAATTACGTTCATTAAACGGTGTTTGCATAAATTACAGAGAGACAATCTTTTTTTGGGTCAAAGTAGCAACTTTGGCGCAATGTGTTCTGAAACTTTTCATATCTTCGCACATTAATTGCTGCAATTTCACACATAAAACAAAACGAATAGACGACACTTTAACCATTTGAATATTAAAATTTCCACTCAAACATACAAAAAAAGACTATCCCAATTTTTTCAAGCAATATTGCATTAGTCTACTGCACTTGCACAGCGCACATAGTAAGTAGGCATACGTCGGGCGGTACATAGTCATGGTGAAATATCTGTACGAGACGTGAGACTTTTAAAATGAAATACGTGTGAAAGATATAAAAACGGCATCAAGATGACTATGGTCACGTCTTCGCACGCTATGCCGTCGAGGGCCATTGAATTTAACAGGAATTTTCTTACCATATGATGTTGTATGCACACGTTATAAGGATTTATATTGCGAAATGCTTTCTTGAATCCGTTCGATGTTTTTAGCAAATTCTGTGAATTCGATATGAAGCATTTGTATTTTTTTTTAAATATAATAGTAATATAAATTATTCTTGATTGATACATTGGATAATGGACTAACGCGGATGAGAGAGGGTCCGAGCCGAAAGTTCGTTATATAATATTATGTGAAGATAGGTTTTTTAAATGTGTTTTTTTTATATACCACAATACAAGGTCAGTGAAATTTCCATAAATGGAGTAAAAATACATATAATTTTAAATAATGAAGAGGTGGTTATGAAGAATTTAATTCACTGAAAATTTTTTGTTATCAAATAAAAATTAATAACAATTTTTATCGAAAATATATATTATTTGAATATAGGTACTATATTTTTTACAAGCACGACATTTTTTTAAGCATTACTTTAGATTAAACATATATAATATTAAAAAGATGTTACAAAAAAAATTATAATATCCTTTGTCCGTTATATCGAGGTCTTCTCGTAGTATATAAACTCAACCATTAATTAAATATGTCACTTTAAATGACTGAAAATCTCACATCTGAAAAAATGTCAGTATAAACACCAAAATAACCTAAACGAAACGGACATGCCTGGAAAGTCAGTATCACACGTACCTACACAAAAACCAACATTATACGATAAAATTCGAAATGAAAAATCACATTTTTCTCTATATATCAAATGCACAAAGTATGTACACAACAGTACAGTCAAATGAAAGAGACAAAGTGCCATGGAGTTGCTGAAGAAACTAAACTCCACGCGGTTGTTCCGAGTCTTCAGTTGCACCGGTTAGGTGCCGAGTAATTCGAGTTAGTTTTCAGACGATGTTAGAGTTGGATGTGAAGGTGTTGAAATAATTGCCAAAGAAGAAGAACTTCCAACGATTGTTCAATGTCGGTTGTGAAGTTTCTGCTGTGATGTTGATCGTATTCATTAGTGTGTGTGTATGTTTCGGTGCAGATATATTCCTTCACCAATATTAAATTGTATGTGGTTATTTATATCTGAAGATTGATAAATTTCAAATCATATCGGGTTGAAAAAAAATAATTAAAAGGTCAATATTTAAATATTATATATCGAGATAGAAATAGTCTTTATGAAGTTTTTAAAAGTGACTAATTTTAAAATAATAATATATCATTTTAACTCATCAATACTTAATTATATTTCGAAAATTGAACACCACACCTGAGGTGCAAACGCTTTATCGACCTGTTGAGTCGTTTTTAGATATAGCGCCTCGCAAATTGTGGCTACATGCAAATTACGGTGCGGAAATCATATTCACCGAAGCCAAACGAGACCATTGTGTGTGTGTACGCTTTTCCTTCGGGAAAATATTGCGGCCGGAAAAGCAGCACAATTATGTGAAAATGTAAAAAGTGTGTGGCGGGAAATGTGCAAAAAAAGCGAGCGCGCGAAGCGTGTTTTAAACGCGTCGCAAATTGCTTTTCGATCGCTGTATGGAATATGAATTATGTGGGATTTTGTATTTTTTTTCGTGGTTGTAGTTATTATTATTTAAAATTGTTGGTTTTTTTTTTTAATAAAGCTGAAAATTGTTTATAATAAGAATCAACCTGATTAAGGAAAATAAATGGAAGTTTTTTTCAAAAATTAACAAGAACTTTATATTGTTTTTATTTTAATAATATTTAATGTATTCATATTGCAAACAATATCATCGTGTTCATAATGTAGCTAAAAACCAATATTATGACAATGTAAATAAAAATATTATTTATAAATTCAGTCATTTAGGCCATACTTTTCACTCACGTGTTGTTAAAAAGTTCGTAAATTAATGAAACATTACATTTTCAGATTAATTTATAGTTAAAATAATAAATGAAAATTCAACGCAACGTATTTATATTTTCGCAACACAAACGAAACTCGCTCGATGAAAACTTTGAAAGGGAAAATAAGTTAAAATAAAATTTCCCAGTAAAAAAACGCGAACAATTAGTTTGCGTAATAGAGATTCGTTTTGAAAAAGTGAACATTTTGCGAGCTTTAGAAAAAAAATGATAAGCATAAAGGAAAATAATAAAGATAAAGAGGTAAATAAAGAAAAAACTTCATAATTAGTTACTCCGCAGTGAAAGCTTCCGAAGTGAAAACTCTTGGGAAATTTCCGCGGTGACAAAGAAAACTTTTGCCCGAATCTAGCGAAATAAACAGGCGCAAAAAAACCGCTTTGAGACGGCCGTCGAAAACCGTAATTAATATAAAAAAACTTTCGAAACGTAATAAATAAGCAAATTTTTGACAGCTTCCCGATAAATGAACCCACGCCAAAAATGAAAAATTTTCACAGAAGCCTTTGACTTACATACATTGAACTCCACACATCCGAAACTCCTATATTTTTTTCTAAAAGTAAAGATTTGAATTCGAATTTATTTTTAATCTGCTCAAATGAACTTTTTCACATTCTAATATTTCACTCTCTGTTTAAGAGCTATCTTACCAACTTGAAAGCTATTTTATAAGAGTTATGAAGGTATTATTTATAATTGAAATCCACGTCGCTGAAAAATCATAGTTCTATATAAAATTTACCATACATATAAATATTATAAAAAATGAACACAGTGCGGTGCACATTGAACAAGCCACAGTATATCGTTGCGGTTAAACTGCGCAATGTCTAGTCGTAAATATGGCGATAGTGTGGTTTTTATCAACAGCTGAAATATGAAAAAAAGCAGAAAATATGCGCCGAGATGATAATACTATTTTTGCACTATCCTTTCAAAGGGTAAAGCCGCGGTGGAATTGTTGAGGATTTGTGGTTTGACGTTCTGTTCAAAATTTACGCTTTGCGGTGGCTTGATTTGTGTACTTGTCCAACGCGTTATTGTATAATGGAATTGTTATATTATATTATATTTAGAATTGGCATATTTTGTAATCTTACAAAGAAAAATGATTCTGCAACAATTCTTGTTTACAAAAAAACGTACGATTTGTATGAAAACTGAACAAACAAAATCACTTATGATTCGTTATGAACATATTATGGTACACATTTTAATTCATTGTTGCGCAAATGGTTTTCGCTCGAAACGATTTTCGAATTGCATTGTGGATCGTGTCTCGAAAGATTTTCACCGATACGGATTTTTCCGTTATCGTCGGGAAATGCAGTTTTCTCCTCAACGCGAAAATTCAATACAATGTTACCGATTGCCGCCGTCTTTGAGATGGAATAAATTTGTTCTCAGCTTTGGCTTCTGGAAATGCACTTAAAAGACTTCTCTGTACGTCTGCGCTTTCAATTTTGCATTTTACGAATAATTTCGTTGAGGAATTACGATATGTGGATTCGCTTTGAAGTCGTATTTTTGAACGATATCAAAATAATTTGGTACATCAATAGCGGTTCGTTTCGATAAATATTTGATATTGTTTGCGAATCGAAACCCGCGTTATTTACATATTCTGAAAAACAAATATTACGATTTTAAAGCTTAATTAATCACAGAACGATACAGAGTAGCTTTTATGCAAATATAGCCAATTTGTTATAGCGGCTTTTGCGATATCGTAGTTTGTTATTCCGTACTTAATTTATGTCGGATTTTGAAAACGTACATTTGTTTCGAAAACTTATTCGAAAACAAATCGAGTTGTCGTTATCGCTTAATTCTGAATTAATTACATATATTTTTCGATATGTAAATCGTATCAAATTTGAATATAGTCATATTAAAATTAAAATAAAGCTCTTCTGGAAATATATTTAGAAATGTTTCATATAACATTTAATTTTTCTAGTGAAAAATCGCTATTTTTCCGGTTTACGAATAATCAGTTTTGTGAAAAGGCCGTCACGAACGATCGACTTTTCAGCGGAACGTTCGCTGACACGATGCATAAATATTTCAGATTCGCCTTGAAATCGCACTTAGTGCTGAAAAAAGCAACCGATAAAAATTGTATGCACTGTTTGGATGCAGTCCAAACCCTTCTTTCTGGACGATTCTCCGCATGTGCGACCACTTCTGCAATACGAAAATTCCATAAAATATGTATAAATCCATAATACATACCGAATAAATTTATACGATTTCCACATATAAAAAAAAATATATTAATTTTGATTTTTTTTAATTAAATGATAAAATAATGCTACTTAAATTGTTTGTTAGTTTTTCCGTTCAATTAAAATAAAAAGGAAACATCTTGTTATAAAAGCAGAATGAGATTCGCTAATGGTTTAAAACTGGTTAACGACCGTTATGAAAAAATATTCATTCCGACACGCAGATTCATCTCAAACAACGTATAAAAGGGTAGATGCGTAAATGTAGATATTTCAGGCTGAAAAAAGGAATAAACATTCACAATTAAAACGATAATACTCTTTTTACCTCCATAATTATTATTTACGACAACAATACCTCGCCAACAATACGATTACAGACCGAGCAATTTAAATATTCCTTCATCCCGTTGGGCTTAAATTTTACAGAAAGAAATGTAAGCAAAAAAATTACGAGGGTTGTTTTGATAACATCTAAATAACGTGTTATGGAATAATATTATATTTTCACTCCGCTTGATTTTGTAAGGCTGAAAAAAATACATTTTAAACTTTTTTTAAATTTCAGGTAAATAAACTTTTATTGAGAATATTTTTTATAATGGAAATATTAATAAAAAAATATTTCATTTTATGTACACTAAGACTTTTTTATATCAAAGTTTATTTTAAAATTGATAAGGGATTTTTAATGATTTGATACAATATTCAGTATTTACTCCTCAAGTTATTGCATTAACTTACTCACCACGTTATATGATGTTCCTTAATTTTGAAAATAGATGAATTAATAAAATTCTTATAATAAGACATAACTAAACCGACTTCAATACATTAAAAACAAATTTTTAACATTTTAACTTTCAAAGCGACCGTATATTCAAAAAAACACATCAAAAGATCATTCCAGAACCAAAGAGAAATTGAAAAGCATTTTTCCATTTAAAAAAATACATTAAAAAAAATATAAACACAAACACGTACAACCCGTGCATTGTTAAACGGCTATTATTATGCGGGAACTTTCGTCGCTGCTCGGATGGAAATAATTTCGCCTCGATACTGTTAAAGTTTTCCCCTTTTTCGGCACGAACGGCACCTGAGGACGAGAGTTATGTTTCTTTTATCTCTTGCGGTCGTCTTTTCAGTCTTTTCAGCTTTTTCAGGGAAACGTGTGGGCGTGTAAGGGTCCAAGTTACGCGCGACGTTTCAATCACTCCCGTATTCTGTACATATTGGGTTCGATAACGACGGGTGTTAAAAGTTATGCATGTTGTAAAATATTTGTATTGGATTCGAGGAAATATGGAATTCGGAAATTTTATGGATCATTGTGTTGTTATTTTGGGAGAGTTTGTGCTTTTAGACATTGTATTGAACGATTGGATTCATTCGGAGGAAACGTTTAATTTTTTTTAATAAGAAATTCAATATTAAATTAATAAAATTAACCCAATTTTAATTTTTATCACTAAAAAAACTTTTAGAAATACGTCCGTACAAATTTCGAGAGGTTAAATTCAAATAATGAAACGACAACGTTTTAACAAGATCAAAAAAGTTGTAATTGAAAGCGTAAACAGATGCGACTCTCACTCTGTACAAGCAACGAAATAAAAAAAAAATAATACACGAACGTGTTTATTTTAAGCGTGTACGAATTCTGTTTTACTTTTCCCGCCTTTTTTTATATTCTATTTTTATTAAATCGCGTTTGAAACGAACCGGGAACTTTAACCTTTATGCGACGGGTCGGGTTAAATTGAGCAAACAGAGACGATGCCATAAATGTAAATGTGCGCAGATTGAATCCTGTACGGTTAAATTGGTAGATGGTAACAATTGATTGTAAGGGGTATTGCGTGTCAAGAAATCGATAGTGCTAATAGTATCAAGTACTTATAAATATTGATAAATTTTATTTGTATATTAAATTTGATATAGTGAACGGAGGTGAAAATTTGAAATTATGAAGAGGTTTCTTAGGAAATAAATCTTTTGAATATAATCTATATAATAATATTATATAATAGAATTTTATGGTATCATCAAATGTTTAAAAAACTAAATATTGTACGCTGGATCATTTTATACTAAATTATTTGATGTTATCGATAGTTTATGATCGTATTAACCTTTTTATTGATTTATATGTCACTTACTTTTAGAATCAGTATTTGATATATCTGAATCGTTTGTATAATAAAAATAATATTCATTATAAAATTTTTATCATAATAAGTAAATATGAGTGTGTGGTAATGAAAGGACATTTAACATTAATAATGGGTTAATTAACAGTAAAAAGGAATGTGTATTACGCTCTATTAGCAGCGGGATCCTTAATATTATATAAACTAATTAATAATTACACTCGACATCCATACAGATTATGTAAAAATATGCTAATTACATTTAAATACTGAAAATTAAATTAAAAACATTTCTTTATAAGACTGTGAAACTAAAATCAGTTAACGGACATGTAATTAATAGATTTATTCATCTCCTTTAAACAATTCAATTTTTTTATAAGCTCTCGTTAAGCGATTTGTAATATTAATATATCACGATCGATTTCATGCGTTTTTATAAAGATTTTCTTAATATTATAGTTTATTTGACTTATCGTTAAGAGTAAAATACACGATTCAAATAAAATCTATCGCGATGTTCAATAAAAAGAGTCCATACTATCGTACACGTTACTGTTCACAATCTACTTAGGAAACAGAATTTCAAAGTGAATTGAATAAAATAAAAATGTTTATGTACCGATCCTATAGTCGTAGCGTAAGTGTGAAAAAGTTTCTTTCAGTAATAGCCGACTTTGTACGGAAAATTCGGGTTTAATGTTTAGGTCGTTACGTGCGAAATGCGACACAGGAACAATCTCAACAATTAAAAGTGATTCTCAACCATCGCACAATGGGCTATTCCTGAGGGGTCCGCTCTTGTATTTTCCGGCAATAAAGGAAACTCGTTCACACCTTTAACCCTCCACTGTCGACGTGCCGATCTAAAATTCTTAATAAAATCACAAACTGATTAAATTAGTTTGATTTAAAAAAAATAATAACTTTAGTTTTCAGATTAAAAAAAAAAAAAAATATTTTTGTTAGTTTAAATTCTGAATGCTTTGTGAATTCATTTGAATTTATTAAATTTTTATAGGAAAGAAAACTGAATATATTTTTCAATTGATATAAAATTGCAAATAGATTAAAAATTTTCGAAGTTATTTTTTTTTATTTTCAGTAGTACAAATTTGCTTTTTCATAATATTCAAATTATTAATAATTACCAACAATGAGAAGTTTTATTTAAAAAAAATTATGAATGTTTTCGAAATGACAAAAGGCTTCTAAATTGCTAAAAAAAATATATAACTATTAAATTTCCAATACATGAGAATATCAGACTATTACCTTATATTTTATTATAAAACATCCATAAGTGTATTAGCAAGAAATTAAGTTAAAATTAGTTTTGAAACACTTAAAAAAAAGCGAATTTCATATTTACGATACTTATCGACACGTTATATTGAAAAGCAACACATTAAAATATCCATTTGATCAATCATAATAATTACCCCATTAAAAACATTTAATTCCGAACTCAATCGATTCCATACAAAACCAAGCTTACCAAACTACATAATAAAACCATCACTCAACATTTTTCCAAACACAATAATATTTTTCATCCCCCATCAAAATCCATAAACGACACCAATGAAATTAAATCAAAAAATTAAAACAATACGACCACCCCAGGGTTCATCCATGACTTTATCGCACACGAGGTCAGGGGTGTAGCGAGCATTAACGGCTCGTTCGGCCCGTCGTTTTACGATCGCTAAGTATGTACGAAACGGTCCGATTGAGCACACTTTAAGCACCCCTGACCTCTCCCCGATTCGGTTTGCGACCCCCTTTCGACACCCCTGGAGCCTCCGGTTTGCGTCCATAGCGTGCATTCTATTTGTTGTTCAATACAGGGTGGTTAGAATATGCGGCGGGTGATTGGATAGTGGTTTAGTACGGGTGAGGGTGTTTTGAGATTTTAGTGTTGGTTTTTATGTGTGGTAATTTCGGGAGAGATTTTTTAGTGTGTTTTATTGTGTTTATTTAACGAGTCAACGGTTTGATTATTTAATGTATTGATTCATTGAAATACATATGTGGATCAGTCAATAAATGGGTGTGTATATTCTTAGTTTGGAAATTTTTAGTTTATATGTCATTGATTTTATTAAAAGTTTGTCGACATTCTTTTTATATTCAAAAGTCATTATGTTTTAATATTTCTGAATGAAAAGTTATAAATATTGTCTAATACAATTTTTGAAATTTAAATATTCGATAAAAAAGAAAATAACACGAATAACATAATAAATGCTGAATTTTAAATTCAACAATGTAAAATATAAATATTTTACGTAAAATATATTTTAAATTCACAGTGAAAACGTACTTTTCATTCACGTTTTGCAAAAAAATTTTCGAATTTCATCTATCATAAAATTATTGTCCTGTATTCAGCATGCCATAACTAATTCAGAATAAAAGCGGTAGCTATGAAATATGAAAATCAAATATAATAAATAGTTTAGACAGGATTTCGTAAGATATGATACCTATATTTCGGATAACAAAAGCCATAGTACATTTCTGAAAATAAGATCAGTTGACATATGAGCGTTTTCATTTGAAGCGAAGCGCGCCGAACCGCACATTTATAACGATCGCCTCAATTTTTGAAGATTTAGAGACGATATATTTCTCCAGATAAATTTTTCACATTCAGAACGTATTGTATTATATTAAAAGAGATGAATATATGTAGAGAACACACGGCATCGTAAAGGTTAACCGTATTTATTTCGACCCAGATAAAAAAAAATAGGGCAAAATGTTTACCGAAACGAAAAAAAGATTCTGTACATACAGTAGTTCAAGTTTCTTACTATAAATCATAGAGAATTCATAACTAGATTTTATTACAGAGATATAAGCAAAATGTTAGATTTATGACTCATATTCGGAATACATGTAAAAGAAAATCGTATGTTTGTTAAGTGTATCATTTGAATATTTCGATATCGAGAATTGTATACTAATCAATTTCCAAAATGAAGAACATCGATGTTATACAAACATTAATCATGTATTACAATAAAACAATATATTATTTTACAAATAAGACATATTCTACAAATATTAAATGAATGAAATACAATACGAAACAGACTTCATATAAAATCGATAAAGCCATCAACAAACAACAACCAACCGACAGACTATTCGAACTCACTCGACCATCAATAATTGACGCATTTCAAGCACCGTCAATATAAACTTCAGCTGAAACTATGCACAGTCATCGACTGATGATCGTACCGATATACGCACATCCATTACACAATGTCCTGATACCAGTTGCGGTTTCCTGTCAGCAAACAATGGACCATGTTAATCGTCGTTTCCCGAACCATCTGACCCCAGGACACAATCGGGACTTCGACTATTCACCAAGGATCCATAATGCGGTGGAGTTTGATTACTACGATTTTGAGTTGTGCGGTAATTTGTGGTTTTAACGATTTTGAATCATGATATACCATTGTGATTAAGCAATGGTATTATTGTAAAGTCGATATGTTCAAAAAAATGAATGATCACACATTGAAAGATTTATAGAAGTTGCATAAACGTATATTGCCCATAATTTTTTCGAAAATATCAATCAAAATAAAATGATACAGTATAAGTTTTATATTTGTTTTTAGTCATATTATACTTCGTTACTTTGAATATATAAATAATTTCATGATAAATTGCCCGTATTTTGGTATACCCAGTACAAGTGCTTAGGCCGATAAGAAGATGAGTCTTCAAACGGTAACATTCCTCGAATATTGGTTTTTGAATGAGTATTGAAGATGGGATTCGAATTCGTAGTACACGTGTCGTGCGGTCTAGCTTGCCCCCGAAACGGCCAGGGCTGACAAAGTGGCGGCAGAAATTTTAATAATAATGCTTAGCGCGCGCAAACTTTGGCAATACACGCGGCCGCCGCTCTTTCCGGATAAGGAATTGGAATTGGAAAACTTTATGATTAACAAAGTTAAAAATATCGAGCGAAAAACGCAAGGGACTGTGTCTCGTGTTGTGTCGCTTTTTTTTCGCGTTTAGTTCGAAAAAATTAGAATGAGCGTTGTTGCTTTTAAGTTTTTACGATAGTTGTTTTGTAAATAATTAAAAAAAAATTTTTTTTTTATGAATTTACTTTCGTTAAATACATCGATTTTTATTGAACGTAAAGAAATATATCATATACGTATACGTACGTAAAGCAATATATCATATCAGATGATTAATAATTGCATAATATTCCAAAGATTAAAGTATTTTTTTTTAAATAAACAGTTCAGATAATTTTTGTTGGTTTAAAACTTTACCATAAAAGTTTATGTTTGAGCGTTTTACTTTCTGAAACTACCATATGAATAATTTTTCTTTACAACACACAGTTTTCACACTTCAAATTCAACTTTTTAAATTTCAAATTCAACCTTTTAAATATCAAATTTATAACCATCGTTAGATTGTTGATTGCTATGACGACAGTCTTAATAATATAATACTTTATAATGGTTGAATTTAAAGCTTAAAAGGTTTGATTTGATAGGATATTTTAAAATTTCAAATTCAACCTTTTAAATTCCAAATTTAATCATCGTTAGATTGTTGATTACTATGACGAAGGTCTTAATAATATAACACTTTCCAGTGGTTGAATTTGAAGCTTAACAAGTTTAATTTGAAGATTGAAAGGTTGAATTTAAACTTTAATAGGATGAATGTGAAGTGTAAAAACTGTATTATATAATTATACTATATAAGATATTATGAATAACTTCAAATTCAACCACCTTTAGACCTTTGTTTTCTACAACAATGGCCTTAATATTGTGTAATCGACGATTGAATTTGAAATTTAAAAGATTGAATTCGAAGTTTAAAAGGATGAATTTTAAATGTAAAAACTATTATATATGTATTATAATATGAATAATAAATTAACCTATTCGAACAATTCTACCAATTATTATTTTTTATTTAACAAGAAAATATACAGTGCTAACAAAAGGTAAAAAAAAACAGCTAAACACCAATAATATGTTTTCACAGATAAAATATCACCGATGTTATAAATATTAATAAGATAATGGAAAAAATTGATTTCAATAATTACAAATGCTTGCAAAATTCAAAAAGATCACTTAGCCGAGATTGCAAAACGAAATTCACACTCCGAATTAATTTTTAAACTCAATTTCGGAGTTGTACCAACTTTCAAATTTTCCCGCTCGAACCGGGTTTTCGCTGCGGTCTCCCTCGACCTGCGGTCGCCAAATTAGATTATCGCGAATCGGGAGTGACAAATTTTCGATTTTGGGTAGTCACTCTCGCGTCCACTTACCTCGAGATTTATTTCGCAATTTTGCAGGAAAGGTGCGGGAAGTGGGCATGTAGCGGAGCCGGGCTTTCAAATCCGAGTTTCCCTTCGGCCGAGGGAAAGCTTTTGTTCGAAATCGGATTAACGATTTTCAATAGGATACAAGCGCGAGGAGGGGTTGGGGTGTTAAGTGTAAGTGGATAAATTGAAAGTGTAACTGAATCGTTACGGGTTATTTTCAAATTTGAAGTCGGACGGTTGTTCTATTGATTTTGATGGTGGGTTTTTTAAAGGGGGTGTTTTTGGATTGAAATTGTTATGCAGAAAAATAGTATTGTGGAGGAGAGGTGTTAATAAGTAGGAAATTGTTTCTGGTATTTTTGTTTTTAATACTGTTTTAAGATTGTTCAATTTAATTTTTTAATCATTAAAGAAGGTAACAGGAAACCACTTTATTTATAATTTTAAAAATAATATAATATAAAAAAAATAATTTTACTAAAATTCCTAGCATTTGCAATGATGAGATGAAAAAAGTTCAGGAAAAAATCTATAAGCGATTCCATTTCATGTTTTTATTTAAACGTTTCAACAAAATAAAAAAAATATTGATATCAATTTTCAGAAATTTGTTTTGTCTCATCGTTTTATTTTAAGGGACAAAATTTTTAATGATTCTTCAAACACGCAATTTTTTTTTAAAATGTTCTAATAGCAATGAAGCTATTTTTTATACATATCTGTTGTAATGGGTCTATATTTCCATTTAGTATTTATCAATAGGTATTAAAAAAATGATGAGAAACATTTACAAGCTTTTGTTAGACTTCAACCACTCGATAATGGTAAATATTATATTAGAATTTACGAGTGGAACCTAAAATTTCTAAAGCTTTAGATTCAAACATGCATAACATCAGAAACCATTTTTAATCATCAAATTATTTTTCTAAAAATTTTCAACCGACTTCAATCCAATGCATTTTTATTATAAAAAAACCAATAGAACAATCATTCGAATACACAATCCCAAAATATTAATTAACCAGAAAATCATCATTCCTCAAACAACCAAAACGTGTTCACATTTCCCCAAACCAGATAATCGAAACGCATCCGATTATGACGAGTCACGCAAAGCCATCATATTTCCCCACCACAAAAGAAAAACAATCGGAAAATCCGTCCGGGAGCAAGACGGGAATGGAAAAACGGCGTCTTTTTTTCCGTGTCGTAAAAGCCACTTTATCCATTAAGCTCGGCGTAGGTTTTTATTTGTTTGCATTAAAAGTTAAACCTCGTCCAGTGTTAAGATCTAATTAGCGCCGTAGGGTCGCTAAGCTTAGACGACCTCACAAAGGGCGGGTGAGTGAGTGAGGGCCTGTAGGCTTTTGGGGATAAAATGCGACCCGTGTATTTTGGCGAGTGCGTATAACGAAGTGGAATGCGCAAAGGTGTGTATGCCCACCTTTATAATTCTGGTCATGTTTTTAAGAATTTTTGAAAATATTTTTTTGGTTTAATATGGGAAAAGGTATGTCGGGAAACTAAATTGATAATTTTTTTAAGGTCGTGGGTGTTATAATTTTTTTATAAGATCTTGAATAAAATATGTGAAATGAAACGAGTTGGAAAGTTAACTTTAATATGTATTTTAAAATTTAATGTTTTTAATATATATTTATATGAAGAGTTAATAATCATTATATAAAGTCTACTCAAGAACAATTTTTTTAGGTTTAATAAAGGTAAATAAGTATTTTCATTAGATCTCATTTCGAAAAATCGATGCGATGCAATGATATCAATTTGATGATTGTATTGTTAATAGTTTAATTTTAATAATAATACATAGTATGATTGAACGTTCAACCATCATAATTATGCCATTTAATGTACATCGTAGAATGAAGCTTTTTAATATTCATTAGAAGTACTGGTAATTTTTTATCATACACGCCCACTAAAAGAAAAAAAGTAACTCAGGAAAAATTTGAATACTTAAAACCATCCTTATCTAATACTCTCAAGCAGCAGTAAACATATCCATGCACAGATCATGTGACTTGTTGCTTAACTAGTTGATTTCTAAAAATCGGTCAATAAAGTTAAGATCATTGATGAACGTTGTGTAATAGAGTAAATAACTTTTAATAAGTATGAGCATTCAAAACTTTTTTCAATATAAACCCATTCATATAATGACTGCATTGATTTTCGCTCAACTTCTATAATCAATAAGAATCACTGATGAAATAATGTATTAAAATTTAAATTAAAAGAAAGATTTCTATCGAATAGTCACCCTACCCGATCTAATCAATAGTTAATGCGATACCTTTAGAGGCGAGCGATCTCCGAGACCAAAGTGCTTCGAAAAGTTAACCTAGAAACGAGTTAAATCTCAAGATCACACAAAGTGGAAATTTTGAGTTCGTTCAGTAAATACACACGTACAAAATATATTAGGGGCCGAGGGAAATACGTTAGCGAAAAACGCCTCAGATAGCACAAATTTCCAATCAAAGTTAAACACACGGTAGCGAACGGCAGGTTCATTGTTTTCCCTCTCCTGCGGAAAATCAATAGATAAATTCGCAACGGCTTAATTGAACTTATCCCGAGGATTAATTGGATGATCCGACCTGCAAAAATAATCGAGGTACGCCGCGATCGAGCTCGTTAATTCGAAATTGGCGCCATTTTTCGTAGTTGCGTGATTGAATCGATGCGGTGCGCGTTTGGGGGCTTAATTGAAACGTTTTTTTCAGAATAAAGCTGTGTTGAAAGTTTTTCAGTATTGAAATATCATTTTAATGGATGTTATCTATTATAAAATAAGACTCGTTTAATATGTTATATAGGATTTTAAAATGTTAATATTATACTTTAATTCTAGATAATGGACTGAGAAGCAATTTTTTATATGGCATAGATATAAAAAGTGCAATTTCATATTTTCCCTATATCATTTTTTTGAAATGAATGAATACTGCATTACTTACTAATCAACGCAACATGGAAACGTAGCGAATGAACACAAAAAGAAATTCTAATGCAAAAACTTTTAATCATATTAAAAAAAAAATTACATATTATGAAAACGTACTCATTATTATAATGAAAAACGCAAAAAATCAAACATTAACCCATAAAAACGGACACAATCTCGGATCGTCCTTATATCCATTCGGTCGTCACGTTTCAAACATAAATAGTCGCCGCGAGACCCAAAGGGTTAACACGGCCCGGGCAAATAATGAACAAAGTGAGACTACATAGGGCCGGGAACAATCGCACGTGGCCTGAATCCGCCACCTGCAAAGTTAACGAACGGGGCTACTTTGCCACCTGCGCGCTTCCGCTTCCCAAACTGGGTTTCGCGCTTTGCCGCTAATCCGGAGGGCCCCTTTTGGAAATGTGGCCCAGTTCCGCTTTGATGTTCGCCTTTGCATCCGGGTGTAGGTCGTCTTAAGTTTTTATTGCTTTTGTGCGAGGGTTTGTGTGCTTTGATTATTTTGTTTTAATTAATTCGGTGTATGATTAGTTTGGAAAGTTGGATTTTTTTTTATGAGTTGAAAATGTATGGGAAAGGTTTTTATAATCATTTTAAATTAATAAGGGTTTTATCTAAATTTTTCAATATATAAATAAATTGTCTTTTATCGAAGAGTTCAATTTTGAATTTGACTGTCTATTGTGAAAATTTTGGAAAATTCTGAAATTAAATTCGTTAATAATAAATATTCATTATAATATACAAAATAATTTAATCATAACGATTCACGTGTCAAATTTCATTAAATTTCTATCTCTGAAATTTGTAAATATTTTGAATAACAATTTTAACTCAATAGGAAATGTAACGATGAAACGTCGTGATGGAAACGGCATCGCCGTTAGTAAACTCGCGCCGTGTTTCGCAACGGAATTTCGTTGGAAAACGAAGAAAACGACACTTTTACTAACAAACAAAACAGTATGTTTGAGGGGAAAAGAGAGTTGTGTGCTGAAAATCCCATCCCGCATGCTTCGCTCGAATGTTTTGCGAAAGGGCTTAATTGCTCGAGGGCTTGTATGTCTGCGACGATGCGGAGGTCAATAATGCAAATCCCCGAAAGCTTATTTGAGGGTCTCTGAACCAAAATTAACTAATTTTATTTAAATAAAAATACTCCAAGCACCACTTGATTATGCAAAAATATTAAATTTTTACAAAAATATGTATTTTTCAAAGAAATTTGCTTCAAAAAGATGCATCTTAAAACTGTGCATTTTTGCTTCAATCTAAATTTATTTCAACTCATGAATACATTTAAATAGTTTTTCATCTAAATTAAAATATTATATTAATAAAAATATACTTTCATCGATTTTATAGAATACATACATTATATATTTGATCAAAAAAGATCGTCGATTTTGATTCCGATCGTCCTATCTACATACGCAGGCCCTACAGAACTGCCATGAAGGCCCATATAGGTACGACGGGGATTTTTGAAAAAGGCCTTTGTGTCCAGGAAATGGGGAAAACCCGCAGAATTTACGCGCCTCAGGGAAAAGAGTGCAGAAAGGTGAGGAATAACGGCCGCTTCGAAAATCCTCAGACAGAATCAAAGGGCCGTTGTCGATTTCGTGCGGAATTTTAACGAGAATGTCGTTTATTGTTTTGCGGGCCAGAAAGGGCCGTCGATTCGACCTTTTGCTTTATTGCATTTATGGCGGGCGATTCGAATTTTTCGAAAGCGATTCTCTGGGTTTTATCGCGATTGTCGCGTTATATTATAGTGATTCGATTTCACGAATGAAATTAAGTTTCGTCGAACATTTGTACGTGGAACACTAACGAGATACAGACAACGACAATTAAGCACCGGCACGTGCTTTAATGCTAAATTGCGTCCGCCGTAACAATTTGTATCTTGCACTTTGGAGCAAACAGAAAAAAAATACTGAAATTTCATCGTTTTTTACAAACTTTTGCGACTCGCCTTTAATATCATTCGAGACCGGAGCGAAGAAGTTAATACCGTTGTCAACCAAGAGAACGAGTTTCTCTTCTATATAAAATATTATATACGAGCTTTTTACCGACGGACTTTTCCTTGCCCGTTATCATTTTTTCCCGCCGACTTTTAACTTTGTCCCTTCACACTTTCAAGAAAAAAAGGAAAGCCTTTAGTCTTTACGCCCTCCCTTCGATTTATGTAATTTCACTTTAATACCGCCGGCGATATTGGTTCAATTTAACGAAAAATGAAAAATTCCGATGTATGTGTTCGACAAGATAAGGGACATCATAAAAGCCGACAACGCATGGTACATTTTATGATTATTTTAAAATGAATATTATTTTTATAAATGTGTATTACAAGCCATTTGCGTCGTCTATATTTCTAAAAAATGCTTATGGAAATGTATACAGTGCAATTTAATTGCGTATTGAAAAAAATATAGATTGTGCCTTAAGATGAATTACTTTTTCGTTAAAATAATATACAATATGCATTATTTATGATGTACTCGTATTAAAGAATCTCGTATTGAGTATCATTTTAATTTGCAATGTCAATTTTTTTTGTGCATTATAAAATGAGCATTAAAAATATGAAATAAGAAATAGAAAGAATAGTTTGTGCATTGAAATGATCGAGAGGTGGAAACGCCGCCAGAGCAAAGTCTCCTCCATAGACAATATAATACAACTGTTAACAAAATGCACACAAATTTTATTAAATGCTCAGGTTAAATACACATTCATTTTACATAATGCAGTTTAGATTGACCCATATATTTTTAAGTACACAATTTCCGCACTTTCCACGACAAATCGCGACACCAGTGCACTCCATTCATTTGCGAATATAATACGAAAAAGAAGTGCACCCACTTGGATGCAATTTATTTCCACGGCGACGACAGCGAAGACTAGGGGCGATTAAAAGTTTTTCCGATTCGATTGTGTCGATACGTTTTTAATTAAGGTCCGTATATAGGAGTCGCCCCATTCTGGCCGGATGTTAATATTTAACAATGGGTGGCTACGGAAAAACTACTGCCGCTTCTTCTTCTTCTTGTCTCGTTTTCGTGTACTTTTTTTTCTTTTCGAGGGTCGTATTGAAAAAGTTGAGCGTCATTTACAGTTTGGCGCAACCATTAGAAAGTTCTGGGTTGGGTGTGTGTGTGTGTGTGCTTCAGTATTGCCACGATATCCTAACGGTTAACTCTGGACCAACTCGTATAGGATGCTTAAGAAGTTTTTTTTGGTGTGAGATTAATGAAAATATAATTGGTTTGAGCGTCGACGGAAAAGGTTAAATTGTTTGACGGTTTTCGATTACTTGCACCAAACGATATTTTCGTCAAAATGATTTGACAGGTGTTTTGAATTTCTGTTTTTGATAGGCGTTTGATACTGTGTCAATTTTTTAAAAATAATTGATTAATATTTAACCATTTCAAAATAATTTATATATTAATTACAAAAAATAATTTCACCTGGATCATACCGTTTCATCATATGTTGATACTGAATATAACTCTAACGTAAGTTATTTAAATAACAATGGGAACATAATATAGTGAGCATCAAAGGAGAATTCATTAATTTAAATGGGGTTGCCACGAAACCTAATTCCTCAACGTACATTTTGATAGTACGCAGCACTATGAAAATTAATTACTTACCACACAAAATAAACGATATACATTAAAACAAAAAAATCCTAACCATTCTATACAAAGAAATTACCGCACTTTTTGCCCACACAAACTTTCACACGCAATACCCCTTCTCGCACATAAAAAAATCATATTTTTACAAAAACGATCCATCTTTTAATATAAAATAATATAAAAGGACATATCGAGCGCCGAAAAACATCGCAGGATATACACAGCGTTAATAAAAAACGAAATAAGCGAATGTCGTCCATAGCGCAGTACTAGCCCGAAACAAGACTCTGTCGTAAAAAGCTTGCACAAAAACAAGAGCCGATACAGCCTCGGAAAATTTCAGGGCAGCCAACCGGCTCCGCTGGAAAATGGGCATCCTCCATCATGGCGGGAACACTAAATCTTAGATGAATGTCCTCGACTTGAATACAAAATGGCCGCACTCTGCATTTTTGCCTATACAACGGGATTATGCAACTTGAATGTATATTATATTGTAGTTGTTTTATTTGGAAAATTTTATTTTATTAAAGTTGTGGGGAGTTGTGTGGGATGGTTTTATTATTGTTATTCGACGAGTAAAATAAATTGGTTTGAAATTTTTTGAAAACAATTTTTTATGTCTGAAAAAGCGGGTGAGAAATTAACTTAAATATTTTCCTTGGATACAAAGAGCGAGGTATTGTTGATTTTTGAAGTGAGACTGCGTATTTTTTAACTTGCGAAGTTCGTGTTTGTTAATTTTCTCATATCGATGTTGTCTTATGAAAAGTGTTGATTTTCTTCAATCACAATATGATGAACAAAAAATACGTTTTTATTTTGGCAATTGAAACAATCGTTATTAAATGCATTAATAACGATTGTTTGCGATAATATGGAATGTTTTAATAAAAATGAGTTATATATATGTTTAGATTTAGAGTATTTCACTAAATAGAATGATGTATGTATTTAAAATTTCGATATTAAAAAAAAAAAATGATCCTGCAATATATATTTTTTTAATTACAAAATCTGTAATGTTTCAAATTAAATTTTAACCATTATGTGATTTCATAGCGTAAAAAAAAAATCGTAAAAGACACTTTATTTATAATAAAATATCATTTCATAAAAGTAACTGCAAGACCAAAAAAAAAAAAACACAGAACACACCCGAAAAAAATAGACTCTCAAAAAAATCATTTATAATTCACTGATTATTTCGATACCAAATTATCAAAAAAAAAAAAAACACCCATAAAAAATAAACACACATCAACACATTCCCATAAAAAAAACGAATCAACCTCCACCATAATTAATTACGACCACACAAACTAGATCGTTACCGTCATCCTAACGAACCTCCCCCTTCAGATACGCGAACTAATTACAGCCGGAACAAAACGCCAGATAAGGAAAAGTGTTTCGAATATTCCGATCGAGCCTTCGAAATCCAGAAGTGTGTCGTTATCCCGTGTCTGTGTTGTGTTGCCATTGTTATGACGGTTGACAATGAAGCTGTTGTATGGAAACGCAGGCAGACGTCTGGTTTGTGGCCATTAAGGCTGTTTCCATAATACGCGTCTTGCTAATGACGAGAGTGTTTTCGGTTCGGTTTTAGTGTTATTGATTGGGATTTGGATTGTTTTGGAACGAGTGGTTGGAGTGGGTTTGGTTTTAGTTTGAGTGTTGTGGTCGGATTGGATGTTCGCGGTGAGATTCGATGAAATTAATAAGTGTTTGTAAATTTTATTTTGTATGGTTAGAAATAAAATAATTGAAATCATTATCTACTTAAATGTTAAACTTTATTAAGGTAAATATATATTTTACAAACTTAAATGAATAAACATTAACTACGAGACGTTGGCTAATATGTATTTAAACTTATCTGTAATTGTACTAGAGTCTACAATTAGATTTTCTTATCGTTTTATTACAGGCAACTTTGTACAAATTCGAACTGATACTAGAATTTATTTGTATGAAAGTGTATAGGGAATTTTACTCTTTCATTATCGTCTATCTATAATACGATCTGTCGACCAACCCTTTGTCGGCCGATGACAGATCGTTTCATAGGCGGCACAGAACGAGTTAACAAATTGAGGATTTCGGATATGCAAACAACCCGTTTCATACCTACAAATTCCAAAACTAAACCGTCGATCTTCATTTGGACCGTCCCATAATAAACACTCCGTTTGATGAAGTCCCGAATACTGACAAATATTTAATATCGACAATATCTATTATAATCGAGAATGAAGTTTCATATTAATATATAGTTTTCGAAATATTAATTTAGTGCTTTTCAGTTGAAAAATAAATTTGGCGAAAATACGGCTTCGTTTTTCACGTTAACGAGTTTAACTATTTAACTATGAACCGATCGTTCGATGGTGCGTTTAATTGGTTCGTTGCAATTTCGTTCATACTCTATTTGCTGCAAATTGGCGTAGAACAAATTTAACGACTGCTTTATACCGACATGTTTTCACATTATTGAAGAGTAAAACAGGTTTTCGTACAAAACGAAAATTTTGATTAAAACTTCCATTCATTCAATTGCATCCGCTCGAATGGCATTTTCGAAACATAAAACCTCGCACTATAACGAACTCTTTTCGACTTCAGCATATGGGATATTCATCTATTCATTTATTACGTATTTTCGATTTACGGTCCACGTACACGTGGATCCTTCGGTCTGGAATCTGGATCGACTGTGCGAAGCCTAAGACGAGATTTATCGCAGATCCTGATGGCGATATTTCAATAATCCCGGCGAAATATGAGGAAGCGAGTGCCTTGGAATATTCACGAAGGGGGATTTTCGTGTTGTGCGTCACGTGTAAATATATTGAGGATATTAATGGACGTGACCTATATTAAATGTGCACGTGTGCACGTCCTTGCCTCCGTACGAACTTGTCTTTAATAATACATCAGGTTGTTTGTGTTATCGTGCATGTCCTCTATCGGAGAACGTGGGTTGTTCTGCGTGTTTTGACATGCGACGGTCGTTGAATTTATATTTTTAGGGATAAAGAAAGGGTGATAAAAATTTTAACTATGTAAAACGCTGGAATTTATTAAGTTTGTTTCTTGTAAAATATAATATTTACACGACTCGCTTAATAAATCTCGCTTATTTGCGTCCCTTTCCGAAGAAAAGGGATAAAACGTGAGGGCCGTAAATCGCAAACAACAAAAACACACAATCGTCCTCGGAGGAAATTCGCCGACCCCGAAAGCCTTCGCTCTCCGACTTTCTCATAACTATGACAACCGTGTCGATTTTAGCCCCATTTAATATACCTAAATTTATAGCACTAAACCCTAACTATACTTACAAGAAACATAGATCAAAAAATTTTCAATGAATATCCCAAAAAATCAATACCTTCATATACCTTAATCAAAAAATAATATTTTCACAAGCCCGTTTGTTATTTTATTATAATTTTCAATTAATATATACGTTTTTCAATCATCCCACATGTAACTTGAGTACTTTAAATACATTCATCCTATACAGTTCGATAGACTTCCCGGCGGGACATCCTGTTTGAAATGCGAACCGCAATCTGTACGAAGGGACTCATAGGTATTATACACACAGTACTCGACTAATCCCGTCCTTGTTAATTAAAGGGCTTCTTGTCCTGTAGAAGACGGCGTGTCGATCCCTTTTGACCGACGTTTGATCCGGTTGTAAATCGGGATAGGAACTTCCGGTCGAGTACGTGTTGGCCGTTATAATGGAATAGTTCAGGAACTGATTCTGTTGCAGTTTTCGTATCGGAATATTCTATTTATAAGGTTTCGACATTTTTTAATGTGTGGTTAAAATTTTTTTTAGTAATTATTTTCCTTGTGATAATGGAAAGATTAAGAAGTTGGATATTGAAACAATCTTAAGTTACTTATCATACAAATATTGTTTAAATTGGTTAAAAATTGAGAACCGATATGGATTAGGGAGGCCAAATTTACTGTAATTTTCATTTCCTGGATTTTTTTACTAATTACCAATAAATTAAAATTGGAAAAACCGGGAAAAACAAAGAAAAAAACCGAAAAATAAAAAATACTTTTCGAAAAAAATGAAAATATTTTTCTTTTTATTTATCGGTAAATATTAAAAATATATCGGTAAATCACCGAACTATTATTTGAATTATTTGCCAATTAATCGGTTTACCAGTAATCGCCTCCCTAATACGGATTGATGATAGTTTTTCATTTATTAACATCGTATATATGTACATTTGCAAAAATAAAAAAAATATATTAATGAATGTATACAGTTTTATTTTCTCTAAAATACCATCCTAAATCATCTATTATACATATACATGTAACAAAATAATGTATAAATAATAGTAATAAAACATTATATAGGAATTCTGTCAATTGTTTGCGGTATAATAAATTTTGCTTCGAAATGGTTGACCTATAGAAAAATTCTTGAGAAACAAAATTTAAAATCATTCGTTCAAATCTTTGGCAATATTTTCTCACAGTTTCGAAGTCCACTTTCATGGAAATAGTAAAATTTATTATAATTTTATTCAAATGGACCTAGACGAAAATTGTCTCTTCATAATAATAATGAATATCATATTTTTATGAAACACCCACGAAGCACTTACAAAACGATAATAGAAAATTTGATATACGAAGTTGATACAATCAAATTTTTCAAATACAATCCAAACTACATTCTTTTCATATTCGAACAATACTGTTCAACGACTAAGAAACAATTACATACTTTAAAAAAAATTTCTACCAAAATTAAAACTCAATTCAAACAACAACCCCCTCACCTCCACCCACATCCACTCCCACCCCCCATCATATCACCCTTACCTTAATTCCCCACCAATTTATTTATTAATCGAATTTCCGTGCTAAACTCACGCACATACACACGATCCAGCTTCGCCAGCAAGGCATTATCTATCCTCAGTAGGGCAATACGATAACCGAAGTGCGCAGTTTGGAGGCACGTGCTTTCACCAGGACATATCTCGCGTGTCCTGAGGGATTATCGCCGAACCAGAACATCCTCGAGGTGGATATTTTCACACGTGGAACAATTTCGACAACCGCACCGAGGAGAAATATCAAACATTTCGCGCGCTGTGTAAGAATTAATTAAACGCAAGCGCCATATTGAGGTGGCGAGGTGAGGAAAAAACGTGTGAGCTTTCGTATTAACGAAGGTGGAACGTAGACTAGAGCTCGTTATTGTTTTTAATATCGGGGCTGTTCATTATTTTTTAATTATGTAAGATTTTACTATTTTCTATGTGCGGTTAAATTTCTTGTTTAATTTAGTGTTTTTGTTAGAATTTAATTATTATTATAATTTTAATTGAATTGAGTTTTTTTGTTATATTTCAGAGTCGGGAAATGTTTTATTTTTAACGGTCGTTTTTCAGTGTACGTCTCATGGTTATCAATCTTTTTTTCATGTTCAAGTAGCATTTTCACAATTCGTTACGAATAATCCACTCTTGACAGATATCAGTCAAGTGATAGGATTATTCTGGATGTTGATGACTTGATAATTTCTCAGAATTCTCAAATAAAACATTTATCTTTGAGACAAACCAAATCCCGAAAGTATTTTTTTGCATATTACAATACATACACGAACTGTGTATTACTCGTATATAATATAAACACGACAATTTTCAAAATTACATAATAATAATATTCTTAAAGTGATAATTAAAAATAATTATCAAAATATAAAATTATAAGATTTTAAGAGAAATATAGATATTTCAATATGTAAGTAAAATAGACGCATTTTTTTTAAGTATTCTTTCTCATAACATTTTCCAACTATCAATTTTTTCTACGCAATTTACCTTCTGTTATTTAAATCTTTTAATTAGATCACAATATACAGGATGGCTGAGAAAAATATTTGAGATCGAGATAAAAATTTCAGTATATAATATTAAAGTGAATCAATGACCTAAAATAAAATCAAATTATCTTCAAAAAAAAAAAAAAAATTTTTTTGTGTTGTGAATATTTTTTATAATTAACATATTATATTATTATTAAAAATAGTTGGTAGTGGTAGCCCGTTAAATATGGTTTAAGGAAATCGTTAATAAAAAAATAAACTTTAGAGTCATCAATGAATGAATCTCGAAATAATAACAATTATTTTTTGTCGTATCGAACGTCACCATAGACTTAAAAAAATTATTTAAAATACAACCGAATAAAATAAAATAAATATTTTGATTAAAATTTTTTTCTACTATACATAATTTTGATCAACTTCCTTCCACCAACATATACCTCCCTCCCCAAATTTTTTTTAAACACACCAAACTTCCTCCAACCCAAAATCCTTCCACCAAAAAAAAATCAAAAACGCATCAAAACCGATCTTGACACACAAACACGCACAAAAACGCATCTTCAAACCCCATCCAAAACCACCCACACACATCTCCCCAAATCTCCCCGTCACCCTCCTATACATAATTCCGATCAACTTCTTTCCACCAACGCATAACTCCTCCCCCCAAAATTTTTAAACACACCAAACTTCCTCCAACCCAAAATCCTTCCACCAAAAAAAAAATCAAAAACGCATCAAAACCGACCTTGACACACAAAAACGCATCTTCAAACCCCATCCAAAACCACACACACACACACACTTCTTACCCCTACCCCTCCTCCCCGGAGGCTGCGGTCCGGACGCATGCGCCCCCGTCTCCGGGCCCCCGCCAGCGAGACTCGACTCGCGGAGCGCCCCCAAGTCGGTCGTGTCCACGCGAGCCTACGCCCCTCGGGGGCCCCAGAGGGCGCTACGCCCCCGACTCGCGAGACCCCGCGCCCCCATCGGCCGGCCACAGGGGCCCTCAGGAAGCGCGGCCCTCGAAAGTGAGGCTCGCCGGTGACGGGTCGTATCGATTCGGTGGGTTTTGACGCGTGTGTGCGTTCGCGGTGGGAGTTCGTGTTTTTTTGGCGGTTTTGATTTTTGAGAGGATTTTCGGGTTGGTGTTGTTGTCGGTCGTTGTGGAGGATTTTGTGATTTGTGGGACGTGTGACTTTGGTGGTGGAGTTTGACGTTTGGAGAGGTGGCGCTTTCCCGCTCGGAGGTATGTTTTTTTTTAATTCGATTTTTTTTTTAATGTTTGGTGTTGTTATGTTTTTTTATCATTGAATATACCTATAGTTTGTATTTTTATTTAAAAAAAACAATATTAATTTTATTATTTTTCATATATAAAAAAATCATCTAAACATGATATGATCGAATGAACATGTAAAAAAAGTTGGGTCATGCAATACAAGTATATATTTTTTTATAAAATAAACAAGTCCATGCATACTTCAATGTATTAACCATATTATTATACATATTATACAAATTATTTATAATTTTTTTTAAACGTCATTAAAAAAAAATTATTATGTGATTAAATGAATATGAAATTGACATCAATTTCATAGATTTTTCATTTGATAAATTATTATGATTATTTAAATGATCAATATTACAATAAATTATAAATTCTTGTTTTATGAAATAATAATAATAATAATTAATAAATTGAACTTATATTTTTTTTCCTAGTTATTAAAAAAATAAGATAAAAATTTCGTGGGTATAAATACAATAATTCTATGTCATTTTATTAGCGTAGTATATACTTTTTATAGTATAAAAATTGAAATTATTATAAATTCATATAAGATATTATATTTTATTTTATGAACCAGCTGAATCTCATTTTTATAAGCCGTTATTTTAAAATAAAATGATTTATCTTTAATGTTAAAAATTTTAAACGCTCCCGCTTGAGCTCCGAATGTTAAACTACGCGAGATCCGCAAAAAAGCGACAAGATAAACTTCGCATTGCGAATAATCTCAATTCGAAATATATACATATATTGTAAACGGCAGTAATACCCGGGGGTGAAATACCGAAATTTATTCTGAAAAAAGCTTTGCGTCTCACAATAAAGTATGTTCCGCCCGTGCAAAATTTAATACATTTTAAAGAAGAAACATATCTCGGATTTGCGGGATTTCGCTGAATTACTCCCCGGAGAGAATTCATAAGATAACATCGAAATTTATTTCACTCGAAGAAAGTACAATACGATGTTGTACATGAGTAGCACTACGCGGAAAACTTTTTCAGACACGATCTCCTCTTTCTTCTTTTCGTCCTTTCCAGCGTTTCAGTTTTCGGTATGTAGAAAGTGCGTAGAATATTGCGATAATATTGTGGATGCTTTCGAGTCTCTATATATTGAGATTTGGAAAATATGTACTGAGGAATATTAAGAATGCCCGATGAAATGGAACAAAATGGATAAGGGAACTGTTTTTAGGACGAGACGGTTCTCAATTTTTTTTTCAGGATCCAAATAAAAATTTTTGATGATGAATTCGACTGAATTAATTTGTTTAATATGAAAATTTCAATTAAAAATAAACTTGATACTTATTATCAAATATAAAATGAAAAATTGACTTAATATCGTAGAAAGTTTTATGTGGAAAATAAATTTTTATTAATAAAAAACCGCAAATATTGAAATTCATATTATTTGAGCACTTTGCTACGAAGAACGAGGTAGAAATTTAATATCGACGCGAAAAAAATCTGACAAGAGGAATTCGTCCGAGTTCATCTCGTCTATTTTCAGCAAATCCTCTCAACTTATATCTGTTTCACGTCCGACGTTTTCTGTGAAGGTGACCCATTCTTTTTTTTGCCGAAAACTATATTATCTTTGTATTATTTTATTATTTTTCATTTATTTTCAGTAGAGAATCGTTTCCGGAAGGCTTACTTTTGTGGGTATGCCACGAAGACAATTCGATAAGACATCGTGCGAAAATTTCTTTAAAGGTTCGTTAAAAGTCCTTTCAGAAAACAACATGGCTAATGTCACGTCTGAGAGTCTCAAAATATCAAAGTTCAACCTTTTCAAATATTTTTTTATTATTTTTTGAAGCGTTCTTTTAACAAAATAAACTCGTTCAAATTCAATCAAATCGGATCCAAAATTAACAAATTCACTGTACATACATAATCATACATACATAACAATAAATCACACAACTCTCACAAAACTTTCAAAAATACTCGACCATATTTTCCGCGCAGCAAAACTTTTCCGATGATACCGAAAACATGGAAAATCACACATTTCAAGTGCGCACAATCTTCAAGCCTACACCGATAGTTTTTCACGATTCCCAGCCATGGCCGGTCTGGCTCTGGACCGAGGCCAAAAAAGCACCGAGATATATTATCCGCAATATATAAAACCTATTCCCGTTTTCATACGTAGACATATGAATTACAAGCCGTACTTATTATACGAGTGAGGCTTCGGTACGAGCGAGGATCGATCTCGCATCATTACATTTCATGTACGTAACACTTGAGTGTTGTGATGAAAGCAAATAAGGCGATTAATGCGATTCGGTTTGTGTTTGATGATTATTGTAACGTATGATTTATGTTTTCGGTGTTCTGCGGTTTGGAAGACAAATGTATTGGAGCTGATTCTGTGGTGATGATTTGTGAAATGTTGATTTATTTGATATAATATGATTAGATATTTGGGATTAAATTGAGAACGAATTGATATCTGATTTGTTACGAAAGTAAATTCTTTTATATCGAAAAACGTTTCTAGATTCGTCGTTACGAAGTGCCTATAATTCTAATAAAGAATCGATTTTCCTTTCAAGCACTAGAAGCCTTACGAGTGCCACTCGAACACATAAAAGTCGTTCAATATACTTTGTATTATGGCTTATACGGACATTTTCAGTATATAGGTCGCTAAAAAAATTGAATATATTAAATAATAATCAATTTTATTTTAATATAATACTTTAAAAATCTCATAAGTTTTATGTAAGAATGAATATTTGTTTTAATGTAATGATATTGGGTAGATTTGATCTTCAACGTTAAATTCACCTATTACATATATGTATGTATTATACTTTAGTTATAGGATTGCGCAAATCCATGTTAACTCTCTAATACATTATTTTTAATAAATATTTGATCAATAAAAATAAATATTTTATATGAAATAAAACCCAAAAAATGAAAAAAAAAATTATATTATATAAATCCAATATTTCAACATAACTTATACGTATTATATAATAACATATAACACCCAAAGATACGACATTACATCAGCAAAACAAACACCGAACACCGAATTTTCCGAGAAATAGCAATAACGAAAATCCAAAGCGTGAAAATTCACACACCCCCGAGCCAGATTTTCCCACCAGCCCTCTTTAGCTGGAGCTAGTTTTCCCTTTTTCCACGAGATTTTCCCGGCGCGATGTCTATCTTTATTGCGCAAAAATTTTTGCACATACTCACGCGCTCACATTATTGTGTTCGCGTACGAATTCGCGCTTATGTGCCAGATACGAAATCAGTTTTTCTTTTCGCGGGAAAATCTCGAATTGTGTAATCGAGCCGTTTCGTGTTTTGAATACTTTCCTTTTGATGCGGGGCTCATCCGATTGTAATGCCGGCAAAAGAATGAGCGAATGCGCGAAAATATCACGGGAACGTGTCACGTTTTTCAAATTCGAATAAGGCTTTGTGGGCGACGAAAATGTATGAAAATGAATGTATTGTATAAAAAATTTGTTGCGTAATTCAAAGTATGTGATTTATGTACGGGTGTTGAGTTTGCGTATTCTAAATTTATCTTCATTCAAATGTTTTTTTGACGATTCGTGTGAATGTTATTATAATTTTGAATATATATTATGTAATTTTAATTATATGATAAATTAAGTTTTTTTTTATATAATTTTTTCTAAATATATATACTAATGAATCAAATGGATTTTATATGATATTTCATATTAAAATAATTATTACCACGATATGAAGTTTATGTTATGTTTGATACTACACAAGTTGACCTTTATATTACGGTCTGAAGTTCAGATATTTTTTTTATCTGATTTAATTTTGTGATTTCTTATATGTGGGTTATCTTTTATAATATATTCAAAATTTAATGTACTGAATATTTTTATAAAATATAAATTAACGATTGATGAGTATGTTAAAAAAATGATATGAAAAAAGGTTTCCCAAAATCAATATAAGCCGTCTAGTTGGAAATCTCTGAAACTGAAAGGGATGAAGGGAATGGTTTTCAGGCCGAGAGGGAGAGGGGTGTTGTGACAGGGGAGAGGGTTACCTTTTGAGGTGTGCTTCTACAGAAAGACAAAAGGGTTTCAGCATTGAATGCGCCAGCACGATTTCCATTTTCAAATTGAACCATTCACGAATGCTGAAGCCGCGGCGATAACTCAGATTCAACTTTCCGTCGATTTTTTTTCGAGAAATATTACAGGAATTTTTCATTCGAAATAATGGAATATTCAGACAAGCACTACATTAAATACCACAGCGATGAACGAAAAAGTGGATTAAATATAAATATAAATTCGAATCAACTTAAATATTATATATCAAACGTATTTAATACGTTCAATCGAATCCGTTTGATTAATCCATTTTAGTCTGATATTAAAAAATGGATCAGAATTTTTTGAAAACGTTTCATTTCAACCAAAGTACTTTTTCATCTAACCGCAAGAAGAATTTGATCGGTTTCAGCGCACAATGCAGTAACACGTACGCGTCCGAGCAAAAGTCAGATTCTCATTTATTCCTTTGGTGCAGCCGAGTCAGGACCTTTATCATTTCTTCGGGAATACGTGATCCCTTTGCATCAGACCAAATCCTATATATACTTACAATTCCACATAATATTCGCACGTGCAAATTGGACGCAGCCCACAAAAGACCTTTTTCATACTTAAACCGTCCCCTCGCGCAACGTTCAGAAATTATATTCGATTTCGTGATATTAATTTGAAAATTATCAAATAAATAAATATAAAGGGTATCGATTTAAATTGAAATCGTTATTCAAACGGATTTCGCGTAGTTTTCCCGAATTTATACTTAATGATATCAATCTACAGATATGTGTCTCCAGTGTGCCCAGATATATATTATATTATATATATATATCTAATAAAAATATATTTACGACTCCCCGTTTTGCCATGTCGCGTATATATGGCGGCTCATAAAAGCGCTGATTCGAACGGAATCTGCCATAAAAGGATTTTTTTTATTAATCATAACTAGACCTCGTCTTTCTATGGCAGCACTAAAACCAACGAAAGTATTCGGATTCGGATCAAGAGCACTATTAACGGGTTTCTTTGTGAGACGTTACGTTTTTTCTCTGAAGAAAATTACTCATTTGCGATTAGTTTATTCCAGTATTTAGATTTTTATATTTTCAATACGGTATATATATTTAATCTGTTGAAATGTCTGCTCGATAGAATTTGGTTTGATTAATGTAAAATGTTACTAACCACGATTATTAATTTATTTCGATGAAAGCAAATTTTAAATCGTGCTTAAGGCCAATCTTTATTAGATTGAAATCGATACGTTTTAACAATATTGCTGTAATAAACTATAGAGATGAATTTAACTCGGTGTCTAAAATATTTAAGAGAAACACTTGTTGTTTTCACGACGTCGAAACATTTACATAAAATGAATATTCAACTCATGCAAATGAACCTTCATTTTTTATCCATTTTAAAGCATGGACTCTGAGCAAAAGCACTAACGAGATAACGAAGTTTGTCACATCGATTCGGTGAAAATTTCGCGGAAATCGTATACAGCGAGAAGCGGGTATTGCGAATTTCCCGAAAGCGCACATTAAACACACACACATCCACCGTTTTTTATATATATATTTTATATGTGAAAGTCGATGATAAGGGGAAATTACCGTTAACATATAAATCACCAATGAACGGTTAAACGCACGCATGGCCGGCTATACGTGCCCTGAAAGGGAGAGCTCGTTTTCAGCGAAAAAAAATCGGAAGCGAGGAAAAACTCGGAAACTAGAAAAATTTTCGCCCGAAGAGTATTCTCGGGAATTTTAGGACGCCTTAAAAAATCTAACGAAAACGATAGATAAGAATAATGTGGCCTGAAAGCGTCCGGGAAAGTCGCGATTGACGTCTCGCTGAAAATAACGAATGGCGGGCCTTACCTAAAATGAGCCGAAAAAATCGACTGTCGTTAAATTCAATGTATTCGATTGCCTATGACGTTTTTGTGACGTGACGTATGATCTGTGTTTGAAAAAAAATGTCGTTTCTCTGATGTATTGAACGGTTAAGTGGGAGAAAAGTTTTCTTTTCGTGTACTCAGGTTGATGGTGCACTTAATTTTTTTATTATATATTCAATGATTTCCTGTCATACAGTCAATAGATAGGAGAAATGTTTTATTGTAAGTTGTTTTTTTAATTCTAAATTAAAAATATTTAGTAAAAAAACATGTATATTTTTGTAAATGTGTTTTCAAAAAAAAGTATCCTTAAATGCCAATTTAATGAATTCGCATTGCGTAAAAATAAATTCCAATGTGTCACGTCCGCCATTATAATTGTTACAGAAGTCAAGCATTTACTTGTCCGTCATTCAATTTATCCGACGTGTTTTCTGTTTGCGTTTCCTGTTTTTGTATAAATAAAAATTCCACAAACTCAAATGGATTCCATTTGTGAATATTTCTACAATGTTTGTCAACAATAAAACGAAAAAATAAACATGCGTTTTATAAACCAGAAAAATAAACGATAGCCCATTTTTCTAATTAAATTTGTATTATACAGCACCTGGGAGTACTTATGACGCGGTCAACTTTAATTGAGAAAGACGCTTTCGCTTTTTCGCTCGTTAAGCGGCTTTTTTCGATACGTTTCGTTAATGCACGATGCAATTAAAACAGCATCAACGCAAACGATAGCCCCGAACCCTCGCAGAACCAATGCAAAAAAGCCAGGTCGGAAAATTCGCATGCTCGGTCGGAAAATCGTCGGAAAACACCTCGGCGCGGGAATAATAAAAATATGAAGGCGTCGATGTAGAAATCGGGTCACCGAGCCGGTCGCCAATTGACCGTGCTTTTATTGCCGGGCGTGAAAACCGCCCCCTTTTCCCGTACGACCCTCGGGAAAATCGAGTTTTCCACACGTCTCTCGTTTTCTGGCGTGCGTATCCGTATTGAGTGAGTTTTCCGTATCTTATTTTCGTCCAGTGTCCGCGAACGAAATGTCTCGCTGTGAATCCGAAAATGAAGATTGCCCCAATTGTTTACTTCATACGAATTGCCGTTTTATTTTGATTCATAATTTTTTTCCATATATGACGGTACACCCAATCCGATTTTTATATGCTTTTTTACACAGTTCCGAAATAACACGGTTCAAGAAAGAAGAACCGATTATTTTTTTATACATTTTTTTTTCACTTTAACACGGTATAAAAAAATTATTATTATGCCAAAATGGTAAGATTCGGTGCTACAGGCCAGTATTTATAATTATATGTATGAAATTATAGTTATTTAATAAAAAATCTTGATGATTTTATTTGGAAAAATGTTTTCACATTACACATTTTTTTAAAAAGTATATTTGGATGGAAGTTTTATCCAAATATACTGATAGAACCTATCTTCAATTGTTATGTAGTCACCGTACATTTTTTTTACATGGTAGTCTCTGGAACGTATCCCCTGTGTAAAAAGAGGATTGGGTACTTTGGGAGGTTGTATGTACTTTGATATATTATTTTTCATTTTAATATATTGAAAAATTTAATATTTTTTTCAATAGATCATCATTTAAAGCTAAATATTAAAAAATAAAATTATTTAGATGAAAGGTTGAAAGGTTGAGTTTCAGTTATGAATATATTAAAAAGATATCAAAGTAAATAATTGTTGAAAAATTCAAGTTTTTATAAATTTTTCATTAGAATATAAATAAAGAATATATGTATTTTTTTATAAATTCAACGTACAACCCATAGAGCGTCCCATGGAGTCCTGTTTGCAGTGTGGCGATATTGCATTATTTAGGCGCAGGCTAACCGAGGAAAACACACGCCGAATAAAAGTACACAGAGGCCGGAAGGGAAAAAGGGTCCACGGTTCCAATCATCTGATACATCATTCACGAAAGTCGTGTACATACACACGCCAGAACTACGGGGTTTCGTCCTGAAAGAGAGTGTCCTCGGGGCGTAATTCGACGACACGCAAAATCGCTTCCAATCTGAACGAACGCGATATGTATGATAATTTTCCAACGAGGAATTTGCCGATTTTTTTCAGCAATATAATTCGTCGTTTGAAGGATCGTGTTTTTTTGGATACAACTTTTTTGTCGGAGAAAATTTCAGTTTTTTTAAAAACAACGACTGTCCGTTTTGTTTTTGATAAATTTATAAAAAAAATACTCACTTTTGAAAATTGGATATCGTGTAACATTTATGAATGGTATATAAATAAAAAAAATGTACATTGCAAAAAAATAATGGCACTACCTGACGAAGGACGCATACCGTACGTGTACACTTCATTGAAACTTTTTTGATGAAAGCGTGTAATGAAAAATTTTTCGGCATTTTCACATGCAGGCATGCATGTAAAGCGCGAAAACACGCGCTCGCGAAAACGAAAAGTTTTTCAATTCAAATTGGAAAAAGGGCTAAAATTTTCCCCGTTCGCACAAGTGAAAAATTTTCCGCTCCACGGACACGGAAAATTCTTTTATTTCTATACGCTCATATGACAAGTTGGCAACGATATATTATTTTTTCTTTCTAGCAAATTATACTTCAACTCGAATTAATCTGGAGGGGAACATTTCAATTGTGTTTGATTTTGTTTTTGGAGAAAACAAAAGTTGCGCTTTTCTTGTCTCGCCGAAAAAAAAATCAATTCGAAACATATGCGACACGGGTTTTGTCTGCGAAACTTTTCGAATATTTCAAATACACGTGAAACTTTTCTGATATCCATTTGCACAGACATTTTAGATATATTCATATGTCCCCTTTGATTTCCATCTGAGAACAGTTGTGAAGAAAATTCCTATTTTGTATCATTTCTAAAAGCCACGACCATATTTTATTTGTTTGCTTGAATCTAAAACGAGCGCGTTTCTATTATTATTTTTTATTGTTTGCAGCATTAGTAAAAATTGAATTTTTTATTTAACTAATATATTTTTATTGTCTCTATTATACATTCATAACATCACATTTGAATAGAATTTATACATTTTTTATTTAAATGAAATTCGAAAGCCATCTTTTGAAACGAGAAAAATATTATAAAAATATCATAAAAATATAATAAAAATTTATAGAATTTAATGTAATAGCACGATATTACTATTGACATAGAATTGAATCGAATAAATTGAAATATAATTTGCCAATAACTATTACACGATATATTATACATTTTTTATTTAATGTTAAAAATTTAGAACGCTTTTAGGGCCGATATGTAAATTTTCATCTTGAAAAAAAAGCTCAATATTATCCTAACTAACTGAAATACATTAAGATTTAAAAAAAACCCAAATTTTCAGCACGTCTCCGCACTAATATTTGTTTTAAAAAAATCGCATAAAAACGACACGAATTTTCGAAGCCGAGCTGAAATAAGCTTGGATCCCGGTTATTGCCGACCATCAAATTTAATTCGGTCCTCTTCAGTACCAGCCTTAGACACTTTCCTCAGGCGTTTCCTTCGGACGGTAAACGTTTCTCAGAAGTCGTTTTGAACTCCCTTTGTCTACAAACGATAGGTACAGTGACGTACCGCTTTGTACACCGATTATATATGAAGACCGCAGAACCAAAATTCACAATTTATCCAACCAAAATTTACAAAAACTGACCTTTCATTTATGATTTCGAATTGAAAATTCTAACGATATTCTATTTTTTTATTTTTATACAGATTTACATAACAAGTTTTGGTTCTATGGATCTCATCCAACATTTGCAGGCCTGTCGAGTCTTTTTATCCCGGTCCTCCCGTACGCTAATTCTGCTTATCTCGTAGAGCCGGGAACGAGGATCACCTCAAAAGATATTATTCCCATTGTTCGCCTTTTGTTACAAAGATCGATGCCGTCCTTCCTATCTCAGTATGCCGGTGTAAGAAACCACCCTTACCTTATTCGGGAGTCAATTAGGGAGAGTCGTGCTCCGGATGCTTCCATTTTGCATGTGGGCTTTGTGGCGTATTTATGCCGTTTTTAATTAAATTCTTTCTTTGTAACACGATAATTTTTCATTTTTAATTAGTATATATTATGAGATGTTTTCAAATATTCAAATAATTAATGATCGATGAAGTGTGTTTCTAGTAAAGTAGAGCAATTAGTAAATATGTTATTCTAAAAGTAAAAAGATTGGTCAATTCAGCAGAAAATCCTAGCGTAAACCATAATGAGGTATTGAAAGTTTAAAAAAAGGTTGTGAACGTTTCAACTGCTACGATTTACTGGTTAATCTTTATATTGGTGTGGAATAGTATTTATCTATTTATTGAGAGTTATGAGGTCGTTTAGAAAGTAATGCCTTTTATTTTTTTCTCAAGAACTATTTATTCAACACAAACGAATTTCACGCTCAATAAAAACATGTATTTCAAATACTTATGTAGACTTGCGTCATCACGAAAAAATAGACATTCCAACTTTATTACCAGATTCTGTTTCTTATATTTAAAAAATATTCGAAATTTTAATTATATCCAAAAAGCTTTGTATAGTTGTATTGTATACAACATGGATTGAATACGACGATAATTATCAAACACACGATATTGATACAATTTTCATAATCATGTATACGGAACGATCATATGTAAATCAGTGCATAATCAAAATCATACACATAATGAAATCGAATCCAAATCAACAGACCAAACACCCACAACGAACACCCAAAATTTGAATATTCATCCAGAGCCGGGCGCACTATTTTCAAAACGACAACGAGAACTTATTGAAATGCTAATGCGACAATAAATTCGCGAAAACAGCAACAATCGCGTTTATTTATCAGCACAACATAAATACCCCCCCACAATGCCTACGTATTACGATACAGGAGGCTTTCGAACTTGACGACGATCTGAATTTGCATTTATCGATCGAAAATTTAAATTTATGCGATCCTACTCCTACTTCTATCCCCGAATGAATATTCGTCCCGCGAAAGTCAAAGCTAAGCGAATTCGCCTTAGAAGCCTCGGTCGGATTGCTATTCAAATTCCGTTCGCCTTTTTTCAGTTTTTGCCAAATTCCTGTATGAAAGCGTATGAATCGGTAATTTGTGCGCTGATCGAATATTCCTGAAAACGGAACGTTTATATGTAAATTCTTATATTTGTGTGCGATTAGTATAAAATATGATCAAATTTTTCTACAATTTATTTCGTGATGAATCCTTTTAAAAATGTATGTTAATTTACATAATCTAATAGAATAGACGAGTTTCATTTTGAACGCATTACAATAATAGAAAGCGCAACTATGAAACTGTAAGAATCCTTCAACTTATGAATAAAATAATTTCTAGAAATACACACCAAGCAATTTATGCGGCAATTTCAACTTCGCGACGTATTTGAATGCATAAAATTTTCATTTCAGTTAGCCTCGAACCAATTTGAAAAGCCTCTGATGAAAGGCAAATAAAACTGGCTCACACTTATAATATTCGCAGATGAAGATGGCGAACATTTAATGGGAGACAAACTTTCGAAATGAGATTGTATTCATAAATTTTCCCAAGTGCACTCTTCTATTGTCATTTTGTTTCCATTTTCACTCATACCAAAAGGGTTTATCCGAGATGGATTTTTTCAACAAACTTGATTTTGCAAGTCAACGATTGCGAATATTATATGTGAAGTGGTCAAAATATTTATCAATTTTATTATTAGAACATTCTAAAACTAACGGAAAATAAAATATAGAAAAAACATAAACTTCTTTTAGATACAAAGAAAAATAATCGGTATGAGCTTTTTATATCGACACGTATGCAGGTTTTAAAAATATCCTCTCGTTTCCTGGAACTGAGAAGGTACTTTTCCGGGTATTTGACTTTGTTCTGGGCAACTTTCCGAATAAAGTTTGTGAGTTTGTTGACTCAAAACAAGGGGGAGAGAGATCGAGACTAGCACACAATGGGTTAAGTCATCTTTGTTCACTTTGTCGTTGCTCGTTGTGAAATGTTAATTTCAAACAGGCCGGGAAATTCGAATAAACAAAATATGGATGGTTTTGGTTGTGGAAATTTTATGTTTTTTTTTGTGATAAAAAATTTATGTGAATGTTGAAAATTTATTATTTTCAATATTGAATCTAGAAAAAAAATGAGTTTCTATAGAAATTTGGGTATCATATGCCATAAATAAATATGCGTATTGAATTCTTTGAAAAATTATCACATGTTATTGAATTTTTAAAAACATGTTAATTTAACTAAATGGAAAAATAAGGTGATTCATACTTTGATATATCATATAAATTTTATTTAATTAAACTGAGTGATAGTTTTTATCTAAATGTTTTAATTAAATTCATGATATAAAAAACACAAACTATTCACGGAAAAAATGCCACAAAGTTAATTTAGAAAATGAAAAATAAACCACAAAAAGGTGGTTTTTAATAAATTGGCTTCATAAACCTTAGTTTGACAACCTTCACCAAATCGCAGGCTTAATTGAAGCCGATTTTTTTCTTTCTCCGAACAATTTGAATTTTCTTTTCATCTGTCGCTTCAATTAAATCAGCCGAAGCTCGTTAACAAATTGGCGCGAAAAAATCGAACAGAAAAACCCGCCTTTTTCACCAAATCCAACCAAATTTCCCTCCCCGATTTTCCGAGGAGGCGAAAAAAGAGAACGAACAAAAGCCAGGCGTGGTAAAAAAAATATATATAAACGAAATAATAATCCGAAACAATCAGTCTTTCGGCAGATCTTCCCGTCAAGCTGCGAACGCTCCATTACCATTCGGCTCCCATTAATAACGAACCTTTCGTCCTTATTAATCGACCCCTTATGCCCTCTTCGACGAAATTTCACCCTTTTATCCTTCGTCTAAATTATCGCGAATCCTCACGGTCTTCCTATATACAGTATAGGTACTATCACGTTCCTTATGAACGTGCAGGAGGCCTTTTACGGCGCATAACCGATGAAGACATTAGCGATTCGCTTACTATGCGAATGTATTCTTTTAAATCTTTCAATGGTGTCGATTCGATTGATCGAATATATTTTTCATTAAATAAAATAATATTTTATATCTTAATTGAAAAATAGTGATTAAAATTCATGGAAAAATTATAAAGAACTTCGTTAATTTTTAGTTTCTATGAAAGAAACTTGATTTGAAAATTCATCTGTTACAGATTTAAATTTTTTTTCTTAATAAAAAGAATTCCCTTTTGCGTTAATAAATTATTAATATAATAATTTGTAATCGACTACTAAAGTTAACAATATACGTTAAGTTAAGAAAATATCCATCAGTTATCCAAATATTAACTTTTACTTCATCAATATGTAGTGTTATTGAAAATATATTATACGTACCTTTAATTAAATCGGATCGATTTATCTTTTAGGAAATTTAAATTACAAAATAAGCCTATTAATGAATATAATAAGAACATTAAACATCAAAGTATCTTTATAACTTCTAAGAATATGCATTTAAGTTTATAACGAGTTTAATTTGTGTGTCGTAACGTTAATAATTCGTCGTACTGAATTCATTTCATTTTCAGCTGTCGCGATAAATTCACACACGTTTGTATATTTAATGTATAATATAATTTCCTAGAACACGATGCAATTTCCTATCCAATCTTTGCCGAGTGTGAAAGATGCCTTTAGATGCATCTGAAATATGCAGTGGCAATGCATTTTATATGATCATAAATCTTTCGACATACATCCAGCTCGGGACTAATGTAGCTATCAAAAATTGTATTGCTCGTGCAGAAATGGAAGAAATCTCACACTCGTAAACCGCATTAAATTTTATTTTAAAACGATCCCACTTAAAATAAAACGTCGGTCATTATCGATCAAAATAAATTAAACCGTCAACCCAACTTATACGATTAATATAATTATACGGTTACGCAACGACGCTAGTTCCGCAGAAATTTCTCTAATGAAATCATGGCTCGTTGTAAATTTTAATAATAATTATTGCCAAGTTCATATTCGGGCAAAAGTTTCGCTCCACATTCTTGTCTCGTCTCTGAGCATTCGTAAGGGATACGCACAACTGAAAATCAACATTACGGCATACATTCCATTAAAGTTGAGAGAGAGAGTCTAGCGCCGGCAAACTTTCCGAAGAAAATTTAAGTAGTTGACTGTGGTGTATACTAAGTGAATGTGTATATATAGGGGAGCGTATAGAGGAAAGTGGGTTAATTTCGTTTCGAGATGTTTCGATACATCAAGGTGTTTTTGTGTAAATGTATTCGGATGTTGCTGATTCTATTATTGAGATGGGCTCGTGTAATTTTTCGATAATTGGATCTTTTCGTGTGAGATATAACAAATTTGAAATGTCATTAGAGTTGTATAAATTGAAATTGTATATAGTGTTTGAAATATTTGATTACTTTCATTACTATAAAAAATCTTTCATTATTGATCAATGTCATTTTTGAGTAATTGCTATTGAATGTATTATATTTTACTAGTACATCATCCGATCAATCTTTCTTGTATTCTTTATCATAATTCTTATATTTTTCGTGTCTATTTATCATCTGTTAGATTTAACGTATGTTCAAGATGGTGTTTCAATCTTTTCATCTGACGCAATATCTGTCACTTTCACAATATTTTTTCAAAAAAATAATTAATTTAATTTAGTATTGATAATTGTATTTTATTGATACAAAAATAGTCAAATTTACCCTATATGCGTAGGGCGTTTTCATAGTTTAAGTCAAGAGCGCGATGTCGGATTTCCGCTTTCTCTCACTCTACAAGAACGGAGAGAGAAACAATTCCTTTCTGAGAAAATTTCGTGTATCTCAGAAAAGATATAGAGCTTTATTGTGGACTTTTCTAAAAGGGTTCCCTTCGCATGATAAATTCAATATATTGCCTAGATACGTTGTTTTGAATTCTGCGAAACTAATACATAAAATTATATGAAAATTCACTGTTCGATGCACTTATACACACATATTTGGGTCAAATTAATACGTCTAAGGAGGAAAAGTTACATTTTGGCCAGTAAGCAAAAAAATATGTATTATATAATATGTATGGGGAGAGTGTTTTCTATGGAAAAGAAAATCGGAAGTTTTGTCAGAGGAAAATAGATAAAATATATTAGACTTAGGATTCGAGTTGTTTGAGTGATCAAAGAATTTCTTTCGACGAATTGATTACGACGTGTTTTATGTGAATGCGAAATTAAATATTTTCCATCTGAATTATTTTCTAGTACTTTAATATTTCTTTGTTAACCAATAATACTCAAATTTATATAAAAGTGAAATTCAGCTTTAAAAAAACATCATTCAAAACGTCCGAAATAAAACATCTCTCATTCAAAAAATCTCCCCTTTTCGCATAACACAACAATACAATGTCGTGTTGAAAGTTGATTCCTTTCATAAAACACACCCAATTTACTTTATCTGTTGATTCGAAATGTTACGACAACACCAAAGACGACGCGAAAAAGACGAAAAGATGACGTTTTCCCATAATGCAAAATTATGCGACCGAATTTAGAGGCGCCGCTGGAATATCCCCTAGGTGGAAAATTGCTTCAGCGGAAAAACCGAAAATATTTACCGCTACGTCATATATTATATGTATATCGCGTTCGATTCTCGACGGCGGGTTTTATGAAATCATTTTTTTCATACCATAATGGAAAGAGGTGTGTTGGAGTTGTGAAGCCGAGGCTTATGTGTGCTAGACGTTGAATCTGTTCGGCTTTTGTGTGTCGACTCGTAAAAATTCTGAATAAGGGCTTATTTAGAGATGTTTGAGGTGTCGTTTTTCTTTCGACGAGTATTCTCGTGTGTTGATGTGTGAAGTGACGGGTAGTTCTTGTTAATGTCGAGTACTAGATTTACAATGATGCTTTCTCTTGTATGAGTTTATAAAGGAGTCTTTTTCTGAGGATCCGTTAGAAATATATGTAAATTTCTGTATACATATAAAATAATTAGAGCAATAAAAAATAATTGTATTTTATATTTTGAATATGATATTCATTTTTACGTAAGATGAAAATATAATTTTTTCTCAAAAATTGTGCTTTTTAAATCATCCACTTTCAGGTCAGATTTTGTATTATAATATAATATTAGCGTGAAATACATAATAAGTAATATTCGTCGAATTTATCGAATTATTAATTACCTTTGTAGAAACGATTATTTGCCAAACACCTTCATATTATTGAAATTGAAGGTTTCTGTCTTTGTGGAAAACTAAAACTTTTCAACCGTTAAACACCAGCATCCGATTTGTGCAAAGGCTTCCGTTTACTTCCTGTGTAATACCACAAGTATGTACTGAACACCCGGTAGCGCTAATGGCTTCTTGCATTTTCAATTAGGTGGCATTAGAGGCTTTTTAAGCAGACGTACCGCCTATTATACTATGCAATTTATTTCAGAACACAACATTGTGTGTCACAGCATCAAAAATCTCAAAGGAAATACACTTATAATTAATTGATGTTAAATTTTCCAAATTTATCTTTCTAAACAAAAATTGAATCGTTTATTTGATGTTATATATTCTAATGCTTTGAAAGCTTTGTTTGATGTGTGTCATCGAGATTTGTTCCCGGTTTGCAACTTTCATGAGTCGCTAATGGGTTTTCTATACGTGTAGAGCTTGTATGTATAAGCAGAAAATTTAGAATGTTTGTTTTAGTTCTTTGGGTTGCGGTTTTACGTAATTGTTTGTTGTTTCGCTGCTTGTTATATTGGAAAGTTAGTTTTTAATCAATGTACAAAAGTGTATAAAGAAAGCTATTTAAAGTTTTCCAACAGACAACAATGGAAAAAAAAGTAATTGATGGTACAAAGTTTTTTCAATTATAGCCTTTTTATATGCAAAAAAAATATTTATTTTAACACAAATCTCGATTTATCAACATTCAACTTTCGGTCATAGTCACTACAAAAATTCTACGAAAAATTCGATAACACGCAAATATAATATCCAAATCCATATTTCATATTTAGAAAAAGGTCACATTTTCAATGTTTGTAAAAGCTTCCTTTCATTTGCGATTTTTGATTATTCCCTCGCAAATCCATCTTCAAAGGCATCCCGAAAACCAGATAAACCTATTCTAGATAATCAAGACTTTTCGCATACAGGTATACTATGTTTAATATATTATATATACGAACGTATCCGTTTCCGTATATCGTTTTCAATCTTCGTATTTATTTTTCGATGGTTCACATCCAATCCATCATACGAACAGGCCTGCTCTTCTCTGGATTCCTTTTTTTTCAATGTACTTATATTTTTCGTATAACAAACGAGTTCCTTATGCCGATTATCATTTTCTCTATTATACAGATGGAATTTTTTATTTTATTCCTCGGCGAGCTTTTCCTTCGTCTTCGTCATTGGATAAATACATACAAGAAGATAGATATAAGCATTGCTGCGGCCTGGAATATGACAGCTTATATACGTTATTTTTTCACTATAAGACTGTACAAGTTAGTACGGGTCTGAATAATCCGACAAAAATATGTTCGAAATAAAATAGAGCGACGTCGTATCGTTTTTCATTTCCTTTACAATACATTTTTGCCCCTTACCGTATTATTATTTTTCGTGGAAGTGGATTATTTTCATTGCTCTTTTGATGTGAATTTGAACGGAGAACTTAAAAATAAGCTTTACGAAAACTTTGGCCACTTAAAATAAAGTGATTACGTTTAATGTTTTGAAATTTGTTTACGTAAATGATAATACAATGTGGCAGTATTTTGATTGTTTGTAAATAAAATTGTATTGTTATTAAAGTAATAAATTTTAATGGGTTTTCATCTTGGATAATTATTAAATGGAATTATTCACAGTGGATATGAATATTTCTCATATTTCTATTCTAATAAGTAGAAATTCACGTTGAGATCTAGAGGTAAAGTTGGGTTCAAATTACGAAACTTTAAAGTTCAAAGCATTGTAGTAACTTATGAAATATTTTACTATGTAAAACGGAGAAAGCTTTGTTCAAAAATATAAATTTTAATTACATCTAATTTAGATTTTTTTTTAAATATTTCAATATGAAATATCATAGATTATTGTATAGAATTTGAAATTTTTGTAAAAAAAATATGTGATTCATATTAACAAAAGTATTTTTTGTTACAGATAATAAAAGAAGCACATAAATAAATATGGTATCAACGAACTTCCCATAGTTGAAAGGTAAAAAACATTTTTCATTCGAAACTCACACACGAAATAAACAATAGCAACAACAATTATTCTGCATCAGAATTCCACAGCAACAACAATAAAGCCACAACTTGTACGAAACACTGTAAAATCATGATTAATTGTGACGAATGACGCTGCAACAATGAAAGCGTACACTTCAGCACTAAAGCGTCGCATTTCATTCCATTGTAAAGCCTTATTCGTTCACTTCACATCCGACGTATACACTTTAATCGCGACATTAAAGGATAGGGAAAACTTGTAAAATCGTAAAAATTCATAGCGATAAATACGAAGAAGAAACCGAAACCGTTTCGCGGATAGAAGTGAACGCTCGGTTGTAAAAGTAATGCCCGGGCTTTCGATGTGTCTTAAAGATCGCAAAACCGTATCTTTTTGTGTACTGGCAATAAAAAAAAGCACATGACAAGGTCGCCGTAAATCTGCCGTCGTAAAATACGATACAAATCCATGGAATTTTGTCAAAACACCTAAATAAGTTTTCAGGTTAAGTGCACGGTCGCGCGTTCTGCTTTGATTGTCCATAATATGGATTGGGTCGTATATATTTTATACGTTTGTATTTCGAATATATTATATTAATTTTGTAGATGATGAAATTGATACATATGTTTAATTTTTTCCTTTGTTCCATAAAAAAATTATTTTTAAAAAGATTTATACTTCCAAAATTCTTTTTACACGGTTTTGAAATAACACGATTAAAAAAACCGATAATTTTTTTGCATAGTAGTCTCTGGAACGTATACAGTTAAAAATTTCATCTGATTGCACAAAAGGTTGCTTAAAATTAATGATAAATTGGAATTATTTTGATATCTTAACTATTTATCGACTTAAATATTACCACATTTAAACAATATAGGAAAAAGTGTTTCTAAAACTTTTGGACAATTCGAAATTTTTCTAAAGATGTTAACTTTCGAAAAATTTAAGCTAAGCATAGAAACAAAATAAACTCAAATACATTTAATAATTATACTATGAGCTGCTTAACTTTGAAAGTAAACGAAAAACCACGCTTAACATACATACGTTAAAATATTATTATTCATATTGAAATTCAGAAATTCAACCCAACTATTTTACTACCGTCTAACAAAACTTTAAACATTCACGGCCAGTTTCGAATCCAGTTAACACAAAACATTAAAATAATTCTATTTTAATTTCTTAAACAAGTTCAGTTAACACTGAAACTGAAACGGTCGAAAAGGCGAACGTGCGTGCACGCTAGCACCGGCCTGAAAGATTGCTCCAGCCAGTTTCAGCAAGCACACAATGCGAACGTTTCAGTTTCGGGATTTAATTAAGACAATAAAGGGACCCGTCCCTAGCCGGTATGCGTAAACTGGAACGGGACGTTTTATTCATAACCGAAAATATAAAGTGGGAATTTTCAGCACAATGCCGGATCACGCGACACCGTGCGAACGAATATTGCGGTAATTAAAGGAAAGTGTCTCATTTCCTGAAAAGCGCCCCTCATGCCGGAAATCGTGCCCGATGTACAAGTGGGAATGGAATTGTGTGTGTGTGCGTGCAGTTTGTAAAATAGGTCTCTTTTTGGGCTGTATGGGAAATTAGATTCAGAGGGTTCCCTTTCAGGACTAGTCAATATTGTGTCTGTCGAAGGGTCTGGAATTGGATGGAATTCGATTTATGTAGTTTGTTGGTGATTATTTTTAATTTTGATTTCGATCGGATTGTGTAGGTGGTGGGGATGATTGAAATTGAAGGGAATATAAAATTTATTTGATTCGAAAATGATTTTTTTTAATAAATAAATCTATTCAGGTTGAAAGATCCTATACAAGTATTAAATTAAAAAAATATATATTTCATACTCCAAGTATTGTAAATACATTATTTCTCGTCAAAAATTGATACAAGTTAACTATTTACTATTAAATTTGGATTGAATGTGAGATTAGTGTATAAAAAATTTAAAATATCGTTCATAAACTTTTATATACACTAAAATTCACGTTACGATAAAAAAGTTTATATTTTAAATAAAAATGATGTTTTTCAATACTAAATTAAGTTTATTAACCATTCAAAAATAAATTTGAAGTTGATGTATTTTTAACAACAAGCATAAATTATTTTAATAAAAACTATTATTTCCATATGTATTTTTATAATTTGATACAGCATATTTAATTTTTTGTGATAAAAAAGTTTAATCTGTTACGAGTGGAAAATATTCAAAATAGTAATTCAATAGGAATAAATAAATTCAATGTGCGATGTTAGTACGATTTACTGTTTTTTTGAAAGTAAAAGGATTTATTCTGTGAAAGTTGTGTTCATTTGAAAGGCTGTATTCAATGGTCTATAAAACTACGGGTATTTTAACATACCGCTGAAATGGTGAACCAGATTCTATAAGATAGCGGAAATTGAAATCGATCGAGTCAATTGAACCAAAAACATTCGAAAAAATAATAAAAACTTTCATGCTTAGAGAATAAAAAACCAAATAAAATACAAAAACTGCACAAAAGACGACGATAATGAAATGACATCAGAAAATTGCACATAAAAAAAATCGAATTAGCATTTTGAGTATATATAAAAATAAATATTTTCAAAATGGAGCTGTAGCATCTGATTTTTATGGCCGGAATATATATTTTTTTTGTGGAAAAAAACAGGGCGCGGTTTTATTATTCGCCAATGAAGCGGTTCAAAATGAGCAACAAAGCGGGAGCTTTTCCTAGTTTTTACAAGCCATTACGCACAACGCGTGCATAATAAATCGACACCGAGAGACACTCTCGAAGGTTCACCACCCCTGACCTAACGAATAAAATGCCGCATATTGTGAAAAGTATTTTTATATTTTTTGGTGAATGTGATTTACATATATCATTTTCATCGTTGTCATATGCAGAATATACAAAGGAGGGTTTTTTTATGTTGTGATAAGACAATGGTGACTTTTAAAGAGATTTTTTAGAAAAAAAAATATTTTTTGCAATCGTATTTATTATATATTGATCTAATGATTGTATTACTCAATTATTATTAGAAATTGATGTGTTTGTTAAAATTCTTGATGGCAAATGTTTTTTAAATTATCAGTTGATAGATCGCGCATATTATATTTGATTGTTCGAATAGGAAAATTTATCTTTTTATACATATAATAGAAATATTTTTTTTAATTATTTGGGATTAGTTTTTTAGCTGGTATAATTATCATATGAAATAGAAGTATAGTTGAATATGATACTAAGAATATGGATAGTTCTTATAATTTTTTATATTCGAAATTTGAAGCGTCGTTCAATCTATACGCTAAACTTGTTATTTTTTTAAAATTCAATTTATGTTATTTTTTTAAAATAATCTCAGATTATTGAATTTGAAAAAGACAGAATATAAAATTTTAAGAAATAAGTAATTTTAATTGGATCCATAAGGTCATGAAAAATATGTTTTTATAATAATCACGAATTGATGCTTGATATATAATGAATATCATCATCATCATCATTGTCGACCAGTTTAGTGCCCACTGCAGGACAAGGTCTCCCCATCAAATATTGGGGGTCTAGGCTATATACCTTATCCGAGAGCCAACCTCGTAGCGAATACGATGAATATAATTCGACCATATTTTATTTCAAATTTATCAATTAATTTAAAAATTTAGAACTTCTCAAATAAGCAAATTTTCCACCACTTTATTGCAATTTAAAAACAGAACCATTTATAACATCTATACATTTATTTCCCGAACTCGCGCATTCTGGGTCATATATTTTGCAGTGCGTCCAACGGAGATCCACCGCTTCGTCCACACAGAGTCCTCCCTTATCTGCTCGACTACCCCTGGCATTTTCTCCACATATACACCCTCACTCAGACACATACACCCATCTCCTTCCCTCTATATAACAATCGTCCCTTTCTCTCAGCCCCAGAGTTATCTGAGAGCGACCGAAGAATCTCCGCGAAGAGAAATGGGCCGGGCGTAATCTTCATATATCTTTTTTTAGTTTCCACCGAGCCCTCTACATATAAAAGCCGTCATTTTATGCGTATACATTTGCGGTACACTGACAAAAATGTATAAGTGCGTATACGTATGCAAGAATATATGATAATTTAGAATGCGGAGCGCAAACCCGCGTACCTAGGGACCGGGCTTTCCTTGGGTAGTGGGTACCTCTGGTGTGCCTTCGTAGAGTGAATTTATTTACTTAATAACTTTATGATGACAATAAGGAAGGCCCGGATTCCGCAAGCAGGCGCCTACAATAATAAACGTTTGTCTTTCGTTGCGGGAAGGATGGAAAATGGGAAATGTTGCGCGTACGCAAATTGGAAAGCTCCTTCTTGTGACGGGCGTGTAACGTTAAAGCTGTATGTGACATGTTGGGTCGATGAAATATAGTTTAAGTATATAAGTGATTTAATTTTAATTATTTCGATGTGTAAAATTATTGAATATATATTATTTTTGATAGAAAGTTTAGTCAAAATCGATATATAAATTGTATATAAAAGAAGAGACTTTTCTGATACTATCGAAAGTTTCAACCTTTTTTGTTGATAAGGAAAATGGTAACTTTCAAAGAATTGAATATTGTAACCTCGCTAAATGATTTCTATGACATATAAGATACAGTTTTTAAATTTAAAATTCAACGTTTTACTCTAAAAATTCAACTATAGGAAAGTACACCCAACTCTCTAAACACACGGAGGATATGTTCCAGACTACAGTGTGAGAAAAAAAAACATTTTTTTCCATATAAAAATTAAAGATAGGTTCCATCAGTATATTTGGATAGAACTTCCATCTAAATGTACTTTATAAAAAATGTGTAACGTGAAAAAATTTCGCCATATACTAGTAAAATCGTCAAAAAATAATCATTTTTTAAAATTTAATGTCTATAGTTATATATATGTATACATAATTATAACAGTAATAATATTTTATTTATACCATGTTAATGTGAAAAAACCATGTAAAAAAATTGGTTCATCTTCCTTGAAACGTGTTATTTCGGAACCGTGTATAAATAGAATTGTGTTTATTATTAAGACTGTTTGTTGATGAAATGAAATTTATTAATAGGAATTCTTGTTGATTTGTTAAATTTTAAGTGTAAAAACGTATTCATATAATAATTATATGTTTCGATTAATCCTTAGAAAACGATACATTTGATTCACTTAAATTAAATACGATAAAAATCACATATCAAGCATCATTAATGAATAGCGAATTTCAGCGAATAGCAAATTCCACCCAACAGCTTATTTCAGTTTATCGATAATCTAAAAATAAGAATCCTTCAAACGAAAAAAACGCACGAAAACCCTCATTAAAAAATTCAAGGCCGATCCGCGCAAAGCCCCTCCATTTTCATCATTCACATCCATCTCGCGGAAAATTCTCACCCGAGCTTTCCGCACAAACAACAAAAACCGAACATAAAACCGAAACGACATTATATCATTTATGCGTGGCGCGCTCGCGCGAAGTTTTCAGCGCCGGCTGTAAAACATAATTTGCCCCGTTGAAGAATATAAATTTGTTCCCTTATCACCTCGCGGTGTGTGTGTGTGCGTCGGCTATACATTACCGAGTACACTGGCAATATTTGTCGACGAAATACGTATAAATATCGCATAAAGCGGTGGAACAGTGTACGCGGCATAATCTCGACAATAAAAACTCTGTACGCTTTGTTCACGCGCGAAATGTGTACGCTCGAAGGCGCGCACGCGTGAATTTTTTAATGCGTTTGCGAAATTTTAATTAGGCCTTTTTCGCGGTTTTGTGTGTGTTTTTTGAAATTTAGGATTTGATTGGTTTTGTGATGCGTTTTTGGTTTTTTTAATGGTGAAAATCGGTTGTGATGAACGGATTTTATGTTTTAGTTTTGATGAAGTGAAGATTTTTTTTATTTGATCGATTGCCTCTTTTTATTTGAAATAATTTTTATCAACAAAAACAGTTAATATTGATGAAAAAATAGTAATTATTAACAATACAATTTGGTTGTTATCATTTTATTGAAATTATTATTATTTAATTACAAGGAAATAAAAAATTGGTTGATCATGTTTTAAAATTTGAAATATTTCTATATGTATATTTTTTATCAAAATGGTTATTGCTTATAAAAAAATAAATAAAAACACGAATACAATTTTGTCGCTACAATTTTCGACAGGAAGATTATAATATTATCGATATCATTATATAGAAACATTTTATCCAGATACATATGTGAAAATAAAAAAGTACCAAATATATATTATTATGTTATACGAGTATAACGAAATATAAAAAAAAAACGATAAAAATACGAGATAATTTTTTTTTGATAAAATCAAATTTGATGCCGAATCATATTATAATAAACCCATTTATATTCGAATCAATAATTCAAGCTTACACATGATTATCACAGCAATTTCTCGACGCAAATATACACATTATCATATTCCAACGTTTCCCAGAAAACTTAATCCCTATCAAATAATATTATATAATAATAACGCGATCGTCGATTTGGTGAATAATTAAAACCGGCACGTTGCAGTGCTTTCCACTCTCCTATATATTATTTAGAATAGGGAATTGCGTTGTATGGGGAATTGCGGATGCGGAAAAGCCTCAGCGAAAGCCGGAAGCGGCCAGCGACAGGAAAGCTCTCCTAATGGCCGAAAAACGCGCACTTTTATGGCCTCGCCTTGGGGAATTTCCAGAAATCCCAAATTCCCGAATGTCGCGATTGAAATTCAATACGGACATTTGACGCGCTTTATAAAGAAACTGTTACGATATTAAATTCTGTTCTCGGATTATTTTGAATATAATAACATACATATATACATGGATGTAATCGATAATTAAATAGTATGCGAATTCATATACGGTTTTATTTTTGATTTGAGTTTTTGTGTTATATATCCCTATAAGCGTTCTGAAACAATATCTCACATCTCCGTCAAAAGTCCGCTCGGTATTTTTTTTTACAGATTTAGTACACTTTCGCGGATGCGTCCTTCTTTTATTAAAAAAAAGAAGAGAAAGTTTCTCGAAAATAGATCCTTTCGAAAGAGCTTTCATCCCGTTCAGGTATGAAGTGTGTACGCGTGCGAAGGCTCCACCCTTTCATGTCCTAACAGGGACACGTGAAACGTGTCACGTGCAAGACGAAAAATCTCCACAAAAACGACATTTTCTACATGTACCTACCATTCGTCTAGGCCCCAAATTTTTTTCTTTTTTTTTTAGGTTACTGAATAATGAAAAAAGTTTTGTATAAATTAGAATGAAATGTTTGATGTTTTTTGTCCAAGTTATAATTACGATTCTGACAGTTTGTGTTTTATAATTATGAAAATGTTTGATTGATATAAAAAATATATTTTCCAATTAACATTATACTTAGTCTGTAAAAGTTATTAAATTTTGAAAATATTTAAATAATATTATAATTAGTTAAGCATTAAATTTAATCTTTAATTTCTATGTGATTTCATAGATGTCAGTGATTGAAATTTAATATAATTAATCTTTTTTATTTATTCTAATTAAATCTAATATGATATTGAAAAATTAAAATAAATTATATCGCAAAGGTCAAAGTATGAACATATATAATATAAATATTTCATGAAATCCGAATCATTCCGCTTTCTAATCTCCTTGACGTTAACTTAACAGACTTTCCTCAAGAGTCGCAACGATTCTCTTGATTTTTGTTTTCATAATTAAAGAAGACGTACATAATTAATAAAATAATACCAGATAAAAGTAGAGACCGGAAAAACCGCGGAAAATTCTCAAGAAACGTACCCTCATCAGATGTATTAGCGTCACACGAGTTTTCCGCCGGATTGTCGACGATTCTATTTATTTTTCTCGTTTTCCCGGATTCGAACAAGATGTTTTTTTATTCTTATCTCAACGAAACGTATATGCTGCGAATTTATTAATATTTGTCTCCCGGGAAAACACCGTGCTGGGGAATAATTTCGGTTCCTTTTGACGGAAGAAAACCGCCGTATTTGTCGAATTTATTAATATGAAATTAAGGATGACACACTCGTGTGTGTACTGAAAATCTATATCGTTGATATAGAAACGTATTCGATTCATAAATAATTGATGATTTGTGTAAAATAATCTATAAATGAATCAAAGCAGTAAAATGAACACATTTTTATTACTCTATGGAAATATTTGTCTTTTTTTATAAAGTTTACTCATCAAATACATAGAAAAACAAAAAATCTATCATATGAATAAATCAAAAAAGCCTTTTAGTGATATTATATTAACAAGTTATGGTTCATCAAATTATATTTATTTACGAAACTGACATTAATTAATTAATCCAACATCATCTGAGAGGGACAATCTTGTGTTTATCGGATAATGCTGATTGAGTAGGTCACAAGAGGCAGTTAACCATATGATAGAAATTATCTAACGTGTTCCCAATTATCACATGATAATATCGTGACAATGCCCTTTAACGAATCAGCGTGGGAAATTCTAGAAAATCAACAGTTTATAGAATTCGAATGAAAACGTCTATTATTAACCATATTGATAAATCTATTCGAAGGATGGATATGAGGTTATTGCATTATTTATCGAATATAACATATTTTATATATGATAATAATAAATTCAAGATATTTTTTTATGGAATCGATAATTCGAAAATGAAACCAATGTGAGATTTAACGAAATGGCGAACATCGCTATGTCGAGTTCCGAAAAACCACTGCGGCCCATTTTCTCACGCTACAATCGAGAAAGACCTCCCGGTTCGTAGGATTTCATTTTACGGGTCGTTAAATAATATTTCGTGCTAAATAAATTTAGATTTTTTCGTTAGGCCCGCTCTTCGGCTAAAGATTGATATTTAAGTGTTTTTCCGCTGTGCCGAGGGAAAATCGCCAGAAGAAAGGCGAAGCACGTCGTTATCCTCTAATGAAAGTAACGCATAAATGTGTATTGAATAATTTATGTGTCTTTTTTTTGTTTTACGATTAATAATATCATCAGTCGATCTTAACATAATAAAGGATATTACGTTTTATGTGGATAAGATTAAAAGGTCATCGCTCGTTAACTGTAATACAAAATATTACAGAGTTATAAGGGTATTAATTAGTGATGAATAATCATTATCAATATCTACAATCGTTTTATTGACAAAATCCTTGATTCCACATAATACGATTTTCTTTGAAATCAAACCGTAGTTGATTCTAAAAATTAACTCTCGTAAAAGTTTTCACGGATCCAAATTCAATTAGACGTATTATTATAGTCTAGTAATAAAACAAAGTGTGTTTCCGTTGATTTAAGCAACGTTTCGAAAATTTAATTGTTATTTTTTTATACTTGCCTTCGCGGAATTGAAGAATTAGCAATTTCCATTCTGGACGAGAGTCTCTCGTTGAATTTCAATGAACTTTTCACGAGGGTCGGCCGATTTTCATTCGACCAAAGTTCTCGAAATGTTCTCGCAAAAAAAAGAGAAAAGCTGTATAAAGAAAAATGATAAAATAGAGCGAACGGATTCAAAAAGCTGGATGGAAAAAAGGAAAAAATATTCATATAGCAACGTTCGAAGCGTTGCAATTCCGCTCGAATATTGCGGTTCGAATACAAAATTTTCCACCACATATTTCGAAAGTACATATGCGATTTATTGCAAAATGCATTGCAATATTTTGAAATTTCCGATGACTAAACAAACTGAAAAAAACGAAGTGAATAAAGCCTTCTTTTGTACGAGATAAATATTTGATATCTGTCTGTATTTAAACATTAATATTTCATATTTTTCAATTACATATTCCGATAGCAAACAACGATACACGTGAACAAATATTTTATAACATTTTATATATTTTTTTTTATGAATTTTATACAACGATTTTAATATAATATTTATACTAATATCGAATTAAACTCAAATATAAATTTTATAAAAAAAATCGAACTATTCAATCGAAAAAAAAAAACATTACTTTAAATGTATTACTATAAAAATCAGGAATTCTTCGTAAGCTTTTTTCAGTGTAACTATCTGAAGACAATATAATTACGAAGAACGGATTCTCGTGGCGAAAGAAAGTTAACACATTAGGGACGGAGCGCGATTTTTTGTCCGTCGTTAGGACCCATTTGTCCATCAATCTCGTTTAAGTTCGTTCGCCGACGAGGGCCGCTCGTGAAATTTTATCGCGCTACGCCATTATTGCTCCTTTTTAGCTTCCGAAGATCCAACGTCGTCTAAATGAGCGATAAGAAGACTCTATCTACCTTTTCGGAGATTTTTTTAAATTTTGTAAAATTCAAGTTACAGCGTTTAATAGTTATCTTTGTTAAAAAGAAGGTGTTAAGTATCCGGATTTTATTAAAGCGCGTTTAAAATTTCATCAATGCTTTGTATGCAAAATAAAAATTTAGTTTCTATCGTAAAAATTTCGTTGTTTACGACGCTATCAACACGAGTGATTAAACAACAACGAGTCTGAAAGCTGTAATAATTTTTAATTTAGACTTATAAAAGTTGAGCATATTTTCAACCTTCTTGTTTCGGGAACTTTCTTCTTCCATCAAAACCTTAATATGCAAACATAAAATTAAATAAACTCATTCGACCTAATTACACAACATAAATCGACGAACCCAGAACCACCTAAAAATTCCCAAAATTTCCAACACACAATAATTATTCCCAAATATTATATAAAAAACACATATTTCTTCGACATTTTCATACGAAAGCGCCATAAAAAAGCCACCTCATCTTGCGAAAGTTAGGTCCGAAAGAAGAATGGTCGGGTCGGCAGTTAAGGGGTTGACGGTTAACCAGTTAGCATCCATAATGAGGCGATCCATTGTCGACGGCACGGACCGACGATGGCGCAACACGACGTGACTCCTTTCCGAATTCGTCCTAGTTTCATATTATGTACCGACCTGCAATGGGTTAACTTCGGGCAGGGTTAGTTTTCAGGTCCGGATGGGTGAGTTCTTTTCAGATGTGTCGGGCGAATATTGTGGTTCGTTTGAGTATTGTTCGTTTGGTGTATATATGGTTTTGGATATTTTTTTGTGCTTTGAGTAAATGTGAGTGTTTAGATATTTTTTGTGTATGAATTTCGTGTAATGTACTCGTAAGTAAGTACTTTTAATGGGTTTTTATTTGTTTGAGATTTCTTTTTGAAAGTGCTTCTATTGAAAATTAATTATATTCGATTCATTTTCGAAGGAGCGTGGAAGCCATATATTATATCAAAGTTAATGTTTTTCGAGATGGAATTTTCAATTTGATATCAAAGCATGTATGTTCTAAAAATTTAATTATTGGAGAAAATTGATGAGTAGTGTTGTTAATAAATTTATAAGATTATTCCTGTTAGTCGAATATTATTTGAAAAGGAATAGTTAATAGTATTCAAACTTTTTGAGAGTTAATTCCTCAGCCCGTTGGTTAAAATAAGAGTATAGTTAACTTCTATTTGCCATTCGTGATTATGTTTAAAAAAAAATAAAGATTTTCTCCACTAGACAAATAATAAAATATAAATTACAGTCACGAATATTTGATGATCCATTCATAATGAACATTTTAACTCCATTCGATAACGATAAGACAAAAAAAAAACATACTGCGATCAATAATTATTTCAAGATAATTTAGAACGAATAATTTTAACTAATCAAAAACTTTTTCCCTTACAAATTCATAACGATTATATAATATGCAATAAAAAAATCGCCCAAATTATCACACAATAATAGAAATCATATAAATAACATACGATAATACAAAAATTTATACCAAATCATCATCCACTAACGACTCAAACTACAAAACAAACATTACTAAGCCGGCTTCACACCACACGCCCAAGCGGCACAGGCACCGTTCGGCGGCGCGTGCTAATGATTGCGCCCCGTTTTTACGACACCCTTTCGGTTTTACACATCCACCCCCGCACTTGTGCACATCCGCACATCAAACCGCCCACCACCCCCCGGACACATGCGAAAAACACGAACACACGAACCCACACACGAGCACACAAAAGCGCGGTTCGCCGCTTCTTCGGGGACCTCTTGTTGTGCGCGCCTGTGTAATGGCCGGCCTCAACTTTGGCCGGGGAGAGGACTTTGTTTTGTTTTTGTGTTGTCTTCGAACATGGCCGTTATGGGGTCGTTTTGTGCCGTGTAGGAAGGCTGTCGGTTCGGAGCGGTCGTCGTTTGAACGGAGCGCGCGAAAGTCGTAAACGTTATGAAGGTATTGTTGGTGTCGAGCGATTTTTGTTCGGTTGTTTTTTTTTTATGGTCGTTTAGTGTTTAGTTTTATGAATCGTTTTGATATTAGTAGTTGTTGTGTTTTTTTTTTATGGGAAGGAACTTTTGTTTTAGGGTCAGGTGTAACTTAATGAAATTGCATTCAAATGCATTTGAAAGAAATTAAAGAAATATTATTTTTTATTTGAATTTGGAATGATACTGAAAATTTTCACATGAAAATAAAATAGTAAAACCAAGTGCTATATAATACACCCAATTTTATTTTTACAAGGTTTTTTTAGACGGTTCAAGGAAGAAGAACCAATTAACCGTGCTAAAGTGAAGAAAACCATTTTTCACTTTAGCACGGTTTAAAAATAAAAAATATATATTATTATACTACAATGGTAAAAATCAGTGTAGACCAGTATACTGTTGTAATTATATGTATGTAATTATAGTTATTAAATAAAAAAAATTGATGATTTTATATGGTGAAGTTTTTTCACACTACACATTTTTCATAAAGTACATTTGGATGGAAGTTCTATCCAAATATACCGATGGAACCTATCTTCAATTTTTATATGGTCACCATAATTCATGGTAGTCTCTGGAACGTATCCCTCGTGTAAAAAGAGGATTGGGTGTATTTAAAAAAAATAAGAATCTAATTTTTTTTATTTTAATTAAAAAAAAACGTATTCCAAAGAAAAATATGATACACACAATATACATAAATCATTCTCAAATTAATTTAAAAACGTCAATCCAAAACAAACTCAGCATTCAACAAACCATTTCTTTTTAACACAAAAGACTACGAATCCTATAAAAAAACCAATTTAAAAAAAAACGAGAATTTACGCTTCTTTAGAGTCTAGACTCAATTACTGTACATTAGAGCGGGAGCCTCAATTAAAAAGCGCTCGTTCCCGCGAGAATGACGAATTCGCCCAGATTCGTCACACGTTAATTCGAAAAAGAGAAAGCGCAAGAGTCAGACGGGGCAAAAAGCCTCCACCGAACAAGGACAAGAGCAAAAGGACCCAACAGGAGCAAGCGAGAGGACCCCAAGAGAGTCTGCAAGAAGTAAACAGTGAAAAAGTGTCGGCAATTAAGGCCCCCGAGGACCCGTACACGGGTCCGCAATTACTCGTTTCGACGAAACGACAAAGTCGACCCGGAGTAAGGCCGAGACGACCAATTAATTAATATTGTGTCGCTATAATGGTATGAAAAATTGCGTTTACGGCCACACTTTCGCGCGCCCGGGACGCCCGTTTGAATGAGGCCGAAGTCCGTTAATTAGTTTTTATTTTGTTTTGACAGCGTTTGTGCGCGCGGAAGTGCATCGTGATTCAAATTGATGTGAAAGGAAATTTGGGTTTTGTTTAATTGAAAAAAAATCGTATTTGGAGTTAAAAATTTTTAATTTTTTAATTATCGATGTCTTCTTTTGTGGATTGTTTGGTTGTTATGTGACAAATTTTTAAAATTATGTTTAAGCGCTGTGATAGTGATAATTTTTATAGTTGAAAAATATTATAGTATGAATGTATGTGAAAGATAAAAGGTTTAGTTATTTTTTATATGTCGATATTTAATTTAAATATATCAACGAAAGCTAATATATTCAAATATTAAAAATATAAAATCTTAAAAATATATTAAATTTCATATTTGATTAATTGTAAGTGCAATCAATAAAAAAATAAACAGTCTGAACATTTTTCACATTAAAAAATACGAAAACTTACAAAAAAAGTATATATTATGCTAATAATCAGAATTCGTGGAAATATTTTTCCCATTTTCAAAAACATTATGAAATTTCCGCTCATAGATCCAAATTTAAGATATTACTATGTATATCACGATTATAGGACCGTTCCATCAAAATTTCGTACCATTTCATTTTAAAATCTCAAGACGAGGCAAATCGCGTTTTTTTCCCCTTACACACAGAGACTTGAAGATTACTTCTCGGCGCTGTTATCTTTTCCATTTTTTTTCTTACGTTTTAAAAAAAAAATTTGAACGAACACGCACCTCCTGAAGGAAGCTCCTTTTCGCGTCAAAGGGACGAAACAAAAGGCGCCTCCTGGCAAATTAGATTGCCGGATATTTCGAGTTCCGAGTTTCGTTATACTTTATTTTTTTTGTGGACCCCCCTTCACTTTATTTTTCCCGCCCTAAATTAAATGTCCTTTACGAGGTGGAAGAATTCGTTTTCGTTGCGGGAAAATGCGTAAAAATATATTATTTTCTGCGGTTGTCGAAAATTCCTTTACGTTTAAATTATATTTCGTACAATTTCCGATCCTGTATTTATTTATAATTTTTTATGTATGAGAAATAATTATTCCGAGGCAAAGTTTACTTTTCGAAGCGCTCAGTTTTTCCGAACGGTTTTCGAAAAGTTTTACATTAACGTGCCGAATTAAACGAGGGACACAAATCCTATGTAGCAAAAGTTTTGTTATTCGAAAAAATACGAATTTAAACATTTTATTTTGAAAAAATATATACTACACTGTTAAATTGAAATGTATACTTTTTTAAAATATCTCGTTTCGTAATTAATAATTCTTTTTTAGAACCGTATACGAACTTTCCATTGATATAATTCAACCAAATTTATATACATAAATTCATACATACTATATTCAAATTGAATACTGCAGAAACACTCATATACGTCAACTCCACATATGAGCAATTTTCAGCAGCTGAAATCGGTTCGTAACGAACAAGGCACAGTGCGAGTGACGCGCATCAATAAGCTTCCCACTACGCTTTTCCGGCACACTTTTCCGGACCGAAGAGCAGACATGTCAATTTTTCCTCGTCTCTTATTAAAAATAACGAGGCTTCTTCTCGTCGCGGCCATCACGAGCCGGTACCACTTCATGTATTTAATGGAACGTCGCCCTAATTGAAACAAGTGACACTGTTAACTCAGTCTAAGGATTGTTTTGCTTTATGTATTTTGATTTTATTTTTATTGGATTTGAAAGTTTTTTAAATGCTTCATCTTTTGTGAGTTTTATAACGAACACCTTATATAAATTTTTGAAATAAAAACTTAATAATATGTATAAAATTATTTAATATTTATATAAGAATGGAGGTAATTTGTGAGCGAGTAGTATTAGGATGAAATTACAATAAAAATATTGAAAATTCAATTAGATATCCGTTCGAACGTTCTAGAATGGAAAATTCTCTGAAAGAGATTACCATAATAATGGTTCTCGTAACAAAAAGAAGAAAAATCGTCAGAAGCGTACTTGTATATCGTATAGTAGTTTACGTACGATAAAATTGCAGTATCGTCGAATTCGAATTATTCTAGTCGGAGAATGGCCGGAAAAACATCGAAAGAAGATAAACGAGCCTTTTCCTTTATGAAAAAAATGAAATATGTAGTAAATAGACATAAAGTAAAATAGATTTAAGAAAGAAGCTTAATTCGACGGAGATGTTGCTGAATAACGCTTAAGGTTAAATTAACGCCGGTTTTATTGTTCTGTATTCCTCGTTAAAGTCACAATCGACGTTAATTGCATTTTCAGTTCATATTTTCCGAGAATATCTCTATTTTATTACTTTGATTAAAATAATGTACTCTTTCGAGAAAATAATATAAATGAAATCTGGGGAAGGTGTACGCGACGTAGAATAATTGGATAGTGCTGTAGTTGGTTAGGGATAAAATATTGCCTCGCTCGGGTATTATTTTATTTTTTTGTAAGGTTGTTAACTTTAATTTTTCGCTTGAATGGATGCTATGTTCCGTTAAAGTCTAACGTAAAACATGGTATTAATTTATTAAGAATTTTCTTCGTATGTTTTTATATGGTAGAAAAATTTTCAATTTTTTTATCTGGTAATGGATTCGATGAAAAATACATTTTTATCGCAATAAATAAATACAAGGAAAAAGAGATTTTCTTTCAAGATGAATTGATTCAGATATATACATACATATGTATATAACAAATAAAGTATATAATGTAAGAGAAAACTTTCAAAAAAATAATTTGTAATCTACATCTAAAACCAATTCTTTCAAAAAATTAATTAATTTTAGCTAAAAATTCATAAATTAAAAAATCTTCATCAAATCATTAAAATTTCACAAAAATCACCCCAGCTTGAAAACCTTCCTCATTTGAACCCTTTCAATTACGAAATTCCATATTTAACCCCTCCCCAAAATCACAGGTACTACACCCCCTCCCACCCCCTAAACGCAAAGCGCCATTTTAACGGACGTCGAGATTACGACCGAATGATAAAATTCACCCTTAAAAGGACTAATTATGGCGTCCGCGTGTGCACCGTTTCGAAATTAACCCCTTCCCGCCCCCGGGCTTCTTCGTCGAGTTAATGACGGCCATAAATGAAATCCCGCCATTATTATTTCGACCCGCGTCGTTATTACGACCTCAGCCCTGTCGATAGTCGACGGGGTGTGCGATTTTGCGAACGAAGCTCTCCACCTTTATGGATTAATGGAATCTTAACACGATATGTGCGCTGCTTGAGAGGCTGCGGTGTTGACGGGCACCGGTGACCACGCGGTGCTGTTAGTGCTGCGGTTGGTGAGTGTGACTGCAATGATTGTTTGTTAAGGTTTGGAACATAAAATCCATTTAAACGTCAAATTCAACTTTCTATACTAGCCAGTTAGTCGGTATTGAGCAAGTAGCCAATATTGTACGTAATAAGCAGGTTTAAAATAATCTTAAAAAAACCATTCTAAACTTCAAATTTAATTTTCCAAATTCAAATTCTACCTTTCAAACCGCAAATTCAACCTTTTAATGAAATTTCCATTGATTAATAATGCTTTCGATGGTTGAATTCTAAAATTGAAACCTGTAAGTTGTCAATATTTTGATTTACGAATTCAAATGGGACGAATGATGTTTTTTTTTTGACATGTCACAAATTATTTTTTTTAATAGTTAATTTTAATATTAAAAAAAAATGGAGTTCTCATTGAGTTGAATTATGAAATAATCTCTAAACTTTTTAATGATTATAGCATAAAATTAAGTTATATATTCATTGATTGATTATGTCATATATTGCTTAACTTATTTGATCGATGAAGACGAGTTCGCTTAATGACATTGGAAAATATTGAGAAAAAAATCTTATTATATATTTCCATATTATCTTTGAATTCTTTTGAAATAATTAAATTTTTATGAAATCTTTCACTGAATAATGACATTAAAAAAGAAAAGTGCTGTAAAAACAAACATAATCACCCATTAGAGAAAAAAAAAGATTTTTTTTTCATACAAATTCGAAACTCGTTTAATATTAAAATTACAAAATTCATGTTTGATTATAAAATATATAATATACGCATACGCTCATTTTAATTTTATCGAAAAAAGACAACAGAAGGAAGAAAGGTTTTCGGAAAAATAATTTAACATTTATCATCCATCATTTATTGAACGCGAAAACACAAGAAGACAAAATAGAGAGCGTAAAAAGCAATTTTTAAGGCCGTATCCAACACATTTAAAAGCAAACTTTTTTTGCTTCCGCACATACAAACAACACTCACATTTTCAAGTCATATTTATCTTAAGACCACATGGGGATATCTTTTTTCGATAATATCGCTTCTCAGCCGACCGAAATTTTAGAAAGGAGGAACACATCTCTGGAGAGAGCGCCAACGGCACTTTTCCCCCGAAAATATAAAAATAAAACGATAGAAAAAAAAAACATTTCTCCCAACGAATACGTCAAACGAAACATAAAATAAGTCGGCGTATGAAGGCAGAAAAATATATTATACTACATATATATGTAGGTATATGCGTACGCAGAAAAATCGTCGAAACGTATGAATTTCGCTCGAAATGACGTACGTCGCTTCAGCTGAAATGCTCAATCAAGCGGCACCTTTCAACGAACCGTGTCTCTTAAGGGTGACTTTCCCTTATGTGCCCTCTAGCGTGTGTGTATGTGTGTGAAATGTGAAATGTTTCCGAAAGAACTGAAGATGCATCAGGGCGTGTATCAGCGGTTTTCAAAGGGCTGTTTTTTGGTGATCTTTTAAGGACCGATCGGATGGAATTTGTTTTGAACGGGTTCCGATACTGTTTTGTCGGTTGTGTCGGTTTATTTTTTTTGAAAATAATTTTGTATATAGAATTCTAAAAATATTGATATGAACTTATATTTATTGAATCTTTCCGATAATACTTTTAGTATTATTGTTTTCAAAATGTTTGGAAAAGTTTAGTTTTTTTTATTTATATTATATTTATTGAATTGAATTAAATTGGTGATTATCAATTCATATAGAATTAATATTGAAAATATAAAAAAAATGTGAAAGAAAAAAATATGCTTACATATTTCTGAGCGTTTTCAGTTTAAAAAAAATGTTAAGAAAAGTGTTTTATTTTTTTTTTTCAATTCAAGATGATTTACTCTATTCTTATGTATATAAAAATTTTCAATTCAAAATTTTTATATCGATACAAAAAAATAATATAACGATAATAATAAATCCAATATTGACCGTTCCGTAGCAAAGTTTTCAAACACAAAGTTTTTTTATAACACAATATTTTATCAACTATGAATAAAAAATTTCACATTTTTCATACCGTTCGACAAAATTTATACAACCGCAAAATAAAAACTTTTCACTCCAATAACACTGAATACACGAAAACGAAAAACCACCACTCCACAAAGTAAATGGAAAGCAAAAAAGAGTCACTTTGAGGTCACCCTAGGGCTAATCTTTCAGATAGCTCAATTCTACAAAAAAATTCGATCGAATCGACTTTTCGCCAAACACACACACAACAACACAACTTTAACTATGACAAATATCGTCGCAGAACGTACGATTGAACTATATTTAATAGGATTAAAGGCCCCGAGCCTTTGACCCCGCAGCAGATTTATAGTACGGCCCTGCGCTCTAATTATGCGATTGCGTATTAGAATAATAATGTATGTATGTACATAGGGTGTTTCTAGTTTGGGTTTCGCACTGTAAATATTAATTTTCGACAAGCGTTATATGTTTCGCAACGACCAATATGGTGCCTATAAATGTTTATTTTAATTTGTTCGTATAAATAATTTGAGATGTTATTCGCGCGAGCATGAGGAGATTAGTGTTGAGCTATTTTCGTATGTTTGATTTTGAATAAGAAAATTTATTATGCTTCAAAATATGAAATTTTTATCGATTTCATTTCAAAATAATATCTTTGTAATATTTCTTAATGAAAATTTTTTTAATATTAGAAATCGTGTCGAATAGTTTTTATAATGTTATATATCCATCTACTGATCATATTATTCATTGCTTAATTTTTTAATTTAATGAGAATCAAAAATATAATTAAATAATAATTTTAAAAAATTGAGAATATATTATATAATTAAATGCGCTCTCATTAATTATGAATTCATAATGATTAAACAGGGGTTAATGAGAGGATCGAATATCTATAAAGCTTTCGTTAATTAAAAACGCCGAAGTTCGAGATATAAGCTTGCAAAAGGAAACGAAAATACAAGCGTAATGTTTTCGGAATTAAATTAAAGTACATTTCTGCGCTTTCAACCCGTATTAAAAATACATTTACGACACTTTTCAACGAGGAAAATCAAAGTTTGATTAATGGATCAAATAGAAAGTGTATATTTACCCATTCAGTCAATTTAACTTTCAATTCAATTAACTGAAAGTGGCACACGGATAGAATTTTAAACTATCGATCGAGAAGTTTTCAGTCCAGTTAAGGGCGTGGCGAATATAATTTTCATCTAAATCGACAAAACAATATATTTTTATTATAACAAATATTTAGATCAACAATACAAATTTTCAATAGAAATACAGTTATTGATTAAAAAATTAAAACTGTCATTAAAAATTCCATAAAAAAAATATATATCTCAAAATCACAAACATCCAACCCGTTCCCGACCGCACATGATTGCGTTAACACATTCGCGCCGGCACACAATCGGACATTTTCGCGCCAGATAACCTTATCTGGCCCTAAAACGTTATTGCGCCTCGAAAGGGCCTCGCACACACACACACACACACACACACACACACCCCCATTCACAATTCGCATGGCGAATTTAAAATTCGCGCGCGGCCCCAGCGCGGGCGTAATGTCGGCCATTACCGCGACGCACTGTGGCGACTTATTTCCATAGTGCGTGTATGAACCGACTTGCGGATTTATTGGCGCTATTTTGGCGGTTGTGGTGCTATTTTGCGTGAAATTGTGTATTGTGTGCGTGTTTGGGGTGTGGAATGTGCTTTTTTGATGGGTGGTTCGTTTGGTGACGGGAGGTTGATGGTTGGATTGGATTGAAATTAATTTTGATAATGTATGGTTTAGTTATGTTAAATCTATTGGTTTTATTAGAAGGTATTGGCAAATTCCGGCCTGCTGCCTGTTTTCAATCCGGCCCGTGGGTCAATATTGTTTTTATATGAAAATTTAAAAATTTTACGTTATTGTCGATAGTATAGATTTGATCTGTAAAAAATAAAAAAAATTGCCTGCGGCGCTATTCATTAATACTCATTTTCTTGAGAATACATGTATATACATTTTTTTAACACTTGAATTTTTAAATAACTATTTTGAAATTGATTAGTTTCAACTTTTTTTAAACTTCAAGCCCGTTTTTTGTTGCTTTTTGAGTAATACCCATATAAATTTGACAGAAAATGATCTTATAATTAGTATTACGTTTAATACTGTCTAACTTTTATCTTTAATTTGAAATTTCTGTAGGATTATATGATCAGAAATGTTAAATTGTTAGAAAATTTCTTTTTTCTTTATATTAAAAGAAAAAAAAATCGAATTTTTGATGGTTTTGACTCTAATATATAATAGAATCAATTATAAATGGCCAAGCCAATAGATAGATGGATAAATAAATTATAAGATAATATTTGATTGATTTTAAACGGATGATAAGGAAAGGTTTCACTTTAAAACAAAAAAAATAATTAATTTTCACTATGAAAATATTTAAATAAATCTTGAAAATTTCAATATAATCAAAATCGCCTTATTCTGTCTAAAATATTAATAAAAATTTCTCATTTTCTTTCCAGGACACCACTCTGCCATAATTCAACAAATTCACCGCACAACAGGGTAAGCAAATAAAACTCTCAAGCAATAAAAAAATAAATTAATATTAAATTCCGAACAAAAGACATCCGTGGATGCACTAAGGCGTCTTTGTTTCATCCCCGCAAGCGAAATACGCGCGAGCATCATCCCCCATCTTTTATATATAACATTTTTTCCACCGGCAGTTCCGAACTTTTCTCTCGGCAAAAAGCTCATTTTTTCTGCGGGAACAGACCCACACCCCTTGTATTCATTCCGCACATAACGTAAGACCTGTACGAGTCTTTTAATAGAGCCTCCGACGAGATCATTAATCATCCGGGGCCGAAAAGTCATCCGGAAATACGCGCGCCGTCCAAGTTCATTTATCAAAATTTATAGTGATACGACCGGACAGGGGGAACAGCTTACAAATTGGACCACCCTCCCCTTCGTTATGGGAAAAAAATCTCCTTTAAGGCTATCATAATGATGCTTGTTTTGTTCGGGGTCTATGAAGTGATCGTCATTATTTAATAGTCCTTTATTTCGGGGTTGATTAATTGAAGAGTATAATTGTTTTTGGAAAAGGGACGTCTTGCAAATTGGACTCTCTCGTTTATTGTAAAAAAAAAACTTTTTCTTTGAAGGTATATTCGTTTTGTTTTATGAAGTGATAGTCATTGAAAAGCGGTCCTTATTTTTAGTTCGTTTGAAAGTGGTAGACCGGAAAAGAGGACGTTTAATGAATTGAATAATTGTACTTATCTTATACTCATTTTATACGTTGTCTATTTTTCAAGTCTTTCATGAACGTATGATGTTAATTTGAACAACAAACTAGTCTTTACTTAGTGGTTTCAGAACCACAGAAACGTTTACACTTTACTAACAATTAACACTATACAAATAAACTGAAAGCTCGCAGTAAAAACCGCATTTTATATCTAACGAACAGATCGCTTTTTAATTTGAACGAGATACAATCCACTACGTATACGTTATCTCGATTTTCGTATTTTGTATTATTTTATCCGAAAGCCATCGTACGTTTTATTGAACGATATGTGAACGTACGGCGAGCAGTCAATGAATCACGAAAATCCTGATTGATGATGACCGATTCGGTGATTGATGATGACCGATACGTCAAATCTCGTCATCGAACGCAACTCTACATAATGGAGCTTGCATCATCTGATACAACGAACAGTGTTAAAAGTTCGTATCATCAATCTGAAAATAGAACAAAGGGATAACTCTGTTTTGTGTCGATAATTTGAAAGGTAAAATATGCTCCGGGTAATGTATGTACATGAAATAAATGGTTTTTTTTTTTAATCCATTGTTCTTCCATATGAAAAACTCTATTGAATTAATTCTCATAAAATCGAATGAGATAAAACTTTCATACAAATTACTTATGGATAAACGTTTGAGATTGATGCACTCACTGAATCAAAGTCCCTAAGGATGTTCGAAGGGAATTTCCGGAACAAATACGGGATCTGAATAAAACATTGGCCAGCGGTTCATAACACAAACAAGCTCTGGATTAATCCGCTTTTTTTGATCGACGATGTTGAGAAATCCTACTAAAGATAAAGGTCTTCGTTAGGGTCAACAAACAGGGTTGGAAAACCCTTTTAGGCGGAAAATGAAAAACTGGCGTAAATAAAGTAGACGGGAGAAAAAATGATACCGAGAAAACAGGCGAGGGAAAATTTTTGGTTCGATTTAATTTGAATAATTTTACTGGATAAATAATTTACAAAGTTACGAAGAACATAAATTTGAATATTTACATAATCTAATTTGAAGCTTAGTATAAAATACAATGATCCAAATTTTATCTAAATATATTCCGCATGACAGAAATTATATTATATTTTCCTAACATATCGAACTTCAAATACTTTCAAACAATAATCAAATATTTTAAATATGCACATTTTCTACATTATTTGATATAATTAAAACCGTATAAATAACCTACGTATATCCAAAGTCTTAGTGCAAATTTTATGATGACGTCAATATTAAAATTAATATCAAAGGCTGTAAATAGCTCATCAAAAACGTAGTCGTTATTCATATGAATTGGAATATGCGGGATACTAAAACGTGGCGCATAAACGTGGAGCCTATTCAAATGAAATCCCTCGAGTGATAATTGAATTAAGTTATTGCGTGATAATATTGTAATAAAATGAGACTCATGGGTAATAATGATGCCATCATACTTAAATTTCTCTTTTTATTGACTATTAAATCGATCAATATCAACAAATTTCATAGAATACAGTTAAATTGACAATTTAGCGACATCAAAGTTACTGAACTTTATACGAATAAATATTAAGAATAAGTTTAAAAAATGATTCCAAAACTACTTTATATTACAAAAATCAATATTTACCGTAAAAGCAGATACATAAAATCAGATCCGACACCGAAAAACCATCGAAAAAACAGTGTCCGATTCGATTCACTGCAGCCATAATTTGTCGTCACCATTGAAGCGAATTTGTTTTTCGAATCTATAAATTGGTTTAGTGCAATCCCGATTATTCGAGCTGAACAAATCGGAATACTAGACAAAAATCAAATCCTAATAAATTAGATATCGCGCCGTTCGATTGCATCGTTGAAACTGAGGGGCACCTGCACAAAGGGCAACAAAGGGAAAAGAGGCTTTCACTGTATTGAATCTTCTTTGAGGTCGCCGTATAAAGGAGAAAATGGGAAATTCAAGATGGAGAAGTGGACCGCTAGAGACAGAATTTTCAGAATTACCTGTAAATCTATAAAAGGGTGCTTTGTGTATAAATGCAATGGGGTTTCAATGCGCTTATAAATAAAGTGGTGTTTGAAATATTAATGCCCTTTCCAATATTGTTTAGTTACGGTATAAATATAATATTTGATGCTTGTTTCATGGATGTAAGATATTATATTAGAATTGTGATTTTGAATTTGAATTCAACGGATGTAAAAATATTTTCGAATTAATTAATTTCACAATATTTATTTAGTCAATTAGTTATTTTTAAGTGTTTCATTTGTAATATAATGTATTCATTTTCGACTTTATATAGAACTAAGTCTTAATGGGTATTAGATTATAGATTTACTATAACATAAACATACATGTATCGGTGTACATACAAAACTAAATTTCGACTGATTCAAAAACATTTTCAAACAGTATTTTTTTAAATTAGAGACGATTTATAAAACAATATTCATATTATGTAAGATTCTTAATATTGAAATCGCATTTGAGATGCACTTAAACCACGCTTAAGAATGGAATTTCATTAAGTAGTCGCCGACAACGAATTCTTTACCGTTCTCGGCCACGATTAATAACAAGAAAGTGAATTCGTGCCGTGTGAGATAAGATAAAATTTTCGGTTTCTTAGCACCGAGAAAGGATATATGCCCCAATAAATCCTTGCACAAAGGGACCGCGTCCAAATAATCCACGGTTATAAATGTCCTCAGGCCGAGTACATTCGTCGCATATAATCTTCTTTCACAATGCGAAATCGGTCCGTGTAGTTTTGTAACACTTCCAAATATTTACGCTTTGTCAAACGTATTATTCGTGTTCGGTTAAATGGAATTGTCTGCCTTTCGACGGCTGATTTATCGTCTCCCGCCGAAATTTATGGGTCGATTTAATCAAGATTATCTCTTTTTACAGCATTATTTTCGAATGTTATGAAATTTATGCGGATCCAAAGCGTTCAGTTTTCGGTTGTGGCGATTGCGCGTCCGTTTGTTGTTTCATGGGAAGTCGCAGGATGGTCGCCATGGGAAATGCGACAGTTGCATTTTCGCAATGCATCGAATTAAAGCCGAAATAACGTCATAAATTGCGGTTTAGCCAGTGTCGTCGGCCTGCGGAGGCTTATTGCCAAACCGCCGGAAATTCATATAAGGCCGCAAGTAACGGCCCTAATTCTAAATGGAATGCATCAAAATTATCATTATATTAGTTGTGATATGATTTGAATATTTTAATGATGATGTGTAATGAATTTGGTTGTTGTTATGATCGTTAATTGCAGATTACTACTAAGAAATTATAACTAAACGTCAATATAAACATTATAAAATGTTTTCGATATCGCGATGAATTAGTTAATTTTTTTTTATTTAAGCAAAAGATGATTTTAAAATAGTTCGATTATTAAAAAAATTTCTATGTGATTTTAGATTAAAGATATGTTATTGTGCATATTTATTGACCATACAATTCAAATTCTTACTTCAGTGATCTATTAAAATCAACTGACTAATTAAATAAAAAAATTTATTTGTAGTATTTATAAATAGTAAATATATAATTCATAAAAATCAAATGTTTAATTTTTTTAATATACTTAAGATAAAAAAAATATAATAAAGCCATTAAACGAATTTTTGATTTAAATATTTGTCTTACTACCTAGTAGTTATAATTTTTTCATTTCATGAGGCAATTACTTATGAATAATGTATGAGAAAATATTACATTTCACAATTTTCGATGATATAAAAAAAATTGTCTTACATTTAACATTAGATATTCTGGATATAATAATAATAATAATAATATTAATAATAAATAATGTTGAAATAGCTTTTTATGTTGATAAATATGTACATTTTAAAAATTAATGGTTTCGAACTGAGAAAAATGCAAAGTGTAACTTAAAATTTTTCAACATTATTATAAATACTCCATTATTTCCGAGCATAAATTTTCTGGAAGAGAGTGCACATAAAAAATGTATTCACGAAATCGATTTTATGAATATTGCATCAGTGTTATGCGCAAACGATAAAAGGACGCGGATGAAAAGCTCGCGAGGAAAATAGAGGAAATTCAGTTTATATAAACACACTGAGTCGGAAAAGCTCTAGCATCGCAACGTAAACATATATATCAGAATTATTAGATCTTTATAGGAAAACAGATTATAACACTCCATTTGTGCATGAGTTAATGCCCAGAAGGAGACGAGCTTTCGCATTATTGGGGTTCGAATACAATATATATTTCTGGCTCGTTTCGACGATATATTTCGCTACGTTTTAGTTTATTTTTGGTGTGTCGATTGTTGAAAAATGGGATGCGAAATTTTCGCTGTATGAATTTTCTAGGTGTTCAAAAGATTTTATATGGATTTTGCTCTTTGTGTTGCGGATTTTTTATAAATAAAGGCAATGTTTAATAATGTGTTCTTGGAAACTGGATGAAATATTCTTTTTTTTTTCATTTTACGTATATAAATAGCAATATATACTACGAATCATTTTTAGGAGAATATTTCATTGAAATGTTACTTTGCTGCCAAATATCGAATTTTTTCCTTGATAAGTACACCATTATACTATTTTTATCTCAAATAAGCAACGAAAATAAATCATGTGAATATAACAAATACATTATTGATTCAATTATTTAGTACCGAATTCAAATTTGAACAATAAATCTTTCATAATACTAATGAAAACAGATCATCATATTTTCAGATTTTACACCGCGTAACGTTTCATAAGTAAATTACTGACCTCCAATCTGAATAACGACTCATTACAGCACTCAAATTAATTATGCGACACTTTTTTTTTCATATTTTCATATTCTTTAACGGCATTTCGGCTTCGACGTTGGGCCGTTAATTGCGAAACGTTCGCCGTTATCAATTACGGTCTGCTGAACTTGCTCGTTTTCAAGCGTTACGATCGTTATACAAACATGGCTACGCAAAATGTATAATATTATACAATTTATACGCGGAGGAAAAACTGAGAATTCAGATATGCTGAAGAATATTTGATTGTTTAAGAAATATTTTTTACGTTTTTCGATCCCAGAAAACATTGATATCAATTTTTTTGAAATTAATACTCTTGTGAAAGAATGAATATAAAAATTATCACAAATTTAAAAATAAAATGACTCAAAACCAAAACAGTGATGAATTAATCGTACAAATAAAAATATAACTTATTGTCTTATTATAATAATAATTTTCGTTCAATCTAAAGGACATCTTTCAAAATTTCTTTTAAGCGATACCTTAAAATTTTTGATAATCTTAAAACAATACATTCTAATTGATGAATCATAACGAGGGGCATAATTTAATACAAAATTTTCCCCATGTTTAATTCGATTTCGACGAAAATAACCATCAACATCGCGAAATTGGCCGCCTATTCTCGTAATATAAAACGGGGTGGCAAAAGTCCACCCCGAACGCCCGTCGATTGTATCGTAATTAAATTAATAATAAAACGGCGCCGTTAACACTCGACACTTTCACTTTTTGCTTCGGTTGGCCGTTAAACGGGCGTTAATTTACGCGCAATCAAAGCTGACTTTGCTGGATACGTACATAAAAGTTTTTACTCGAAATTTTTTTTAACGAATGAAATTTGTATGCGGTGGATTCAATTATGGTTTTATTGCGCAGATGTTTACATATTTTGAAGTTGATTCATTAAAATATATTTGCGAAACCATTTTAAATGTTACGTAGCGTGTCTAATTATTCAAATTATTTTTTAAATGTGTTTAAGTTGCAGCTTTGAGTTAAATGCGTTCTGAAATTATATTTTTATTAAAGAAAATCTCGCACAAATGAAATAAATTAAGTTCGTTAATTTTTTTTAATAAAACTCTCAATATATTTTTCGCATTTCAAATTCAAAATTTAAAACTTCAAACGTAATATTTTATTGATTATTATGAAAACGTTCTTAATAATACATTTTGATGGTTGAATTTGAAGTATAAAAATTGTATATTTATCAAACATGTACCTATTCAGATTGAAAAGTGTGCTTGAAGCACTCCATAATGGATTTGATAAGCGAATGTTTAGTTAATTTTTGGGACTTAATCGATTAAACACTCAATTTATTTGAACTGTCATAAATTTTTATTTATTCAAATTATTTCGGCAGACGCTTATATACATAAGTATAAATTTCTCATTGAATTAATTTCGAGCGAAAAGGGTTAACGCAACGATTACGATGCACTTCAAAGTCCCCTCGAACCATAAAAAAATAAAAAAATCACCCCAGATCCAAAAAATTCACCCTCAATACTCTATTTTCTACATAATCCCATTAAAGATTCACCGAACACGACCGAATTTCGAAAGCACGCATATAAGGATCCTGAAAAAATCGGGGTATGATATTCACACGCGCTGTCGCGGATTATAGTCAGCCTCCGCGTTAAAATATCGTCGGGTTTTATTATAACGTGAAAACGGATATTGCATTGTCATCTGAAACGGAGACAAAGGAAATTTCGTGTCCCATCCCCCAGTTTGGTGGAGGTTTTCACTCGCTTTCGAACAGGTGAAATTGTCAGCGGAAAGTGCGAAAATTTCGTTAAGGCGAAAATATCTTTTTTGGCCTCGCGCGAGCTTTCAGCTACATGTAAATAAACGCAGGCTATAAAAGTCGAACATGCGAGTTTCATTTCGAATTTTTCATGTGATGTGTATTGTGTTTTTGTAAAGGGAACTATTTTCGTATCGTTTCATGTTGGCGAATTTCAACGTGGAATGAGTTTTTTTTATATTTGAAAATATTTTGTGCGAATATTTGAATGGATGATTGGATTTTGTCGAATAATAAATTTGTGTAAAATTTTGATCAATATTGACTTTGAGGTTTACGTTAGTTGTCAAAATTTTACAATAGGGCTTTTTATATTATTTTTTATAAGGTAAATAAAATTAAAAAAAACCGCCGAAATGAAAAAAAAAAGTGTAGGCTGTATATGGCAGTGAATATGGATATATTGTTATATAATATTATGGATAAATGAATATATGAATGTGCACATTTTTGGTCTGTTGGTGTTAATAATTTGGTGTTTTTGATCATTTTAAATATTTATATTCATCAAAAGTTTCTATTTCATCACAAAATACATACATAAAAAAGACTGTCAAAATTTCAAATATAATAAAAAAGTTCTATTCTGAAATAGAAATTATAAAATTATATAAAAGTTTCATATCATTATTTTCAAGAAAAAAATGATTCACTACGTTTTTTTTAATTATATTACATATATGAAATTGATTTAAATCACTCTCAAAATGTGAATCAACGTTGTCAATGACTTTGTACTTAAAAACCGCGGATGATGATGATGATGATAAAACGAATGATTCCCTTAAACACTTGATTATTGAAACAATATTTTGTCAAATAGTACTATATGTAATAGTTTAGTTCGTGGTTTAGTTGGTAATAGTACGTATTTTTGTCTGCAGTAAATTGACAACATGGAATCACATCAATTTCAACATAAAATTTTACTTTGAAAATCAACAAATTCAACAACCCTAATCTATCAATAATTAAAATACACATATCCAACTTAATCAAATGTATACATCACGATTTAAAAAACCACATTTCCCCACAAATTTTATCACAGACAAAAATCCCATCCCGTCCATTGTCCTCCGAAACGCGAGGCATAACTCAATCACGAACGAAATTCCATTGCTAAAAATCACTCAATACCCATCCTTTATTAAACCCGCACATAATAGAGCCTTCCCGGTCGGCCATAACACCACACCAGGCACACGTATACTGCGTCCCGAATAACTCGGATTTTAGACGGGGATTCCCGACGCTCAACAGGTCCTGATTGTGGAACGGCAGATCCAGGACACGCGTCTCCAGGAATTTCAATTTCTGAGATCCAACCCCGATCCGAGCCGCGAAATTAAATCAAAGCCTCCGTGAGGTATGCGGGGCGGGGGGAGTTTTGATGGCCGGTCAGATTTCGGGTGTATAATAAAATTTATATTGCTGGGTCGTTGTCGCAGTCCGGGGAGGTTGAAGTGGGTGTAGAAATTTTGATGGTTTGTATGGATTTTGGTTGGGGAAAAATTGAAAGTGTGGGTTTTTCGGTGTGGAAATGTTGTGTTTTGTGTTTTTGGATGAAAATGTGAAATTATGTGAAAAAACTTAAATTAATCTTGGAATTTTGTGAAATGTGAATATTTAGCTTCGGGGCATGTGACGCTTCTATGTAACAAGTAATATAAAAAAGTTTTCAAATATTTTCTTTTTAATTAAATATTAAACAAACAACTCTCAATCTCGGGAAAAAATACAATAACGCAACTTCTATATTAAAAAAATATTTAATTTAAAATTAATTTGATGAATAAACCAATTAATTTTAAATTAAATTCTCAGACACAATTTAACTAAATAATAAGAACAAAATGCAAATAAATACACTTAACTAATTTTTTCGCTAATTAAATATTTTATTAAAATAAAGCAGCGAAAAACCATTTCAGTTTTAATTTTCCTCAAGAAAAAATCACCAAAAATTAAAAACATACTTCAAAACCATCTCATATTTCCCATACTAAAAAAACCTAATATTTATTAAGAACCACGATTTCAACTAACCACCTCAACACAGAAATTCAACTCACAAACAACCCATTCGAAAAACACTCCGCCTTCGACGACGAAAGCCACAATTAGAAAACCCACACACCCTCTGCCTAATAACTTCGCGCATACGCATTAAATTACCGACAAAACGTACACGACACATAAACAGGACGAATAGGCACATGCGAATCATATTACATAATTAATGTGTGTGTGTATGTGCTTGCTTTGACGTCGTGCGAATTTAATCACACGAAGAGAGACGAGCACACGCTCCGCAACAATATCGAACACCGCGAACAACGCCTCGTTAACCCTCTCGATACCTAATCCAATTTCGCTACAGCGGGACTCGGCGTATAAGAGGAATTGTGTAAGAAGTTCTATATATGGAGAGGATGTTGGGTTGTTTTCGATTTTTTTATGAATTTAAAATGGGGATTGTTGATTTGAATTCGGTTGTTTTATTCAATGGTTGGGTTGGTTTGTTTGAAAATATTTGAGTTATTGATTTTTTTTGTATTAAACTAATAAAAAATATTTAAATTAAATTTTTGGTTGTTGTATAAGCTTATGATAATAATAAAATTAATCAATGTGTAGTGGAATCTAGATTAAATTTTTACATAATATGTACATATGTACATATATACTTTATTATTAATTGGTCGATATTGCATCACAATCCAGACAAAACTGTTTACATTTAAAAAAAAAACATTAAAAATCCTCAATAAATGTTAAACTATTTATTTCAGAAAAAAACAAAACCTGAATAACTTTCATATGATCACAACTAGAATGAATAAAATATACATTACAATCAATTAATCAATTTTATACTCACATAAATCGTCTCATCCAAAAACAATAATTTACTTAACAAACTCCATACAAATAAAATATATATCCAAAACTCTTTTTGCACGGTTCCGAAATATCATGATTCAAAAAAAATTACCGATTATTTTTTCACACTATTTTTTCATTTCAACACGGTATTAAATAAAATTTAAAAAAATGTATTATTATGCCACAATGATAATAGCTTATATACAAATTTAGTTAATTGAAAATTTTGATTTTTTTTTTTTGATGAAATAAAATTTTTTCACATTATATTATAAAACTCTTTTTGGATGGTTCATCCAAATGAAATGATTCAAAAAAAATAACCGATTATTTTTTCACACTATTTTTTCGTTTCAACATGGTATTAAATAAAATTAAAAAAATGTATTATTATGCCACAATGGTAAGATCTATATACAAATTTAGTTATTTATTGAAAATTTTCGATTTTTTTTTTTGATTATTTTACATGACGAAATTTTTTCACATTATAAAGTATATTTGGATGAAAGCTTCATCCACTGATGAAACTTATCTCCAATTTTTATATAATCACTATTTTTTTTTACATATAGTTTCTGCAACGTGAAAAAAAAGACTCGTCTGCACACCACAATCAAATAATCAACATTACATCCAACAACGAGAAAACATCCCGCATTCCACAACAAATATTAAATTACAACTTCACGAAAACGCCCTAATTTCCCCCATACACACATGTCTTATATACGAAAACATATCGAACGTGCGCGGGGTAGCAGGCGTACGTGTCCTGAATGCGCGCTCAATCAGCCCCCGCTGAAAGGGTAAATTTGTTCTTCGCGGGAGCTTTCTCGTTACGGCGACTCGTTTTAATGGAAATTTTAATGGGAATGCTTAAATCAGACCACGCCACATTATTCGCGGACAGCGTTCGGTTTTCGGATGATGATGGTGTAGGGTAGTGCTGCTGTGTCTATTGGGTCGGCGGTGTTGAGTGGTCGTTGAAGGGTTTGCGGCTTAATGAAGATGGTGTTGGTTTTTAGTTTAGGGTTGAGTGTTTGTTGAGGAATTTGCAATTTTTGAATGTATGATTTGTGTTGGAATATTGTGGTTGTTTAGTTTGTGGAATGGTTGTATGGTATGGTTAATATGCGAGATGGTAGGTTTCTTTTAGGCTATATGTAGGATATGGTTCATTTTTATCTGTGAAAACATGTTATTGGTGTCTAGCTATTTTTTGTAGTTTTTTATCTTTTGTTAGCACTGTATGTTTTCTTGTTAAAAAAAAAAAATTTTTTTTTGATTGGAATTATATGAAAGAATGTTTTTAGAAATATCAACTTACGCTTGATAGTTTTTAAAATTTTACTCACCATTATTAGTTGTTACTATGATATTTTGGATCATCAATTTTATGTCCACTAAAATTGATAGATTTTTTTCATTTATAGACTGTATTGCATATCGCTCAAATTAAATTATCGTTACGTTCAAAAAAAGTGAAAAACTATACATCGATAATATTTAAACAAAATTATTCCAAACAAGAACTCATCATGAAAATTAATTTACAAATGAAAAATAACTGAACATGATCCATTCGACGAAAAACAACGCTATCATTAAACAAAGCTGAAATTACAAACGGAAAAAATATATAATGAAAGAACGAAAACCGAACACATAAATTATCTTGCTTTGATCAGCGAAAGTCCTCGAATTTTCCGCCAAATTAAACCTCATAATAAAAATTAGCTCGAGACCAATTTCAATAATCACACAACCCCGTACAATTAACCCCACCGCTCACCATTTCAAAGGACATTAACGCTTTGTTTTCCCCGTCGCGCTCTCACTATCGCGCAATAATTACAAACAATGGCGTATTCTATGATAATATCACCATCAATAATGGCGTTCGCTTCAAGTGCTCGTGTCTTTATGTGTACACAAAAGCTCTCGTTTGGGCCGTATGGGGATTACTGTGTCAAAGCTCACTATTATATTTATTTGTATCATATTATGTTTGTAATGAATTTTTTGAATAGTTGTTTAATGGTTTTGTTTTGTAATGGTTGATAAATGATGCAGTTAAAAGATGGAGATTTTGTAATGAATCTATTATATATTCATAGTGAAAGTATATTTTATATAATGAAAATGAATGAATGTGAATAACAAATTTTTTAAATAATTAGTAAATTTGTAATTGTTTATTCGCAAACATCAGTTGTAATTAATAAAATATACTCTCACTAGGAATACACAACCACTGGGAATATAACATACAATATCTACCAAGACACACGTATAGTTTTTCTGTAATTATTTTGCAAGAGATTATGTTTAGTATTCAAACTGCTAGAACTTCTACCAACTTCAGTCTTCAAGTTACTAACTTTGTCTAATCACATAAAAGTTAAATAAGAGTAAAATTTTATTAATACATACACGTAAGTGTCATTTTATACGGAGAATACGTTCTAGAGACTATCTCGTAAAAAAAACCTTATAAAAAGACCGTATAAAAATTGGAGTTAGATTCCATCAGTATATCTGGATGGAAATTCTATTCAAATATACCTATATAATATAATACTTTATAAAAAAAATGTGTAATGTGAAAAAATTCCGTCATGTGAAATCATAAAAAAACATCGTAAATTTTCATTAAAATAACTATAATTCTATACTGGCCTTGTCGAAATCTTATCATTGTAGTATAATAATACTGTTTCTATATTTTTAAATCGTGTTAAACCGAAAAAAAAGTGAAAAATAAATAATAGAATTTTTTTACTTGAATTGTGTTATTTTTAAACCATTTAAAAAAAGTTTTGGGTATGAATTTTAAAGTTCACGTTTTTCTACATCCAAAATCATCTATCATCTATGTATATAAAATTCAAACGGTGTATGTATGTATCCAATAAACTCCTAAGCCTATAGACGAATCTTCACTAAATTTGGCGAGAGTGTGTTTTGAAACCCGGAAAAATAAATAAGTATTCAGCTTTTTAACTTCGTTTCGCATTTCAGTTTTTTTTTTCTATCGATCGCCTTTTAAATTATAATACAAAATGTGCCAGCGTTTGACCAAATTCGACCACAATTACAATCGGTACACAATTAATTTTCACCCCAGCAACGCCGGATACAAGCCGCTATCTCATCATAAAACCAAATTTTTCCCAAAAACCACCACAACCAGTTTTGAGCCTACACACCCCAGCATAACATGTCGCCGCGGCCATTATTGATGGCGTCCCTTATCTCCGGCGCTCGAATGTGGCTCTTGAGGGCATCGCGCGTGCCTCAGATCTGACGATTTCGCATAATGACGAACCTCCAATTAATTTATATTTCGTGCACATGTTGTAGTGCTTTCGGATCTGTACAATTGTTATCCAGGGCCGGTTGCGATTCGGGCGCCCTATCTCTCATGAGGGGGCGCGTTTCGATCATTGGATTTTAATTCCGATGAATGGGTGTTTTGGTTTTCGTGGATTTTGGAGTTTATTCGATTTTTGAGTAGTTGAAATTTGTTAGATTTATGGTTGAAAAATTTTGGGGTGATTTGATTTTGATTTTGGAATTTAATTCAATTGTTTATGTGAGTTTTATAAGTTTAAAATGTGATGGGTTTAAATGTTGAAATTATCTTTTGCTAAATGGTGAATAATTGAAAATAAAGAGTTAGATTGTCTAATTATTAATTGATTTAATTTTGAAATGATTCATGAAAAACGATATGCTAAATAAATGAACAATTTAATTTACCATATTCAGAAAAAAATAATGTTGAATAAACTTTTTTGAATGAGTTGATTCCCACCATCATCAAAATTGAATAACATGTTAAAGTCATTAGTCATTGAGATTTGAGATTATTAAGTAAAAGATTGTTTTAAATATATTAAATTTTATAAATATACCTTTACCTTATCATATTTTGGGTACAACATCGATCATAACAAACGATGCTGAGGAAAAAAAAATCATTCGTGATATATTATATTTTATAAAAATGCCCAAACATCTAATGGTATATTAAAATGTTTTATTTTGCAGTTTATATTATAATAAAATGCATATAAAATTATAAAAAAAAAAATTATTTCTTTTCGTTCGAATTTTTAAAAAAATTCACCAATTTTTTTTCTCGAGCATTTTCACGAAGACCCATCAATTTTCCCATAATTCGATTACATTCATCCTCGAAACGAGTCCGACATTTTTCACTAACTTCCCTAAAAATTTTTCTTAGAAAAAACCCATAAAAATTTTCCAGCATTTAAACACACACACACATCCTTCATCTTCAATCACAAAAACAACACTAAACCCCATCGAAACCTCTCACATTCGAGAACCGCCACATCCGCACAACGCCGCCATTAAACACCCAAATCCATAACGCGCCCACACTCGTCACAATCCCGAATTTCATTCGAGGCGACAAATATCCAGTATCAGTATTTGATTACACACCGGCAGATAGAGGACGGGCACATAATATATACGCGTATACATAACACGAAAACAATATCGGCGTTTCTAGGAATCAAAGCGCGAGTGGAGAACCTGCTTAAGGGTGTGTGTCACGAGCAGATTTCACCCGCGGGGATAACACGCCCGGGTTGTTAAATGTCGAGTGTTTCATTTGCACACATTCGCTGTACGTTTCGAAAGTGTGTGCGTGTGTGTGTGTTATGGGGCTGAACGTGTGTGGGGTGTACTTGAGATATAGCGGCTAAATCTCGACAGTTTTATGTCATGGCGGTGTTTGATTGCGGAGCGATTGCGAGTACAGTTGGGTCGGGATTTCTTGATTTTGTTTAATTTATATTAAAAAAATATTTTTAGAATATAATGTAGTCCTTATGTCGATTATTATGTTTTAATTTAGTTTTGTTGAATGTACTGGTTTTCATAAATTACTGAAGTTGAGCAACATATATATTTTTTTCAATGAATCTGTACGATTATGCTATGCAACTATTTGATACACTATGATTTTTTACTATTTAAACCAGGCTTGTCCAAAGGACCGTCCCGGGGCCAAAGTGGTTCTCACTTTTCAAACAAAAACAAACATAATAAACAGCATTTATTTTGACATGTACTCATCGAAATAGTTTTATAACGGAAATAAATAACTTTACTAATATTTTAATACTTATTACGTTTTGAATTTACAACAATTGAAATTTTGAAATTTGTAAGTGCCCCCCCGATGTTGTACATTTCGGCCAAAGTGGCCACCGCACACCGAAATTTTGGACAAGCCTGATTTAAACTCTCACTTATGATTTTTATTTTTTTATTTAAATAATAAAAAGCTTCTAAATCTTTAAATTGTATTAAAAAATCATTTATATTAAACTGTGTATAGTAATTTTGATGATTTTGTCAAATTATGAGTTTTTTTAACCTACCTAATAAAAAGATAATTTTCTAAGAGTTTAATATCGAAATATTTGACCGACTTATTATTCCAAAAAATTGGAGACTTCCCTACATCTTTCTAACCTTGTGTAATGAATAAAAAACAAATATTTGACAAAACAATTAAAAAAACGACAATATTTAATTAAACATAAACGACGTTCAACTTAAAACGTGAATAAAACAACGGAACTCGTTACTATATGATATCATAAACTGCCCGATTATTTTTGTTTAATCTACCTGGTCATTAATTAACCGGTATTCTATTATAATTTTCCACTTAATTAAACATAGGTATCCGATCCCTTAGCACAAGTATTATACAATATATGTACTAGCCTAGTACGTAATAATAGCCGTTAACAAGAAGGACCACGGCCGACAATTTAACTAACGGCCGTCATCGTAAATTGCCACAAATTAATGTTTACACAATGCCTTTTCGAAATAATTTTAATTGCCGTTTTATTGCCGAACAACGGTTACGTATCTGTACTTATTCCGGGAGTACGTTTATTGCGTTTTGCAAACGTGTACGTTTAATGGTAGGGTTACTTGTAACGTGTCAACTGAAGATTGACTGCAAACTAAGTCGATTTCGGCTGGAATGCAAGGAGTTAGTTTTGCGAACTCAGTGGTAAATGGAATGGAAAAGCCAGTTTTAGATATACAGGGTGATTTGAAGTACACTTTAGGAATTTGTTTCTATTAAGAACATTATGTACTTTGAGAAAATTAAGTGTGATGTCGTCAACAACTTTGATCACAATAAATATAATTTTGGTTCCATTATTTTTAACTATTAATAGTTCAGATTGTCAATGTTGAATGATACATAACTCATTCAATTAATCATTAGATAAATCAATTGTAAAATTGTTTCTATTTGAATTATTTTTGTATCATAAAATAAAAAAAATTACTTGTGAACCTAAAAATTATGTGTATTTATTGAAACTTAATTTAATTTATATTGAATAATCAATTCTGAAGACAAAACAAATTTTTGAACAACCCAATTACTTTCAATAATAAAGAAAATTTCCAAATTTTTTATATCATTACAAAAACCATAATCTGCAACGAATTTTACTACAATGGTGATATTTCACCTTGAAATATCACAATTAATCTAACAATAAGATCTAAATATAAACCACCTAGCTCGAGACCATACTACAATAAATCGGCGTACATATGTTAGAAGTTGTGCGAAATCTGGCGTCAAATTTCGCGCGCAATTAAAATCTCGTTCACGTGCGCTAATTAGTCTCGCGGATTCGCATGAATAAAGTCCCGGATTTCAGCGACGAAATGAAAGCCAATTAATTTCCGTCCTACTCTCACTCTCAACATTCTCTTTTCTCTTCCTTTCCCCGTATCAAATACTATATAACCACCCTATGTTAGTCGTTCCGGTACGTGCGATGTTAACAATTTTTGCATATGGGTTGGGTTGGATTAGTGTTTCTCAATTTTAATCTATAAACATGTATCATTAATTTTAAAATGAATAACTGCCACAATTGTCAATCGGAAAATATAGTCATCATATAATATTATATATAAATGCATATATATTATATATTGTATAATACAATATTTGAGTGTTTTGAGTAAAGCATGTCGAAGCTTGTGTGTCTCGTTAGTCACGTTTGTCACTTTAGAAAAAAGGCTCATAAATGACTCACAATTGCATCAAATCAATCAAATGAAAATTGAAATACAATTTACAACCAAATTAACTAATGTAATCATTAAAAAAAATAATTAATTCAATTCCTGAAATAAAAACATTTGATTCGACAAAATTCATAACCCACAGTTTAGTTTTCATTTGGTACCAGAAAAGTCCCACAGCCAAATTTTCAAAACTCCGGAGCTTTTAATTAATTTCCGTCCAATGTCTAGGTAATTGTTTTTGCAATGAAAATGGCACACGAAATGAACGACCAAAAAAAAAATCGTATGTATTAAAGTCTCTGTAAATATTTTTGATACTTCGATTAATCCGTTACGGCGATTAACTTCCCAATTGAAATTAAGCGTAATTGTTTGCCTATTTCACGACCTTGTTGCGCATCGTTTGCGGTGTAAATAATCGAATTTAATAGTGTCATTTATTTATATTACTAATTTATCAAATTGGTTAATCAGAATGAGTGATTAAATAATTTCCAATCAAGCCGCTTAATTAAATCTAATTGAAATATTTTTTAGCGATAAACAGATTTTTTATTTTGAAAAATAGAACTCCATCTCTGGCAAAACTTCATAATATACACCGCACATAAAACAAAGCGAGTTTATGATACATTTTTCACACAGAAGAAGCATTCCATATTTTTACAAGATCATTAAAGAGCACGAAAAGTCGAAACTTTTGCCGCGGTGCAGCATCACCGAAGTTGTCAGTGTAACTCGCCGAAGGACCCGGAAACTTTAAATATTACCCACTTTGACGAGATAAAAACTTGAATTTGCGCACATACAAGCTCGCCCTGACTTCTGGGGGTTACTGCTACTTCTGAACAATAAATTGAATTAAGTTTTCCTTGCGGGTCATCAAGAGCGGCGAAGTTTGCTTTTGTGGAGTCGCTTTCCGAAAAGCGGGCCTCCTAATCTTTGTGCATTAAAACGAGGGTCTGACGTCGATGAGACGTCACTGGTATATAATTTTATATAATATTTAAAAGAAAAATTATGTTATTAATATAAATAAAATTATTAACAGCTTAGTTTTATACGTCGCATTAGTTTCTAACAATCATCAAAGTAAAATGAAAAGTAAATAGTGAGAGAGTCGGTAGAGAGATCCAATTGCTTCACATCTCACAAATACGTGACTGTGTTCAAAATCAATATTATTTATGTTGAATAATCGGTATTAAAAAAGAACGATATCTATAATGTTCAAATATTTTTAAGAACATCACAATTTAAATCTCTTTCGATTGATGTATCAAACATTCAGATATCTAATCGATTTTTATAATTGGAGTACGAAAATGAAACCGAAGGACGCACCAAACAATGACCGTACCCTAATTGTGAAAACTGATTAGATATCTGGATGTTTGATACATTAATCGAAAGAGCTTTAAACAGAGATTTTTATACACAATAACAAATAAAATATAAGATTTGTTTACTAACCTTTTATTTCGGTATTATTAGTGCGTAAGTGCGAGATTTTGAAATTATTCTTAAAAATCGAAATAACAATAATACCTCCAAAACTATAATACTTTGGACATAGATGGTTTAAAATATTCCAAGTTATATGATCTATCAACTTCTTAAGGTTCTAAGGAGACCTTTGTAAAACAATATATTTTAAATCAAATTTAAATTAGGATTTTTCAGAAAATAAGCAACTCATTATAGTTTGTGAAATTTAATATGAAACTCTTATATGCGCACAATCGAAACATGTTTGGGGTCGTTTCGGGGACTTTGTTGAAAAATTCGTAAAAGGCATTATACGCGCAGACATGACCCAGTTGCATATCGTTCGAATTCTCTATGGTTGCATTTTGTCCGGGATGAATGGGTTATTTAATTTGTGCTGAAAGGATGCGATTCGATTTGTCGTGTGCGGTTTCAGCCATGCGAACTTCCAAGAGAAGCGATCCAATATATTAAATGATTGCTTCCAGCATAAAAGTCATGGATTTTATGCTCATGAAATCGAATATTCCGCTTTCTTCCGTTCAGTTTTTTATTAAAATAAAATTATCAGGAACTGATCTAGAATATTAGCAACCGCAGCACGACCATAATTCGCACAAGAAACCGATCAGACCTTATAGCACGCAAACCGCAGCACAGATCCACCTAGACGAGCCATACTTTCAGCAAAATCCCGGATAGGAGAGGAACCTCTTTCCTATATTTATTGTCGGTTCGTCCTGGTTCCCGATGGCCAGTTTCATTCGGTTCGCACGTATAAATTCGGGCTTCCTGCACCAGCTGCTAGTTCCACAAACAAATTGGATTTACCGTACTGCGAAACGGTATCTCTACGCTTTTTATTTTTCAGGATTTTTCGTTTTTTCCTAAACCACAGACACTCTCTTTTTTCTCACACTATTTAAACAGAGGTGTGAAACAAACTTTAATTAAAAAAAATCTAATAACTACAAAAAAATCACCAGGAAACTTCAAATATATAATACAATTAATATTGATTAAAAAATAATCATTCAAATACTTTTATTATATCAAATCGATAATAAAAATGTGTTTAATTCGAAATTCAACGATCTTGTAAGGTTTTCTGATAAATAGTTGAGTACCAATGGTCTAAACGGAGTTCGAGTGCTTCAACCTCACCTTTTTCGAGGCTTTCACTCGTTTGTTTCGGCCTCAGGTTCGACGATGGCCATAAATCCACTCCGAACGAGTACGTAATCGATAGACTGCGAAAATAGGCGGAAAAATTAAATGGCGATCTTTCGGTCATTGATTGATATAGTTCTTAAGGTATATCTGGATTTTATTGTTATGGTTACCCAATTCTTTTGTGAGTATCGAATATTTTATTATATAAAAAAAAATGTAATATTTTCCTACCTTAATCGATACAATCGAAATTTAAGCGCTGTATAAAAAAAATACTGATCAATCTACGCTCGCTTGTTTTTCTCACATTATCATGTTCAGATCCAGAATTTTCTTTATAGGGATCATACGAAAAATCAGAGCTTTTTCCTTATTTCGTATTCAAAGGAGGTTAGGCTTGAGAGGAAAAAAATAAAAACACACACACGCACTTTATACACGGACGAGAAAGTGCGCCGTGCAAAAAAAGGGTCAGATCGTTCTTTACGTTGAAGTATATTCGAGTTTTTCGAAATCATTTCTTCGAGAGCGTTGTTTTTATTTTTATGGAATCCGCAGACGGCTCGAAGATCGAAATAAGCGAAAAAAAACCCAACGAGAACATAACTTTCACAGCCGTTTTCACACGTTCAAAAAAGTGAATTTTCCACCGTTCGTTTTATAACGACGGACGAGAAAAAAATGGAAATCCGTATGTTTTTTTATATTGATGCATGTAAACAACGTTCCTTGATTTTCCGATACTAAAAAAAATTGAGAATTCCACGTATATTTTTCCTTTGATTTATTTAGTTTTTTTTTTAAATTCAATGATTCGATCATACTTAAGCGAAGGAAAAAGAAATAAATTTGTCGATATATTTCGATATATTGAAAAATACGATGGCTCACGTCACAAGGCTATGTAGACACACGTTCGAGACGACTTTTCCCGGGATTTGTGTAACTCTAGCACAATACAAAGATGAATAGCGAATACAAAGCAGCTCGCTAAAGTCCCGGATTTCATCCTTTAATCCCGCGACGATTCCGAGGATCATCTGCAAAAAAGCACTACAAAAAAGGAATCTTCACGTGTCGAGACGTGCTAATATTTACATACGTGCTGCGCGAAGACACGTGTCGAAACGTGTTCCAATTCGAGTGTTCAAAGAATAAAAGAATGAGTCAAAACAGCGCACAAAGGAAACTATTTTTTCCATAAATATTTACTACGGTTAAAGTTCACGTATGGCGTGTGCGGAAAAGCCATTTTTCTCGAGTTATTACCGCGTTACGAAACCAACTCATACGTAATACAATGCTCATATTCTGTACGAATTAATATGTAACATTTTCTTTCAAACGGCTTACGCACAAGACTTAATAATTTTAATTAAAATGCCAACAATCAAAAGTGATATCTCACATCAAGCAAAACCTGTCAACGTCCGTTTCAGAGCACATCACGCATGATATATCATCACAATTATACGTGGCATATTATAACACAAAGATCGCAGAATCAAAACTCACAAGATCATTCCCGTATCAAATACGTTCATATTTCAATTAAAATTAAAACAATAACACATCGATGAATCTAAAAAATAATTAATATCAATAAACGAATTATTGATTTTCCACGATTTCTCAAAAACTTTCCATGGTGAAGATGCGACTTTTGATTCTAGATCCTTCATTTGATACCACGATTCGCATGTTAGGAATATATGCCAGATCGTAGTGATTCAAAGGACGAACATAGCAGACGTTAACCCGTTGTACGCCCGACGCACAGACGCGAGACGGACAAAGGAGCCACTTGTCATTCCTTTGAGCGTTTCGCGAATATTTCTCCAGCACACATTGTGTGTCTACAAACGGCGAAAATACGCTCGTTTCGGACGTTTTGTAAACCGATGTTCGCCATAAAGCAGTATTGTGTGTAGCATGTGGGCTACGTTAGCCTCTGGGTATTCCATTTCTATTTTATTCAGTTTCAAATTTATATTATTTAAGATTCGAGGTGAACCAGTGCGATGAAGAATATTCGAATTCCATACATATATAATATCAATATGGTTTCGTTTAGAAGCTTTCAAGGATTCGTTCGTTTTATTTGGCGAATGCATTGAAAGGAATCCCATATGCACATCAATGTTTTATTCGTAGTAAGTGGTTTTGGCTAGAGTTGAAATACGTCGCATCTGAAAAGTTCGATTTATCGGCATTCTCTAAATTGCACCGATTCAATAGTGAATCTGAAAAATTGCACTAAGAATGGAATTGATACGATCCATCAATCGATTGCTTTTATTTCTACGAATGAGATCTATTCTGATCAATCTGAATAGTAAGATTTATAGTCTACCTATTAAAAAAATGAACCGATGATAGCAAAATAATACAATTTTATTTGTTGAGTAATGAATGAAATATAGTATGCTCAATCTCAATTTTCGTATCGAATAAATATTATTTTATTTATATAGGGCTTTATTTCATATATAAAATATTGAAACAAATTTCTGTACGTTGTTTTCATAGGCCGAACTATTATGTGGATAATGTACTGCAAACAAGCTGAATACATGACTGCCATAATAATGTCGAGGATAAATATTATTTTATGATACGAAAATATTTTTCACATTATTTTTATAACACATACGTTAATATGACATATTACTTAATTATATTATGTTACAAACGCTTAAAACAATGTTTTACTACACTGAAAATTCAACTGATATTCTGAAAGTATATCGAAATAATATTTAAGTCCTGTTTTTGGCGAATTTTTTCACATACTCTACATATATGTATTATGGATCATCATTACCTCATACTAATGAAAAAATACGAGTAAAAAATGAAATCATATATTAAAATAAGTTGATAAGTTAATCATCTATTTCTGTTTTTGATTCGAAATAATTTTTTTAAAACAAAATTAAAAATTGTATAGAAATTTGGAGAATGGTTTTCACAATTGAAGAAAATTATATTACAGAGTAGTATAAAAATATTTTTAATAATGGGCCAATTTTGATAAAACCTAATACACTGAATCAAAACTGAAATCTGAAAAGAATTATAAATACGGGTGGGAAAAGTGGGCGGTTTCACGCAGTTAGCCGCTCGTGATTCAATCCGGCCATAATAACCAGGACACTATTTATTGTCGGGAGTGTGGGTCAGCAATACAGCCTTTATAGTAAAGTCCTTTTCGTGCCCGGCCTATAAAAGCTTTTCACACCACCCTACAGTTGCCGACGACGGCTGAAAACGGTCGCCGAAAACGTTCTACTTTTTCTCCGAACCCACTCTCCTATGTCTGATCATCTATTTCTGTTGGCCTATTTTTTGACGTAGATACACTCGCGACCCTTATCTTATGCCTTGTGTAAAAAAGGGGCGAAAAAAACGCCGAGAAACAAAGCTTTTTGTTGATGGTGTGCTTTTTTCGCTCGATGGTGAGCTTTTAGCTTTGATCGCTCGTATGCATTTGCATGACTTGTGTTAAATTTTGCATTCGTCGCATTAATGAATTTTCGATATTGTAAAATTGTTTTTGTAATATTTTTATTATTTCTACAATTTTTTCCAAGCACTTATTTAAAAAAATAATCACTACAACTTCAATTAAAATCTGAAAATACGAAATATCACAGAAAAGTTTTCCGGGTTGATTTTTCTATGCCGAGTTTCCTCATCGAGATTTTCCGACTCGGCGCACCCTCCCTCGATCTCATCAAATTATCATTTTTACAACGACGCACACACCCATCACTGAACGCTAGAAAAAATACAAAAAACAAAAACAGAACTGAGACCGAAAAAACTAAAAACAAAAAAAACACGGCGTCTCATTGCGTAATGTGAAATATTACGCCACATTTTTCCGAGTCACTCCGCCAGCTCGCGACGATTTTTTTTTTAAACGGAATCGAGCCTCCGGTTTTTCTTTCTGACGACGACGCCAAATCACATTTCCCCGCCACGTAAATAGTGTTATATAAAATGGGACTTTTCCCATCGCCCTACAGAAATATGTAGAAGTATTTTCCCTTCGTGGTCCTCGTTCAGATCTCACGGCCCGGTTTTTGCCTTATTTCGAATCTCGAAAATATGTAGGTACACTTTTTTTGAGGTTCTCCTTTTATTTTTTTGTAAAAATCCTGTTTCTTTATGATGGTCGGGTGCCGCACGAAAGCCTCACTCGCGACTTTTCCTATTATTCACGACTATTTTTCGCGAAATTCGTGCGTAACAAGTTGATATTTTCTACGTCTTTTTTTATTTTCGGAGTGAATTTATTTTTTGCATACTATAAAATCATTTGAATATGTGAATTTATTAAAATATATTTATATCATTTATTAATTTTCAGATATGATCGAACTGAGCTGACCGTTTAAATCTGCATATTGTATGTAGTACAACAAGGTATTTATCTTTTTTTATAATATCTAAAAGAATAATTTATCATGATCATATTTAATTTACTTAAAAAATTTTTTTTGAAGAAAGCCTTTTTGATTACTAAATATTCAAGAATTTTTCTTTATAAAAAAGTTTTTTTTAAATTTAGTAATTAACATGAAAATTTATTAAAAAATCTTAACAATAAATGATTAAATCTATGTATCACATACATAATATGTTGCTTATCTATGGAAACAAAAAAAATACAATTATAAATACATATATCGTTAACAAAAAACAAAATGATACAAAAAAAAAATGAACAAATTCGGTGGCATCCTCTAACAAACGATGCGGAAAACAAATTCCCGCCAAATTAAATCACGAATACAAATTGACGCGAATATTTTCGTCCGTATCGACACACTGGGGTGACAATTAATTAATGGATTTATTATGCGACACGTTCACGAAGCGCACACAACAAAGCGACACGGAACCGTCACCCTAAATTAACATACACACCCACCTAACGATCCACTGTTAACGACCCAAATGGAAATTATGCCCCGAGGCCATTGGGCCAATACTGCCCGAAAAGGGAAAAAATAAATACGGAAATAAGCCGTGGAAAAAATATTGAAAAAGCGAAACAAAAGCGAAGCGGCGATAGCGTGCCAAAAGTAAAAAAATTGGGCAAAAAATATAAATATATAGGAAAAAATGTGTTAACCGTCCCGCTCTGTCTTGTGGACACCCTATGCATAGGGTGTTCTGAAAGTGGAGCCGTTTTTCCCATAAAATATGGAAATTTTAACCCGGTTTTTGTGCTTTTGACTGCGCGAGCCATAGCCGCCAAATTTATGCACATTTATACAAAAATGATTTCGTTTCTGCTGAAAAAATATGATTATTATATAGATCAGATAATGTACCGCTTTAAACGAGGGTGATCGATCAATTATTTATGTGGTGAGGTAAATAAATTGTATGCAAAATTCGTTTATGCGATTTTGTTGAAAATCGTAGTTTCGTCGAATAATGAAGCGTTATATTTTCAAACTAAAAATGAACTATGATACTCGCTGCTGTGGAATGCATCGTAAAAGCTTTCACTGGAAAATAAAGTGCCTATTATGGGATGGATTATCTGTGCTGTAAAAATATGGTTAAAACAATATAAAAAAGTATTACTGGATTGTTCATATCAATGAACTCTGACCTATAATATTATAATAACGTATATTTTTACAATATTATAATATTTTTATTATTATTATAACGTTATTTTTTTTATAATAATTGACCTTTCGATCAAATGAAAAAATTTTGAAATATTTTAATGTGTATATCTTTGGTAACAATGAGTAGAAATTTCACAAGAAAATTGTTTCATTTTCATGCGAAAATTCTGCGGAATTTCTTTAGCCGAGTGTCTCTTTGCCGTTTTCGCGACCGTTTTCCCAATTAATATTCCGTCCATAAATATTTGTTCTTTTCGAAATTTCACAATGCACAATTTCCTATTCGGCCGAGTAAATTACATTCGTTCCGCCAGATGCGCAAAAAGAAGGAAACACGCTAAAAATTTCGAAAATGTAAATTTTCAGCCGTTTTGTAAAGGCTTTCTTCGCATTTCACGAGAAACAGTGCGTAAATATTTACAGACGACTCGTCGTATCTCGCACAATGGTTCTCTTCGGCTTTTCAGACATATTTTCAATCAATTTTGAACGTTCGTCGCATATTTCGAATAGCAATAATATAAATATATCAGAAATGAATACTTAAATGATTTAAATTCATTGTTGTTTCAAGCTTTGATGCGTCTTTGTTATTTGATTTGTGGGTTTCATGAATGTAATTTCTAATACAATTTTGTGTTTTAAATGCGCTTTAGCATAATTTTCTATTTATATTCTGTTGGTTAATATCAAAGTGAAGTATTAATGTTATTAATAGATTGATGAGTTGAATTTTCGATCAAATTTATTTTATCATCTCTATCATTATTTAATTGAAATTACATAATTACATAAGCATTCATAAATATTTGCCTTCTCATACTTTATAGAATACCATAAATTTTGAATTAAAATTGTTAAAAACTATTTTAAAAATAAAAATATATAATTTTTAAGATTCTTGATATAACAAAATTTCTTGGAAGTAGTAAAAATTCCAGTAACAATTTTTTTTGTATAGAAAAGAATTTTAGAAGAAACTTATCGTTCTTTTCTATACAATATTTTCGTTTAAGAAATTTTTTGATATACATATGTATAATAAGCACTATTTATAGTTTTGGTTTTTTTCATATGCCAAGTATAATATGAAATGATAGGAAAAGATAACTTTAAAGAAATTTTATATTTTATCATCTTTCACTAAATTATTCCAGAATAAAAATAATCTAAAGATTGAGTCGGTCAACTTCGATAATCGATGCCCATCTTAATCTCAATCTTTTTAAAAAAAATTCAACTATAACCACATTCGATTCCCACGAATTTTCCATCAATACGATTTCCTCAAGCCTTTCAGCCTCCATTGTGTAGGTCGCGTGTCCTGAGAGCTGCAGGATAAATTTAATACGTGTCGCAAAACCCCATAAGCTCCTTCTAGCTTTCATACATCCCGTAAACGCCTCACCGGGATTTCACAGCCTCCCCAGTGCGGTTTAATTATTAATTGAACGTGTTTTATGTTGCGAAATTACTTCGACACAACAACACCGGGACCTGCGGTGCTCGGGATCGCCATTATATCATAATAAACCGAGTTTCGTCGGATCCGATATAAAATAGTACACTCGCCCGGGTCTATTATGTCTGATAAATGCAGAGATTCAACTCGGCGGGAAGTAATAAAATAATTTCAAAAGGTCGGGAATAAAACTTCGTCGGACTCTTGCCGCCCGCGCTGTCTCTCCTCGGAATTTCAAATTTATTGTAATGCGAATTTCGGGGAGCGGTGAAATTTCGGGGGCTTAATTACTTTAATTTTAATATTTATTTAAATGGCGCTTTGTTTTTGAGCTGGTGTCGTTAAAAGCGGTATAATTTGATATTAGCGTCCGATCGGTGTTTGATAGTTTCGAATTGTTGATTAAAAATATTATTTTGACATGTCGATTTTTTGAGATCTAAAATAACATTGACAAAGAAATGTTATAATTTTTTATATATTTTATAAAGAATATATTAATTTTCTGCCAAATAATTAAATACAATTTCATTATTTGAATTTTTGGAATCTTATATAGGGTAATGACAGCAATTCAGAAATATGCATCTGTAGTTGACCATCTCTCATAAAATGTTAATATCAAGGCTTTTATAATGTTTCGGAAAAGGCGAGATAGATAAGCTGTAATGAACAGCGTATCTACTGTATTCGTTCAGAAAGATTATCAACTTGAAAAATCTTAATTTTTACGGTTTTCTGAGAGATGGTCAATTACATGTATATGATCCACCACTGCTTTCGTTGCCCCATAACATTTTTTTGCAATGAAAATTACGTTAAACATATAATATAATCTGCATATATTAATCAAAACAGAAAGTGATATTCCTATTTTTTACAATATAATTCTAACAACTCAAATAACATCAATATACATATTCTGGTATTCGGATCGATCTCAAACACAAAAAACGATATATTACAAACGTTATGAAGCGTCGTGTAAATTCATACACGTCGAAACTTACGTTTCAAAAGTGCGCCGTTGTCGAGCGAAATTGAAATATTTCCGAACGTACAACACAAAACGGGGGTGAGTTTGCAAAATCAATATCTTATCATATTCCGAAACGTCAAATAATCGGAATAGAAAAAGAAGTCGAGAAGGCGAACATCTCTTCTCGCAACAAAAGCGCAAAATTCCTTTTCAGCGCGAAAGCCTTTTACCCCGACGCTAAGGGATCGTAAACCATTTCGGCCAAACAATAGTCTTTCGGTGTGATGGTTTTTTTGTATTTCGGATGTTATGGATCGTTATCTGTTGTGAAAATCGTGTGGATGATTTTTAGTGGCATTTGGTCGGTTTCGGGGTTGGATAATTGATGAATTGTGCAACGATGTGATGATCATAATGCAGTAATGCATTGCATTTCATAATTTAGACAGGGAATGAAATTTCGCAAAATTAACAGAATTTATTAATTTCACTCTGTTGATTTTATAATTCAACGTGACTGAATTGCGGTTTGTGGTTTTGTAATAAAATATACGTAATATTATTTTTTAAAATGATTTAGAAAATCATATTAAAATTTAAACAAATTGAGGCAAATATTAATCGTTTCAGAATATCAAATATGTTACAGTAATATTAATATTTTAATTAACATTTCGTATATTAAAATAACACAAGTTTTGTTTAATTTAATTTTCACAGAATTATATAATATTTGAATCATATTAGAAGGGATGTTTAATTGAAAGTAGTTCTCAGAATAAAACGCACGTTTAAATTTAACATCACAAAATTTCTACAGAAATTAAACCGTTCGATTTGTAAGTTCAATGCGAATTCATTTTCGCACAAAAGAGAACGAATAAACAATAAAAGTTATTGCTGTGAATTGGAGCAATCGTATACAAGTGTGAAATAAATCAAAGCAAAATGGCTTTCTCAAGCTCGTGGCCCAGACTAAATATAAATTCCATATAATAATAAATTCCTCGGATTTTCCCCATAGTTTTTTTCCTTTTGTTTATTTTTTTAGAGGGGCTTTTCAATAAATTGCGAAATGGATGGGTTAATATAATTTAGAGAAGAGCGAAAGTTTGATACTGAAAGGCGATCGATCACGAATTGACGGCTTATCCGTCAATTATTTGTCCGACTGAAAAACAGGAATGAAAAATCGACATTGTCTTAATGTTACGTGAAAAATGAATTTATTATGTTTCCGATGCTATTTTTGCTTTTTTTCATTTGAAATCACTTTCTAGTAATTTTTTTGTTCATAATGAAAATATCTTAATGGAAGTTTTCTTTCTTCGATTCGGAATTTCCAATATTGGAATAGATTTACATTTTTTTTTAAATCAAACTTGAGAACATAAAAATAACTTTTATATATATTTAATATCTTAATGACTCTTCAAAAACTTCTATATACAAATTATTATTTAAAAGTTTATTTAAATTAGTACCGTTTAATTCTATACAAATTTTCTTCTTTGATCAAAGTTCACGTCGAAAGTTGCCCATAAAATTACAGAAATAGCTCTATATTTTTAGAATATTATATAAACATTTGCAAAATCATCCTCGCGAAATTTGGGAACAGGACCATGGCAAAGCTCGCATCCGAGAATTTTGCGAGTAATCGGATTTAATCGCGCCGAAATTCGTTTATAATCGAACCGAAATCGCGTTCGATTAAGACTTTAATCTGTGCACGAATTCAATTTCAGACGATGGATTGTGTTCGGTTTTGGCGAAAAGCCTAATTGTAAGTCGTTACTTAGCGATTTCGGGTCCAGACTCGAATTTTGCTAGAATCCAATGCGTTTCGTATTGGAAAAAGTGCGTCCCTATATTTTAAAGTACATTTTGTTTCAAAATTTAAAAAATAAATCGTACAAAATGTTTTACTCATTTCAAATATAATATGTAAGATTTTATGATTCGTCAATCATAGTGAGTTAGAAAATCTGAAAAAAAAAACTTGTCAAAACTTTCATTTCACATAAATATAATATAAGTATCATCGATTCCGTACTAGTTGCGCTTTTCAGATTCACATACATAAATACATAAAATAAATCACCGATCGCTGTAAGCAAATTCAAAAAGGACTTCAAAGTAAACTCGGAACGAAATTGAACCCTTTCTAGAAAAAAATTGAATAAAGTGACTTTTCCCTTTTGCCGTATTTTCATTGAAAAATTTCCCGTTTTCACTAATACGTCGATCCGAATTATATATTGCGAAATGCGTAACGATCGAATAGCAAAACATTCCTTATCTGCGAAGTTTACTGGAGATAATAATTTAAAGTGAATTACGTTTCGAGAATTGTTCTGTGAAATTATTGTTCGAGCGAAACGCTTCAGTCTGCTTACTGTGTCCGCGTTTATTAAATATTTCATTTATTTCGAAAATTCGAATGGCAGCTGTTGCATATTTGATTCGCATTTACAGGCTTTCTCTGGTCTTTCATATCTCTTTTATTCAATCTTCAGATATGACTTGTTTTGAATTCACGCGATTGTTTGTGTTTATAGTTGCTTAATTATTTATCGCTTTGCTTTCCAAAGTGCGACTTTGTTCGGCGAATACTAAATTTTCTTCGGTTGATTTTCACTTTTTCAATTCGACTTTTTGCTTTACATAATTTTTCTCTATTGTGTAATAATTTATGATCGAATTTTGAATTGTATTGACTCACCGTTCGATTATTGCCGATTGTTAAAACAAATATTTTATTAAATCTGTTCGAATATTCAACTCGGATTTTAATAAATTTACATAGTTTTCTTCAAATATGCGGTATTAATATGGATGTTTTTGAATTTCAAACGAATGATTTTAATTATTCAAATACTGAAAATTATTCGATGTATGATAAATTAAATATGTTTCATTTTATTTATCATGAAATGAAATTTAACTTACGTCTAATTAAATTAACTAATTGTGAGTGAGTTCACTTTTTATTATATGAAGTTTAATTTGCATGGTAATATATTATAAATCTCATTTTGAGAATTAATTAAGTGGATAAAAATAGAAGATACATTTTGAAAAAAAAAATTAATAAACAATTCATCGGTTCGACTATTATAAATTCGGTTTATTAAAGTGTTATAAATTTCATCAATCAATTTCCTTTCAATTTTGTTTTAACTTTTGATCTATTGAATTTAAGTAGAATCATTTACATAATTTAACTTGATCATTTTAAAAATACATGTAAATAAGAATATAAACTTAAATTCTGATATTCAAAGCAAATACCATATTGTCCCTTTCGATCGCACCGCAACATTCAAACAAAATCAATTCCCCGACATCCATCCGACCATAAATCCCCAAATCGACTTCCAAACCCATCCAAAAACACCCCCATACAAATTTCCTCTCCAAACACCACTTTTTCCATATTTAAACGGCAATCTCGCCGCTTATTTACAAAGTGTCGAGCGGTCGGCGCATTAACGATAACGAAACGGTCGACGCGAAAAAACGCGTCATAAACACGTCGCCGCCGACGACCGCAAACGCATATTTACGTCGACGATTTTTCGGCCACATCGTCAACAAAAAGTAGGGAAAAAACGGGGAAAATTCGAAAAAACACGCGCGAAAAGCGGGCGTAAAACCGGCCCTAAACAACGTCCGAAAAACCGCGCGCCGGCTTAAATATGGTGCATAAAACAACAGGGAACTTTCGACGACCGTTCGGCTTAAAATTCCGCGCCTTTTTTTATTTTTCGGATGTTTGTGTGTGTGTGAGTGTTTTTTTGGTTGAGGGTGAGATTAAAAATGCAAATCCGGCGCTACGACTGCGTATCGTACGTGTTTTTTGTTTTCGAGTTCGTTCCTTTTCGTGTTTTAATGTTTGTTTGTTTTTTTCGTTAGACGGTCTGTGTTTATTGTTTGGGTAGTTATCGCTTTTTTGGTTTATTGGATTTGGTTGTTGAGGATTTTGTGTTTTACTTTGTGTTTGTGGTACGATTTTTCGTTTGTGTGAAGTTGAATATTGGGATTTTCGCATGATAGAATATTTCATAATATATACTTTTTGTACCACAAAAAATAAAAATTTCAATTTTGCAATTGTTTTAAAAACAAAATGGTTATATTTTCAATACATATTCAATTTTTTTTTTTATAAAGTATAAAGAGATAGATCCGTCATCGCAAGGGTTGATCGAGTTCAATCTTGAATATACAAATTTACTTATTTTTTTTCAAAAATAATATCTATATCATAATTTATATTACTTTTCGTTCAATCGATAAGAATCATCAATATACAATAAATAGATAGAATGCGTTAATTGAATATTGGCACTCATCCCATATTTTCACATCCAATTGTCGTTATTGATGTCCTTGACAGCTTTTGCTAAATGGCTTTTGATTAACGAAACTATTTTGCGCATCACACACAATTCATTACTTTCACAATTAATTAACATACAACACAATTTTAATATTTCAACACGAACATTTCAAATATAGAAAGAAATAAATAAATATACTACCCTCGAACACTACGTATTTCACAAAATTGTTCCGCACTGACGAAATACTTAATTGTTTCAATAAATCCATGTAATATAATTGAAGCAATTATTTAAATAATTCACCCTGTTTTTTTCACATTATGATGAAATAGTTTTGAAATTTCCGCTCAACTATCAGCAATTACGACGTTTTATTTCAGTTTGATAACAGTTGTGAAGCCGTTTGGTAGAGCTGTCGCTTGTTATAAATTATTTTAGATATTACGTATTAAATGTGTTATTCTCGTGTTGAAGGTGATTTAAAAGTTGCAATTTGAATATTTATTTCAATGAATATTTTATAATTTTTAGAAATCAGTCTTTGTCAATCAATTTCAATCGAGAGGACTTTCAAAATTTAATATTAATTGACGTTTTATTTCAATAATTATTCCATAATATTTCGAGCATATTGAAAAAATTTACTATAAGTTATAAGAAAAGGTTTTGTTTGATAAATTAAAAAAAGCTACAAATCTCTTGCCAAATAACGATTCTCACATCAACATAGCACTTAACTTCGATGAAACAATAAACCTAAACTATTTATTTGTTTAATATATTATGTAAATTGAAATAGAGAGCAAAACATATTTTTCACTCCAGTTTTTCACTAATTCTAACAAATTCAGCGAAAGTAACCTAACATTTTATGCGATTTCATATAACCGTAAATTTTTCAATATACGAAGAAATATGACATTTTTTTTTTTTTATTAAAAGTGAACACGCCTTACACTAAAAGCCTTCAATTCTAGACTTTGGCAAGCTCTCTTTTGTAATAAATTCGGTCTCATTTGCCGACGGTGCCATTTTTAGATCGTTACATCCCAACTTTGGCAATATCGAACTGACCTTCAATAAGATTTTTGCACATGTGGAACAATTCCATAGAAACGATTTCGAAATGCGAAAACACCGTCTTATTAACTCGACAAGACCACTTGACTTGATACGTAAACATTTCATTATTGTTATATTGAAGAAATTCAGATCGAAAAAAGTAATAAGACGTTCATCCTTTTTTTTGTATAAAAATGTAAATATTTGTGAATTTTTTTTATAAAATATAAAATTTACGACAAATCAAGTCAACAAAATTTTTTTCATATATTTAATGTATTTCGGTTCAGACCTGGCGCGTCAATCATTCTCACTTTCTTAATATATGACGAAGGATGCGTGCGTATATGAAAACGCCATTCTCATTTCGACGATTGACAAAGACGAAATGTGACGAAGAGAAAAAAAATATATCCGCAAAAGGACGAAGACGCCTCAGGGTTTTTCCCGCCGGAAAAACGTATGCCGAAGAAGAAAAAACGGGCATCCGAGACGTGGAAATGTATTCGGAATTTAATAACGGAACTCGTTGGTGTTGTAACCGTGCGAATTGGAGAGCGAACACGTCATACTACATTATGTTGTATGTGTGCAAATTTTAGCGGGAAATTCGAATCGTGTGGGAATTATTTCGATAAGTTGCGGCGGTCTGTTGTCGATCGGTTTTGGGTGGGTGGAATGATATTTTCTTGTGGGTGTGTTTTTTGAGGGTAAGTAGGTTGTTGAATCGGAATTGGTTTTTCAATGTTGGATGAAGTAGGTTTTTATGAATAATATTGTGCTTGAATGTTAATGTGTGATGAATATAGGATATTGAGTCTTTTGATGAAATGTTATATATTTGGATTTGAACATATGTATGTGTTAAATAATTTTTAATGTTTTTTCACGTGGCGTGAATTTTTGAAAGAAATTAATATTTGGTTTTAGAATTTATTTTCAAAAGAATTTATAAATCATTAGGCTTCATTGTAAATTATTATGAAAATGATCGATTTGATTAGTGATTTAAAATAGAAATACGAAGAAATTCGATTTGAATTTAAGTATAAAAGAAAAATTTTCCTTTAAAATATATTAATTAAATGATTTCGTTGAATTTACAGAACTTTGAAGTATTACGTTCTTGGAAAATTTGAAGGAATCTGAATATAAATTTTCATTTTTACTATACGTCCAGATATTTAATACAAATGCGATTTCACCGAGTATACGTAATTCATAAGATTTTTCTTTAAATGGAAAATACAGACAAAAAATAATTTTTCATTCAATTCACAAAAACATCTTCCAAGACTTAAAAAAAATAACACGAATATTAAAAAGAAAATAAGCCAAAATCTGATATTATTATCCACCACACGATATTATCTCGCATTACCTTTCACAAAAACAAAATCTTAAGAACTCATCCGTCGGCCAGGTACAAAATGCCTCACAGCACAAAAGACCTAACCACGAAATACAAAAAAAAACCATATTTTCGAACGACACGGCCTTTGTGTCCGACATTTAACCGAAACCTCCAGTTTCCAAAAACCTCGCTTTTCCAAGATAGTGGACTCGTCTCAAGGAGGTGCTGTTTTCTGGCCGAGGGGCTAAAGAAGGGGGGGGGGTTGTACGAGTTAATGGCCGCTCATCCTGCCGTTTAGACGGTCGTTCGGGACCTAGGGCATTAGGCGTGCATCTGGTTGTTCTTTATTGCGAATTTCTTGGCCGTAAAAGGGCCGTTCGAGGCCGAAAAATATGGCCGACCTACCCTCGTGTTGGGGCGTCGATTTTCCTGAGAAGGCTGTTTTAATGAGGGGAGATTTAATGTTTTTTTTTTATTATTTGGATTTGAGTTTTTTTTATTTTATCGTTTGTCAGAACATGATTGATTAGTTGGTTATGACTTCAATTGAAATTGTAAATAAATTATATAATAATACGTCATTAATTAATTATTAAATTTTTCAATAACATCACAATTATGATTGTTTGAAAATATAGCTTGATAGCTTGGTGAAAATAGTGTTAACACTATTTTTACCAAGCTGGTCAATTTGACCGGTTTTGAAATTTTGATTTTCTATAACTTTTTTGATTTAACAGTTTTTTTCAAAATTTTCTTATTTAAAACCCTTTGCGCTCGAGTGTTTTTGAGTGAACTCAATGCATAAAATTTGATAAATTTGTTTTAATATCAAATTTAAATAAAATTGCTTTAAACTATCTAAAAATATTAGTATTACGAACAACTACTCTTAGCTTTCAAAATTAGCAATCAACCAACTTATAAGAAAGAATGTATTTTATTATTATTAGAAAATCATTTTATAAATATATCATTTCCAACAATATTTCTATGTTTAGATATAAAGTTTTTAAATGAACTGAACAATTCACCGGTTAAAGGTTATTTGCAATGTTATCAGTTATTATATAAACCGTTTAGTTTTATATCAATCACATTCGTCGCGTTCGCTTCGTAGCAAAAACAACTACTTGTAAGTTTCAAATATTTATATAAGAGATATAATCATCATCACCATTATCATTATTATTATTATTATTATTATTAGCAACCTATTAGTTATCCACTGCAGGATAAAGAAATATGATATTATTTATTATAGGTATAAGAAATAGTATTCCAAACATTTTTTTTACTTTCAATATATAGTTTTAATTTTTTTATTATTGAATAAAGATTTGTGTCTTTGACAAATATTAAGTTTGAATGCAATTGATTAAAACAAATAGTTTTCGAAAATTAGACATTTGAACTCGGAACTCGTTCGTTAGCGAGTAAGTCAACCTACTTCTCAATCCTTTCGATTAAAATTAATCGAATTACCATAGACTCATTACCGAACTTGAAAATAAACGCTTCTTCAATTAAATACTTTACCGAACGTTAATGATTCAACGAACTCAATTACGAAGAGAGCACTTCCAGAGCGAAAACTCATTTTTCACCTGTCCAACTACCGGCTAGGAAGACGTCTGTTTTTCAGATTCGGTTCATTAGGACGTATTCAAACGAATCGTCATCGTCGGTAATTTTTTCGATAATAATTTACTGCGTTTTTGTCGGAAATTAATTCTGATTCGCGGAGGGGCTTTCGTAAAATTGCCGTTGATTTCGAATAATCGCCTTTTCGGGAGGGCGAAAGCGTCGTTTGTTCGTGAATTAGGGAATTTAAATCTGCGATTTTCGAATTCGACAAGTTCGTTGATTTTACGGTGAAATTTTCGTGGAATTTTAATCGGTGATTGTCGCGAGGAATTTGAGCGCAATGTTGCAAAATTGGCGGATTTCGTTAAAATTTATCAATGGAGTTTCGAATTATTGACGTTTCAGTCAATAAAGAAATGTTTTGATAACGTTCGTTCAATATTTTTGAATTTAAACTTAACAAGAATGTTTTTGAATATTTGATTGAATTAATAAAAAAATCATACGTATCATATTAAGTCCATTTATTTCATGGATCGAATTATTATAATCTTCTTATTTTAATATTTTAAAATACACGTGATTATTTAAATAAAATATAACAGTGATCAACTAAGAAATGGTTCATTAAAAAAAATCCATTTAACTATCCATAATTATTGTAAATATATTTTATAATTTTATAGATCTATAAATTATAGAGTTCCATTTACAATAATATAATATTAAAATTCATAACAGTCTTAGATTACATAACGTCTTAGTTTCAATAATATACATTGTAGTTTCAATAATAATAATATTATTTTTTAGTTTCAATAATAACATTTTTAAAATTCTTACCTCGACATTCATGAATGTCACAAACAAGTCATTCATTTTCTTTGATTAAAAAATAATTTTCATCAATACATAAACTATTATATTATATCAAACACGTACAATGTATATACATATTTAATTTTCCATTAAACCACTATCCATTTAACCAAATCAAACAAACCAAGCACATCAAACAAAAAAAAAAAATTTTAAAAATCACAACTTCCTCCAAATTAAATATATCACAAATTCACACATAACCAACCTCATCCCAAAAAATAATCAATAGAAACCTTTCCACCATATCGAAACTCATTCGAATACCCATCGCACCCACACACGCCATCAAAGAGTCGAACTATAACAGAAGTTTTCAACAAGCGGCCCTCTCCCTTCATCCGACTATCGAATTCCGAATCAGGACACTAATCCTGACTTACGATACGGTCAGGTGTGCCCAACCCACTTCCATGGACACAGGGCCCGAATATAGCCCAACCTCCGACCCAGGGCATATATCGTTTATAAGAGCATTGTAGGGCCCGAAAATAACGTCCGCCAATTTCCCGGCGACATTATGGCCAATTTGAAAAGAGTTTTTCGTCGCTCGAATATCCCTTTTTATGCGTTTTGCGGGGGTGTGAGGGTTGAACACTAAGAGAATTTTGTAGCTTTAATTTTGCGCCCTTTACGGCCCATATTTATATACGGCGAGAGGGTCAAACTTTTATCGCCCGCGTATGAATTAAGTTTTTAGATAGGGAACGTTACGCGTGTTATCTTCGTTTAATTTTAGCATTTCTGAGAATAATAATATGATTATGTTATTATTCGAGTTTTGAAATAATGCAAAGGTTAAGGTCATAGTCGTAGATTTGTGTTATGAACTGATTGTTAGCAACAAAACACAAAGATATCTTATTTGAATAAAAATTTCCAAAATGTTGATTTTTAAAGGAATATCGTTTTTCAAAAATTAAATGAACAAATGTTTGTTGAAAAATATACAATCACGAGATGGTCAAACAACGTGCGCGTATAAACGTTTTTTATTTATATTTTTAACGCAGCGTTTCATCCCTTTCAAATATTTACTTAGGTTCAAGGACTGTTTTCCGCTTGTTCATTATCGTTAACCTTCACGACCTTAAATTCCGTAATTAATTGTCGCACTTTTGCAGAAAAGGTCGGCCACTTGACCGTCGCAAATCACTATTTCAACAAATCATCGAATTCATACTAATTATCATGCATTTCACTTCGTAATATATATATCGTTCGCAAAAACACCCTTAACTAGCCTCATTTTATATTTATTTGATAAATGGCTGACGCCACGTACACACATTACTTCAATTTTTCCATCCTTGTGGGAGGAAAAACATTATGTTGCGAGTTTCGCGAGTCGCAAGCTCTCCAGTGCTGCGACGTCTCGGAAAAACGTCGGAAAATTAATGAATTTTCCGCGGAGTGCTTATTATTGCGCAGCCCGTTTTTCCAAGAGATGATCAACCTAATATACACCTCTCGTAGGCGTCGTCGGCAAAGTGACAGTTACTTTATTTTGTTTTTGGACATGACGCGGACTTATAGGGATTATAATTTACGCGCCCGAGCAGATGATAGTGAACGATCGTTGGGTATAAATATTAATTTTTGCTGCTTAGTGCTGTTGTTGTGTGATATATGAGTCCATTTTGATTAATTTAATAAAAATATATCTAAAATAAAATCACAAAATTGAAAATCTATGTCTTAACTTTAGTTTAGTCATCAAATAATAGTGTCACTATTAGATCAGTGACTAAATTCACAAATGTGCAATATTAAAAAAAAAATAGTTAATATGTATAAATTTGTAGTTTATCAGTAAATAATTACTTTTGGCTAGTAACAAAACCAACAAAAATAATATTTTTGAAACGAATAATTTCTAAAACTTAATAAATTAATTTAAAACTGATAGTTTTGTACAAATCATATATGTACATATGATATCGTTTTTTTATAATATTTTTGGCATATTAACCATCAATTCAATATATTTATTTGAATCTAAAAAATATGATAAATCAAACAAATAAATAAAATCTTTGATATTTTATATGCGGTATCGAATAACTTCTATTAAAATATTTTAATCAAAAAATTAGATTGTCAATTTCGTATCATCGACGATATAGAAACGAATCAAAGCGATCCGAAACCCCTAAAATAAAATATGGGACACAACATATTTCCCACGAGGGTGAGAATTGGGGAAAAAGCGGAAAATTCCAAAGGGAACGGGAAATCGCGATCCGTTATATTGTCGTATATCTTAATCCCCCAATTTATTTCACGACCGTGGCATAAATCATGTTTGAGTTATTATTTTAGATTTTTTCCGACACACTTAGAGCCAACGACCGTTTGAGAAACGACGATATTACAAATCGCTCGAATAAATCTCGCGCCGCTAAAACACCGACGAAAAACGTAAAAAAGCGCGCCTTATATAGAATATGGTATCTGTGCGTTTGTGGAGTCTACCGGCCTTTTTCTATGAGCTTTGTGTTATTTTTTACGTCGCGCTACCAATCCGTCTAGAGAAAGTTTCACGTGTCCTTTGAGGATAGGAAGAAACTTGAAGTTTTCCGGAAAAAAGTGTTTGAAAAAAGAACGTAATGTAGAAAAGATGATAGCCACCCATTTGAAGGGGAAGTTGAGAATTTTCCTATAAAAGCGACTTTGTCAATAAGTTACATATTCTTAAGAACACTCAACTTAATGAGGCATCTATTATCTTTTTTTTAATATTAAATTTTCATTCAAAAAACATTAAACTTTATATATAATGTTTTAACATATTTTATTTCGACAATATCAAACAGAATCGTTACTTTGTTACTCGAAACATAATCTAAAAACATACATGCGTTACATACAAACTTTCATCCGAAATTTAAACGTCAAACTTTTCACACAACGCTAACTAATTATCAGATAAAGCGAACTTTTCCGCGTCCGTTCAAACTTCAAACTGATACGTATCTATTTCGCGGGAAATACAAAAACGAAACATAAACCATTTTTTCCGCGGAGGGAAACCCCCGCAAAAATGAAATTTTTATACGAAATGACGTCATAAAAAACGTAATTTATCGATAGACATATCGCTTCCATACATGCTGTCTCGACATATTCATGTCCCTCGCTTATTTCACCTTTTACTATATAAAACTCCCGCATTTTTTTGCGAGCCAACATTACACTTTTACGTATCGTATTACGCAAAGGCCCTTTTCATATTTTTTCCGGGCTGGAAAAAAAGTTAAATTCGCACAAAAACGCGAAAGCGTGACAAAAATAATACAGAATTTTTGTATACTAAATCGCGGACTTCGAGTGAATAGGCAAAATGTAAAAAAATAATAATATTGTTTGTATGATAAGATAAGGTTTATTTTTAATTTCATATCAATAACAAAAATATTTACCATAACCTTTCTTATTACGCAAATATCTTTTCGATGTTTACATAAACAATTCATCATAATCTGTCTCATATACATTTGATATGCGAAAACACGACACAGACATAATATATATACGAATTTAATATTCAAAATACGTCACAAATGCACTCGAGGCTTTCCGGCGTACATATAAAAGATATATAATAAATAAATAAAAAGTGAAAAGGCAGAAATGTGTGATTTATATCGTTTTGATGTGACGCCGGAGTATAAAAGGATGGGTGGCCGACGTGACAACGACGATAAATCTGTCAGTCAAAATTTCAGCGAATAAATTCGTTCAGGATAAATCATCCGAGGGGAGATGAATCGTCATTAATTTTAAGGGTTGCATTCATTTTTTTGGGGGGCTGCTGATTTTTCGACGCCGATCATTGTCTCGGCGTATGAACTCGAGCGCACCTTTTGTTTCCGTTTTGAATTGTGTTTTTTTTTTTTTTAGAAAGGTCAACGAAATTTTTATTTAGAGTATTATATATGAATATTTTTATAAATTTTAAAAACTTTTAAATTTTTGGGTATTATTTTTTCATTTACCATATTGAGTTGATTACGGTCAATTAAATAGAGACGTTTACATCTGGAATGTTTTTACTTATTTTGTGTAGATAATGATAATTACAAATATATACATATATGTATGTAGTACTCGTATTTACTTCAATAGTACAGTGAATTTTAAAATATTTTTAAATTCACGTACTTTAAAATTAACAATAATGAAACAATAACATAAACAGAGTTCCAAATAGATTATTATGGCAAATAATTATTTGGCTAGTTAATAATAACTAAAATGATCAGTAAAAAATTGTTAAATGATCAGTTAGGTTAGGTTTGGTTTAGGTTAGGTTAGGTTAGCTTACTACTATGTGTGACTACATTGAGACTTGCTCCAACAAGTTCAAATAGGTTTCCACGTGCACAGAACCGAATAACAACCATACACTTTGTTTTTACTGATCAAAATAGTATTTTTTTACTGATCAATTAAATACAGGCCGATTATTATTAACTTATAACATTTACCGAAACTGCTTAGTATTTTTTTCCAAACTTCTTCCACCTCACTATATTAAATTTTAAATTTTCCAACAAAACTTAAAATTTACCATCCTCCAAAATTTTTACAACAACATATGTATACATTTTCATTTCACATCAACAAATATCTTCTATCGTTTCCAACAACGCTCCGACCGTCTTTAACATTCCCTGCAACACTCTCATCGATATTTATTTGCAATGCTTATTTTGTTGAAGTTCGACCCGCATGAATTCGAAAATCGTTTTGTATACATATATACGTTTTTTTTATTCTCGAAGTGCGTCAATAAAAGCGGAAAATCGTTTGGCGAAACGGACGCGCCCGTAATTTCAAAGGGTCTCCTAAGCAAACACCGAGATCCTTTGGCGAGCTTTCATGCGTGCCCTACGAAGAATACTATCCGTTCGTATTCTAAAATAAAATTAATTTTCGAAATATACACGTGGAACTAGCTACGCCATTGGTGGAAAGTTTCTTTGAGTCCTTTTGAAAGGATAACTTCGATGCGGCTGGTGGATTTGTTTTGTGCAAAGTATATTACTGCGTGAAATTTTTGCATGTGTTTTATTATGGGAAGTAAATGATTTTGTTTGCGTTAGTTGGATTGCACTTTCGTGAATGCTGTGAGTTTTGAATGAATGAATGCGAAATTCTTGGAATTGTGAAAGAGTTTATTATTTGACTTTGTAACTAAGCGACTAAGCTGTTGAGACTCTAAAGCCTAAAAGGTTTCTATCAAAAGAAAAAAAATATACATAATCTGATTCTGATTTTTTTGTAAATAAAGTACTTTTATAAGTGAAAATACAAAACCAATTATAATTTTGAATATGATGCCTTAGAAACTTTATTATTTTGTAGTATTTGTTTATTATATGGCTTGAATAAATGAGAAAACATTTTGTATCCTCTTAATATGAACAAGAATTTTATTTTATTTCTAAAAATAACATTAATTAATTTTGATTGGATCAGTTCATTCAATTTTTTTCTTCTATAATACATTCTTTCCAAGAACTACTTACATTCTTAAACTAAATTCACATTAAATTATAAATATAACGTAATAGTGGGTAGTACCCGGCGTTGTTCAGGATTTTGTGAAAATAAACTGTGTACCGATTGTGATTATTGTCACAATAAATCACGACGCCGACACTACATTATAATTTGTATGGAAAAAAAACTGAAATGTGAATCAATATTAAAAAACTTACAACGCACACCTCAAAAACAAGTTAATAAAAAGCTTGAAAAAAAACTTAATGCTTACTTAGTTTTTCCGGATTTCAAAGAATATATAATATTTGCCAAATTTAGTGAAGATTCATCTATCGGTTTAGGAGTTTATTGGATACATACATACATAAAAAACATACACCGTTTAATTTTTATATATATAGACTAACAAAAAAACATATCCAAAGAACATTATACATACATGCCCTTATCCCACTTTTCCCTATTTTCGCCAAAACATATTATTCTTCAGGGAAAATTCTTTTTACCATTAGGCATGATCGGAATTCACCGGCCACCCTCACCCTAGCCCACGCTCATTTTCACCGCAAGGTCCCTGAGGGCTTATTTATGTCTTTTCGTCCTTGAAAACCAACAACCCGATCGGCTCCACAAACAAAGACCGCTTGATTAATTGCGGCGAAAGCCACCCGCGTCACTTTCCAACCCCTCCTGCTTCAGCGAAAGTGGAAGAAATGGTGTACTTCTTCTGGGTCGTGGTGTGCTTCTTCTTCGTCCTGCGGGTTTCTTTTGTTTGCGAGGTGGTGTTTAATTACCGCTAATGTTCGGGTACCTAGGTGGTTCCGGAGGATGTGTTTTGGTCTTTTCTAAGGGATTGTGTTTTAGGAGTTGTCGGGAAGTTTGGAAAAATGTATTGTGGATTTGAGTCGAAGTTCGTTTTTTTATATTATGAAATTGAATTGGTAGTTAATGTGTTTTTCGTAGAAGTAATTTTATTAGAAATAGGATTTTCTGGAAATGAAATGTTTTCGTTTCATTAGTATCAAAGATACGGTGGAGTGGATGCTCAGTGAAAAAGTATAAAAAAATTTCAGGGTCGTCTGAAAGAATTTGCATTGTTAATATTATATAATTAAATTTCGAGTAAAAATGGAAATGTATTCAGTTAATTAGTTTAAACTTTTTTTCTCGTACTTTTGCTACAAACAGCGTTAATTATTAAAAGGCAAGCGCTTCCAACTCGTTTTCAGTTTCCTTTTTTAATTTTCGAGTTGTGCCGCGTAAAACGTTAATTTTAGTTAACATTAGCTACGTTAAGAGAATTCGAACAAATTAATTCAGTTTTTTTTTTGTGTCATGCGAATTTCAAAAGTCAACGTTCTGGGATACAATAGCGAAGACTAACAAACTCGAACATTTTCGGAATATCGTTTACGTGTCCAAGCAGGAGGGAACTTTTCATTGAAAGGATGCAAACGAAATAAAAAAGTTTTTTTTTTGTTTCCAAGAGTCGTTGTTGAATTTTTAGAGAGCTTTTCGCTTTCGTCAGACGATCGTTCAAAAATTTTCAAGACGTAGTAATTGCCGCCTCGAGTGTGTTTCATTCTGCAACTTTTCTAGTGCGAAACAATTTTGGTGAGTTTTATTAGCACATAAAAAAGACAAACTTTCATTCGACACTGTAAAAACTTAAAATTTTCACAGGAAAAGGTTTACGACCTTCAACAAAAAACTGCGATATATAAATTTTTTTAACCTTTCCAAAGTCGACACGTTATCGTGGTTCATTCATCATTTCTTTGATAATATAACAACTTAAACTAAAATTTATGATTTTTCTCTAAAAAGTATCTATACAAAAGGCTTTTGTAATAATATATATATTTTTTTATATTGTAATCTAATACGTCATATGTCTGACATCTTAATTAACGTCGTACGTAAACTGATCGCTCCATCTGACCTTAATCAGACCTTCATACTGAAGGAAAAAAGGGTTAAAGGTTTCGCATCCCTTCGGGAACTAATAAAGCGTCCATCGCAAATATCACAACTCTAGTTACCCATCTAATATAACATACAATAGGTTCTTATAATAATAAGAGACGTCTCGTTTTGTTCTTGCAGGAAAAGCAGCCGGAAAAATGCTGGCTTCCCCATCGAGCAGTTGACTTCGAAGAATCGCGGAATAGTTTTCCATAAAGAAAAGCGAAAATCGTGTATTATATACACTGGAAAATGGCCGCGTGGCTTCGGCCCCTGATATTGATGATTTTCTCCGGACAGCTAACAGCATTGCCGGAGACAATAAAAATCGGTAAGTTTACATATCTAAATATAAATAAATATATTTTTAGAACAATCAATGTCTATATTCACCTTTTTGAACCATTTCTTTGACTATATCGGCGCTGGAGATTTTCCGGTAAAAAATCGTTGTTTTTCCCCGATAATTCTATATAATTCCATATATGTGTTTATGGTGGTTTGGATTTATACGAACCCGCAAAAATCAACCGGCGGTACTGATCGAAAAACCGGGAAAAAACGATAAATTCAAGTATACACACAAACACCGCTTATGTATGCAGAGGCAAAAGCGTATTTCTTTTTCGGTGCTTTGTTCTAAAATTTAATTTTTTTAACAAAAATAAAATCGTGTGCGTAACAAATTCGTCAAATGGACCGTTTATTTTTAGTGGTGTAAGTCCATTTTCTCTTGTTTCGAGATAATTAGAGGTTTGTATATCTGTTAATTAAAAATATAGGCAAATAATATGAAAATGTTTTTATTGTTTTATCAATATTTAATTTGATTATATAGATTTTAGACTACAATTATACATATTTATGGGCTGTAAAATGGACTTACACCACTTTCAAAATTAGACATTTGTAATAATCGTTTAATTTCAGTTTTGAAAAATCAAATATCTCTTAAAATATACTTTATTTTAATCCAATTTTGTTTACAAATACGCATGACATGACATAAAACTTAATTTTAGACGCTAATTATATTATCAAAATTACAAGATACTGATTTCCTTATGCTCTGCATGTGGCAGTTCTATATGAACCGGTGGTATATAAGGAATAACCGTTTGATATATTTTCGTAAGTAATAGGCCCTGGGGGATTTTTTTTTTCAAATTTTAGCGGTCTTCCAGGACATTGTGGGTAATAAATTTATAGTTTTAAATTCGGCGTCCCATCGATGTTTTATATAAAATAGTATATGGTGCACTTTTTGAGAAACCCTCAACCAACATATTTGCAAACCAATAGACCTGTTCACCATTAGTGTTTTTTTTTTAATCTGTTTTAATCGCATTTTGAAGATTTTTTTGTTGAAACGAAATTCTCTCGTTTCATTTCATGTAAAATAAATTTGTCATGTTTTCTACATTGTGTTATTACATCATAATAATCTTGTGGTGTACAGAATATTTTTTTTCCCAATGCCATTTCTATGATGCCAAAATCTGCATCGTTCGGAAGGTATGAATGCCCTGAGAGTAAAAAATTTGTGATCAATTATGTAATGTTATTTTCCAACGACTGGACAACCTTTACCACATCAATGCCATTTGTAAATTTCTTTTCCTTACACATATATGCAGCACCTGCCGGTGTCAAGGACTTACACCCACTTTCAAAATCAACGATTATACAATTTCATTCACTGACCGTGTACAAAACATGGGAATTTTTTAAGAAATTAAATTTTTTTATACACAAAAAATTTACAAAATTAAGCATGAATTACGGGATATCTCATTTTTTTTAACAAAAATAAAATCGTGTGCGTAACCACTTTCAAAATAAATGGTATTTTTTGTTTTAAGAAAATTTCTCTTTCATCTAAGTACTTGTTATTGCGATAATCATTTTTTTTTATTCATTACAAAAAAAAATTATTCTATAAAAATTACAAATGACGATGATTATTAATTTGTCCACTTACTATAAATAACCAACAACTTTCTTCCATATCACAGTTTGAAAAACACAACCTTTTTAACTCATATTCAACCGACATCACAGCAAACATAATTAATATTTACCGCGTTCTTGCGCAAGTTTCGCACACAAAACGCCTATTTACGTTACGTCCACGACCGACGGCTGTTTACGTCCGTTACACGTATCTTATTACATATTATACAAGTGGCGTGAAAGGTCCGAAGAGTCCGTAACGAAAGCAAACAGTCCGATACAAATTTACTTAGGATTAATTGACGGGGTTGTGAGCGGACCCGCCCCCTAATTACCGCTTGCATAAGAACACGTGCCCACTAATAAGTTAACGGTATGTAATAGGTTCAGTTAGTTGGTTATGTTGTCATGTTCTTACTAGATTTAATGAGAAATCTTTTAAATGGAAGATTTATCTAAGGATCAATGATATTTAATTACATCGAAACCGCAACCGATCGCAAATCTTACCGAGTTGGAAGTTGAACCAATTCAATTACAGTTAATCGTTTCAAATTCGAATCCTGCAGAGCGAACAGATCCGTTCGCTTATATTATAAATATTTGACAGAAACTTACTACAGTTTGATATTGAATACAGAAGCTACGTAGCGGGAAAACTTAGATAGTTCAGATATCGAATTTGCAACAAATATTGTCGAGCATATGGATTTATCAGGTCGGGATTTAGTCCTGCGGAAGGGAAAGTTCTCAGGCGTGTCAAAATCAGATTTTTTCCCAAAGATCTTAATATAATGGCGGAAAAGCGCGCTCTAAAGAGCGATCCGATTCGACAAACAACCGAAATTTCCCGATTTTCCGGCGGAAAAACTTCGCCGGAGTCCCGATAATGTGCGGCTCGTTCATCACGAATCGCTCCCCTCGCGTTCATATTTCAGCGCTTTGTATGCGAACGACGACGACAACTTTTCCGGACATTTCAGAAGCGACTGGAAAGTATTTATAAAAAAATATTAAAGAAAATTATGCTTGAGATTTTCCATGGTGCAATGCTCCCGATTTTGGCGTATCAATGAAGGATATAGAGATATAGGAAAATTTTTGATTATTTTTTTAGATATTTATATAAAAATAAAAGACATGTTTTTATTGGATTTTTCACCATTTAATATTTTTGGTCAGTAAATCAAATTAATTATTTGTAATTCATCGAAATTGTATATGCCATAAACATAAATATGTGGTCAGTTAGCAAAATTAAACTGTTGGTTAGTGAATTATTATATATAAATCGATTATATTTTAAATTAAATGAAATTGAAAATTTGATTTTAACAACTCAAGTATTGAATATTTCCATGTTATGCTGTAGCATTGTAAAAATATTTAAATATTATATTTTCTTCTAATAACACTGTCAATTGACCAATCGTTTATATCTTTTTGATGGTTGTTTATAGATTTTCATTCAACTTTTTTAAAAATATTTTTTAACTATTCACTAATTTAATTACTGATAATTTATATATATTAAGACCGTAAAAAATAACAAATTATCAAAATAAAAGCTTTTTCGAACTAGAATAAAAATGAATTGATCCTCATGAATATACATATAATCTGATTTGAAAGACTGAAACTTTGGCATAACGTGTGCGCATCACTAATGAGCGTCTCTAAGAAAACTTTTTTCCAGTTTGTTTCAAAAAAAGTTATAGGATTCTCCGTTTCCGGAATTGGTGGGGAACTGGAAACGAGAGAGATGGAAAATTTTAAATTCTTCGGGAGAGCTTTGCAAATTCGCAATTTCCTCTGCGGTCGTTGTTTTCGGCGTCGCGTTTTCGCATTTTTCCCTTTTGGCGCCTTTTGTTTTCGCCATCGTCTAATTTGGTAATTCCGAGCCGCTTTTCCGACGTCCCAGTTAAAAATAACCAAGTCGAAAAGACAGTTATAAATAGGGTGTAATAGTACGTGGACGTGGTTTTTACCTTTTCGGATTGCTGTGTATCAAAAACGTAATGAGATCCCAGAATGTGCCGGAAAATTAGGTTACAAGTCAGAGTTTTAATGAAGAGATTTTCTCGCAGTACTTGGATTTTTTATTAAAACAATATTTTACTTCTTTTTAAATCATGGAAGACTCGACCTATTCATTAAAAATAAAGATTATTTATTTAATCTGATATTAGAACGAGTTAATGAGAAATTTATAATATATATTATATATTATACAAAACAAAATAGCTTTTTACTTTATTTTCTTATTTGTTTATTCATACAGAAAATATATTATATTTCTCTAGGGATTGCGCTCTTGTTAATACTATTTTATAATTTTCTTCTATACATGTCAATAATGAAATATAATAAAGTCATAATTCTAAGAAATTATTATATATTTATGTAAGTTTTTAGTTATTATATGAGATGATAATTTCAATCAAAAAATATGCGTCGTAAATAAATATGTACTTACTACACAAAATGAAATATAATTCGATAAAGTAATATTAATTAATAAAGTACATTTTAATGTTCATAATAAAATTCAAATATTTACTAAATATTTTGTAGTGTTCAAATGAACTCTTATAGATTTTTCAAATCAAACTTAATCACTTTTATAATCCTTCGATATTAAAATTGAATTGATTAGAATAAATTACTTCAGCTTACAGTTTTTACACTTCAAATCCAATCTTTCAAAATTTAAATTCAGCCTTTCAAACTTGAAATTCAACCTTTCAAACTTGAAATTCAACCTTTCAAACTTGAAATTCAACCTTTCAAACTTGAAATTCAACCATCAGAAAGACCATTGTTATAGTAATCAATGAAAATTTCTCAAACACTTTCCGATGATCAGATTTGGTTCAATTTAAAGCGCAAAAATAATATTAACAGTTCATAAAGGTGTCTCAAAATAGATGAAAGAAGTAATTTTGATAGAAAACATAAATTTTTAATTAAAAATTGTAATTTTTTTATTGATTTACACAGTATACAGTATAGGGTTACGTATGGAATAGAATATCAGGTAAATGGCTTTACAGGCATATACGCATTTTTTCGTTGAAGTTTTCCACGGCTTTCTCGCGTAAATGTAGCTGAATTTCATTGATATAGAGCTCAATTTCCTTATTCAAGGTGTGGGGGGTCGTGAGCTTGTTGGAATAAACCTTAAACTTCAAAAACTCCCTAAAGAAATTTAAGAAACTCCCTAAAGAAAAGAAAATAAACTCCCTAAGAAGCAATTCAATCATTGCATGATTAATTTCCTAGTCGTGTAATTTCCCGTTTTAGTGATTAGAATTGGCCGGATCATGCGATTTAACGCCTTTGGTGGTTTTTGAAGTTTAAGGTTTATGCCAATAAGTCCATGATCACCCACACCTTGAAGGAGGAAATTTAGCACTTATATCAACAAAATTCAGCAACATGTATGGACAAAATTCATGGAAAATTTCAACAAAAAAATATGTATGTGCCAATAAAGTAAGTTACCTGATATGCTATTCCACACGTAACCCTATACTGTATACTGAGTGAATCAATAAAAAAATTACAATTTTTAATTAAAAATCTATGTTTTCTATCAAAATTACTTCTTTCGTCTATTTTGAGACACTTATATAATAAAACTTACAAGCAAACCTTCTATCGAAATTAAAATAAAAACAAAAAAAAATTATCTAATCCAATTATATCTCAACCGAAATTCTACTGCCGTTAATCACAGCCGAAACAGACAGTGCACTGTCACCGGATCCATCACCGTCCATTGACACCGCCGAATTGTTAATCGAAACCGTCAAATTCGCCATCGGCGACGCCCTAGAGGGCTCGAATTCGAGGACGTGTCCTCGAAACGGAGTCAGATATTGTCAGCCAGTCGTCGGGAGGAGTCCCGAGAGGTCCCGGTGGGACGGGATGAGTGATCGCCCCGGGACTCTTCCAGAGGGAAAACAATTGCGCAAACATTCGACAAAGGCGGACGATGTCGGCGAAATGGATCATTGTCGACACAGGATGGATTTATTCCGGGGCGGAATTCGCGGTGTGATTTTTTAAAATGTGTTGTGGATTTTTTTGTAGATGGGGGTGTCTAATTTTGAATTTAATTAGATTTTTATCGTAAATGGCGGGTAGTACCCGGCGTTGCTTGGGATTCTGTGAAAATTAATTGTGTAGCGATTTTAATTTTTGTCGCAATCAATTGCGATGTTGGTACGTTTTATTATAATTTGTATGGCGATCGATAGAAACAAACTGAAATGCGAAACGATATTAAAAAACTGAATGCTTATTTTTACGGATTTCAAAGCACATTCTAGCCAAATTTAGTAAAGATTCGTCTATCGATTTTAAGAGTTTATTGGATACATACATACATAACCATTTGAGTTTTACATATATAAAGATTTTCAATGGTTAAATCTTATCAAATAATTGATTCTTCGATTTGAACTATGATTAATATATTAATACACATACCTTTGAATTATTAAAATATATGAAATCATGAAGATTATAATCGGTTAATCAATATATAGTTTAATAAAAAAGTTTATCCAAATGAAAAAATTGGATGATAATGATAAAGGTAAAAAATTAAAATGCGAAATATAAATTTTAGAATACGTTGAGTTTAAACCTTAGGGGTATAAAGTTGAGTACCAATTATTTATGGTGTATAGGATAATGTTGAGGGTGGGCGTCTGCGCAGTGGATTGTTCAATGACCCGTGGTGCTTTTTTTTTATTTGAAATAGAGTGAGCTTTTAGAATTGTTTGGGTGTGGTTTGATTCCTGAATTTATCATGGGTCTTATTTTTTTATATGCCAGTTTCGTGGAGTATTTTTAAAGATTTTTTTTGTTGAAGGACTTGAATAGTTTTTTTCTAGTAAATTGGTCACATTTCCAATAACGTAACATGAAAGATAATAAATATGTCGAACAAAGAATTATTTTAATATTGTAAAAATTCGATTATTTTCAATGAATATTGAAACTGATATATAGCATATAAAAAAATTTGAATTCGTAATTCGTTTTTACTATATTAAACAAACTCTAAAATACAGAATAAAAAAATTTACATACAAATAGCACTGTCAAAAAATTTCGGTCTGAAAAAGAAAACATGCACCATATTATTGACTGATACGGATATTGAAAACGTAACGCATCGACATCAATTCTTACGATTCGATCGAATAGCAAATTGATTCTGACGTAAATAATAAACGCAAGATCACAAATACGATACTTTCATAAGATTATTTCTATAAAGAAAAAATGATATAAAAATAACTTAAATGCGAGCTTTTAGATATCGAAAACGTGCCCGGATGACAAAACAAAGAAACGCCAAATTCAATTCGATGAAATTTATAAAAGCAGAGAGATAAAAACACGTTTTCAATAAAACCCGTTGCGAAACTTTCGAATCATTATTATTATTTGTCGAAACAAAACGATGGAACTTTCAGGTGGGCTTATTATTTATTCTTGCCGGCAGATAAATATAATAGATACTGTTTCACAATGAAACAAAATAAACGTTAATAATTCGACGACGTTTTCAAATTCGACTTTGCGTTCTCGATCGTAAAAAATATTATATTCCGATTTAACCATTTGGTGAAAATTATCAAAATATTATATTTTTATATATTTAAGACAAGAGTTATTTTCACATACCACAAAGTGAGTATTTTTCGTAATAAACATTTTAAAGTAGCTGCTTTAAGATCTCTTCAAAGAGCCCTCTTCGAAAGAATTGCTCACCTCGACGTTCAGATATGACCAAACTCGAAATATTAAAATGAATTATAATTCTTTTTTTTATTATTAATAATTCAAAAATATTATTAATACTGAGTTACTCAGTATTCAAATCGTTAAAATTTCAATGAACTTCAATTGATTTATTGATCCGAAAGTATAACATCGGCAAGTATGATTTGTATCAATTTAAGTTTTCGATGATAAATTTAATTTGAAAATATATTAAATGTATTTTATATTATAAAAGTTGACCTTTTCTGAACCCCATTTCGTTTGCCCTGGGGTCCTCGAAGGAAAGAGAGCACGAGGACTATCCATACGAGTGTGAAGGAACTTGAGCCCTTCTTCCAGGAGACGAACAGTCCACGTGGCACCCCGCAGGAAGAAAGCAATATCTGACGCACGAACCCGAAACGGTTTTTCCCCTATCCCATCCTGTTCAACTCTCCAGTAATTGAGTGAAAAATCTGACAACGTCCCGGGAAAATCGAGAGAATTCCCGCCGAGATATCTACCGGGCGATTTATGCCCAGAACACTAGACGTTAACGACGTTAATAAGTGTGTTATTGCACGTTCGCGTAAACTTTTGTCTCAGCGCGTATTTCATATTTTATTTAATTTTTTATTTTGAAAAAGGGCGCCATTTTAATTATTTTTTCGTGTGATTTACGCGATCTGGGGCACAATGTGGAAACTTTCCGCGCGGAAAAAGAACAAGAAACGTTCGCGTAATGAACGTTATTATGGAGCCGAGGCTATAAATATTTTTTTGTGCGTTTCGAAGATAGGACGGTTTCGCTCTTTTTTAATTTTTTTTTTCGAAAATATGGAAAAGGTGGGCACGTTTATTACGATTTTTTTTATTGCGTGATTAATCGTCAGGGAAACGAACAACGATTCGATGGTTTCGTCGGTTAAATTGTATTATTTTTTTATTAACAGCGTCTGAGATTTTCATTTGATTTATTTCGAAAGAATATTCGCGTAATCATGGATTTTGTTATTCGGCGTGTATTTATTGCTCTGTGCGTAATTTATTGCTTTGAAAATGGGGAAAACGTAAAAAATATATCGCACATAATAAAGAAATATGTGTGATAAAATATTATATTATATTTCATGTACAGTTTTTTTCACATAGTAAATTCAATTTAAATTTACGTAAAAAACGGAATTTTTCATTTCGAATTCATATTCCAAGCATTTTGCAAATTTATTTATATTTGTATAAATCGCAACTGAAATTTGTATTCGAAACTGTTTAAAAAAAGTCAAACACTCCGCCAGAGTGCTTTTAAAACTCTTCCCGATTAGTTTTTCTTTTAATTTGAAAATTAAACGTTTGACTTCCTACAAGTTTTCAGTAAACATCCTCCCGGGCGGAAAAAAACATTAATTTAATTCGCATTAATTCAATTCCGGCTCCCCTTTGAACCGAACGACCTCATTATTTAAATCGATTGCGCGAAAATCGGTCGCTTGATCCAGTTTATATGTTAATCGGAGGTCGAACTTCTGAGAAATTAATTCAATTGACGATTCGAATCGATCCATTAATCGTAGAATGATTTAAATATCGTTATGGCGACACTAGAACGCCCTTTGAGTTCCAATTCTAAATTCAAGCGCATTTCTGATGATGATTCAGCACGTTTCCGTTCTCTGTTCGAATAATGGTATATTCTACAATCATGTAGTTCCTTATTGGACACACCTTGGTCGTTGAAGACGGTGTTTCAATTGCGAATTTATCAAACGAACACTGTGAGAACCACAGAAAGGCTTTATTCCCGAGAATGTTTGAAGTTGTTCGAAAACGGCACTAATTCTCAAGGTAGATGCTGAAATTGTGCGATTGAATTACCACAAATGATGCTAAAGCTTCTAAATTTAGTTGAAAGTGTTCAACAGATTGTGAATTACAGTTATTTACTTTTCTTAATTGTGTTCGCTCTAATGTGCATATTTTATGAAATTCATCCAGTTTCTATGTGCCCTGATTTTTTTTATAAAAATCTATCAAATACAATCAAGTCTCTTTTTACAACGGGGGAGAGATACGTTCCAAAGACTATAGTGTAGAAAAAAATGTATGGTGGCCATATAAATATTGGAGATAGGTTCCATCAGAATATTTGGCTGGAACTTCCACCCAAATATACTTTATAAAAAATGTGTAATATGGCAAAATCCCCAAAAATCATAATTTTTCATTTAATAAATATAATTGTGTACTGGCTTGTTACGGATTTGATCATTGTGGCATAATAATACATTATTTTACATTATGTTAAAATACAAAAAAAGTAATCGGTTCTTTTTCTTGAACCGTATAAAAAAGTTTTGGGCTTTTATCTTACTTTAAATAAATGTAAATATGCTCAGCAATAATCAAATAACAAATATAAATAAATATCATTTCAAAACGCACAAAATACGTAATCTTAAAACCAGTACTATTCCACGTCGATATTACAATATTAGCGAAGTTCCCAAAAGTTTGCGAGCCGACGCGTTCGAGTGAAAACCTTACGGGCTTTATTTGACTTAAAAGATCTTAACTTAAATTAACATGAGAGTTTCGGCAAGTCCACATGCGATACGCAACACACACGTGCAAGCACACCCCGACAGAACAACAGGACACGTGTACAACACAATGACGCGTACAATGCCCGTGAACCTTTGACACGTACGTGTCGGGGCTGATTAGTATGCCACACTTCGGAAACAAGTTTATGCCTGTGTGCATATTTCATGTGTTACTCGGGAGGGGTTTTCGTATTTTCGACATTTTGGTAGCAGTTAAAAATGAATTTGGGAGTAACTTTTCGAGCGCAGTGCCTTGGGGAGCGTTTTTGTTCGGTGTTGGTGCATGTCGCGAAATTTGGAGTTTGATTCGATTTGCTTGAGTTTGGAGTTTTTCGTTTTAAATTTTTAATGTGTTGACATGTTTTTTTATTGATTTGGGTACTTTATTGATTAATATTTGATACCTAGAATTAATATTTGTATGTATTGTACACGTTAAATTCGTGATGTACAAAGTTATTTTTGAGTGTACAATATTTTGCTTCATCTTGGCTTGAAAGTAATAACTTTATATCAAAATTTTTTATATTATTACTTATTAATTCATTTTTTATATCAATATTCATTTGAAAAAGTTAAAAAAAAATTGCAAGTCGAATAAGTTATATAAAAAAAATATTCGTTTTGACACAATAACTAAAGAAAATCTAAAGAAAAAAAAGTTGATTCTAATATAGTAAGGATTTGAGTGTTTATATAATTTTTTTTAATAACATTATATGTATATGGAAGTACATGATATAAACAAAAATAGGTACTTTTATATTGATAAACTGATTTTTATCAATCCCAAAAAAATTCCATATAAAAAAAACATTAACTACACTATCACATGTTTTTCAACATAATATCCATCCAAACAACTTCAACTAACCCACCAACTAACAATTTCCATCATTCCGAAAAACCCAATCCGAAAACACACATACACAACCACCCACCCACCTCACCACCCCACCTCACCCAGGTTAACCCATTGTGCGCCGTTTCCTATTCAAAGTACGCGTTCGAGCACCGGCCTTATTTACGAGTGCGATTTTGCGGCCGCGACTTTCGGCGAAACGCGAATCTCGTATTTTCGTCTTTATTAGCGTCGTCGGGCGAAACTTGTAAAAAAAGTCTCGTAAAATCGGTCAACGCGAACCCTCGATAACTTTAAATTTCGCCGGAACGACTTCCCGTTTGAACGTCCGCGGTTTTATGTGCTCTTTTGGCGGGAGAAATATTAAATTCGGGCGCGCCATCTCTGTGGGGAAATATTCGATATTTGTTTCTGGCGCGGTATCGTTCGTTGCGAAAGTTTGTATGGTGCGTGGTTTCGGATGTTTATTTTGTTCGTTCGTCGTTGTTATATGGAAGTATGTGGTTTGAATACATTTTGAAAAACTAGAAAATGGGGTTTATCATATCGTGCAATGAATGAATGTTTGAAATGGTCGTTTTTGTAAACTGATTTTAACTTTTGATTAAATATGTGAATCGTTTATAAAATATTTTTTGTGTTCGAATATCAGTTAATTGAAAAATATGGTTGTTTTACCTTTTTCAAAATCTCGAATAAGTATTTGTATGAAAATTTTAATGTATTGATTTTTTAGAAGAATTTATTTTATTCATTATTATAGGTCAAGTTTTTTTTAATAAAAGATCATTTCAGAATACAACCATATTTTTTTCGAAATTTGGATATACATACAGTGCTTTCAAAATAAACAGATTACATTTAGAACATTTTTAAGATTCGGTATAGAATAAAACCTTTTTCGTACCACTATAAGTTTAAATGTATACTCTTGCATATGAAAAACAAAAATCGGAAATCTGAATTGGTAATGGGTTAGAACTTCTATCAAAACATTACATTATTTTTCCCTTTATTTATCATACAATTTTTATATTTTAAATTTAATCTTTTAAACTTAAAATTCAACTATCGGAAAATATTATTAGAACCGTGGTCATGTAATACAAAAACAACAACGCAACAGCGACAACTATATCAACGGTCTTAATAACATTATACTTTCCGATTATTAATTTTGAAATTTAAAAGGTTGAATTTGAAGTATAAAAACTGTATCATGTCGCTTATCAAACAATGACCCTAAAAAAAGTCATCGACCCCAAATTTCTTAAAACAACCACAACCGACACTTAAACTCCAAACATCAACAAATACATCAAAACAATTTCGCAAGACCACACCCCACAACAACAAAACCCCCCACAAGCCCCCGACGGCCATCAGAGCATTAACCTTTTACGCCCGTTAAAATATTATCGGGCTACAAACACGCCCGAACAAGTGTTGCCGCACGCCGCTGTTTATTTTTCATTACGAAAATTCAACAATTAACGGTGTTGACAGACGTCGAAATTAACGCGACGGTTTAATCGCGAATACGCGCTCGTACATACAAGCCGACCGCCGATTGGCTCGTTCTAGTTTCGCGCGCAAATTGCGACCAATGAGCGCGCAGCTCGCTATTATCGGCGTCGGTTCGAACGGATCCGGTTACCGGTTTAAGTGCGGTTCCGTCACTTATGCAAATTTGGCGCAATTTGTGTTTGCGGCGTGGCGACACGTCACGTGTTGGCTGTGCATGGTTTCGGACGGATTAGTTCTTATTTGTGGTGGAGGATTTTTGTTGATTTGTTGTTAATCAATGGTTGGTTTTGATGTTGATGATTTTCTTTGTATGTTGTATAATTGATAAGAATCGTTTTTATTTTTCATGAAATTGTTGGTTTTGGATTAGCTGAATTTGATTTTAAATAAATTTGTTGGCGTATTATCGTCGTCATTGTTTAGTGTGTAATTGTCAGTGTCAATGTTCATTGGTTAGAAGGTTAGATATATGTATCTACATGTTTGATACCTCAATCAAAAAGATTTTAAAATGTATGATTTTTAAAATACTTGAGTACTTTGGACTTCGTTTTTTTAATAAGAAATATTAAAAAACTAGTCTCGCTTTACTTCAGTAAATTTTTAATAACTGATTATACATTTCTAATACCTTTTTATTAATATAGATATTTTTATTCATATTTAAGAATTAAATACGTAATAAACAAACAAAAAAAAATATTTGTATGTCATATTACATATCGTTTTGAAATTATTAGTGGGTAAGCGAAAAATTTTGGATTTTTCTTAGAAATAAAAAAAAACTCAAAAATACAATTACTACCCCATTACTTTCTTATTTAGACTCAAGTATGTTTGGTTTATTATATTTAAAATTACAAGATATATTACATCTTTAAGGCTTCGCATTGACTGTTTTAACATTCTGTGTACTGAAAAATTTTAGTATTTCTTTAATTGAATATGATGTGAAAAAAAAAAATTTTAAAATTGAATACAAATATTATTTAACTAAAACTAACAATGATTGATTCCTATACAAAAACAAAATTCATTCCACAAACACACAAACACCAAATTTTCGCAAATTCACAATAAATAATCGCAACCATTAGGAATCGAGGCCATAACATACACACACGGTATATTAGCGTCCTGAGAAATGGCACACCGCTTAAGGGTCAATTATCCCCAAAGCACGCGTCCGACTGACACTCGCTAAATTGTAAACTACACACATACACGTAATATACATATATATACACACACATACGCCATGAGGCTAGACACCTCGCCGGTAATACGACGTTCAATTTGAGAAGCTTGGGAACGTCGTCGGAAAGCACAATATATTATTCCGACGTGTACAGGGTGTCCCGTTATTCACACCTCCACGTATCGTCCGGGAATGTTGACGTTTCAATAAAGGCCGAGACGGGTACGTGGCGAGAATCGAGACACGAGAACGAGACATGGGGTAGGGTTGTAGGTTAAAGTGTCCCGGAGGTGATGAATCATGGGTTGTATTCCCGGTAGGTGTGTATGGGTGTTTTAAGTGTAGGGAATTCAAATTCGATAATATCTGGTATGGATGAGTTTTTTTATAGCTGTAAATGTATTTGAAATTAATGAGAAATTTTTTTTATTTTATATCTTTCAGTAGAATTTTATATAAGCGATAATATGAAGGAAAAGCTGCAATATTCTGCTGAAAATTTTATGAAGTCTCGTTCGACGAGTTGTCACATTGTCTTTCCGTGGTGTAAAATCTTTTTGAAAATGTTTCAACTTAAACGAACGAATGAAAAATGCATCGTCGTTTTTACATTTTATATTTGAAAATTTTATTTTATATTCTTCTTACTTATATTATTACACTTTTATGTCGAGAATTGAACATTTTCCATGTTTTTCTCGGTCGGAAAACGAAAATAAAATTTTAACTGAAAATATATTTTACAAAACCATTTCCGAGAATCTGTAAATATACGAATATTTTCTAAGGATTTTCCTTGAATTTTCCAGGCGGACTTTTCCATCCAGCTGACGACAAGCAGGAAGTGGCCTTCCGGTACGCCGTCGAAAGGATCAACTCGGACAGGACAATATTGCCGAGATCGAAACTTATGGCGCAAATCGAGAAAATCTCACCGCAGGACAGCTTTCACGCATCCAAGAGAGGTGAGTTAACCAAATGAATCCACCCTAAAGGATAGGTTCGCATCTTTAGGGATGATTTCAATCATCGATAGGCTTTAGACGCATCCTACCTTCGCAGAACCATTCCAAATCGGGATTACTTAACCGCGGAAACGGGTAGTTTCCATCCCCTGAAATCTCGGTTGATTCAAATCCGAGGTCAATTTAGGGATATTTTACCGGAATATATAAATTTAATAATAAATTAATTTATATATTTTTGAATTCATTTTGCAAAAGACACATTTTAAGATATGCATGTTAACGCTCTAATTAAAAACCGAGTCACATTTTCCCATGGGCTCGGATCAAAGCGCAAACTTTTCCGGTAAACGGAAAACCCTTCCGCGTATTTCCCGCCGACATAAAAAAGCACCCGGTCGAAGTATTTTGCATTTAATACGCGTTAATTAACGGCGACGAGGTCTTTCTCTTTTTTTTGAACTTTTGTCGAAATATACTTTTTTGTCTGTATTTTTCGGTCAGGCGTTTTTCCACCGATCGGTAGGCGGGGTCTTAATTAAAAGTTTCCTCATGCGTGAACGGCGCTGGGTTTTCTCTTTGGGCTCTCCTAGGGATGCGGAGTATGGGATTTTCAGGGTTGAATATTTTAGGGTGGAAAATTTGGGGACGGAATTAAAAAGGGAAAAAATTCGGACTCCTAAGCGACCAGAAAGGCGAACGCGGAAATAACGCAATTTTAGACTGAGAAGATCGGGCCAATCTCATTACGGGACTAACGCGATTACGCCAATTCCGTACTATGGTACGATCTTGAATTCGTGACGATTTTCAAAATGTCTGATGAAAACGTGTAGGAAAAAAGAATTGCATTCTTGGTGAAAAATCGCTAGTGTCCCGTGCGAATAGATTGGCGAAATTAAACGCGCTCCATTTCAGATGCGGCTTGCGAAAATTGCTGATTTGTAAAAATAAATCTTTTTGATATGTTACGTTCATTAAATTATTTGAAAGGAATATCTGCTTATTTCAGTCACAATATTCTTATAAACATTTTGAATACGACAAAATTTTCAATAAGATTCCGCAAAAAAAATATTCACAGAGCAATAATGAAGACGGTGGAAAATGTAACGGACAAACAACTCGAATTCGTTTCATAATTACATTTAACGTCTCAATTCAATTCGAGAGAGACGGAAGATTTTTTTAATATTATTTAATTATTTTGATTGATGTAGGAATAATTAAATTTCCGCGAAGGGCTCCGAATTATTAATATTTTTCTTACTCGCGAATTAATTGCGTACAAGAGGTCAAAGGTTTTCCACTCGTGCACAAAGATATGAAAGACATTGTCATTGCCAGCAGAAACGATCAAAGAAAACGCCTCGAGGCGTGAAATCCCAGAACGATCCTTCGATTTTTATTTATTTAACTTTTTTCATCGTTTAACGATTATTTTATTCGTTTTGGGTGTCTCGAGCTTGGGTCGATTCTCGAAAATTTTAATCTAATTCGCTGATAGTATCCAGCTTCGCTGCCGCGTGTACTTATTCAATTTGTTCCGATTCCATTATTATGATTAACAAAGGGCGCTTTTTGGGGTTGAGAAGCGAAAGGAGAAAGCGGGGAACTCCTTTGAATAATTAGTGTTTTGTGTTTATCTTGCGCGATTCCAGACAAGTCAACAAAATGCGAAATTTCTTCGCGATATTGCAAAAAGGTCGCACAAACATACATTCCAAAATGCGGGCGTTTGTACAGTATCTACATACATAAATAAGTGTGCGATTCTAATTTGAAATTTTCACGAGATAATTTTGAGTTTTTTGCAATATTGAACGTAACCAAAGAGCGTCGAATATGAAAAGTTGTTTCTTTCAATGGCGTTAATAAATCGACGAAAAGTCGTCTGTGCAAAAAAGTAATAAATATCGTGATATTTTTATTTGTGGGAAACGGAAACGGTTGTGTCGTTCGATAAGAACAATTCTTGACAGTTGTAGAAAAAGGTGCCGCTATACGAGTATAAAAGAGGAGAAAAAAAATGCGAAAACGAAATGAAAATAAAGCGAAATATTTCTTATTGAAAGGTAAATTAAGCAATTCGACATAATAACTTTTGTTTTCGCTTCACTAACTTAAAAAATAAAAGAGAATTATTTATTATTAAAAAGTAAACGTACTTTTATAACAAGCCATTTTTAAGTGAAATAGAAAATTTTCTTTTTAAAATAAAAACATCGCAAAGCAATAACAAATTATGAAATTAAATATTTACAATTGAAAAAGTTTATTATAATAACTAATATTTAAATGAAAAACAGTACCGAAACAAGGACCTGAATGCGAAACACAATAACAATTTAATTTAGGGAGTTTCCGTCAATTAATTTGATGAAAATAGGAGTATAATAAATTTCATTATTGTTTCCGAGCCGGGAACAAGGAAAAGTGTATCCTGAAAGATGTACCTCGCATAAATAAAATATTTTTATGTCTATAAATCACTTTCGTTTTAATATCAAACAATTTGATTTAGGCTTCGCGCGCAAAAGCGGCTTGTCGAAAACGCCCTATAAATTATTGCCCAATCGAAACGGCGCCTCAAAACAGCTCAATTTTCTTTTTTGGGACAAAACCAATTTTTTATATTTAAATAGATGCTTTTCAAACTACGGCGCGATTTCATAAAAAAATACGAATTTATAAAATAACATTTTTAATTTTTTAATCGTATTTCAATTAAATATTTACTATCGCAATGAGTAATCTAATAATATTTTTTTAAGCTTTCGAACGATTATTATTATTCAAAAATATGAATAAAACTCTTTTCTTAGAATGATTCCGAAAAAATTCCGTATATAATTATGATTGATTACCTCAAAAGATTTCTTTAACCCGTTCGTGTCTGGCGATTAACCGTTCAATTACCGGAATGCGCGCGTGGTGCCACTAACGATGATCGACGACTCGATGTCAAAACTCGAAAATCTCGAAAAGTGTCGAAACATCGAAAAGGTTTTATCCGGAAGCCATTGAAAACGTGAAAACTTTGATCGATCGCCGCCTTTGTATGAAACGCTGAAACTAGGCACTTTAAAGGCTAGTTTGGAAAATGTCGATGACTCATTTTTTTTTAAATTTTATGGTTAAAATTATGACGTTGATTGTTCAGCGATAATTTTGTTTGGTTTTATGGATATAGGTGGTTGAAATTTTTATTTTATTTATATTTGAAAATTATGTATTGTTTCTCGTATCATATTACTTATATATCTATCTATTCTACTATATTTAGTACGAAAGTTTGTTTTCAAGTCTGAATAAAAAAACAATGGTTTTTTTCAGGCTAAGTATTTGCTTAAACAAAGCAAAGGTACATTTTGAAAGAAACGATACGTGAAATTCATTATTTTTCTCATTCAAATATAACTTTCAACGTTTCGCCATTCAAGTACTGGAAACTTTTCGAATTTTGCAGCCACGAACGATCCCAGAACCACAATTTCAACGGACAGAAACAATTCGAACGAACATTTTTACATTTAACTCTTTTCAGTGCGAAATCCATTTTTCACGGTTTGTCGTCGGGTGTATTTCCATGTAAAACAGAGCAATGTAAAAACGGCAAACAACCGCACAGAAGTAGTTAACGAAACCGCAGACGGACATACCTCACAAAGGCCAGAGTTTCTCAAACGGTCGGCTTAACGACCCTGTTTGCCAAATAGTTTGCTAGGGCTTTCGCATTTCGAATTTCAGGCCCCCACACTGGATAGATTTACTATACAGCGAGCAGAAGTTCGCTAAGACTGGGACCTCATAGGTTATTGAAACTCATTGAATGTTGTATAATACTTATTATGCTTGTATTGAAATTGTGTAGAGTTGCTAAATAATATACAATATGTAAGCTTTATTGTACTAGGTTTATTTCTGATGAGAAATTCGTGTGAAGGCATGTAAGGAAAAGTCGATTTTCTCGAAGTTATTGCTACAATCGCGTAATATTGTATTGGCTTCTTTTCATGTCCTTGTGTTGCTTCTATGATTGATTGTTATGTTTTTTTCGTTTCATATAAGATCAATCATGTGTAGTAATTGGCATGGCTTATATGTCCGATACGAAATCTGCTTACACCCCTTAATAACTTTTTCGTTATGTTTACCGATGGCACGATTGTTCAAATATCATTCTTTTATTACGAGGAAATTATTTCGGTTGTTTTAATATATAAATTGTTATAACGTCATATCTGTATTGCGATATTTTATTGATATTAACTCATGAAATTGGAATTAATTTAATACATAAACTTTTGCTATAACATTATCCGATACTTTCATTTATTTTCTTCATGAGTGAACTTATAAAACTAATCTTATAAAATATCCCTATATGATAACTTTTAAAAGAAAATCTCGTTAATCTATAAACGACTAAACATATTATTTTAAAATCAATCAAATTAATTTAATCCTATCATACGTCGATTTAACAAAAACCGATTTCATTACTTAAATCGTTGTCTTTAACATCTTTCGAATAATTCATTCGAAAGTATGATTCGACATACGGAATTCTATATGCGACTATTTCAACCTTCCACATATATTATACATATACACATATACAAAGTATATAGGTGGGACATCGGTTTCGGTTTCTCGGTCCTTTGTACGGGCAAAAGGACACCGTGCCATTGTGTGGACATAATCCCGCATAATACCGAACGATACGTGTGTTAATTCGTTTGTTGTCCTATTTTAAGGTTTTTGTTTTGATTGTGTGTTTGGAATATAAAAAATACAGGTTTTGAATAAAACATATGTTTTTTTGGATCTGAATTGTTTTAAAACTCAATTCGATCGTATATCTTGAAATTTTAATTTTAACCTATAACAATCATAATTATGCTAATAATAAAAATTATATTATATTAAACCACATATGCGGTAAGCATAATTTAACATACATCATAATAAACCACAAATTTTACCAGTGCTTAAAAATGATTACCATAATTATATTCGAAACGCGCATTTAAAATATGCATTTTGCGAATCAAATTTTCCAAAACGAATTTTTAAAATGAATGAAATGTTCGTTCAATCATATTGAAGCGAAAAATTAAGTCCAATGGAAACAATACAGTTATAATTCAATAGGCAGAAATTGCCATCAAAATATACTCCATTTTATAAGTAAACATATGTTTATTATTTTCAATATTATAATTAATTATATTTGCGTTAAACTATTATATTATTCTTAATTATACTGAATAATCGACATAAAACCTCGCAAATTAAAAGACTATATATACTCGGCACATGATAAGGTTATTCGGAGAAAATTTATTCAATTTATTATCGTTATGATTTATACGGGAAAATATTATTCTGTCGACGAAAGGCTTTATATTGTAAAACTAACAAATATTCATGAGGCTCTGTGTGTAGTGCCAGATGTTGTTGAGCCGTTAAGAAGATCACAAAACCCCACTCGAATCGAACTGATGCCGCTTCGGTTTTGTACTAAAAATATTACTATCGTACTTGTAAAGGTGGTATTACACCAAGTGTGAGAATTTAATATTGTCTGTGTGGGTAGTGTTTTCACTAAAAACCTGCCTAGTGAAATGAGAAAAGCATTGTGTTTTGTATTGAATTTTATACCTACGGATGATTTCTGTATAGTTTTTTATTTGAATTGATCATTTTAACAATTTTGACATCATTCAAAATACCTGGAACGAATTTCTAATTTTAAAAATATGACCAAATCAGCATCTCGAACGGAATTTCCTCGAGTTTTCCGCAAATAGAATCGCATTTATATTTCACCGCGAATATATCGACAGCGAACGACGTCGCTAGAGTGCCAGAAAGTTGGTGGATTCAAACGGGAAATTTGTCGATTAGTGAAAGCTTTATTCGCTTCGTTGGTTAATTCGATTGTTGGATAGATATTGATGAGCAATTTCCCACCGACGATCTCCGAGTTTTCGCTGTTCGAACGATTCAAAGTTTACCTAAACAATTCGGTCGGATTAAGCGGCACGAATTCGACACTGGGGCTTCAATTAAAAACCGGAACCGAATTTGTTTCGAGTGACTCGATTAGGGAAAAGCGGCGGATTTACTAAAAAGGAGGAACTTTTGATAAGTAGATAATTGTTATCTGTTTGCTATAGTGTTCCGTTTATGTGAGGATTTTTAATACGGATTTTGTTTTAGTTTCCATTATGAACGTGTGAAAAATTGGGTTTTGGTTTATAGGATGTTTCTGTAAAATTAATGGATTACATTGATACATCCAGTTTCACGTTTTGTAAACAGAATTCTCAATGATTAATTTTCGATTGCTTTTTCATTAAGTTGTAAGTCGATCGATGAAATTTTCAATTTGCTTTTATTTTGTTAAACTCCTGGAAATAAGTGAATTAACAGATTAAATTCGGGCTAGGTAGTTAAAAAAACAACCTTTAGTTATTTTTTTTGTTTGTTTAATTTTATACTACTTCATTAGAAACAGAATTTGGAGTGTTTTGTTTATTTAATTATTAATTTTAATTTTATATTTTTAACCTTTCGTAATTGAATCATCTTTCTCGATTTACACGTCAAAATTTGACGTTTTCATTGAAATGGTAATATCCCGAAAAACATTAATCTTTCACATCGATAGTCTGATTTCAGTTCGTAAAACTTTCAAGGTATAATTAATTAAATAAGTTTCAAGTTTTTTTTTTTCTAAAGAGACATTAATTATCCTTAAACAGTGTAATGAAAGCTTCGAGAACAATTTTATCTGTTTTCTTTTTGAATAATTATTCTAGGAAATCTTTCTTGAGTTGCAAACGAGCATTACACAAGACAGCAATCTTCATAATTAGTTCTTGTAAACACTAACTTTATTATTCAAGTAAAAATTTGTTTTTAAAATCAATAAAACTCAATATACGTTTTTTTTTTTATTTGAATTATTCAATTTTAAAATGTTCCTACTCATTTACTGACACATTGAAAAATCGAATGAAAAGATTTTTCATGCTATTTAAGCAAATAATGTCGAACATCCATTAGTCTCACGCGTTTCAGCGAACAGGAAATACTTTTTCCATTTCGCATTTCGTTTTTGTTTATAAAATATATCGATATGTTATCACACAAGAGTGCTATAACAAAAACTCGTATATTTCCCCGACAAAAATAAAACAAGCGTTTCGGCTGCGGCTTTACCTAGAAAACGAGCGGTCGCGCTGATTGAAAAGAGGCTTTTTTCCCATTTGCGCCGAACGTATTGGCCCGATAATGGTTTTTCACCAAACCCCTTTGAAGATTTTCCCGCGATAGGAAGATTGGATCGGATCCGGTATTAAATTTTTCCGCGGGACGATCACAAGTATAAATCGCTCTCGTTGCGATCCGCCGCCTACAAACGCATGCCTTTTTCTCTTTTTTGCCGAACGCTCGTCAATACTTTACTTTTTTTTTCGTTTTCGGGAAGAAAACGAACCCTTTCAATCGTTTTAATTCCGGAAACGTCCCCGGCGAGAAAAAATGTGTATCTGTTTAATTTTTTTCTATTCGGCACAAAGACACAGAGAGCGCGATTTATTTATTATGCTGGAAGACTGAATAAAGTATCTGATGTATTTCTCTGGAATCGCAGTCGGATTCTTAATGGTTAGTTTAATGGCCAGTAAAACTGTTTCTTGGCTTAGGAAGAATCGGGATAATTACTTTTGATATATGCCTTACATAAAGGAAACTGCATAATATTGAAATAATTGTTTTCGCTTTACAAAGTGATAGTTTCGTTATCGACGACTGTTTTTTTTTTTGAGGATTTTCTACAGTTTTATATCTATTCTTTTATTTTTTCGTAAACGTTGATCTTTCGGGAAAACTTATTGAATTTCCGCCGGTTAAACGCCTAAATGGATTTTCACATGATTGCACAAACTCGTTAGCCCTTATATGTGCACAAAGTATGCGAACTTGCCCGTACCGTTTAATCATACTGCAACGACCGAAACATACGTATAGCGATCAAAATTCACATTACACACACATGTTTTATTCAGAGCCGATATGGTTTGAAACTTTAATTTTTTGCTTCGAAACGCGATCTGAATAACACGCCCACTCGACTCGGCCAGCGGTTTTTTTCGAAGCGTTTTTGCCACTATTCCTCAGCGATTTTCCTCATTTCCGGTTCGTTCGAAACGTCAACGGAAGAGACAAGCGCACATACACACCGCAAAATGGAAACTAACCACTTTTACTAGACAACCTACCGAACTTTAGGGTAAACGGGGCGGGGACAACACGCAAAAACCGCACTGCGTCATTCGAACGAACGCCCGAAACTTTAAACCGTCGCTATTTCGAAATGGTTTTGTGCTTTTTTTTGTAACGGGTGTTTTCAGTTTTGCGTATTTGAGAATCGCTGCTTTTCACGCTCGAATTATGCGTTGGGAAACTGCGAAATATCCCTTCGTGTGTTTCGACGTTGGGTGTTAAAAATGAATGCTGGAGGTTCGTTTTTGTGTGAGCTTTTTTGAATACATTTTTTATCAGAATGTTCAGCTTCTATAACATCAATTGCTTCTGGAACCTCAATATCGCTTAGATCAAATTTATAGAGAGGGAAAAAAAATTATGGTATATCATTACATATAAGCAATCCTTCAATGCACGATTTCTCATTAGTGGTACACTATATTTCCAATTAACTTTATTGTACAAATATTACAAAACTTTAGAAAAGGTTATAATTGAAAAAAACTCAATCATTGATCTTATTTTTTTTAATAATAATGATAAGTTTTAAAATATTCGATGTAATTACAATATACGATCTATTCCACATACTGATCTTTTAATTTCAATGATTAATAATCACTATTTCTCAATTATCGACTATCTTATCATATCCTTCAACTATTTTTATGATATGTGGGAATCAATATATGGATAGATAGCCAAAATAATTAAATTTCATCAAAGTTGACGCTAATTGAATAACTCTTAGAGGCAAGTCGTTATATTGCGCGTCACACAACGTTAATTGATATTAAGATCAAAGCGAAGCTTCTCAAATGTATGCACTCGCATATGAGATAAGAGCACTAGCTTTATAGGGGGTAGGCTTGACTTAATTACACAATTGAGCGTAAACTAATCACTAGTGGAGCACCGCCACTCTAACAATATTATAGACACATCAATCATCCCCTAACAAAAATATACTACAAGAACTCATATGCTTTTACTCATAACAATCTGATTATACATACCGTTCATATTTCATATCAAAAGTTCTACGCACAAGTGAATTTCGCCATTTATACAAGATTATGAAATTCTAGTATTTATTTTTTCTATTCATATTGCATTTAAATATACAACCAACCTTTTTATTAGAAGATTTTACGGCGTCTTCTGTGGCGTTTGATTGACGTTCATTTTTGCGAGTGTCTGTTCTCAAAACGAATACATATTAAAATTGGCGGTGAAAAGTCTCCGCGTTCATATAATAATATTTACATAGAATACATTCATCAGGAGAGCGATGAAAATATATAAAACGTACACATTTGAAAGGGAAATTTAAGTCATAAACGATCCTTCGTCGCTTTTGATCGTCGCAAATTAAACCCGATATTACATAGGGAGACGTTTCATCGGTTTCAAAGTTTATGATGAGTGATGGTGTGTCTCTTTTGATTTAAGGCACAGTATGATGAAACTGTCGTATCCAAATTTATTCCATTACTTTTCATAGTTTATCATATAATATCGCTCTATATATATTTTACTTAATGCAAATTCGAATCGATCGTTTGTGCCGATAACAAATCTCAACGATCAAATCCACCGCCTAAATTTAAATCGAAAAGGTCGATTGATTAAAAAGTGTTTCGTCGTAAAATTCAAAGGATCAAAGAGCAAAACCGAGGCGTTATATTGCTTCGGGCTGTAGGAGAAGCCTCCGGAAAAACCCAGGAAGAATCCGGAATCCTTAAAAATGTGTCCCTCGGCCCGCGAATTCTCCCCTTTCGGACAAATGAACGATACCGCTGAAAATATCCGAGATTAAATTTTAAAAGTGAAACCCCACGGGGATGATCCACGGGGCGAAATCCCGAAAAAAGAACTCTTTTTCTCTTTTCTTTTTTCCCTCCTATTTTCGGGGACCGTGGTGTTTTTTTATTTTTCCGTTCCGAGGGAGACCCTTTCGCATTTTTTTTCATGTCCGTATAGATCTCGGTGAGAAAAAAGCCGAACGCGTCTATCTTTTTTGGATCGGAATAAAATCACGGTATCTCAACCCCTTTTTAAAATTGAAATATTCCGCCCGAAACGCCGATAAAATGTTGCCGTACATTTCTTATCCGTATACGTCATTTATGTATGCAAAATGTGTTACGTACGGGTAGAAATATTGCTATAGATAGTAACGGAAACAAAAAATGCATGTCGTTTATGCCTTTTCGAATATTTAAATATTTGAAAATTTATAAGGTTTCAAAATTGTATAATAAATAATTCAAAACGATAAAAATAGTATTATACAATTATTGTAAAAATAAAAAAATTGCAAGAAACTTTTAGAATATCAAAAACCAAAAACGTCTTGTGTTCGATTTAATAGATGATAAAAAATGTATTAATTCTAGAAACACTTTTCCTCTGCTCGAACTTCGTATTTGATGTCGAAAAAAAGCACAAATTTTCTCGAACTTCGTTCCGATCGAATTTAATAATTAATTCGAAGGCTCCGCTAAAACTAAAACGACTGTCAGAAACGTAAAACTTTCTTCCAAGAACGAGAATTTTGCTCTGCCTTTTAGTAGAATCATGAAAAAATACCGGGTGATTAATTTCGAAATGTATTATATAAGACTTAATAATATTATTATAATATTAACGTATGGAAAGTATTATTTATATAGCTTTTATTTATTATATAGCGATCGTCGCACTTTTAGTATAAGGAAAAGTTTTGATTGGAAAACTTTCATACGCACACGTGCATTCGAGAAAAAGTCACGTGTACACTTTTAGAATAATACACGTGGACGATCAAGCGAGAAATTAGTTTTTAATAGTGTTCGAGTTATTACGTGCTATGAATTAATAACATGAAGTTTATATGGTACGTTTGATTTTTTTTCATAATAAACTGCACTGCATAAATTTTCCAAATTAATTAGAACTTTTTTTTAGAATGCTTAGCATCTTTTAATATTAATTTATTAACGTTAGATATATAAAAACCTCATTAAAAATAAAAATAAGCCCCTTGCCATTAAATAAAATCATCTACAAAGAACGGAACTGAACTTTGAAGACATATTTCTCGATTTTAACCGCCGAGCGAATTGAGCTCGTTATGCAAAAAGCGCATCCCCGCAGAAAGTGGGACGCGCACAACGAAAGCCAAGTTGCAGGCGGACAAGGCTTCCGCAGAACTGCACTAAAACCGAAAGTTTCGTTTCGGTTTCAGAGGTTTTATTCAGCTGAAGCCTGGCCGGGGTACAAAAGCCCGAGGAGGAAGGCTTTCAGCAGACGAGCGCATCTTATCACTACAGGAAGTGCATGCGATTTTGCAAGATGCGCTTGTGTAATTTGACGGTGCAAGGCAGGTGTTTTTGAGTTTTGGATAAAGGTCGCTTTATTTTAGGAGTTGTTTGGGCGGTTTTGTGGAATGTTGAAATCAGAAAAATGTATGAAAATTGTGTGTGTTTCTTAGCAGTTCATTTAAAGAGGACTTTTCAAATTAGTGACATATTATATTGTAAATTTTTAATTTATATTTAAGTAGTGAATTCACAAAATATTACTATAATTTTTTTTAAATACACCCAAAACCCTTTTTACATGGTTCCGAAGTAGCACGGTTTGTAGAAAAAGAACCGATTATTTTTTTACACTGTTCACTATAACACAGTATTAAAAAAATGTATTATTATGCCACAATGGTAAGATTCGGAGCGGGCCAGTACATAATTATAGTTTTTTAATAAAAAATTTCGATGTTTTTTGATGATTTCACATGACGAAATTTTTCCACATTATAAATTTTTTTTTAAAGTATATTAGGATAAAAGTTCCATTCAAGTATACTGATAGAACCTATCTACAATTTTATACGATCATCATACACATTTTTACACTATAGTCTCTGAAACGTATTCCCCGTGTAAAAAGAGGATTGGATGTATTGGCATTTCAGTTTATTATTTCTCTCAATTTTTCTTTCATACAACAATGCCTACACTTCATACTAACAAATTTATTAAAGGCACTTATATATAATTTTTATATATAAAGTATTAGTTTTGGTAGTAATTAGACTATTTGGTTAATTAAACAATACTAAATCATTCGACTGTTAGTGAAAAAATAAAAAAAATCGAATATTTCAACTTTCTTTAAATCAAATCGATTCACTTTACTACACAAGAAATTTCACTTTTGAATTATTTTTTCTCTTAATAACTAATACATTTTTCAATTTTTTTTTTCAGTATGCCATTTACTGAGGAGTGGTGTAGCTGCAATATTTGGTCCGCAGAGTTCTCACGCAGCCAGCCATGTCCAATCCATATGCGACACAATGGAAATGCCGCATCTGGAGACCAGATGGGATTATCGACTCATGAGGGAGAGCTGCTTGGTCAACTTGTATCCGCATCCGACCACTTTGAGCAAGGTAATGTCAACTTTGGACATTTTTATTAAATTTCAAACGTCCGCTGTCGACCGTGTTGCTTTTGCTCTTCGCGAGCTTTATGATGAAGCGAGCTTTGCTCTTGTGCGATTTATTGAAAGAATATAGTTCGGGTAACTTTTATTTGAATGGTTTAGATTCAAATTTTTATATTTTATTGAATATTTTTGATGTTAGGTTGTAAAAAAATAGATTATGTATACTTAAAATGAAAAAAAAATCATAAAATATAAACCGAGGCATGGAAACTATTGAAAAAATAAAACCATCATCAACATAATTTTTCGAAATGAAAGGAATTGATTTACATGTCATATTGTAAATCAAATTTTAATCACAGTGTATAAAAATCACAAAAGCAAAAAATATACGATGTACACTTCGTCCTTTACATCAAGAACATCAAAGGTAATTATGCAAAATTTCGCACAACGCGCAATACGGCGATGCTCTCTCGTATAATTTTCGCATTACGAGGCGCGGATTCGAATACGCAAAAAACTCACCCATTCGCGAATGCGCAAGCTTTATATTTTATACACAAAAAAATATTGCGTAAAAGCTTTAAGGATATCAAATTTTGCGTCGAAATTGTGACACGTGCGCGGAAATTTCGCGACGCGCCGTTCGATTAAATGCGAATATTTGTCGTTTATTATTATATAACGCGCTATCGATGCTTGCCGAAATTACGTAGAACGTTTGCATTGTTATTGGGCGCTAACGTATCGCCGTTATAACGACGAACGTGCTTGTGTATGTAATATTTAACGGCCGTTACTGTGGGCGTAGTACATGCCCGCAATACAAACTGTTGCGGTTTCGGCGCTTGTTTGTACTGCAATGTTCAATTTGAGATTGATTTATTAGTAGAATCCGATGGATTATATGATTTTTTATTATATTAAGATAATATATTAACTTTAAGATCTTGATATAATTTGATAAAATTGATGAGAATAATTTTATGTGAAATTAAGTTTAAACGTCAACACTATATTTGTAGTGAATATATTAATTTAATGAAAAATTTATAAAAAATTATTTATCGTATTAATTGGTTTGATTATACAATTTAATTTATTAGCCATCAAAGTATATAAAAAATTAAAATGTATAAAATCTAATTTAAAATGTAATCACTAGTGAGAAAGTGTTCATTTCCATTAACACTTTTAGAGACGTAATTATAATGTTTTAAAAAATCTATTATTATTTTATTTTATCTTCATTTCAAATCTTAATATTATACATTATATGATTTCATCAAATTTATTTTTTTTCATATAGTTTTACGCTTCAATAAAAATTTAAATTCAGTACACATATTTATAATGAATTTCGAAATATTTAATATATTTTAAGATTCAAAATCTAAATTCTTAGACAAAACTCGAATTTTGTGAAAACATACGACCTGAATTGGTAAGTAAAATGCGATTAATTAAGTCTAAGATCTTAATCTTAGCGCCAATAAATATTGAAAACAGGTAGACTGTGAATACGCTCAACATATTAAATCCAAAGGCCGGGCAATTTAATACTCAGGGATATAAAGGGGTCGTCTAAGGTGTCTCTTTACGATAATCCCGCAAGCCCTGAGACACTATAACTTTACGAACAAGAACGTATCGAAAATCAATACGAAACTGTCACTACCAGAACAAAACGAAACCTTCCATATTTCCATACAACGACGTGAAAAAAATTGCTGATAAAGGCACCCTGGCGCACTCAATTTCGCCACCACGCCAACTGGCGCAAAACAATCCCTTGTCCTGTGAAGGTCCCGGATCCTTGCCCGTTTAATATAATGTCCCGTCGGAAGGGTGTCCCGCTGACAAAATCCATGATGTATTATGCCCGAGCGTGACCCTTCGTCCACGTTGTCGACAGGTGGTGTTCCGGGACATGGTCCCGTCATTGCCAATCCCGGGACGTGTGCGGGATTCTGGATCGATAAGTGTTGATTTGGATATGGGTGAATATTTGGGTATGTTTGTGATGGTTTTAGGTTGGTATTTTGTTTTTTTTTTTATTGGTTTTGTTAGAATAAAGATCTTTTCGGTGTATTGAAGAAGTTATATATTTTTTTTGTATTGAGTTTTGGCTCTAAACAAACCAAAAACTGAATTTCTTTCAAAATATACTACTCTCAGATAATCAACATACTACTAGTTTTTATTTTTATTATTTATCTTAGTTTTAGTATTTAATAGGAACTTTCGAATTTGTCAAAGTCTCATTGAGTTTACATGTATCATACTTTGAAAAATTTTAAACGATTGAATAAAAATTACAGTTACAAAATCGTCGTATAAATTTTATTTTGTACATCGATTTATTCAAACACAAATAGCCCATAAAAAGTTTATCGTTTGAAGTAAAATTAAATTCAGGCTTAATAGTTTTATCGATATTATAATGTACAATGGTTTTGCGAGAGCGATTGTTTCACAGCGCGTGGATTTCCACGAATCCCCGGGCGGATTGTATTTGAATAAATTTCTCTACATCGAAATTCCCAATGCGAGTTTGAGTTCGAATTTAACCTTTTATCTTCGACACGACGAGAATCCAATAGAAAATTAACGGCGAGAACAAAAAGTGACGGAGACAAAAGGTCAAATTTCGCTGGGTGCGATTCGTTCTTGTCTCTCATGAGACTCTTTCGAATTTGCAAATCTAATTTTGGAAAAGTTTCACTCGACCTAGACTTGAATATGGCTCGATGTAATATTGGTATATATAATTCAGACTGATTAAAAGCAATGATTTAAATATGGTATATTAGTATATGTATACAGCTTAATTTATTTAAAAAGCTTCCACAGTTTGAGTTATTTTAATTAATTTTTTTTACGTTTATGAATAAAAATTATATATTTTCGTGATATTGTTAGGATTTCGCCATATCAACCCGAGAAACTCGTTTTTATAGTACTTAATCTTTTTCAGCATGATATTCGTTGAACATATTTTAGTGAAAATAAGAGAATTTTTTAATAAACGCGCCCACATTTTCTGATCGAGGAAGTGGAAAATTTTAATTTGTTTCATAACATATTTATGACGAGTTTCAAATTCAAAGTAAATATTCTGAACGAATTCAAAATATTTTACAAATATAAAGAAAAAACATTATTTTTATAAAAATTATATTTCAAAATTGAGACTTGAAGAATCGAGCACTTTTCCTTCAATAATTAATTCTCGAAATCACTGTAATACAATTATCAACCTATCGCAATTTGATTTCCTACTTTAATTAAGATCCACGTTCTTTTCTCAGAATCCTTAAATCAATATCATTTCCGTTTTTACATTGAAATTTTTGATAACCAACTTTATTCATTTCCAATATTGAAAAAGTAAAATCCAATTACCGAGCCACACGCAATACCCCGACTATTGAAATTTCCTAGGGATTAAAATATTTTGAAGGATTTTCGCGCGTACGATAAAACTAAAACGGGACCGAAAATAAGTATTTTCACGTTTTTTTCAGCACAGAAAAAATGCGAAAGGATCTCGGCACGTACTTGTGGTATTCGACCGCGGAACGGTGAGTAATTGACCCATTTCCCCGCGAGTTGGACGTGGTCAAATTAAGGGGACAATTTATGGGACCTTTCGTTCGTTTCAATTTATGGCGTTTTTGTGCTCTCGAAATATGGAAATAATATGTATATAAAAAAAACATATCGAATGTCCATCAATTTGATAGACCGATTCTCTACTTCGATTACATTTTATGTATCACATTCATTTTAAACATTGCATCATTTTTATGTATGATTTTTTTTAAATAATATTATGATGGTTTTGATGGTTTCTATTAAAAAAAATATTGGTGTTTTCATAAATAAATTTATCATAGTTTAACGTTTTATAAAAATGATATTTATTGGTGAAACTGTGAGAAAATTCCTATTCCATTTTGTATGTATATTATTTCAAAGCTATCATCAGTGAATTTGCGAACTGTTCAAAATTCATTCTCGATACGATATTTAAATCTAAACATTCACACGTCGTACGAAAGTTTCGATAAGCTCCAAACTTAGGTGGGGAAAATATAATACGAAAGCAATACATATAAACGACATGCCGTACTGCGGAATTATTAAACTTTGAACGAGTTATCTCGCATACGCCGCGAATAATAATTCACATGAAAGCTACCAACGGGTTAAAACTACCCAAGTTCGATTCTGTTATATGTGATTATGTTACATATAACATAGGAAACTTGACTAAATTTATGATAGTTCAAAAAACTAATCTATTCTATTTACAAGTTGATAATTTTTTTTAAATTCAGAAAAAAAACATCGTTGTTTCTCGAACCGATCAGTTAAAATGAATAATATAATTATTTTATATCATCATATATTATAAACATGACGGTAATATTCAATTCTCAGAATTGAGTTTCATGCAGAAATTTTCTTGCTAATGATATTTCGTCACACGTGCAAGAAATTGCTCGAAAATATGCCGCTATTTTAAGCGAACATTAATTACTGCGCATAGCTGACGGTGCCCGCGAAATTTCCAAATTTTATACAGCATTAGCTATATTGCGAAATTGGTCGAATTTCCTCCACATTAGCGGGAAAACCTGACCGCATGCTTACATTATATATTTGAAAGTTTCAGGTCACTTTTCGGCGCGCAAATTTCGGCCATTGTCGACGGCGCGGATTTCGAATAATTTACAGCGTTCGCATTGTGCCTTCCAGACGAACGATAAGGGGCTGAAACAAGATGAAAATATTCATCCGCGAATTATGATATTATGTTGTGTATTTTGATACATCGTGCGTTATTAATGCGATAAAATTTTCGCTAGAATTTATAACATTTGAGGTTGGCCCGGCGCGTTGTCCAATGTTGCATACTTTAGACTTTGTCGAGTGTATAAATTGAAATAATTCTGTGATTTTAATAAAATAATAATATTTGAAATTTTGTATTAATAAGCTTATTATGTTATTGTAAAGTGTATCAACTTTTCCCTATGGATGTGTTATTGTATGAGTTTCTAATTTGGGAAAATTGAATTATAATATTGTATGATCAAACAATAATAAATTTGTTTCATAATAAAATATTATTTAGATTTGATAATAATAATAGCAGGTTTTGATGTATTTTTATAACATCTGGGATTTTATTATATTTTTTTTAAACAAATTTGATGAAATTATGAAAATAGTATGCATAATATAAAATGGCCACTGGAAGACTTAGCTTTTTCAATCGGATCGTTAAAATAGTTTTTTTTTCTTCGATATTTTTGTTTCATTTTAGCCATTCTAAAGTTAAGAATTTTCTTCAAACATTTTTCCGCTATATTATGACAAACAAATTTTAATATAACACTAAAAAAAACTATTTCTTTCAAATCATATCTATCTAATTTCCACTGAACTTAATCGACCACTAAAAACTGATTCATTCAACAAAAACAGCACAGATTTCACAAAAAAGTAATACTTTCGATATTCTAAAAAAATATAGTCGAATTCAATACCACCCACCAATAAAATAAAATTTGTATACGATCCAACGTGACACATAAAACAAATAAATCTGGTCCCGGGCTTATGCGGATAAGTCCCGCACGCACTCACGAGCGATAGTGTCCCCGCATCGTTTCAACCCCATAAACACCCCGTGAAGCGGTTATTTACGGTTGTTTGTTGGTTTTCGGATTGTTTGGTTGTAACTGCAACCGACCGTTGAAGAGCGACAGTTAATGGCTAAATAACGAGGGTGACGGTTGTTCGAGACGACTTTTCGACTAATATAGAAATTCGCACCTGTTTCGACGTTTGAGCTTTGAATTGAGCGAAAATAGTGATGCTTGGTGTTAGATAAAGGAAAATGTATTTGAGAATCAATTGAATATCTTGAAATTATAAATGAATGTCGTAATAGTAAGCCTTTGAACATACAGTGGGCTGGCGATAAATCGATCCAATCTTCGGGTCAAAGGAACAAATTAAAGATAAGCTCTGTATTGTTTTGCTGTCAAAGAATACAAAGGAATCAAAGAGATTACAGATTAGTGTTTCGGGACTTAAGTGGATCTGAGCGCTGTTTGAACTATGTTTTAATGGATTAATTTGCCAATGAAACAAACACGATTGTCTCATAAATTATCATTGCGTATAGCAAATAATTTATATCTGAAGTTTATATCGGGTTTCTGTTATCAAAAGATTATTTCGTACGGAAAACGGAAGCGTAAAATGAGTCGTGAAATTGGTGAGATATTTCATCGCAAATAGAGAAGAGGGAAGCTGTATAAATTTCAAAATTTGTAAGGAAAGCGATTAGTTTACATTTCATATAAGATTCATCAATATTAGCGACTGAATGACCGAATTAAAATGTTACTTAAAAAAAATTTATCGGATTCATTTCTATGAACATCGACAAACATCTAGATTCACAATAATAAGATTTAACGTTCACGCTCCGTCAAAAAACTTTCTGTTCTTGATTAAAATTTCGCAAAGTTTTCTCACGCAACCGAAACGCGTTATTAAAATCTTTCAATTTTACAAAAGTACGGCCGTTTTCGAAACGAAAAAGCGTCCGCTTATTCGAGTTTGATTCTTGCGCGCCAAAAATGTTATCCTCATTGTTCGCGGATAATCCGCGCGAATCTCAACTTTTCTCATTACGGGCCCATAACAGAGGGTATAATCTGAGGCGCTACGAATAGTAAGAAAAGTAAAACAATTTCCATATACTTTTCGAACGAAATTTACATATATAAAATTTCATCGTGCGCGAAATCTTCGAACGGATTTGCGAAATTTTTTTAGTTTTTTTTTGCCATGACATGTTTTTTCAATAATATAAAATCTTGAAAGTGATCGGTTGATGTTGCTTGGGTTTAATTCAATTTCAGTGACAGTGTTTCAATTAATGGATCTCGAAGGCGAATCTCCAAGTCGGATTAAAACGATTCCTCCTCATCCAGATTTCCGGAACGTCTGGATGTATAATCCGCGCGGATGAAAAGGGGTATTTTAGAAAATTGTACCGACACTTTATTTTTATTTGGTCGCTAAACGATAAGAGTTTGTATTCGGTGCAGGGTTTTAAAAGCGCTTTTTGAATCTTGATTGCGAAATTAAATTTGTACATTTATGATTTCGTTTATTATACCGTAACGAAATTTATTTAAAAAAAAACTTGTTCATCAATGTTGAACAACGTTTAGTGCTTTAAATATTTTTTTGTAATTATGTGGAATCATTAGTATGATATAATAATCATTTTTGCAAAAGCGCATTTTGCATGGACATTTGCAGGATTTTTTTAAGGGAGGTGGTAAAAAAACTTTTACGATATTTTTTAGATAACGATAACGATAATGATTTATTTAACGATAACGATTTTAGATAACACGATTTTTAATGGCGGCCGGAATTCACGTTATTGTCAACCAATCAGGTAACGCGGTTTTTAATGGCCGCCGGAATTCACGTTATTGTCAACCAATCAAATTGCGCGATTTATAATGGCCGCCGGAATTCACGTTATTGTCAACCAATCAAATTGCGCGATTTATAATGGCCGCCGGAATTCACGTTATTGTCAACCAATCAGATAACGCCACTTTTAATGGCCGCCGGAATTCACGTTATTGTCAACCAATCAAATTGCGCGATTTTTAATGGCCGCCGGAATTCACGTTATTGTCAACCAATCAGATAACGCCACTTTTAATGGCCGCCGGAATTCACGTTATTGTCAACCAATCAAATTGCGCGATTTTTAATGGCCGCCGGAATTCACGTTATTGTCGACCAATCAGATAACGCCATTTTTAATAGCCGCCGGAATTCACGTTTTTGTCGACCAATCAGATAACGCCATTTTTAATGGCCGCCGGAATTCACGTTTTTGTCGACCAATCAAATTGCGCGATTTTTAATGGCCGCCGGAATTCACGTTATTGTCGACCAATCAGATAACGCCATTTTTATTGGCCGCCGGAATTCACGTTATTTAATCATTGAGACTGATTTTTTATAAAATTTTATAATTCCAATAATATTAAAAGAGTTTTTACCACAATACACGTTATATTGACAGATGAATAAAGAAAATATATGAATAATTGAGTTTTGTCTAATATGAATATCGGTTTTCAGGGATACAATACTAAGCAATAAATATAATAGTATGACCCATAAATGGATTTATTGAATATATTTTTTAATGACCATTTGAAAGAGTTTTAAATTTTTTGGATTCATACATAAAATGTTACTTTTTTATTAGCTTGCAATAACAAGAAAAATATCTGAATTTCCTTTAGAATAGTAAAAAGATCTTGACCTATAAAAAACTATGTAAATATTTACAATGATGAACTAATTATAATTCAAATATTATAATTCTCATTTATATAGATAAACGATGAAGATTATTATCAAACAGAATTCATCGCCGCCACAGGCGTTCAAATTTCTATACGTGCGCATTGAATAGATTAATAACAATACACGATTCTAACAGAATATCAATTCCTCCCTAAACAAGACAATTCCACGAATCAAGCCAACGTTCATAATTTTCAGGTGGGCGAAATGCGATACGCGGTTTCGCCTCGAATTTGCCGCGTTACGGCCCAAAAGCGGATTAATTGCGCGCGAAATTCAAACGCGGCGATCGGATCGTGGGTTTTCTCGGAAAGTTTTGTCTCGTTTTGACTTTATCGAATATTGATTGTTATATCGAGCGTGATGATTAACGGCCGAGCCGTTTCGGTAATCGGAATCGAAAACTTGTGAGGTTTTGGGAAAGTTTTTAATTTTTTTATTATGTTGATATTGAATGTTCGTTTTGTATAAAATGTGATTTATAGACGGTAGGAATTTGTTGTGTGTTTTCGAGTTTTTTTTTGTATTCCATTAAAATATCGGATTTTTGTACTTTATGTACTCGTGGGATAAAATTTGAAACACTCGAGTGAGTATTTTGCATAATGATCGTAAGTAGAAAACTTTTTTTAGAACTCGTGTTTCGAGATTTTATTTTATAATGTGCTTAATGGAAATGTTTAAGTATTTTTTTTATATAAATTTTAAATTATGCGTCACTATCGAAAATTTCAATTATTTCTCAATTTATTAAAATAAACCGAAATTTTCAATTAAAACTATTAAAAGTTTTCGTAACAATTCTTCGAATACTTCAATACTGGGAAATTTCAAAAGATAAAAGTTGTAAAATATTCAAATCAAATTTTATTCTACGCCGAAAACTTCGTGTAGAAAAAATGCTGAAAATTTAAATCGATACTAAATTTTTTTATATTTTTCTGCAACGAAGCACCGCAGCCGTAATTAACATTTCTCTTTAATATTTTACGTCATCTGGTTTTATAATTTTCCGGCGCGTCGGAAGAAAATTCAAAAAAATTAACGATTAAAAGAATTAAAGCATTAAATTGGGGTCGTCAAACGACCTCTCTGAGACACTCGCCGATTTTTTTAATCATTACTTTTTTCCCGCCGTTCGGTAATTAAAAATTCTGAGCGAATGCATTTAAAAACTCGAACTGTCAAAACCGGCTATGTCAAATTCAACAATCTATTTTTACTCAACGATTATTTCGTGCTGTTTATGTTATATATTTTAATATAAATTATGCCTTGGGAATAGCTCAAATTGTATGCAAATTCTCGGCACAGACATGATGCATTCGAATTCGCATTAGCAGGTAAATCGCAATTTACAATCTCGTATTTGCTGAAAATTCGATAATTGGCGGAAAATCTTCAATTTTCCGCCGATCGAAAGATTCCCAAAGCTTTTACGAAATTTGTTTTGTATAAGGCTTTGTGTTCGCTGGACTTTTTCACCTGTGAACTGGCGCACTCGAGAGGAGCGTTTTTCTTCGGGTTTAATGTCCGTTTTTTCTTTTGGGTTTTTATTTTCGCCTTTAAACAACGTTCTCGGTGTAATTTCCCAAAAGACTTATTGCAGCGGCAAAAACTCTCTCGGAAAACCGTGAAGGTTATTGTGTTAGTTTGCTGCTAACACGTAGTTCGGTTACCCGTGGGATTTAACGCTTATACACGTGTTGCATTTTATCATTGTTGGAATTAACATTGAGGATTATGGTTCAGAGAATTTTTAATATCAAACGTTAAATGTGTTAAATCAAGCTCGTTTTGCTCACATTAAATTAACCATTGATTCAATATAATCATTGTATATAATTAGTATAACGTTCATTATAAATTAAATTATGATAATGTGCTATCTAAAGATAAAAAAAACGTCATTCTTTTTTAATTAAATTAAAATTTCCGTTTTTAAACCTAAATTTTCCTTTTTATTTAGTAATCATCAAGACCACAGATTATAATTTTTTAAAGACCACCAAATTATTCACTTAGCATCGGTCATCGATGGAAATCAGTACGTCTACCAAGTCTCAATTATTGACTAGAGTGTAGAACAAATTAAAATTAGAATATCAAAATTTATGAAAATAAAATAATAACATTCCACCGAAAAAATAATCATAAACCGATTATGCGTAATCGCATCTCATTGAAACACATTAATTCATACAAAACACGTTCTCATACTAGAAACACCATTCTAAAGAATCCAACTTAACAATTTATACCGTGTCGCACCACCGCAAAGGTATAACGCTAAAATTTTAATCCGTCCGAGTTACAACCATCGCAGTTAAAGCGTAATTAACTGCGGTTCAAATTTAACCGCGCGCGATGCAACGCCCAAGGAAACTCCCAACTTTCGGGCCGCGCACAAAGATGTCGTCCGGTGAAAACTTTCCGCATAAAATTGAATAAAATATTATTTGGCCCACCGCGGTTGGCGCAAAACAAACCGAAACTGTCTAAAGGGTGCTTTTAGTGTGGCTTGGTCCGAAAATGGGATTTTACCGTTATAATCTGCCTGCCGAGATTTCGCGTCGCTTTTGCCTTTTATTGGCGTCTTCTGTTGGAATACATCTGGCTCTTTTGTATAAGACGGATCGCGGTTGAATAATTCGTTTTGAAATGCAAATGTGTCGGATTGAGGAATTGTGTTGTGGGCGGGTGTAAAGGTGTGGCTGGTTAATTTTGGATTTGTTCGATGTAAATTGGATCTTAGTGCTTATTTGCTTGTTCGGAATCATGATTGAAAAAGTTTTTAGTGATGAAAAATCTTCATTTTATGTAATATTTATTTGTCGTGTAGAACAGAATTTACACTGGTTAAACACGGGCTGTTTGCGTTACATTATTTGAAGTCTTTTTCCATTAAATGCGGATGGGAAATTCTTGTTTAATTTCGGTCAGTTATTAAAAATTGATAACCACTGTTATATAATATCGTTATGTATAGAGTCAGTCGGTATAATGAGAGACTATACATTAATATACTCATTTTTTTAAAGAAATTATAAATATAAGACACATACTAAACCATTTCCATTTAAATATTATATCTAGATTAAAATCTATTTTTATAAAATCAAAATGTTTAACAAAACAAACAATTACGCGATTATATATAGGTATTATATATACGTTACGTGTATAATTATCCATATTTTTTATTATCCATATGAATTCTCATACATTTTTCAAATTATTACTTTATAAATATTTTTATTTTAAAATTATTTTTCATGCATGAAAAAAAAACAAACACATCCCCTTATCGAAAAAAAAACACCAAACGTCACTTCAAATGCGTCCCGATAATTTCTCCGCATTAAATCATAATTTTAATTAAACCCAGTTATCTCATCGTTTCAGGCGTACGTAGACATCGTGAAAGCGTGGGGCTGGAAGTCTTTCACGATAATCTATGAAAACAACGAAGGACTCGTCAGGCTTCAGGAGCTTCTCAAGTCCCACGGACTCTCAGAGTTTCCCATTGCAGTGAGGCAGCTCGGAGACGGCACCGACTACCGGTAAGTGATTGTTTTCTGGTCCTGGACCAACTTTTGCCATTGTTATATCCTCAGCTGTTTACCGAGAGAGTGTATTTGCTTGTGTGTGGGAGCTCAGGAGTGACACCGCTCGTTTGTGTGTTGGATTATGTAGAGTCTTTCGAGTTGAGGGGTTAATTTTAATCTTATGCTCGGAAGGATGTTTTTGATAAGTATGTCGAGTATGACATTGAATGTGATGTTTAATATGTAAATTATATATAAAATTAATGGGAATTCTAAAAACAAATTTATATTGTGATTTGATGTTTTAAAATATACGTTCAAAATGCATTCAGATTCGATATCGATAATGGCTTTTCTTGAAATGAGTTTTCATAGTTTCTATAAGACTTTCAAACACAATTTCTATGCAGTTTTTGCACTTTAAATTCAATATTTATACTTAAAATTTAACCTTTTAAAATACAAATTCCACGATTAGAAAGTATTATTGAGACTTTCCGATTATTGAATTTGAAGTTTAACCATTTGAAGCATACTGGGATTTAAAATGTCCCACCTTTTTGATACCAATGATTGCACGGTGGTATCAAAAATATCCCATTTTCAAAAATTAAAATAAATTGAATCGCCGAGTTTCACGTTGAGTCTCGCTACTTTAATTGGTCAATATTTTAGCAATGGATGATGTATAATTTTTTCTTTGACTATTGACTGTAAACTTATTGATGCATGTCTAATTAATTACAGTGATTATACTTATTAAAAAAACTAATTAATATCGTTTAATTCTATTATACTTCATTAGTAACCAAAATAATTCTACTTTGTTATAAATGTTTATGAGAATTAAATTTCTGCGTAACTAGGGCTTTTTTGTCTAAAATACTGTGCCTCAAATGTTTAAAAGATTAATTTGAAGTTTAGAAGGTTGAATTTTCTTTCTATAAGCTGTACAATCTCATCGACCATTATAATCTTCCGCAACGTTAAGATCCATCAAATAATTCATATAAAAGCCGAAACGACACGAGAATACACAGACGCCTATATGCGATTTGCCATCTACCGATTTTAATCTCGGGCTCCGATCAAATATTCACGTCGCGCCAAATTGCCACGGCTTCCAGTTTGCACACGTGTACTCGAAATTTTCACACAGACACGTGGAATTTTTTGGAGCGAGTTTTCGGTTTTGCGGAAAATTTCGCGCCCGGTTCCGGTCCGGTGCGGGGCTCGTAATCGCGTTACTGTCGGTTCGGCATTTGCGTGGGCTTTTGCAAGTTTTTTTGTTTTGCTTTATCGGAGTATAAAAACGAAAAAATTGGGAAATTGAAAAAGATCGGTCGGGATTATTGTGCGAACGAAGCCTCGAGGACGGTAGAAAAAAATTGTGTTTCCGGCTTTACAGTTTCGTTGTTTCGCTTAATTCGTCTTCATTATTCTTTGAGGGTTTTCGTGTTTTATTTTCAGTTTAGATAGAATATCGGTTTTTATATTATTTTAAAACTTTTTTTAAATTAATAAAAAATTACAATTCTGTAAAATTGTAAATCGATCTTCGTGATAGATGTTCATCGAAGAATTCATGATGAAAAATGATTGAAAGGTAATTGGATATAAAAATCTTTTAACAAAATAGATTTTATACGAAATTGTATTAAATCCAAACGATCAGGTTTTTATGAAATATTTTCATCAAATACCGAATAAAAATTTTCCACAAGAATGTTATTATTATTATATTAAAAAGTGTCATGAAACCTGTTAAGCTTAAGCGACTTCATCTTATTGAATTTTCATCGCTTCTTTCATTTTTATCACATTAAAATGAATGAGATATTCAATATAAGCTTTATATAAAAATTATATTCTTAAGTATTGTATACACTTTTATGTATGGAATACCGACAGGGAAAAAAACTCCGTAAAAGTTATAGAAATGGAAGAAGAGAGCGCGCTTTCATTTCGGAATCGGCAAAGTTTAATGGCGCACTTAGAGTCTACGTCTTTTATTCGCATCTCTAAATCTTTATATAGATTTTATTTTTTTCTAATACTCATCTTCGACATATTTATCGTCTTATGACTGGCTGCGATTGTGTGCACTGGAAAAAGTATTATACATCGTTCGAATCACGGATGTACTAATTGGAGCACTTCGAGCTCTTAACCGTAACGCGATAATTGGCAATCATCTCTAAAAACTCGATCGAACGTAGACGTTGCACAAAAGGAAATGTGCAAATTTTCTGAAAAATCAGAAAATCGACAGACAAGTTAACCTCGTTATTTGTGCGAAAAAAATACAGCTGGAAAAATCGGATGATCTATCTCACATATCAGAACGACCCTTAAATTTATATCATTGAACCAAATATCATATAATCTTGATTCGATTGATATAATTCATTTTTTTTACATTTGATTAAGCTCAAACTTACTTCAGAAATGCGTTTTGTTTTTTGTATGGGTAGTATGTCGTATAAATTTTTGATTATTCAAATATGATTCTCATGGGTCGTGTATATTCGGATGCCAATTTATTGCTGCCTTTTTTATATTTTATTTTACGTCGGTCCAATTGGAGATTTATTCGATCGTTCCAAATTAAAAGCGACTTTTTGACGTTCGACTCGATTAAAATCCAAACGGAATATGTGTATGTGAAAAATTTATTATATCCCTATCGCTCGTTCGTATATTTTACATGCAAATGAATTAATTTTCTCTATTGACATGTTGAATTGTGCACGTTTTCCACTAGTGAATTTTAACTACAAATTTGTTTTAACATGCACGTTACAAAAATACATTTTCGAAACGTTTATATAAAAATAGTAATTAGTGAAAATATTTTATTTTATTTAAATATTCAGCTTGCACGTTTTTGCGATTACACCAAAAAAAAAAACTTAATCGAAATTCTAAAGCTCATTTCCAGCATCTGTTTTTCCAGTCTGCAAACCTTTAAATACACCTGCTTTTCCGGAACGTGAACATAGACAAGCGGAATGGAAAGGCTTTCGAGGCTTTATTGGTCGTTTTCGAATGAATGCCCTTCGGCCAAAATGAATATTCACGATTCAACAAAAGCTTTCAGAGTCGGCTACAACCGAAAAGAGCCAAAAAATTAAAATATTCGCTTCTTCTCAGACGCGCAATGCGTTACTCAATATTAAACAACAATTTTCGCGCGTAAATAAGCGAAAAAACTTTCAGCTCAAGAGGAGAAAAACTTCATCTACGCAGCTTCCGTTATTATTATTATTTTTATTATTGTTCGGTGGCGTTCTCTTTCTAATTTTTCTGGAAAAGCCTCTCTTTTTCTCTTGGGAAAATTTTGCGAGAGGCTCAAGTTTGCGTAATACGACCCAGTAAATTTTCGCTTAACACCACCGTTAATAATCAATATATCCGAGAGCAAAGAGAAGAGAAGATTTTGTCGGCTAATCTTTCACCGAGGCTTTTATCATATTTATATTTTCAGATATTACTGTGGGATTTATAAGTGCCCGAATCATAATGGGAATATTCAATTTTTGCGAAAACTGACACTTTCCGGGTCGACTTCAGGGAATCATTTTGATTATCAATTAATTCGGATACGCTTGGTGAGTTTTCAAAATAAGAATTTTGCGTAATCGAGGACATAAATCATGTTTTCAGTTTTCGTCGTGTGTTAGAGTTTGTGTGTATGTACGAAGGAGAAATTTATCGCTTAGTGACCTCAAGACGTAGCTACCCTTGGTGACTTATTGAGAAAGTGCTCATCATACGTGTACAGAGTGGTCTATAATAAATATGAAAAAAAATAGTTTTTTTTTCGTACTTAATATTAGTTGGTTAAAAATAAATTATGTATTATATAAAGAAGTCAATAGACAGACACAATTGATTCGAGATTATTTAACAAGGATTTAGTATTCAGCTCCTCGAAAGTAATAAAGATAATCCCAGGATTTTAAATACTGAAAACCTGGACAAAATTTTACCTTAAAATCTTTAAACACGTCAAAACCTCAATATTTCAGGATTACATTATTTTATTAATCATTACTGGAAGTCAAAATGTTTCAAACACATAACTTAATATTTAAGTTTTTTCCGTTCACTGTTTATTCTTTTGGGCTTGAATTATTATACAGAATCACAATTTCAAAATTAAATTTCCTACTTAAGAATCACCTTATTTTTAATTCATAAAAAATTCTCTTAAATTTTCAAGAGTATTGGAAAAATCTCAACCCCTCTTGATGAATTATGGAATATACTTATGTGGTTTTCGATTTCTATATTATCAGAAATATTGGAAAATATCATGATTTTGATATAACTAAACCAGAAATATCAAAATCAAATTATTGACCAAGATTAATAAATTAATAATATCATTTCCCACTTTCAATTTAAAATTTCTTTAAATAAAACTCAAACTTTCAAAAGCATCAAAAATATTTAACCTTTCAATCAAAATCTTATTATATTACAACCATCAAATGAACATAAATACAAACTCCACCCAAATCCTTACCATGGCACCCACACGCACTAATTCCTCGAACAAATCTCTCCTCATATTAACACTAATACCACCCAATTCAATATTTTCCGAAGCATTCTGTACCTCATGCAAAGCCGAGTCTGTCAACGACAAGTTTAATACGTGGCGGTTAACCGACGAAACTCGCGCCGTCCTATCGGCGCCATAAATCCACATTGCGTCGTCGTAAATAAGCCAAAAATCATTTCGAAACTTTGCCATGTTAACCCGTATCTTGCCGAGCAAGCATCGAACTCCATTACGATAAATATATGTATATAATACAATGGCATAACAGCGATATGCAAGACAGTAAAGCAATCGGCGGCCGCAATCCGAACGCCACTCCTCTTGCCAACTCTCAACACATACAACAGATACGAGTGCAAAAGTTTGGTGAAAAAAGTGCGCTGAAACTGTGTGTGGATGCAGGCTATAAATTAATTTCGCATACTGGCAATATTTCAGCCGCTTGTATCGACGGGTCGTAATGTGCAGATTTTTCTCAATTTTCACGAGCTTTCGCTATGTACCGTGTGCAGATTTTGACGTTGATAAAATTTAGTTCTCGTGTAAAAAGTTTGTATGAAATATTTTATGAAGTTCTATATTGGTGCAGAGTCTCGACGTGCTTTTAGTTAATGTGGTTATGTTTTTTTTTTTAACTGGAACTATGATGAGAAATATTTTGTTTCGGAGAACGAATTCTGAAATTCCATAGGGAAAATATAATATATGATTTTATTATTTTTATAATAATATTAGATTTCTATACGTACCTTTTTACGTAAGTACGTACGTTTTTTTTTGTAGTAACTTTTTATACAATAAAAGTGTGACATTAATATTTCAGTCTATATTTGACGATACAATCAATTTATTTAAATGATCTTTCAAATTTTCAGTTAAACTGCCTTTTCAACTTAATAATGAAATTGTGAAACAGAGACGGTTTTTTTCAGCAAAATTTCAAATTTTAATTTTATAAGTGAAAAATGAATCGAATATAAATAAATAATTTTACATAACTCATTTTAATTAAAACTTGTTCATCAATATAATATTCGAATTATTTTTATTGCATATCAATTGAAAATATTTACAACTCACACCAATTTTTCCCCTTAAAAAAAAAACATTCCACAAACAAGAGCTGCAATACAAACAAACATCGTCGGCTCCTTTGAACCTCGATATTACCTCTCTCGACACAATTCCCAAAAGGACCATTTAACCCAGTCCTTTTGCGAAACCATCGAACCTACACAACACGAACTTCACGAGTATTGCCCGGCCATTAGGGCGAAACGGTCCATTCTTTTGCCGGCTGCAACCGACATACGAACAGGATGTACTATTGCTAGTACTTATTACGGGTACAGAGATGCACTTGTCCCGTAAACTTGCACCTAGGGCACCGCTGTAGTATATGTGCTTATTATTTTTCAATACGGTCTCATTGCGCGAGGCGTGCACGTGAACGAGTGCACGTTTACGTAATAGGCTATTTACTCGAACACACGTCTCTATTGTTCTGGAATGAAGGTTTTATGTTGTATTATACGTTGTTTGTTTGTGGGAGATCGAAAAATGATTGTGCGTCGATACATGTATATAATATACTGTTGTGAGAGCTTTTACAATTTTAAAATTTCAAATTTAACGTTTTAAACTTTAAATTCAACTAATCGACAAGAATTCATAGTGATTAATTTCATTGATTACTATGACAAACTAAGGAGGCCAAATTTAGCGTAATTTTCATTTATGGGTAACCCGGTAAATTATTTTTATTAATTGCCAGTTTATTGGTAAACTAAACTTTGAATATAAACAGAGAAAACTGAGAAAAGTAACGAAATACCAAAAAAAAAAAAAACGAACGCCAAAAATATTTTTCAAAAAACCGTACACCTACACAACTCGGCATTTTTTCAAAAATATTTTTAATTTTGTAATGTTTTTCCAAATTACAATGGTCTTAATAATACTTTTTTTTATAGTCGAATTTGAAATTTAAAACGTTAAATTCGAAGAGAAAAAACTATCGTGGAATTTATATGTAGTAATATTTTTTTTAAATTGTATGTTATAATAACTTTTATTTTAAAAAAGGTCTTTTTGCAAATTTATATACTATTTATTGTTCTACTTTTTGAGAATAGTATTGGATCGTTTTTTTTTCGTTTCATGTTCCTTTAGTATAAAAAAAATTTCAAACGCTTCTCGCAAATTTATCTATATTGATTTTACAATAACTAATGAACTAAAAACTCTATCCACTTGAATTTTTCGCAAATATTAATTAAAAACATAATTATATTACTCATTTTTAATCTATTAAATTATGCTACCATTCTGAGAACGAAAATATTGCAGCAGTAGAAGTATTATACTTTTAAGCTTGAAAAAAAAATCAAGTTTTCCGTTGTGCACATGACATTGATTTTATAAAAGAATATCGTCTTTTTAAAGACTTTTTAAATTAAAATATACTTATACAATCGACGTTTTTATAATGGAAAAAATTGATAGTGTATAAAATCGTATCGTAAAATGCAGTCGGTGGTTGCACAGTGCGGCCGCAGCAGCAGAGGGGAGTATATCAAAAGCAAATGGGATGGATATTCACGTTGAGGGTAGCATCTGCACACGTAGTTGCATAAAAATATAATTAAAATGAAAATGCACCTCCCAACAGCTAGCAAGGGGCACAAAATATGCAGCCAAGTGCAATGCAAGTAGTGCAGATGGTGCAACTGGACCGCAAACGCCTCTACTATTTGACGACCGGGCAAAAAAGCGGATGCAACTTTTTTGTAAACAATAGCAGATCTGAAAATAATGGTTTTTGAATATTTCAATGATGAAGAGAAAATTGGAATTTAGCGCGCAATTCTAGTTTATTATTTTCATAGATATTGTGTAACCCTTTTGACTTGAGCGCACATGAAATATGACTTTGTTCGTATGGAATTTGATTTATGATGTCGTTCAAAATTTCAATTTATTATCCCGACTCAAATATAATAATAATTTTCAGTTTATATTAAGTCTCGGGTAATATATAATATATGAAAAAAATAATGTTTTATGAAAATTATCACATGAGCGTAAAAAATGAATTCCAATTTCCTCGAAAATCATAAATAATAATTCGGGTACAGGACGGCTTTTAGTATAGATATATTTCTTAAGACATTTCCGTTCACGTAGTCCTTTGCAATCAATCATTTATGTACACATAATATTTTCAACGAATCCAACATCAAAATCGAGTAAATATTTATCGATTCATATACCATACAATCCGTATAAAATAAATGTCAATGTTTATTTATTTCCTCTTATACGAACTGTCCCAAAATAGACAACCACAAATGTACACATATTATATAATATAATGTAAAAAATGCGATATACATTCGTATTGAAAGTATAATTTTTTTATACGGTTTATTCGCAATGAACTCGTATATGATGTTTATTAAAATAATATTATATTTATTATATATTTTTCAAGGATATAACTATTATATTGTATGAGACTTTTATAGATATATTATTGATCTGAATAAGATACGAAACCAACGGAATTTTGAGGTCATTCTGTACATTGTTTGCATAATTTTCAACGCATATTATACATACGAGTACAATCCAAGCTGCTTTTCCTATCGTCACGAAATCGGTGAAAACGACCCGTACAACCGCATTACGCCTCCGAATAATAACTTTAGCAATAAACCGACGGTTTATTTACGTCATTTACTCCCCTCGTTACGGTCCATAATCGGGTGCGTAAGTCACATCATTGCGTACATGCCTTCATAGTAATGCTGCATCTACACCACTGGGACATAATTGAATTTTAAATATTATATGAAGGTAGAGTAGAAAATTTTGATATAATAGTTATTTATTCGTATGAATATTAAAGTCAAGTGATGTTTGGTCTAGTTAGCAGATGGACGTAATATTTATAATATAGATTGTAGTAGAAAATGGAATGCTGAAACAATTTAAAAAAAAGTGCCAGGTCGTGCAAAACGGTGCCATGGTGCGCACGTACGTTACACTCATCCCTTAACTCAATTCTCATACTCTGCCGATGTCATTCATTGCTAAGGAACGTTCGAATTCTGCGAAATAATAATGACTGAAAGGACTCTTAAAATTTTACGATCGAGCCTGCTTCGGATGGCAGACGAGGAATTTTCTCAGAATTTTCTTTTAGTTGTGTTGTGCGAAAAAAATCACTTTTTTTTTTCTTATTTCGTTCGGTTTGATGGAAATTTTTGTGCGTTTTCGATACATTTGCGAAAAGCTGTTTTCGATATTTTTCTTTTAATAAAAACAAATAATTTTGTTAGTGTTTCATATATTTTTTCATAAAATTAATATTCGACAAAACATTCGAAAGAAAATAAAACGATTTAGCTAATTCTATTACAATACAACCTTTCGATTCTACTTTTTGTTCATGAATTATTTTTTTTACATTTAAAACTCCTCGAATTTTTTATTTAGTTTACTGATCAATTCAAATATAAACCACATAACATACTAAAATAATTTATTTATTCAATGATTTTCTCCGAATTTCTCACTAGCTTTATAAACCGCCCACAAAGACGGAGACATCCTCACATCTGAACCTTAAAATCCACCATATTCTTCGTTATAATAGTGCACGTATCCCGCATATTCCTGCACATAAAGTCCCGTAAATAATTTGTCTCCGTAGAAGCGGAAGCGATAAACGGCTCCGAGATCCGCGACTCGAAAATTGCCTCGTAAAACACGCGCACGCTCCTTAACGAGCCACCGAACTTATCTGCCTGTCGGATTCCATTAACGTGTTGGGAAACGCTGGTCGAAAATGTGCCATATATTTTGGTGTGTGCGTTGGATGCAGATGCTAATTTTAGAAGGTGGTTTTTGACTAATCGCTTCGAATATGCTGGAAAATGGCGCGAGTTGATGGGAGTGTTATTAAATTTGTGTATTCGTTTTTATGTGGTTATTTTTGAATAACTTTGGATGGGTGAATATTTAAATAAAATTCAACTTCATCTTATACTGATATAAACCGATGATATATAAATCTAAAAATACTTTTAAAAAAATTACAAATGTTCAACTAAATCAATTTTTTCCAAACAAACAAAGGACCACAATGACTTTGCGAATCCAGCACTCGCATAGATTAACCCCTCGAACGGAGTACTTCGGAAACGTACCGTTTCGGTACTTTTTGATAAATTACTTCTAAAATGGGCAGAGACTCGAGTCTACGTACCGAGATGGGCTCGCGAGTTTCTAGATTTATGCAAGCCGCACTCGACGATTTATGTGTACCATCCGCGTGAGATAAGACACCGGCGGATTTCAAATCACGTGTGTTTGTGCACACGTGCGTGCCTTTGTGTTTGGGTATGAGTGTGTGTGTGTGTTTTTTGGGAAAATATTTGGATATTGTGAGAAAGTTCGGGCCCAAGGCGGAAAATCTTGGGGAAAATACACGCGAAGCGAAAACTTCCGGGTGATTCCGATGCGCATGTACGAAACCTGGTTTTATGTTTTTGTACGAAGTGATTCGGAAATGTTATTCGGTTTTTATGTTATATAATAAAATTTGAGATGATTATATATTATTGTATTTCTCAATTATATAATAATCCAAAAGTAATATTTCTATTTAAAAGATGAAAGTTAATTCACGAAATTTTTCACAATTAAATCGTGACAGCTGAAATATTATCCGATGTTTTGTAAATGTCTTTTTGTGGCTCTTTTCTTCACATTTGACCTTTAGAATTAATTTTTGAATCATTTTCACGTTTCACATGGCATGTCAAAAAAATCATACCTTTACTGAATATAAAAACGTCATGTGGCTTTTGCACATAAAAAAAACGTAAAAGATATCGCAATTGACGAGCGTGAAGCGAAAAAAAAGTAAAAAATTGCAAAGCTGACGGGCGTGAAAAGCCAAAATACTCTGAAAAATGAGACAAAAAATAATTCGTAGAAATAGCACCAGAAACTCCAGAGATTATGGAAAAGCACGTACTAATCTTTAAAAGTAAAAACCCGGTAGATAGTTTGAGTAATTTATACCCATATTATGTAAAAATCTAAATTTGAAAATGTGCGCGTTTCACAAAATGAAAACATAAATATTTCCGTATTATAAGTCTGTAAATAATTCACTTCACAAAAAACTAGCATGTTAATAATTTTTTACATTTGTTTTTTTCAGACCACTGCTGAAACAAATCAAGAATTCTGCAGAATCCCACATAGTATTGGATTGTACGACTGAAAGAATTTACGATGTTTTGAAACAAGCACAACAAATCGGAATGATGTCAGACTACCACAGTTACCTCATAACGTCGTTGGTAAATATAATTTTTCAATCAATAAAATCGATATTTATAAAAATCGTGGACCGCATTTTTTACGACGTGAAATATTTGAAAACATCGATCAGACATGTTTCGAATTAAAATCATATTCTGAAAAATAAATTGATGGACATTTCGGGAAAAGCGATCGGAGCTAGCAATTAATGTGCGAGTCGAACTTTTCCGCCCTTTTTTCAGCGATGGCAAAAGAAAAGGTCCTAAGGGTGGAAAGAGGGTCGGCAACGAGGAAAAAGGAAAGAGTTTTCCCTTTTTCGTGAATCGTGTTAAGCCTCGATTTGCATAAATGTAAGCAGCGGAACTTATTTGTATGCAAAGTAAGTCGATTTTTGCGAACGAAAATAAAGGAAAAACGAACAATGAAAAATTTTATACATGTATTTTTACACAGCGTATTTATATTATAAGGGACGCCTTTTGTCTTTTTTTCAGTTTCATATTTTTTTAACATCTCACTTACGTTTTTGAATTAAAAATAATCCTGTACTGAAAGTACCTTGTATTACGCTCATGGTGGTCCACCATTACATAAATAATATCACAGACTGGTTCAAAAACTAATATTTACATTTCTTATACTATATTCGATTTACATATATGTATACAATGTATCATTGATACTTTAATAATAGTTTGACATGACGAAATTGTTTATGAAAGCTATCACATTTATACATCAAATCGAAATAGACTTGAGTCGAATAACATAATACATTTCGTGTGAAATGTATCGTCACATATAATACACATTCTGCCGAACAAATTGATACTTTTGAAACATTGTATGTATTATATAATATATGAAACTCGTATAATGGATGGCGCGATAGTTTACGCCTTTATCGATAGATGGTATGGAAAATTTTCACAATGGAGACATTGTGTAAACGAGAGGTAGTAATGTTTTCACCAACAAAACTACAAAACAGGGTATTCACATTTTTGCACAGGCGAATATATACATTCGCATTATCTCGGTACATTTCACGCTCGTATATCAAAAGCGTCACGCGGTTCTCTCTACGTGTATTCAAAAGCGTTTTACAATTCATATAAACTGATACGATTTTAATGCTCGTAAAAGCAATAATTTCATACGGCGCCAACTTTTATACACTGAACATATTTTCGCTTTTTTTAGATAGAAAATGTGGGAAAACACACATACAAAAACGACTCGATTTATGAGCAACGTTCGTTTTTAAATCTTTTTTTTTCGGGCTTTGGACGTTTAATCCGCGTCGGTCGGTAACCGTTTGATTTAAAACGCTTTGCTTAATCTGTCGACCGTTTGCATTTAATGTTTAACTCGTCATATTTTCGATTTTGATTGTTTTTCCAGTTCAATTCCGAATTTGGTATTGGAAAATTTTGTCATGCGATGTTCGTTTTGTCGTCATTGTATTGCAATTTGATATTATACGACTTTCTGCAGGATTTGCACAGCGTGGATCTGGACGAGTTCAAATACGGCGGAACCAACATAACGGCTTTTCGGCTTTTGGACCCGGAAAAGCCGGAAATCCAACGAGTTGTTAAGGACTGGGTGCACGGCGAAGCAAGGTTTGGCAGGAAGCTACAATTGGGACCCACCAGCGTTAAGGTGAATATTTGAATATTTTATATTTTCCATATAGCCTTTATATTATAATACAAAATGTAATATAACAAGTTTTTTGAATATTTTAATAAAATTAATAGAAAACTGTTAAATTTTTGATGATAGTGGAACATATTAGTATTCAAACTTGATTTCAATCATATAAATGAACAAAAATATATATTTAAAATGTTATTGCTTAAAAATTTAACACAAATATAATTTGTTCAGATAAATGTTGATGTAAAGTTATGTATTCAAAGTGTAGCAAATTTGAACGTTTAAATAAGCACAAAATTATTTATATTATATCTATAGAGCAGCATTTCCAATTTAAAAATGTGTATATGTATAAGTTTTATAATATAATTTTGAAATGATAATCCATCAAAACTAAAAATGGATGCATGAAATCTTTTTCATTGGAAATCAAGATAAAATATCTATCTGGGCATTGATATGAAACATATTAATTTTTTTTTGTATTTTATCAATTTATTGGTTTTTATCATCATCGAAGATTTTATAAAATCATTTAAATGGGTAAAACTTGAGTAATTATATTCTTCGTGTATTTCGAACACCGCTGGAGAAATTTCAAATATTCACGCCGAGCGAGTTAATTATTTTGAGCGAGACAAATCTCATAAGCAAATATTGCCATTTTGCGTTGGAAATTTTGAAGGAATTCCATGGAAAATATACAAATATATGTAAACGCCGCCGGGAAAATCGACCAAGCAATAGTGAGGAGTTTTCACGCGTCACGCACGTGGTTTCCGGTTCACGTAGCAAATTTTCCGGACCACGCTAAGTAAATACGTATGTTTACATTATATCCAAATGAAGTTTACGTTGTGCTGGGAAAATTGTCACAAATATACACAAACTGCGTCCGTTCGATCGCTGTTTGCTCCTTAAAGCAAACAAATTACGCTTCGACCTCCTCTGCACTCTAGTACGAATTTAAATTCGCAGTTTCCACATATGAAATTGAAATTTGTACGTTTTCCAAAATTAATAGTTGTGTCGTTCGTTGCTGGAATTTGTAGGAGAAGTTCAAAAATTTGTGATAGTCATATAAATTTTACGATTTGTCGTTTAATGTGCGTCGCGTACGAACATTGTATAATAATGCAATTTTCGCTAGTCGGAGCGTATGTCGACGAAAATTTTATTTACATACGTATACGACTTTTCGGATTAGAAAGTCGTAAAAATATCGGCGAACGACAGCTGTAAAGTTTCGTAGTATTACGTTATAGGAAAACTTTCTATTTTGATCGATTCGCTCCTAAAACATTCGCCCATATAATCTTTTCATCATTGCCTACGTAAATACTTGTTTCATAAAAAGTATCGAATGAATTTGTCGTTTATGCTTTTTCCGAAATGAAAAGTTTTATTTAAATCAAATAATCTGCCAATGTTCAAAAACAAGAAAATTTTAATCTTCGATCATCGTAAAACAAAACGAAAGTTAGATTAAACATTTCCTGTCGTATCTTTATTATGATGAAACTCGGTTCAATTATAATCTCTATATTCAAACTTCCCAAATTATTTTTCCAACTAACTTGACACAGATTGAACAACTTTATCACATGTTTTGATAAAATTGTGTAAGTTTCAAAGTCTTCACACACTTGGTATTAAAAGTGAATTATTTACGGATAAAAGTCACATCCGAGCAAATCAGCGACCTAAATCTACCATCCCAACTTCACCATTACAAAACTCTGAACTACGATAATATTTCTTGTAATTTATATATTCCAATCAAACTTTATACCTCCATAGGATACAAGCTTAAAACACGTTGTCTACCACCCCATCTCTTACGCACTTTCGAAGGCCTCGCATCACCTTCAGGGGCATATTCGTCAATTTTAACTCCTGTTTATCACCATCGTCCCCGATACACTACTGGCATTATATATTTATTGTACACGTGTATATTAACCCGTTTTTGGGTGATTAATATTGCGAGAACATCCTCGCACGTACACGGCGGGTAATTTGTCAAACGGCCTTCATACCTCTAATGGTTCTGTCAAATATTACACAGTTACTCTCTTCTGTTGCCGACAAGCAATTTTCGACATTTTCACGACCCCTGTCTGTCTCGTTTGTATTTTTTTTTTCATTTTTGCGCTTATTTCAAATTTTAGTATGTGAGATATAATAAACATCAAACACAGATCTCGGCTCGGTTTTTTTAATTAATACACGTGTCCTTTTTTTAATATACATATTTTAGTAGTTATTAACGATTTTTTTAGGTTAAATAATATAATTTTTTTAAATCGAATCAGAAAAATTAAATTTTTTTTTTCATTAGTGTATTGCGATATATGTACATATGTATTATATTATTTGCATAAAGGATTAACTTTGAGAATATTAATTGTCTATTGAAATAATGATATAAAAAGATATTTTTGAAAATTTATATAACACTTCTGCTCATTTATTATAAAGTCATTTTTGAGCTATCAGATCAGTCATAAATTTGAAGTAAAAATTTACAGATATTTAAAAAACTTAAAATTTTTAAACTAACAAAAATTATCATAAATTTAAAAGTTTTTTGAAATTTAACAGTTCAATCTTATTTGTTTCATTTCAAATCTTGAATGAATGTAATATATATCACAAGAATACATATTTTAATTTATGAACCTTAAAAATTACTATCACTGATTGTGAGCTTAAATAGCACCCAAATGTTCAAATAAACATTTCATATTTTCAAGGATTTCTAAAAAATCGAACACTACAAAAAAAAACAGGGCGCAGTTCCCATTCATTGCATAAAATATTAATAAAGTAATAAAATAAATGATATATTCTTTATGATAAATATATAGATCTGTTATTTCAAAAGTTCACTCCGAAATCACCAAATGTCAAACGTTTCATACCTTCAGGGTCTTCTTCAAATCAAACACACACATACACAAGTCCATTTAAATACAAAATAAAAAATAGATACATAAAACGAAACGGGGGCACAATTCCCGTGTATCCCATGAAATATTAATAAAGTGCTCGGTACGCTTTCAGGTCCATTTTACATGTATGAAAGCGCATTCCTTGAGGAGCTCATTATTTAAACAACCTCGCGAAAGCTACTGCTCCCTGAAAATGTCGCTTTCACATAACGCCGAGCCCCGTTTTCACTTCGGTCTTCTTTATATATGTTCTTAGCGACTTTAACATGTACTTTTGAATATTTCTCATGTGTACGAGTGTTGGGTACAAGTGTCTTTTGAGACGTTTCGATTATGTGTGTTTTGAGGTGGTGGTGGGAAATTTTCCGCTTGTTTTTTCAGCGCCGCTAATCAAATTGACGCTCGTCTCCGAATATTGTGTTAGTTTCAATGTTGAACAAATGATTAAGTTTGTTATTTTAATTTTTAATATTTGAAATTGTTTATGTTGGAAGATTGATATTTTTTTAAATGTAATGAATTGATATATTTAGATTATGTATCAAAAAACTAATTTGTATTTTATTTTTTTCATGTACTATCAAAGGACAACATGACGTTTATCAAGGTAAATATTTACATAAATTTTTAATATTTTGTCTCAAATATAAAAAAATATCATCGTAAAATAAAGAAATAAATAAAGTAAGCAATAGCGCGAAACGCGGAGTGACGATCGCGGATTTCAGCACAATTTCCTTATCGATTTTTCAGAACATAAATTCGGCGTTTCATCGTCGAACCTGTCCATAAAACAAAACTCCCGATGCTTTTTTTACAGTCGAAAATATCGCATCCATACATCAACGTTTATGAACCCGAATTTCATACGTGTTCAATCACAGAAAGGCACATTGTCGCCGATGTGCAAAAAAAAAACGAGCTTGTAATGCCCATATTGAATTTTCGAAAAGCGAACCTGAAATATTGCCGCACGGCATTAAATTTCATCGCTTTTTTTATTGCTTGTATGATATTTTATTGTTTGTTGTTTGTGTGTTTTTTCGTATTAATTTTATTGTGTTTTTTGGTATTTTTATAGACGGAAACTGCTTTGATGTACGATGCTGTGCACCTGTTCGCAAAGGCATTGCACGATCTAGACACATCTCAACAAATAGACGTAAAGCCTTTGTCTTGTGAGTCTGAAGATACATGGAATCACGGGTATAGTCTCATCAATTACATGAAAGTGGTAAGCGGCTTATCTTTTATATTCGAAATTAAATTTTTCTAAAGGAAACCTATCAATATATATTTATATCATAAATCTTTTCAATTCATTTTTTAATTTTAAATTGGCAAATATTCTGCCCGATAAAATAAATTCTTTAACATAATATAATATTTGTATGTATATAAAAAAATAATCAAAGTCCGGGAAGACAAGCACGTAAACAATCAGATAAGTTTTCGTGTACTTCCCATTATTTCGCATCGCGATATTCAAGTGTACAAAAATTGTACGTTTCCGCGCTTTTTTGTCCGACTTCAGTACACACAGATAGCATCTTTCACCTTTTAAAACCTCGAAAGAAAGAAAAATAAACGTATTCATGGTATCATCACGCTCGATCTGCTTTTGCGGTCCCGGAACCAAATTGAAAAAATAAAAGCACCCCAAGCGGAAGATTGCCCTATTGACTTTTCCTGCGAGCGTATAAATTTACTACCTTTCTTTAATTCGTTTATTGATCTTCTTCTACTACTCCAATCTCAAAATATTGAATTTAATTTCTGAAATAATAAAAAAAAAAACACGTACACGTGCGGTCCGTCGCATTAATCTGAAAGAAATGACAGAATAGAAAAGCCTTACAGGAGGGGTCGATTCTATATTGATTTTTGCTTTTGTGTCCCCGGGTAATTCTCCTCCTTGAAATCAAATCCTTTATGAGGACAATGAAACGAGCAATCTGGCAGAATGGGATTATGGCGCCGTCAGACTTTGTGAAAAGGGAACACTATTTTGCGTGTATATGGCGCGTATAATATATATTGCAAATAAAACTCCAAGGATGTACATGAAAGGATATCACGTAATGTGAGTATACAAAGCAGATGCAACGGTTGAAGAAAACTAAACTATTCCGTTTGACCGTAAAGAAGTGAAAGCTCTGTAACAAATACGCTTTTGATGCTAATTTGCATCGCTTGAGCTACGCTGCAGGAAGCTTTTAGGAATTCGAAAACGCTTTAAGCTTTGTAAGCGATGTTTGAATTATCAATTGAAAATATAGGTAAAAAAGTTATTGTTTAATTATCTATGTATTGGAAACTAGTCTAAATAATTATCTAGATAAATTCTAAATAATTTTATAACAATTTAATTAAATTGATTTTTTAAATAATAAATTTCATTGACGTATCTATAAATATTATGGCACGCTTAGAATATATTACACCTATATAAATTTCCTGTATTTATTCAATTTGTAAAGAAAAACACTTCATATTACATTTCCTCATAACACATTATTAAATATACACTATACAAGAGCATCGTAGAACACGCGTTCTAACAGAATACATTAAGCCCTGTGCCATCTTGAGATAAATATTCTTCCATGAGAACAAATAAATCAAAAATTCCAATTAAATATACTGTAGAGTGTTTATATAAGATAGTTTAGATCGAAAACACTCATAAATCGTTGAATAATTCATTATTTTATCAGTTCGTATAAATTCACAAAGCGCCGAATCCCTATAATACGAACAAGCATTTATTGTCTTCATATTTCGATTGTGAGTAATTAACCAAGCGCACATAGGATTTAATTAAATATTTTAATATCGCACAAAAGAGAAAATCGTCACAATATATTAAAATAGATTTGTTTAATGCGAAAGTTACGCTTCGTCCAATTTTTCAATTATTTATTTGAAATTCAGAAGGTAGAATCGTAGAGCTTCGCTCTTGACAGCAAAAATACGTGTGGAAAATTCATACATAATTAAAAACGTTGTTTTTCAATTTCAGAGTATGTTTCGAATTTGAATAAAGACATTATTATTCTATGTTCGCATTTTTTTCGGGCATACACATTCACATAAGGCACGAATTTCTTTGTTGTTATTGCGAGGTTTTTTTTTATTATTTACTTTCGTACATATGTTTGCTGACAAATTAATACAAAAATCTCTCTGAAATTTTTTATTCGGTAAACCGAGTCGCTTTTAGAAATTTCACGAGAAATTCGAGATGAGAATTTCAGAATTAGAATATGTACTCACAATTTTTATATATAAATTAACCAAATATTCAATTAATTTGAATTTCAATTCACAAGCTATCAATAACGAAACGACGAGTTCATTTAAAATATTAATTGAAAAGTCTCAAGCACCGCCATAGTTTTAATTACAAACTCTTTACAAACGTTCATCTCGATTAAATTACCTATTGTTTTCGCGTAATACGCCATGTATACAGCCATCACACCAAACTCCCGGCCATAAATCACACGACAAAACACACAATTCAATTTAACAACCCGACACATTTCTAAAAGTTCAAGCATGCCAACAACTCGCCAAGTATGTGCAACATTCGAACCGCACAAAGGATATCTTCGACCATTATGTTGTAGCGGCGAACAATAATGGAATCAGCTCGCATAGCTATCCACTATCTGAAACGTCGTTAGGCGATTCCGTATCGACAATTTGATAAACTACACCCATCCAAACCCGAATATATCGCATATTATATACTCGAGTATATACAGTAACCCGTATCTCGAGTTTTGAGCCTTCGCTAATTCGCAACGTATAGTTTATGGAGCGAGTTCGCGACAAACTACCAGATTCGCTAATAGATCGCACAAACAAACGCGGCTAATAGAATTTCTGCTTAATGTCAACAGTAAATAAATATACGCAGCTGGTTATAATTATCAAAGTTTCGCTTCGGATGAAGCCGGTCGTGATTACGTGTAAATACGGCGGTAATTGAATATGTGTTCGGCTGAAAAAATCGATGATTGTTTCAGGTCGAGATGAAAGGGCTCACCGGTGTGATCAAATTCGATCACGAAGGGTTCCGGAGTGATTTTTCTTTGGACATCGTCGAATTGAGCAAGGATGGATTGAGAAAAGTTGGGACTTGGAATTCGTCTGAAGGAGTTAACTATACTAGAACTTATGGGGAATCTCAGAAGGAGATTGTTGAAATACTGCAAAATAAGACTTTAGTAGTGACTACTATATTAGTAAGTATATTTTAATTTTTTTTTTTATATTTTCTTAATACTGATACTAATTTTATTTATGTTTCTAATTATAGAGCTCGCCGTACTGTATGCGTAAAGAAGCTAGTGAAAAACTGACTGGAAATGCTCAATTCGAAGGATACGCCATCGACTTGATTCATGAAATATCCAAAATATTGATGTTTAATTATACATTTAGATTAGTGCCCGATGGGAGATATGGTTCGTTTAATAGAGAGACTAGAGAGTGGGATGGTATGGTGAAACAGTTATTAGATCAAGGTGCAGATTTGGCGATAGCGGATTTGACCATCACATTCGACAGGTAAGTCTTTTACATAAAAATACTATTATATTTATTAAATGAGTATAAAAACACTACCTAAATCAAGATTTTCCAAAATCCGGGATTACTTCGTAAACTTTTTCCTAGGCATTGTATACGAACAAATTCACTCAAACGAAAAATCCTCCAGATAAATCAAAAAATAAACAGCGCACGCAAAACTTAACATACAGACCGTAAAATAAAATGCGTATACACAGCCTAAACAGGACAAAAAAACTGGGCCAAGCAATAAGGACGTCGCGTCATTACACCCTTAATAATACGGCATCCCGAGCTTCGTGAATTTTTTACACACACATCGGCCAGCTAATGTTATAAATAAGGGACAAAGGGCAAATGACAAGGGAGCCGTAATAGAAATTCATTAGCGGTCGGCCGAGTGAAAGGGATTCGACCCGTTTTTCTTTACGGAGAGTTCTAGTCCTGTCCGACTAGGCCTTTTGCACTAGGCCAGCGGTCAAATGTTTGCGGATCGAGAGCCGTTTATGGTTCCATAATCATGTTTAGGTTCATTGAAAGTGCTTTAATTAGAACATGAATAGATCTGAGAAAAGAAAATGATGTAATAACCGAATAATAAAATTATCCCAGATTAGTATCATAGTACGCAATCATATTTATCTATTGGTCGTGTTATATACCTTATAATATAAATAGCTTAACTTTGATATAAAACAATACATTGAATAAAACTGAATCACAAGAAATTCGAGCATTTTATTTGCATCATTTGAGTTAACTAGTGATAAAAAAGGATAATGAAGAACTATCTATCGAGCCAAGATACGCACAAATATACAGACTGAATAACTTATTACTTAACATCATATATTAGTAGAATCTGATGAATTCTACAAAACTAAAACTTTTGACAAAACCGAATATAAATTTTGTATTCAAACAATGATACGTGGTTCATCAAAAATTCTTTTACCCCATGTAAATTCGGATTAAACTGACTGAATATATTTCTGTGACATGTCAAACATAAATAACAAGAAAAAGGTTGCCGACCAGTGCTTCAGGGTCTGTATATTTGTTCACGTTTTTCCGGAAAAGCTCCAACAACAGTGTGTGCTCGTTACGCTTTTCCCGTGCGTGAGTTTTCCCTTATAATGTACTAAACAGCTCGCTTAGTGTGCAGCCGCTCGTGTTAGACTAGATAATATTAATGAGTTTCTGCGCCGTGTTTGTTTGTGTCATATTTAATATTAGTATATTGAATTTGTTGACGTAAATACGGATGAGTTATTTATGCTAGAGCACGTTATTATTCAGAAATAAATTCGCGTAATTAACACTATTTCACTGATGTATCGCTCGGAATAAAACGATGCATCTCAATTCATAATGTTGACAGGAGTGATTTAGTATACAACGTTTCTGAGAAAATTTCAAAATATGCTTTCACAAAAACAATTTATACACCGATTTTCAAAATTTGTACTCAAAAATATGTATCTGTCACTGTTAATCTCAAATTTTACAAATGAATCCTAACATTCACTGAAGCGGTGTGAAAATTGTTCAATAAAGTTATTTAAACTATTTTATATTTTTCAGAAAATATTGAGGTATATAATATCAACATCAATCAGTAAACGTCTATTTTTTTTAAAACCAAAATTTTTTTTCATTATTTTTATATCAAAATATTCTTGTGATCAAATTTATCTCGCATAATTTTCCGAAATTCAATTTTTATACATCTCTCATATTAATTCCATATTCCTAATCATCACGATTCATTAAAAATTTCAAAAAAACTTCCAATTTCGTTCAAATTAGAATTTCCCATCGAAACCCATAATCCCCGATTCCCGTTCGCCGCCACATACACACATGCATCCTTCAACATCATCAAATATTTCCCAGCACCGACTCTCGAAACTAACAAAACTAAACTTCGAAACCCCTGGATTATTAATGCGCTTCTCGTTCATTTTTCTTCCGGCCCACTTCACCTCTTACTTATCAACTCTTGGCAAAGGCCCCGAGCTCAACTTTCGGACAGTCCCCATAGCGTACATTGGCCCGTGTTATATAACACGGTACACCACATTGTGCACACTTGATGGACGATATCATAGCGAGGAGGATCCTCTCGAATATTGGCGTCATTTGTAAACGGACCCGGCCATTGTGGGCGGCCGCTCACAAAAGACGATAATGGCCCAAGAGTGGATCCTCGAACGGTGGTCCGCAAACAGGTATCGGGTGTGGATGGTGTTATCTGTGAAATATTCGCTTTTCAGATTGATTTTGTGTATCTTTGAAGTATTTTTTAAGGGTGATGAAAGTTTTTGTTTTGTATTATATAATATTCTGTGATATACGATTTTTTTTTCAATTTTATTTAAGTTGTATAATTAAATATTATTACCATGATGAATCATTTTCTTTAAATTTTACAATATAAAATAAGTAATAAATAGTATTTTTTAAATTAATTAATTAAAACATTGAAATTTTAAAATACACACCATTAATATCAAATTCAGTCTGTATAATCCACTTAATAATATTTAGAATCATCGAAAAAAATTTGGTAGTTTCTTATATGATTTGGACAAGGGACTAAAATTTAATTTTTTCCCAAAGAGTATCCGATGAATGAAACTTGATTGTAACCATCTATTTACCACATTACTTATTACTTAACGTCACTGAATGAAATAAAGAAAATCATTGACGTGTTGCTACAGCAGTTACGTACTTTTCAGTTTCTAGTGATATTACTAATAATGCTTTGTCTAATACAATAGTTCCCATCAACGATTGAAGTGATAAATAAAACATGTCAGTATTAGGGATGTCATTACCGGTAAATTTTCAATATTTACCGGTAAATATTTTTTGTGTTTCAAATATTTTAAAAAAATGTTGTCATTTTTTTGGGAAAGTATTTTTAATTTTACGGTTTTATCGACTTTTCGTTTTTATCGGTTTTTACCGGTTTCATTTAAAATTCAATTTATCGGTAATTATTAAAAAAAATACCAGTTTACTGATAAATGAAAATTACGGTAAAACTGACATCCCTAGTCAGTATATGACTTCGATTTCAGACTGTTGATATCATTTGATTTTTTTTTCAAATAATCAAACTTAAATGAAATACATATTTATGTCTGCAATGGCTTTATATTGAATCAAAAAGATTTTCATCCAACAACGTATATTAAATAATAGCTTACGTAACTGGTTCAGTCCAACTAACTCCCACTAGCACAAAACAAAATCAAGTTTACATTACAAATTCGAGTAAACACACCCAAATCTATTCGCATAAAGATAAAATCCACGAAACGTTAATCCATCGCAACGCACAGATTGAGCAGCCCATAATGGCGGAAAAAAGAATGTTTTTCTCATCCGGAAAGCTTCCGTCCCCTGAAAGTGTAGTGTAGTGGCCCCTATCGCTTCTCCTTGACCGCTAATTAACTTTGCCGGTTTCCGGAAAATCGATAAACGGACGGCCATTTGCGGCAAAGATTGATGGCGAGGCCGCACCTATTTGGATGCTGGCGTACGTGAATAAAACGGGTTCGTTATCCTTTTGGTTTTTTTTTATTTTTAGATTATGTGTGCGTTTTCGTATTTGAGAATTTTGGAATGCTCGTGGGATTCGGGTTGTCCGTTTGTGAGAAATAATGAATCCATTGTTCTAATTTACGTTTTTTCGGTTTGTCAATGATTGATGATAGTCATCCATTAAAATCGTTTTATATTTATATAGGTGTTTTTTTTTTTAATGGTGGTTTGTTTCTGATTTTCTATGAGTTGTATTATATATGATTTTGAATATGTAATCTTTTATAGATCATTGAAGATAAATGGTAAATGATGCGAATAGTATATGATTATAATTAAAGAATATTTCAAAGGGATGATTTTAAATATACGAATATGTATTTAAAAGATATTTTTCATTTATTACATAAAAATTATAAATAATTAGTTTAACTTTATAAAACGTATCAACTTTCATCGTTCATTGAATTTAGACTACGAATAGTGCGATCAATTGATAGATACAATTGCGACATTCTTTGTTGAAGTTAAGCGACAAGTAGCGCGAACAGTAAACGGATACAACCATGAATACATTCAAATTCATTTCATTTTTCTAATTCATGCATCGATTCAAATTTCACTATCCCTTATCATTACGTAATTTATACATACGATAAAAAAAACTTTTTTTTTTAAATTTCAACATTATCGAAAGGTTTCGTTCTATAAGCTTCATACAACATACTTTCACTCAACATTCAACACACAAACATCAACTTTTTCATTTGAAACCCACCCAAATCACACAAACAATCCCAAAAAAATCCAACAATCCAAAAAAACCACCAATTTCAAAAATACACGTCCCGCCCAATCTGCGCACAGCATTAGTCCTTCGAAGGGCCCAACACTTATTTATTCCCGACGGCGAGGAGCCCTACATGCATACATCGCACATTATTTATGTACACGTATATATATTTTTTTATTTTATTGCGCACGTGTCGTTGGCACTAACCGTTACATTATTCGCGGGCCTCACCCTCGTCAGGGCCGGCCGCGTCATAAAGGTCCCGGGGACCCAGGCCCGGACCGGGGACCCGACGGTCAACCGGGCCCGCAATTTAATATGTGCCGCGTGTGTGTGTATGTGTGTGCAGACGATAAATTTGAATATCTTTTGCGCGCCAGCTTCATGGCGGTTTCGCACGCCAGGTCCCTTCGGTGCGGCGACAGGTCAATTCGAGCGAGATGAGAGGGTTTTCCGCGTTTTGGTATTGGAATTTTTTGGAATTGTGGGTTTTTTGCGTGGGTTGGTGTGGATTGGAGTTTTTGGGGGATAATTGGATGATTTTGTTTAAGGGTTATTTTTGGATTAAGGGATGTTTTTGTTATAATTTTTTTCTATGGCATGGATAACTTTGTTGAAAGTCATTGACATTTTCGTCTGATTGTTATGGATGGTTGATTGTCATGATTGATATAATAATTTTCATGAAAACGATATGTTTTGTCGACATTATTTATTTTGTTATTAATGTATTAATAATACGTAAATCATTTGCTTTCTATAGCCGAATGGGAAAATTTTCGCATATTTTCAAATCAATTCATTGTGTACTAGCCTCTTTTTAATTTTAGTGCGTTTTCTTTTACCACTATTTTCTTGGTTCTTCATTTACTATTCAAATAGCTAGAAAGCTAATCTCTTCTAATCTATCTCTTTTTTTTAAATCTTAAATTCAAATACACCCATTCTTCTTTTTACACGGGGAATACGTTCCAGAGACTAGATTGTAAAATATGTATGGTGACCTTATAAAAATTGGAAATAGGTTCCATCAGTATATTTAGATAGAGCTTCCTTCCGAATGTACTTCATAAAAAATGTGTAATGTAAAAAAATTTCGCCATGTAAAAATCATCAAAAATAATCGAAAAATTTTATTTTATAACTATAATTATAACAGTATACTGACCTGCGCCGAATCTTAACATTGTGATAAAATAATACATTTATATATTTTTTATACCGGGTGATAGTAAAAAAACTGTGTAAAAAAATAATCAGTTCTTCTTCTTTGAACTGTGTAAAAAGAGGATTAGTTGTACATCATTTTATTTACTCTAATTATTATGTTTATTCATACATTTCTTATTCTATTATTACTAGCTATTCCCAACTTACATTTTCCGATAATTACTCATAATATCAAAATTTAATCAAATTTAGTAAATACACAAACACTCACTAATTACCAAAGTTAATTATCAAATACTATAGTTAGTAATCAAATAGGAACAATAGTGTAAATTTGAAATCATGTAACAATGAATGGTTTCGGTATTTAGTCAATTTAATTACCTTTCAATTATAACTATAGAGCGAACATACATAATAAATAAAATAATTTAAAATTTTAATGAACATCAAAAAGGCCTTGTCATACAACTAATACAACGAATGAATCAATTTTAAATCCAATTGTAAAATAACTTTTCCATTGAAACACAATTTCCACGTTTCATACTTGAATTGACCCTAATGAACCGAAGTTGGTATCCAACCGTCCTTTTTTAAATCCAATTTTTTCAACTTTTTTAATAAAATAATCCTCGACTTCAAAGGTTGTGCGTTGTGTCGTCGTATGCCGGAAAAGCGCGTATTTTATTAATAAAGTCATAAAGTCGACCCGAGTTCGAAAGCCCTGGCGCGCGTAATTTATGGATGCCGTTCTTGAGCGTGTGTCAAAATATAATAAATAAAAAAAAAACACCCCTTTGACGATGCTATATTTCGACGGTATAATTTTTGATGAATTTTTCATATGTTTTCGCAATAAATCAAAGGACGAGTTTTTGCGTCGAATGCAGAAAATTTCGGCTGCGTGTAGGTTTGACTTTATATTATAATTTGGCGAAAGTAGGTAAAGTTGGAATTTATTTATTTTTCTAGGTGCTGATCGGTTTTGTGTATAAATCGTATTTGATATGTCCTTGTAAATAATGTGTATTTGAAATTTTTTTGATCTTCGTGGAAATGTGAAATTTAAATTTAAAATTATCTTATGAATTTTTTTTTGAACACCTGGAAAATATGAATCAAAATATTTTATGTATTTAATAAAAAAATTGGCAGCGTTAACATTAAATCTATAAGACTTTTAGATTTTAACTAAAATCAAATAATCTTAAAATACTTTATATTTTAATTTATTAATAGTTCGCACCGAACATAAATCATATTAATACAGTTCATATGACTTTGCACTACCCAAATATTCGAAACACGCATTAAACACAAAATCATACCATTTTCTACTCGAACACCTACAAACACACAATGCTCACAAATTAGTGACGGGTCAAACATTTCATGTGATTCGATTAACCGACTAGGTGCAGATTCGCGCGCACTTCATACACCACCTCCATACAAATTACATGCAAACACCCAACATCTAGATATGCAACTTTGATACTGGCCGCTCCTTCGACCCATTAAAACTAAACTATTATCGAAAGAACACTTTTACGTTACTAAACCCAACACGTACAATATATTTTCGCAAACATTGTCGTATCCATACCAAGGGAACGCCCTTTCGCTCTTTACGAGACCGTACACTTTGTATGTACGGGGTCGGTACATAAATAAACAAAATATATGGGGTTTCGGTGTGTTTATTTCCATTTGATAGTGAGCTTTGTCGGCGTTTCCATTGATATAAAACGAAATTTATGATCGGTTGTGTATTTTGAGCAGCACGGTGAGAACTTCAATGATTCACATTTTAACGATCAATAAATTTAATGGTTAATGGTGTTTTTGATGTTTATATTGGTCTTGGTGTATATAAAATTGTATATATAAATAGGCCCATTGTGTTTTTCAAGACTGCGGCCGATGTGAGAACAATGAAAAGCCTTTTCCATGGAACGGCGTTATCATAAAAAATATATCGTCGCAAAGAGAAAATTGAATCTATGAAAAGTCTGAAGCTTTGACTTCAAACTAAATTATTTGAAAAAAAAACTTTAAAAAAATAGTACTAATATATCAAAGTTTAATAAAAAAATTAAAATATATTTTAACGTTCGTGTTAACAATTTATTGACAAAATTCCGAAAACGGATTCAATATTAAAAAATCAACCGGAACAAATATGAAATATTCACATTCGCATATCGAATAAGGAAACGTTTGATTGCGAGCATTAAATTGCAATAAAACGCGAATCGCCGCGTAAAAACTTATTTAATAAAAACCCTTTTATGAAGGGTCAATTTTTTTATTTTTTCGTATAAAATTGGCTCCGTAAAAAGCGACCGAATAAATTTGTGAATAATTTAATTAATAAAGAAATATCTCAATTAAATCTTGGTCCTCTTAGAAGACGACGTTAATTACTGAAATTAATCATGCGTTTGTGGATCTTTAGACCCTTTACCGATTAATCCTTTATAGCCATATTTGGCCTATATTTTGACCCTTTATCTTATTTAATGGCTTAATTATATATTAAAAATATTTGCTGAATTATGAGAAGACATTGAAAAGAGTTAACATATTGTGACAGAATAATTAGTGATGTGTAAATAGATTCAAACGTAAAAATGAATAGTAAATTTATTTATTCGCAAAAATAAAAAAAAACCATTTGTCACGTTTTTTAATTTAATTATAACTTTAAAAATATTCATTATTTTTAAAATATTTTAAATTTAGTATTTGCTTTTGATTGTTGAAGTATTATATTATACTTAATTCTAACTTCATTAAATAATTATAAAAATAAATACTGCTCTAATTGTATGTTTCGAATTTACTAAAAATAATTCTGCCTGAATGGGTTAACATGATGGGGTATATGAAAATGGAAGGGTGATTATTATTAAAAGCAGATTCATTTGACATTTTGAGAAGCACCTGCTTAGAGGCCATAAATATTCACTAATTAATTTAGTCTTTTGGATTCATATTCCGCTCGTTACTCGAAGGCAGGGGTTCTCAAGCCGCGGCTCAAGAGCTCCGTGAACTTTCACGTAATTCAATTTGATTTTCTTCTTCAATTAAATTACGAAGCAGGCACCGCTCGGTCATTTCAGAATATTTCATGTGCGATTGCAGTTTTCATTAAACTTCACCACGCAAAGGAGAAACGTCGCATTAGTTTGCATGTAATTGCTTTATGTGTTTGCGTTTTTCGAGTTGTTACGTGAAAAGATGTTTGAGCAGGACTCCTTTCACAATTCTATTTCATCTTTTGCAGGTCTTTGAATTTTCAGTTGTGTTTTTTGGTTAAATTTATGGACGAGATGTAATTAATGTTTTTTTCATTTGCTGTAGTAGTATGTTTTGATGAAATAATTTGTTTTCAATCGTTTTTCGATCACATAAAAATTTGTGCTTTATGTTAGTAACATTATTTTTATTATAGAGTTTATATATAATCTATGAGAGATTAAAATTATGTCATAAATTTTACACTATAACATTTAGATATGATTAACGATTTAATCTCATCAAATACATAAATTCTTATTGATGACTAAAGTTACATGACAAGTAAAATTTGTTCAACTAATAGATTTTATTACGTATTATCAAATTATTCAAAAATAACTTAAAAAATGTGTAGAGATAATGCTTCAATACTTTTCTTTATAGAATACATTTACAAAGTTAAGCGATACGTGATGTGGCCATTATGTGGCCATTTGTTTGCGCATTATTTATCTGATACTTCCTAGAGAGATTTTCTTTTAGTTTTCGAACTCTTATTATCTTTTCTCAACAATAATTTATTATGAACGATAGTAATGTTTATAATGATGAAAATTTTATATTTTAAAATTATTTTTTCGAATCAAAATCATCATATGTCATCTATTATATTAAACATCTTCGATTTTGCAATATACTGAATATTTTTCCTTATTTACGTAATGATAGATATGTACTTAAAAAAATCCTTTCCAAATATTCAACAAGTTCAAACCATTAACAAAACATTTTCAAAACACACTTTTTCGACATTTTAATTAACACAAATAATAAAAAAAACATTATTATCAGTTATAAGCAGCCGTGTACCCGTATAGGGGGATTTTCGTTTCAACTTTCGCCCGAGTTACTTCGCAGCGAGTTTGTTGTCGTTTTCGCGCCGAAATTGCCGTAGCTTTTCAGCTTATCCCTTTCAGACTTCATCGATGCACGCCGAAGCTGAATATTCCGAGGGTTCTCAAACTGTGCGACTGTCGTAGAAGCACCAAGTCACGCAGGTGCTATTCGAAATCCTGCCGCAATCCTTTGAATGGTGCTCGTAATATCCGAATGTTGATACAGCGGGTGGAAGGAAAACGCCTTAAAACACGAATCGTGTCCTTCGGGTGTATAAGCAAACAATATGCAGAGTGTGTATAATGGAGGGGTTTAGGTTGATGTGACTTTTTATATTGTTTGGTGAATAAGATCTTATGGGGTTGGGGGGTGTATATTTTTATTGAATGTGGATCGATTCGTTGGGGTTGTTATGAAAATTTTTCGTTCAATAAAAAATTGATGATTTTTTTAAATGTTTTTTTAGTATCATATTCATAAGAAATGATCTTATGTAATAATAGATTTGAAGAAATATATTATAAAAAAAATTATTTAGATTGTTTCATTATTGAAAATTCTAGAAACTCTTAATTTTTTTATCTTCATTTCGTATTAAAAATGAATTTAAAAAAAATACAAAAAAATCATTTCAATAAATAATAAAAGATAAAACTCATTTCATATTTGTTTAATGGATAATTTCTCAAAAATATTTTCGAACCATCCCAATTTCTTATAAATTCCGCTGTAGAAACATTTACATAACTTTAGGTAACGACATAAGCTTATATCACAATCCATTAATATAATCCTTATCGCTGAGGCCATATAAAATTGAGGAAATTGCGCGCATAAAACACGCAATCGTAAACGAACTTTTTTAACCGAATTCCTTTTTAATCGGTCGACAAACATTAAAACGAACGGGCATATATTAAAAATGTGTCGTTCGCATTCGGCGCACTTAAGCCCATAATCGCGCAATATTGCCAATTAATTCTCACCTTTATCTGCGCCTAATGCGGCCCTTACTGCCAGGGCGGGACTCGCATACGGGCCAAAGATAAAACGGATTAAAATACCTCTTCTTTTTTACGATCGAGTACACCGGATTCCGGCGAAAACTCCGCCCCGGAAAAACCCCGTACTTTGGCAAAGAAAAGCCTATCCACGAACAATACAGCCTGTGTTACGTAACAACGTTACTGCCCGTTTATATATTAGCAAATGAAGTTTTCTTCGTTAAAATTTAATATATATATTTTTTTATGGAATACAATTTAATTTTTCAATTTGAGATGTGCTCGTTTGAGTAAAAATTAAAAAAAAATTAAGCTTTATGAAATGCGGCTCTATAAAAAATATACTATAATGATCGTTTAAAATCTGTATTAATTAAATATATTAAACATATTTTAATATAATTAATTATCTCAGTTTTTCAATGCAGGATGCGATATTTTGGAAATAAAAAAATTAAACTTTTGAGTATCATAAAATTATAGCTTTGTAAAAAAAATGTTAAATAGTTATTGTTTTTATATGGATATTTTAATGAAATAAAAAACGTTAATGTGCTTTTAATTTACATTACAGAACGCGGCTTGTTGTACTTAAAAAAAATAATCAAAATGTTCGAGCTTAAAAGAAAACAAGGACTCAACAGCTAAAAAATTGCTAATAAAACAACTTGAAATATATTTTTTCGTTAAATAATCTATCAAGCAATGTACGCTACTTCATAACTGTAACTTTATAAACGAATTATGAATATTTTATAATAAAAAAGGTTTATAAAGCAATGGTTTAACAAAAAAAAATCCTTATATTGAAAAATTGGGATCGGTAATCACGTGCATATATGTATGTAGATGATATTAAAATTCGATGATATGATCCGTTCAGTGCACACAATGACTAATTCCATAAAGCAAAATGTTGAGAAAATCGATGAAACAATGTTTATTGTTTTTTAAAATTCCCTTTATAATATAAATTCAAATAAATATTGTAGAATGCATAAATACAGGTTTAGTGCATTTGAGTTGCATTATTGCAATGATTTACATTAGAGTATGGAATTAATCAAAATGGCTCTGAAATAAATTATTTATTATTCAATGGCCAAAAAATTTTTGTCGTTTTTTGATGTTAATCTTTATTATTCATGAAAGTTATTTTAAACATAAATAGTTATGACTATACCAAGTGCTTTAATACTTAAATTCAAGATTTTTCAAAAAGTGGAGTTAATCAGTCCGTGCACTGAACGGCTCATATATGATTCTAATATACATCTTTTCGAGAATCAATCCAATATTTAAATAACAAAAAAATCTTCACCCCAAAACCATAATGGATACTCCAAAACCCACCAAACACAACAATCATAATCAGATTACATCCCATCTACACTTACAAAATCCATTACCACAACACGAATCATCACCCCGCGAAACTACCATCAATCCCAACCCATTAAAATTCCACCCACCCCCACACAATACCACACTCGGCCCGGATTAAGGATATATTCCGGTGTGCGAATTCGCGTTTACCCAAATGCTCACAGGTTCCGATACAGAAGTGCGCATAAAGCTGAAATATTCACATCAAAGAGACTCTTTTCGGGCGAATTTATAGTTGCGCGGTAGTAAACGTGTTTTTCGGGGTGCGCCATTACGGCGATTTAACCGCAACGGTTAGTGCGTTAACTTTTTACATATCGTTGCGGATAACGGCGCGCGTTAACGGACCTTGCGGGCCGGAAAGCGTTCGGTGAATGTTTCATGCGTGCTTATTTTATGTGGATTTATGCTAGTATAAAGGTCGTTGTCGATAAATATAGATCGGATCGATTAGAATATTTAGAAATGTAGTGGTTATGTTGAATTGTTTTCGATTTTCTTTGTAGGAGAAAATTGAGTCCGTATATTTAGCGTTGTTGAATAAAAAAAAATTCTTTGTCTAATAAGCGAATTGCTATTGTGAGGAAACTATAATATTTTAACTCTGGTATTGTGTATATAATATAATATATTATGCTTTCATTTATTAAACTAATAACCTGTTCTAACTTAGAAGTTTGTTAATTTAACTTTCCTGGATTTAATTGTTAGGTTATTCTAATCTAGTTTTGTTAGGTCGATCTATTCTAATAAACGTATTAAATTATATCAACTTTATACAATCTATTATTTATCAATCTATTTAAGTTATTTTTACTCACAATAATCTAATTATTATGTTATATTACGTCAATGTGTGCTGATTTAATTATCGGATTATAATATGATAACTAATTTAAAGTTGAGTTACTTAACTTACGCATATCTATGTATATATAGGTACTATGTTATTCTCAGAAAATTGTTAATCAATACTGCCTTGAACACAATTTTATGTTAACCTAAATTAAACAATGAGTTTTGTTAACCTACGCTTACCTTTAACCATCAAATCGATTTAACATAACTTAAATAATTCATAAATTACATATGTTACCTTTACATTTTCGTTAGTCGATACAAAATGAATAAATGAACCTTACCGAATTTTTAGTTTATGTTAAACTAACTTAATCATCACGTTACGTTAAACTAATGTAACCTAAGCAATGGCTTATATTATCCTAATCAAACCTGACCACTAAATTTTCAATAAATCAGTAAAAATATGATTATTTTCATTTTCAGAGAGCAAGTCGTCGATTTCACGATGCCATTCATGAACCTGGGAATATCGGTGCTGTATAGAAAGCCAATAAAGCAACCACCTAACCTATTTTCGTTCCTGTCGCCTCTCTCCCTGGACGTCTGGATATACATGGCCACTGCATACCTTGGAGTTTCAGTTTTGCTATTCATCCTGGCACGGTATGTCTTCGATTGCATCTTGCATAAACTTCAATTTCTATTGTACCAATATTCTATCAAAGTTTCAATGACTATTATAGTTTCAATTTAACTGAGCTCGTTTATACGATGTCTATGAGCATAAATTCAATACGCATAATGTGAGCTACATTCACATATGTATATATTGACTACCAAAGAGGAACTAAAATAAATTTGGTGCTATTTTTATATAATAAATTATGGCTAATATTTTTATTTCGACCGAATTTATTATAAAATTAATTTCCTTTACAGTGCTGTTGTATTGAAATGTGAGGTAAATTAAATGAATCGAGATAAAGTATCATATTGCTTATTATTATGATAGATTCATGTGTATTTATGTCAATATTGATCGTTCCAATCAACAATTTCATTATAATTTTACATTTATGTGGCAGCGTATCACATTTTCAAACAATATAATTATTTTGAGCGATATTACACACGATAATAAATTTTATACATTTTCACGTTGGATAAGGTCAATATTAACATTATGTAAACGAAAAACTTCAATTGTTTTAACTCCGATTTAATCTCTTCAACACGGGAGTAAGTCGCACGATAAACATATTCTTAGTCACGTTTTCCTACGTGTTTTACGTGACATTTTAAACAGCTTAATAAACACTTATGAATACCAAATTTCATAAGTATTACACTATACAATTTTTTTGCACAAAATTGAAGTTTTTCACATTTAATCGTATTACATGGTAATTTTCACACAATAAAAACATATTTATATACAATAAGACACGAATAAAAGCTTGTGTGGGTTTGGCAGTTTCACACCGTATGAGTGGCACAAGCCAAACCCGTGCAACCCCAACAACCCGGACAAGTTGGAGAACATATTTTCAATGGTGAATTGTCTGTGGTTCGCCATCGGTTCGCTAATGCAGCAGAGTTGCGACTTCCTGCCCAAGTAAGGGAACCAACCGCCCATTTCACCCGCCCACTTTATATGTATTTCGATGTCTTTGTGTGGGCGGACTGCGGCACATACGCAACGAAAACGGGCGAACTCTGACCGATATACAGTAGAACCTTGATTATCCGGATTTTCAACTATACGGATTGATAATTTTTTTTAATAGCAGATTTTATAGTTTAGAAGAGAGTATCAGAGTTTTTTATATAATACGCGTTCAAAAATTTACGAGTATGTAACAAAATTATACTAACTCATAATAGACTCAACTACGTGAATGATCAATCTGAAACCTGATAGGGATTTTATTTTTTAAATAATCTTTACAGTTTATTAAGTGATAGTAACATAATTTAATTTCAAAAACAATTATTTTATACAAAATAAAACAATTTTTATGTTTGAAAAATTTGGAATTAAAAAAAACTTTTTACAAATGGCGTTAAAATTATGACTTCATTAATTATTATCTTGGAAACCGACGAATGTACTACCATGACGATTTTATATTATATTCATAAAGCTAGCCAGTATCAAATAACCAAAAATAGTAAAAATAAATAGACTACAAATACGTTTAGACAACAGACAAGAAATACGTTTAAAAATATATAAAAGTTGTATACATAATTATGCACATCAAAAATTTCCATAAATAATTTACTTTAATTTCAAATAAATTCATGACTTTTATATCTCGATCAACCCGGATTTTTTACTATCCGAACTTCGTATTTTTTTATTTCCTCGAAATTCGCCTTTCGTGCATTCTGTACCTTCGCCAAGAGGGTTAGTTCGCGAAAAGACACATTTCGTTAAATTTTTTCTCACCTCGGCATTCCGTATGCCTCCCGAAAAGCAGTTCTTTCGCGATTGCTTAGATAAATTAAACGTAGAGTTCCCAGTAAATGTAAATGTGGCACCAGTAGTTTCGCCTAGTGTTGCTGGTACCCAACTAAGCCTACTCAAGAAACTGGCATAGAGTGGGGTACATGTAACAGGCGGGATGATGGACTTCCCTTCGATATATCCGAACCATGTCAATCCCCGTTCAATCCGAATAATCGAGGTTCTACTATATAATGACTTTCGGATCGAAATTCGTTCTTGCATGCGTCTTTCGTCACTTCTAGAGCTGCTGATGTATACGTGCGACTTTTAAGTTGCGCGTGTGCTTCAGCGCGTATGAGTTGCCATTCTTCCCTATTTCTTTTCATTATTATTGTTTGCGTCCGTCCAGCTTCAGCCCCTACGAATGGGACAACCCACACCCGTGCCTGGACGAGCCGCAGGTTCTGGAGAACCAGTTCTCCCTGTTGAACTCGCTGTGGTTCACCATCGGCTCGCTTATGCAGCAAGGTTCAGATATCGCGCCGAAGTAAGTGTACATATGCAAAAAAAAAAGAAATTCGCACTCTAAACTCATAAATATACTCATTTGAATGGTTGAAAATACTTGAATATCGAACTCGATGATATCACCCTTCAGATCGAACGAGCGTCACCATTGACAGTTGACGTGCTAATTGATTGTGTGTAGATTTTTTTTAGTTAGAAATGAATTTTGATCGATGTTATGAACCGATATAGTTTTTTTATTGCTGGTTATTGGATCTGTATTGATGAATGAGTAATGTTGGGAACGTAAATCAAACACTTTGAAGGAAAGTTTTTTAAATAATGCATTACCGCTTAGTACATGAAATATTGTTTGCGCATAATGTTGTTTTATCGCGGAAGTTTCATAACTTTAACAATTATTAAAAATTCATATAAAGTTTTCAGTGTACGTCAACCGGTACGTAACTTTCATAAAACTCTTTATCGCACCGCGCAGTAAAACAAAAGGTTTCGCCATCAGATACGCAAATTCCGGTCTGAAGGGACCATTTAACAATCTACTAACTTTCGGTATTGTTTTGATATAACTAACAAACTAATAAAAGCTTTATCTAAATTTTGCTGCTGTTTTACAAAACAAAATCCAATCCTGATCCATTTTTTTAGAAACTAGACTGTTTTGTTTTCAATAGATTGCTTTTTCGATATTAATAAATTTTTCATGCATGCGAAAAAAGTAAATTAGAATATGTGATTCGTGTTCAATGCATGGTAAAATGAAATATTATTTCATGAAATCTTGTAAACAGATCAATTTTAATTGTATTTTGTGGAAATTTTCAGAGCTGTATCTACTAGAATGGTAGCTGGAATGTGGTGGTTTTTTACATTGATAATGATTTCTTCGTACACTGCCAATTTGGCGGCTTTCTTAACAGTGGAAAGAATGGATTCGCCAATCGAAAGTGCTGAAGACCTGGCCAAACAGACCAAAATCAAATATGGTGCATTGAAGGGAGGTTCTACTGCAGCTTTCTTCCGGGTAAATAAATAACAAAGAAATCAATTTTCTTATGTTTTCATACGATTCGAATATTACGTGTCTGTTTCAGGATTCGAACTTTTCTACATATCAGCGCATGTGGGGTTTCATGGAATCGGCTCGTCCTTCTGTCTTCACTGCCAGCAACGTAGAGGGTGTAGACAGGGTCGTTAAAGGCAAAGGAAGTTACGCTTTCTTGATGGAGTCTACTTCCATTGAATATGTTATTGAAAGGAATTGTGAGTTGACTCAAGTTGGCGGAATGTTGGATTCCAAAGGATACGGTATTGCAATGCCTCCGAGTAAGTTTATTTCAATTGTATTCAATTATTATATTTATAAATATAATGTATTTAAAATTATATTAACAATTAATTTCAGATTCTCCATACCGCACTGCCATTAGTGGAGCTGTATTAAAATTACAAGAGGAAGGAAAACTGCACATATTAAAAACTCGCTGGTGGAAAGAAAAAAGAGGCGGAGGCTCCTGCAGAGTAAGATACAATTTAATTTTATATACTTAAAGTACACAAAATCAATGACCCTAAATTTTCCATTAAAAAAAATCAACCATATTATCCAACATCCCTCAAAAAGAGACAAAAGCTCCTACAAATTAAAATACTGTTTTAAAATATTCTTAAAAAAAATAAAACTTGAACACTCCCAATCACTTCACCATTCAACATCACTCACCCCAAATTCTCCCCGACACACAAACCCAAAAAAAATCAACCACACTACCCACCACCCCATCTCAACTCCCGGCCTTGAACACTCCCAAACACGCACTCAACCCCCTCAAACTATTCCTCAAACAACAAACAACTAATCACCCCGCCGTCGTTTCCAGGACGAGACGTCGAAATCGTCCTCGGCGGCCAACGAGCTAGGCCTGGCGAACGTGGGCGGCGTCTTCGTGGTGCTGATGGGCGGCATGGGCGTCGCCTGCGTGATAGCCGTCTGCGAGTTCGTCTGGAAGTCGAGGAAGGTGGCCGTCGAAGAGAGGGTGAGCACCATTCTGAGCGACACATAGCTCTAGCAGATGGCCGGCATGCCAGGTGAAGGCGGCAAAGCCTCCCCGCAGGCGCCGCTCTATGCCCACGATGCCTATTTATAATATGACCCGTCTAATCATGGTCGGCATGGGTGTTGATTGATATGTGATGAAATGAGTTTGAATTTGTATAGAAATAATAAAATTTTAGGGTGAGGCTCCATGGTGAACGTGAGCGTGAAGTGTGTGAGTCCGTATTTTCACTTATTCATTTTCATATGATCGTACCATCGTGAGGCTTCATGCTTGAAATAGTGTATTTTAGGGTGAAGCTCCATGGTGAATATGAATGTGAAACGTGTGAGTCCATATTTGCATTTTACTCATCTTCATATGCTTGTACCATCGTGAGGTTTTATGATTAAAATAGTATATTTGAAATGAGGCACCATGGTGAATATGAGTGAGAAGTGTGTGAGTCCGTATTTTCACTTATTCATTTTCATATGATTTTCACTTTACTCATCTTCATATGCTCATGCCATTATGAGGTTTTCATGCTTGAAATAGTATATTTTAGGGTGAAGTTCCATGGTGAATATGAGTGTGAAGTTCGTGAGAGTAAAAATCCATATTTACACTTACTCGTGCCATTGTGAGATCTTCATGTTTAAAATAATATATTTTAGTATGAAGCTCCATAGTGACGCGATTATATTCAAATGCGTGGAAATTTAAAACGCGTTTCTTATGCTTACGCTCAATATGAAGCCTCACCTTTAGATAATTGAACCGTTTTATTCGTGTATCAATCGATGCTTATGTTTATTTAGGACAATCGTGTTTTGCGTATGCAAAAACAACCTGCTCAATTTTAAAGTTTTTAATCGAAATTGTATACTTTATTCATTTATATTTTTTATACGGTTTCGATATGATCAACTTTAATTTTCAAGTTGTAATTATACTCGTGGTACTTAGGGAGACTGAATATAATAATTAAATTATTATTTTAAGTCAGAATATTTAAAAAAAGTATTAATTTAATTATATCCCTTGTACTGTGGGGTAATTATATCGTGCAGGTTGTGGTTAATCACCTGGCATTTGCTGAACTGTACTTAACAGTGTATTTTTAAGAAAAAGGACTTAACTTAGTGTATATTTCAATCAATGAACTTCTGTGTATGTGTTCATTCTTAAAAAAGTGAAACATTGTGAAAAAAAGTATTTTTATATATACAAGTAACAATTTTTTCAAAATTTCTATTTCTAACCATCCATTTTGATTGCATGCATATTTAAAGGATTTGTGAAATGGATCCTCATTATTTTCATACTCATGGTATATTTATTTATTTATTTTATTTCCATTTGATTTTCTTATTTATTATTGTTTTTATTTTTATTTTTTTTATATAGAAAAAAAGAAAACAAGTATCTGAAAGACAAACTTGAAACACTACGGCTTGAAACTTCATTCAGAAGATGATTAATAATTTCTTTGTTACATTATATTTTGTCTTATAATTCTTTTCAAATAAATTTATATTTTATATCATTTCGATTTTCATTTTTATATTAAAAAAATATTCTAAAATATAATAAGTAAATACGAATATATTTTAATCGACAATAAGCCATACGATACGTACAGCATATTAAAGAAAAAAAAATCAAAGCTTTCCATCGATATATTTATACACGAACACACATATATAGAAAATTATTTTGAATATTTAAAAATGTTACTATAGATATTTTGCAAAATGACTATGTTAGTTGTCTGCGTATTGTTTTTTGCCTTCCTTTCGGGTCTTTTTCGATGCGGATACAGGAAGTGAGTATTGCAAAATATTTTTTTCATATTTCAAATTATTTTCATACTATTTTTTTTTATTGACAATATAAAATTTTAGGCATCTTTATGCTCTGAGATGGCTTCCGAGCTGCGCCAGGCCCTCAAGTGTCAGGGGAGCGGAAGGTCGGGTTCGGGGTCCGGCTCGGGCCGCAAAAGAGGCCCCCCTGCGGGCCACACGGACATTGGGCCACAACCTGGGGCCCTAGGGTCACCCTACATGCACTACGGATTCGGGGCCAAGGACTCGCTCAATTGACAATGATCCGTCACCTTCTCCGCCGACTTCGAAGGCGGAGGGTAAAGGGTTGCGGTCATTGGTCAAATTTCGGCTTTTTTTTCGGTATATATTGTATAATTAATTTTAGATGAAAGTGTTGTGAAATTGGGATAGTGTTCGATCGTATATTTACGAATGTTGGATGGATTCGCGATCGGTTCTGGGATCGGTCGCTTATCTGTTTGACTTTTTTTTGTTCAATATCTGAAATAAATTTGGATTTAAGAATTTTTATAAATATTTGAATTTATGGATGTAGATATTTTTAAGAGATATGATTAATTATTATAATTAAATGAAGCGTTCTTTGTGATACAATATAGTCACATGGTAATTTTTGTTTTGTTTTGTTTTTCTTTTTAATCATGCACAATTATTTCGTCATTGATACATTTCATGGTTGTAAATATTTCTGTAAAACATTTTGTAAATAAATTTTTTATTTCGATCCATATTTAGGATAAGGCTTATAATATTGTACTATATACGAAACACATTTGAAAACTGCCAACCATTTGGTTAACTATTTTATTCGATGTATAAATTTTTATTGTAACATCTTCATATTTCCATCTCGATGTCTTCCTGTGATGTTTTATTGACATAAAGGTTTCTTTGAAAAAAATATAAATTTTATTATGCACGGAAGAATTTTTGTATACTACCATCAACGATTTAACAGTCATTTGTAAATATTTAAAATTCTCATATGTTAATTTTTTATATTATATCTACTTGTAAATATTATTAAAAAAAAAAAAAAAACAATCGTTTTATAATATATTTCACGTTGTGATAAGGTGAAAAGTTGTTCAAAATCTGTTAATTTTGCCATTTAGATTTTATCAGTTCTTACTGTTGATTTTTAAATAATAAATAAATACATACGTAATCGTTATGAACAATTTGCACGTATTCGTATAATTTTACAATATCAGGGTGCCAAATTTAATTAAAAAAAATATTATTATGATATTAAGTAAAATTATACTTATTGTTCCCTAAGCTTAACGATAAATTTACGAATTATTTGTATTAGATCATTAGGCATGATATTTATTATTAGAGAAGCTGTCGTATGTGTAAATTGTTATTAATTTTTCCTTGACCATTCGAATAGTGTGATGTAAATATTAAATTTATAATAACAACCTCACATGTTCATTTTGACTATGGTCTTATTACTATCACGATTCGATTTGCTCAAAATAATAAAAAAAGATTTATGTGCTCAACTTTATTTGATTTTATACAAAATACAAACCATATATAATAGTGAAAAAATGATTTGTCCTAAATTGAACTATAACTATATAGACAATTTGAATTAAATATATTTATTATATTATATATAAACGAACAAATGTGTAGCTAGATTGAATGTAATGAATCTGTGAAATTGAAAAAAAAAACATGAAAGGTATTACAAATGTATGATGAAATCATATGCCAAATAAATCTAAGTGTTTCATATTGAATATGTGAATTTCATTTTGACCCACAATTCGTAGAAAAATTCAATTTTATTTTTAATTCTTGGAAATGTATGACATTTTCGAAAATTATTAATGCTCAAACAATGCAAAAAATTGACGTAAACATTAACTGGAATCGGATTATTGGAAGTGAATGTTGGAAATTTGAGCTGTGTGCCAAATTCCAAATTTAGAGCACACCGTCTCTGTGCCAAGTACAGACTGTTCCAGAATGCCTGGACACATTGTTGCGACGACAGATGGACATATTGTATTTTGGAGCCATATTTAACTCAAATTCCAGCAGAAGATTCAAAATCCATAAGTATTACGTAAAAATATCACTCCAACAACGAAAATTTCCAATTCTATTCGAAGCCAAAAAAACGTCGGGACGTAATTTTACGCCACATCACTTTTAGAGTTTATATTTAGTATATTCACTTCTGCCAGACATTCATCTCCTTTTTTTACATCCAGCTCCCATTTTTCAGATATCTAATTAATCGAAAAAAAAATCTTGTTCAAAAATTGAAGCGCCACTTTAAGATTTAATTAACAACCGAGCAAAAACAACACGTTCCGTATTAAACGAAAATATTCGCAATATTTTCGCATCCGATGCCTTTTTAATTATCATTCATCGTTGCCGTTCCGGCAATTTTTTGCAGTAATTTAATTACCAATTTTCATATCGAAAAAATATTTTTGTTAAATTTCGCAATTCGAACACGGAAAGAGTCGAAAATAAACGCTCGCTGGTGTTGGAGGCCGTTAATTTTGATTATGTATACTGGGTCATAAAATTGAGAGTTGGAGAAAACCTATAGAGTTCATTCTTGAGCTTTTTATAATATGAAAGATCTGGGTTCTAAATCGAAACTTGGCATGGCGCCGTTGTTGACACACAGAAAGACGTTCAGTATGCGTTTAGTTGTTGCGTTAGTTCGACGCTCACTTTTCGTTTACAGAATTCGCGTTTTATCACCGGTTTTATTATAAACATTGACAGTTTGTGAACGAAAAACAAAAATACAACACTTATCCGATGAAAAAGTGATAAAATTCGAGTGAAATGTGATGAAAATGGTGCTCAAAGTGAAAATGGCGAATGTCGTATGGGTTTTATTATCAACTGTGACCTTGTTAAATAGTGCTAGAGCCGATGTAGAAATCAAAATCGGTAAATAAAATCATTAGTTTTATTCGAAAAGTTAAATCGAAGATTCAATTTAATTTCATAATCACAGGGGCGTTATTTAATGGCGATACTGATGAATTAACAAAATGGTCTTTAAATGCAATGGTAAACAAAATCAACACGGAGAACTTTGATCACTCTTACAGCATAACTTTTATGACCGAAGACATAACTAGAGGAGACAATTTTGCAGCATCGAAAGCAGTCTGTAATTTATTAGAGGTTAGATAATTTAGTGAGAAATTAATATTGGGGAAAAATCCGTAAATTCACAAGAATAGTTGATTTTAGAAAGATGCAGTAACTATATTCGGTCCAGTAGGAGAAACCACGTATCATGTGCAATCAATATGTAATACCATGGATATTCCTCATATGGTGACCAAGCCGGATACTACTCAAGATGGAAGGGACAGCGTTATCAATTTATATCCTCATCACACAGTCATGGCTGAGGTAAATATTGTAATGAATAATAAAAAATGGCAACGAAAACGAACTGCGTTGAGTAATTTGGCAGATAGCGGCGCAGGTTGCTCGAACGAATTTTTATTCGCCACTCAAAAGATAACACAAAATTTTTTCGCCTTTTTCTCAAAAGTGGATCATAAAATATTTTACGTTTCTTTCGGCAGTAATATTTACAAATTTAACGCTTTTAACGGCATCGTTAACCGTTCAGCCGACAAAAAGCGCACACTTTGAGCATCGATCACGCTTTACGACATGAAGTCAAACAATATTTTCATATTTTCAGATCTTGGTAGACTTGGTCAATCTGTTTGAGTGGAAAGTGTTCACGGTATTATACGAAAATAACGAATATTTGCCGAGGTTAAGTGAACTGCTCAAAATGCATGATGGCGGAGAACACATCATATCTATGAGGCAGATTGATACTGGAATAGGGAGAAATTATAGGTAAGAAAGTATTTCTTAGTAAAATCACTTGAAACTTTCCATTATATTTTTTTAATATTTATTCAGAGCTGTATTTCAAGACGTTAAAAAATCGGGGGATAAAAAATTTATTATAGATTGTTCGACTGATATTTTGTACGATGTCTTAATCCAAGCTCAACAAGTTGGCTTAATGTCTGACGATCACAGTTACATCATTACCAATTTCGATTTGCATACCATAGATTTTGAACCTTTTAAATATGGCGGATCCAATTTTACAGGTACAAAACAAAAAATTAGCTTTTATTTTCATTAGATATTCACTGCATTGTTTTTATATAATAGGTATGAGGATGATTGATCCAGATGATCCTTATATCATTGAAAGCATTGAGAATCTGAACAGTTATGGTATATCAGAAGATGACGATGAAACAATATTGACTCCATATAATCTGAGAACTGATACCGCTTTATTATTAGATGCTCTGAATCTTTTTGTCACAGCTTTGGATCATTTAGATATAATTGATGTTACTGATGACGAAACTTTACCGAAATGTGATGAAGAAAATACTTGGGAACATGGGCTTTCTATGCTCAATCATATGCGAATTGTAAAAATATTATTTTAATTTGATTCGATTGCGTTCCTTTTGATTTAATATTGGTCTCGTTTTAGTTGAACGAGAGAGGCTTTACTGGTAATATAAGATTTGATCATCAGAGTTTCAGAACTGATTTTCAACTACAAATTATAGAAATGAATCCAGAAGGTATACATAAGGTATTTAGTCCGTGATGCAAAATATGGGTACATTCATTTTATTTCATTTATTTATAATTCGATAATTTTCAATATCAGATTGGCTTATGGAATAGTACTCAAGGTTTGAACGTCACAAGAACAAACTTAATGAAAGAAATACCAGCTCTGGAAGGGTCTTTATCTAATATGTCCTTTATCGTCATAACTGCTATTGTGAGTTTCTATATGAATTTAGATAAATCAAGATATAATTTAAATAAATAAATAAAAACATCAAATTATTTCAGTCACCACCGTACGGGATGAGAAAAGATTCTATCTTGACTTTAACCGGAAATGATAGATATGAAGGATTTGGAATTGAACTAATTGACGAAATTTCTAAAATGTTGGGATTTAACTATACTTTTGTATTAGAACCTAATGCCGTATATGGAAAAATAGACCCAAAACTAAGCAATGGGATGGAATGATAAGAGAATTGTTGGACGGAGTGAGCTAAAACTATTATTGAAAATGTTTTATCACATTCCCAATTTTGTATACTTTCTACATTTTCCACTTTCTATATTTTTTTAGAGAGCTGATTTAGCTATTACCGATTTAACAATAACAGCAGATCGTCAAAAAGCAGTCGACTTCACAAATCCCTTCATGAACTTAGGTATTAGTATTTTATACAAAGCTCCTACAAAAGAACCACCGAAACTATTTTCTTTCATGTCTCCATTCTCCAGTGAGGTAAACTATCAACCAAATAAATCGCGAACATTTTTTTGGAAATAACTAACGAATATTTTAGGTTTGGTTATTCTTGGGCTCCGCGTACATGGGAGTCTCCATTCTTTTATTTGTCGTTGCTAGAATGGCACCAAACGAATGGCAAAATCCTTATCCTTGTATAGAAGATCCAGATAATTTAATGAATCAATTCAGTATTGCAAATTCGTTGTGGTTCACTGTTGGTAGTGTGTTACAACAAGGTTCAGAATTAGCACCTATGTAAGATGTTTTTTCAATTTTTTTTTTTTTTTAAGCATTATACAGATACTTGATCTGAAATTTTCAGTGCAATATCAACTCGTATGATCGCTGGTATATGGTGGTTCTTTACACTCATTATTGTGTCATCTTATACGGCTAATTTGGCTGCTTTTCTTACGGTTGAATCTAATTTCTCGCCAATTAGCAGTGCTCAAGATTTAGCGGACAATGAAGTAGGAATTATGTATGGATGCAAAAAAGGAGGATCAACGCTCGGGTTTTTTAATGTGAGCTTTTGATAACAGCTAATGCGTTTTATTATATTTATTTTAAACAAAATTTTATAAAATATTTAGGATTCTAGCAATCCAGTTTATAAAAAAATGGCTGAATATATGACGAAACATCCTGAGGCTTTGGCTAGTTCAAACCCTGAAGGACTTTCAAGGTTAAATGATTTTATTTTTATTTTGAAACGATTAATATTAAAGTAAAACCTCGATTATCCGGACTGGTGAAAAAATTATAATAAAATCCTAAAATAACAGATCTTACAAATTTTTCACATGATACATGTTCAAAAATGTATACAAAAAAATTATACTGACTCGGCAGACTCGATTAGGAAGGGGATCAAACCAAAATTTGATAGGAATTTTATTTCTAAAATGAGTTGCGCTAACATTAAAAGACGAGTTGTATATTACATATCAATACCCTGAAAAGAGGCGCTTCGGGACGTTTTTCATCAATTAAAAATAGTCCAAAAATGGTAAAAAAAATCTTTGTCTCGATTAACAAGATTTTTCGTTATCTGAATCATATTTATCCCCGATAAGTCCGGATAAACGAGTTTCTACTGTAACTTGATATTAAAATACTTGGAGCACACACAAGTAGATGGCACTATAATTGAAAAAAAACTATTATTTTTTTAATTCAAAATTTGAAAAAAATTATCATTGAAATTATGTAAATTTTTTTAATTTATGTTCATTTAATAAAATAGTTTGTACAAAATTTCATAGATGTCTCTTGAATATAGACTCAAATTGCGAATAAACCAAAAATCGATACAACCTGATATGATTTACATCTCCAACTTCAACATTGTTAATTTTTTCCCTTCAGAGTACAAAACACGAACTACGCCTTCATAATGGAGTCCACGTCGATTGAATACATTACCGAAAGGAACTGCGACGTGGCCCAAGTCGGAGGCCTTTTGGACAACAAAGGATACGGAATCGCCATGAGGAAAAGTGAGTGAACTTCATGTTGCTCCTGATAACCAAAGTGCGCATGATCCATCCCTCGGACGTTCAACCCTCCTTCAGTATGGATCGGATACTCTTTGGCTCCACCCACCTGTTGTATACGAATGGGGATTCTAAAACTTTTCTATTCTTTATTTATTCGTATACTTTGTGGAAAAGGCTACTAAAACATGCATCGAAGGATTATGTATATCCATTGTATAGTATTTCAATAACTCTGGAGTTGGAATATTGAAAATCATCTTTTACAAATTAAGTCGGATGATGTAGATTGATAGATGATTAATGGTTTAATAGATATTGTTAATAATTAATGCTTGGAATTGAATCAAACTAAATCTTCTATTTTTCTCTATAGAACAGAATATTAAAAAAAAATTCTATTTTGAAACGTAGTGTGAGACTTTTACTCATTAAAACTTTACCATCTTATCCTCGACTGATATCTAGAACTGTGCATCCAGTTGGCTAATTATTATTGGTCTATTTGAATTTTTTTAAACTTCTATGCTTTTTATCTTCATTCACTCCTCACAATAATCTCAAAAATCTACTATCTAACTTATTAACCCCCTCCCCCTTTCAACCATTTTCCGGGTTTGTTCAGCTGTCCGGTTTGATTTCTGACTTTTATTTGAATCATCTTACTCAAAAATGATCAACCTACCCGATTCGATCATACATTCCTCCCACATACAAACTCTACCAACACCCAACATAACCCCTCCTTCGCGCCGAAACAAAGCTTCACCCCGACACTTTGAGAACCCCACACGTCGAGTTCATCGACCCCTCCAAGGGTTATGCCACCCTGGCACAATGTAGAGCGACAAGACTCCCTCGCCACTTTCTCTCTGCGCAAGAACCCTCTACAAGAGGGAGAAAGTTACCGTTCGTGCCGTCGACGCCAATTACCGCACAACTCCATATAGCCGTCTCGGCTGCTTCTCTTTTCAACGGCGTGTCCGAGATACGCCCACTGCGCATAATTTCTAAGTGTTGTCCTCTGGGGGGGTGTAGGGATGTGTTTTGTATGTGCGAGGAGTAGAATCGTTAAAAAGTTGCGTTTTTGATTGGGAAAAAAATGGTCGAAATGAAGAGTGCGGGTTGGTTCTGTCACGTTTGTGTTATGTATTGATTTCGCGGTCGGCGCACGATCAACCCTCATGTGACCCCAGTTTCTTCAATTAGCACTGATGACTTTGGAATTAATCATTAATGTCAAAATATGTCAATTTTTTATTAACATTATACATTAACTTTCAACTATTCATCTTCTATTGAAGATTTTTTGATTGATTTTTCATTTATTTCACTATTTTATTTTAACAATAGTACAATGAATAAACTATAAAAAAAATTTAGAATAATAAATAACAAACATTAATTTTGCGTTGGTGCAAAATCATCAATATAAACAAAAAATTATATACATATATGTAGCCTTTATTGAAGATGAATTTTGTATCTGTTATAAAATGAGTTTCTTGATATAATACTTAACAAGCAGCTTTAGCAACAACAGAAACATTAACTTACAGCCGATAGCGATCTAAACATAAACGAAGTCGCATCAGAGTTTAATCTAAACAAACGATAACAGTTAACGACCCCATAAACGCGAAACGGCACTCAAACGGTTAAAAGCCTACCCGCCGAAGCGAACATCCGCCTATTCGAATTCATGATATCCCAGTATAGCGTTTTCTCTTTCCCCTGGAAGCAAATGGAACTTCCGCTTTTCTCTCTTGAAACTTCCGCTTTTCTTTCCGCGGACAATGACACCAGAGGACATTCAATGATGGCCCGCGGTCAGCAACACACATCAACATAAAAAATTAACCGTACATAAAACATATCATATTTGGAACAGTTGCATGAAATTTTTTATTTTTTTTTATTATGATATATGTAATGTTTGATGACGTCATCGCTGAGAGCGTCCATTTTATCGTTGCCGCTGTTTCGATGGAAACAAGGGACCCAAATGGCTTCCGTTTCTTGGGAGATCATGGCAAAGGGGGTGGTTTTTGGTCGGTGAAAGCGAAGGTAGTTGAATGTGGCCTACATTTATGACTAATGCCTTTTCGTGGTTTATGGTGTCCTGGGCGCATCGTAGCGTTTGCGACTCCTGCAAATTCCCTGTCGCTACTACACCCCCGCTATTGAAATTCCTTTCTGTTGCATTGTTTAATGTCGATGGAAAATGTATTGAATTGGTATGTTTGTTTATCGGTATTATTTTGTGTTGAAATATTATATTCTGAAGGTACGTTTGTTAAAATATTTAGGTTGTAAAATTTTGCGTAGTGTTCTTGTATGCTAATGCGAAACATTCATATGATAAATATTTGTATGTATTTTAATTTTATTTAAACTTTTAATCTTTCTTAAAACATTCAAAAACGTTCAGATTTTTTTGTCGCACATTGATTAGTTATCTACATTTGAATAGTAACAGTAATAATCCAAGTCAAACGAGCTTTTAAAAAAGTCATTTTGTTAATTGAATTAAAATTGTAGTATTGTCAATTGTCATAAAAACAATCATTATAAGATATCATAAAAACGTTTCATACTTTAGAGCAAATTTATATTACCACAAATTGAGAAGTTTTATAATGAAAAAAATTCAATCAGTATAACAATTATAGTTGATTTGTTACATTACTGTTCATTACATTCAAATTCAATTCAAACACCAAAAAAGGATTTTATTTTCATATTCATTAAATTTATCAAATTCAAACAATCCCTCGTGAGAATTAAATATATTTTCTTTGATACAACAATGGCTACCAAAAGCTTCTTCGATACAACAATGATTAAAACAAAAACTCAGCCTTTGATTATGTAGAGGCAAAACTCTTACACGCATAACTTTCCCATAATATTATTTGTGGTTCGTAATATAATAAATATCTTAATTGAAAATGTTCGAATTAACAAATAACTTTAACGCAAAGAATTGTTTGAAATTCCTTTCGTTTCACATAAAAGTAATATTTTGAAAAACTACTTATTTATGCTTAATTTTTTAACTTGTTATTTAATACATACTATACCATATTTTATATTATACATAAGTATATTCAATACGAAATTTATATTTTCAATACAGAAAACATCGACGCGCAAAATCGATACAAAGCGCACATCGTAAAGAGTACGACACTGCTTTCGCTGGGGTGGCACAAGTACCCTCACAAGCGACGGGGTTGAGAAAATTGAACCGACCCCTTCCCAAATATACACCCCTGGTATCATCGGACAATTTTCTTTTCTGACGTTGCCGTCGGCGCGTTTTCCGCAACGGCGGAAAACTCTCCCCCGACGCTTTTCCCGCACCTGCATTAGAAACGCGCCTCGTCCGCGGCACGATTTTCCGAAGAAAACTCCGTTTTCCCTCTCGGACACCGGCGGAGTTTTCCTCGGTGGGAAAGGGACAGGAAAATTTCGAGGCTTTCGTCGCGAAAATCGCGTCTCCGAGGACGACTCACCTCTTCGCTAGTATGAAGTCCTCGTGAGAAGTTTAGTCTGGTTTTTCACACGGGTCTCTAAGGACATTCTAGCTAAATATTATATTTATTTTCGGCCGCTTTGAACTGGCGAGGCTTTATTGCCGCGAAGGCTTTTGATTTTTTTGTACGTGTTTTTTTTAATTTTTTGTTTCGGACGAGTGGTGGCGTTTTTGTGATGTGCATGCGTGTTTTGTTTCGGTGAGTTAATTATAATTTTTATTTGTGTTTTAGATATGTCGTATCATGATGCTTTGACGAAGGCTGTGTTAATTTTGCAAGAGCAGGGCGTTTTGCATAAAATGAAAGACAAATGGTGGAAGGAAAAATGTGGTGGAGGAAAATGCAGTGTAAGTATCATATTTGTTTTTTATATATAAAATCACATAAATTATTTAAATTATTTTTAAAATCTTTAACGTATATTTTTATCAATTGTAATTAACTGAGAAATTAAGATAACGAAATCTTATTTTTTTAAATTTCGGTACTCTATCGAAAATGCTCAAAACTTCATATTTTCAATTAAAATCAAAATTTTCACTAAAATAAAATTTCCATTATTTTTTTTCATAATAATCATAAATTATCAACAATGATTCTCATTATAATTCAACAAAAATAAAAATAAATTAAAATCAAAGTATTTAACTTTCACGCATAGATGTCTCAATCTTCAAATTTCATTTTTCTCAAAAACTCACCCCTTCAAAAATTAACATGATATATTCTAAATTAACTACAAACACTATTTCCAATATTATATTAATAAACAACACTTTTATCCACATAAAAAACGTGTTCAAAATTTTAACAATTTCCAACCATCCATCGACTCGACAACCACCCACAAATTGGCAATGACGATTTATCTGATGATTACCAAAGGGCGTTGACACCGACTCCGGAGGCTCAGTAGCCTTGACCCTAGCCAACGTAGGCGGAGTTTTCATCGTTTTGTTGGGAGGATGCATCGCGTCCATTTTCGTAACCGCGTCTGAAATGCTATACGACGTGTGGACAACTGCGCGCACCGAAAAGGTTAAGTGGGACTTTGTCCAACAGAGATCCCCATGCATTGATTATTTATATAGTAGAAGCGAGTTTGCTGTTTTATTTTATTTTGAACCCCATTAAGGCGAAATTCATTCGTTAAAATAAACATTCAGGTCTGCTCCCTCATGCTGAACATCCCTGTATACGCGTAGAATTTTTTAGCTTGATTTTGTTAGATTAGTTGATTTTTTTTTGACACTTGTTTTTTTAAATCATTGCACATTTTGAACCCTTCCGTGTTTATATTTTTAAATGAATCCAATTTTTTTTTATATATTGAACGCGTAAGGGTCAATCGATCGAGTACTTTTTTATTTATAAAAAAAATCGTGCTTGATTGACTACATTGGTAATTGATTTTCAAAATTTTCGCTCGCCTATGCGACTTGAACCCTTTCAATCCCGCATCTTTGGACTAGCTATGCTAATTTCTTCCTTTATCTTACTGTTTATTTTTTAAATTTAATTTGATATCCGCTTTTGCGCTCATGTCCCGTTTGTGAATCCCATCTGCTTGTTGAGGCCAGGCTGGTAGTGGAGGAAGCGATTCCATGGAATTGGGTCTGTTGAACGTCGGCGGTGTCTTCGTTGTCCTTGTAGCAGGATGCATTTTGGCGATATTCACAGCAATATGGGAGATGATAATCAATGTGGCCCAGAAATCCAATAAGCATAAGGTCTGTGAAGCGTTTTGCAGGGATCGTTCTGAAAGGACTGTACATTTTTAATATCACTTTCTGAACGATTCTTCTTATATTTTTTTAAGTTTATTTATTATTTTTTTATTATATTATATTATATGATATTTATATTTCGTATTTGAATGTGTGATTTTTCCATATTAGGTACCATTCCGCAAAGAGCTCATTGAGGAGTTAAAATTCGTGGCAAAATGTAGTGGTGATACGAAACCAGTGAGGCATCGTCATATTAGTCATTCGCCTGAATCCAGTTCTGAAGGATCTGTTTCTGAAAAGTCCAAAGAATCTAAGAAATCTAAATCGAATGAAAAATCTGGTTTAAAGGTCAAAGGTTTCGAAAAGGAAAAGTCTTAATGAGATTTTAAGTGAACGAAAATTAGTTTAATTTTCATCGATTTCATTTAGTAGATTTCCTTTTGTTAAAAAAATATGTTCCATTATTTTTTTGTATTTAAATATATTTAATATAGACCTACATTTATTTATTTAAGAATTACAATTTTAGTTATTAAAGCATTATGAAATAAACAAAATATTACAATTTCTTGATATTCATTATAAATTAATCATTTCGTTATATAAAATATACCTCATTAGATTGATTTATTATGGAATGGTTATTTTCTTTGATGAATCTAATAATATAATATTTTTATAACTTTATCATGTAATAAATATTTTCAAAAACAACATAAATCTTCAATTTTTTGTTTAATTATGATTTTCAGTTGAATACACGAGTTAATTCATAAAAAAAACTATTTAAAAATCTTCATTGATATTTAAAAAAAATTACATTGAATAACATAAAAAATACATATATTTTTCTGAAAACATGAATAAAAACCACATTTGCAACATTCCCCGCGTATTTCACATCAATCACCGTAAACCTAACCAAAAATAGACACAGAACAACTCTACGTGAATATTTTGAAAGCGTATAAAATTCTGCAAAATATCAGAAGGTTATCGTATCATATATTACATTTCCTTACATACGAAACAACATTTTGTCGAGCTGAGACGATGTCAAGCGTAATTGGCGTTTGCTCGAGAAGAGTGATGATCGTTTTGCTCGTGCGAAGACCAGTGAGCGTAATACCTTTTATTAGTAGTGTAATATTGTAATGGAAGTGAGTGTGATGCTTTTAATAATATTTACTGCGTGTACAAATGACAAGAGAGACGGTGAATTATTATTGCGGAGGTTGTTACTGGAGGGCTATTGCATAATAATTTCGTTGTGGGAATGCGCGTTGAATAATTTTCGTATTATGTCTACAATGGAGACGACTTACTGTGATGAGGAAACCGCACTACTTTGGACTTTGTTTTATGATTAAATTCGTATTTTAATCACTTAATGATACATAAGTAGTTGTTTATTGTACGTATTATAGCAATTTGTTTGTTTTTAAGATATACATAAAAAAATCTTCTATTCATTTATAGATGTCTCTTTTCAGATTCTAAAGTTGAATTTTTATTTACAATCGATAATATGATATGAAAAAAAGCTTGAAAAATAAAAATTATCATCATAATTTTATCTTCAAGATAAGATTTTCTCAATACCATTGAAATTTAAATCACTTTTATTGAGTAATTTTCAAGTGGTAGAAAAACGAAATTATCCAATCTAAAGATATCCAATTACATGCATTAATTAACCTCACAATTACTCCTTTGATTTAAATAAGAACCAATTCATTAATTCAAAGTTTACTTATTGTATAATACTAAATGTATTTTTGTAGAATTGTATTATTAAAGATACTAGATACTTTACACGTATATCGAATTACATTCTTGACTATAAATAAAAACTGCCAATCCAGATTACTGTCGATGTATCCATCTTCGTTTTCAATTAAGTCTTCAGACGAAAGGCAGATCCATCCGAATTTATTTTACGATTCGTATCGAATCCGTGGAAACGCACAGGAGAACTGCACGAATTTCTGCGGTACAAACAAAGAAAACTTTAAAGCGACAATTCCTCACGTATTTTATCGCCGAACAAACCGACCGTGCAGACGAGCGTTTCCCATTTTATCCTTTGTGCAACGTGTAAGTGTATTATATTATATTAGAAAAGCGAACGAAATTCCCGAAAGTTTTCCTTTCATCCTCATAAAAATTTCACTTTTATTTTCGAAAGGGAAATGCAACACTTTGAGCTCTATCGTCCGCGAACATTACTTTATTATTCCGCGAACGAGAATAAGAACTGTAATTCTACCTATTTTCGGAAAAAACCAAAATATTTGAGTATACGTGTATTATTTTTTTTTTAATATAATAAATTTATTAATTATTTGGTATGTAATTTAGAATATAAATGATCAGTAATATTATTAAAAATATATCAGATACAGATATTATAAATTTCGTTTCAAGGGTTGATTATCATCTGATTCGTATTTTTATGGAACGTTCGACTTTTCGCAAACAACAAAGCCCCAAATCCAATCGAATCAATATATACTCGAAATCCAATCGCACCCTCGTTAAAACAAGAATTTTTCAGCGCCAAATAATAAAACGAAGCTTCAAAATTTAATATGGCTCTGCTGAAAACGGCGAACTCAGCTCGACGTCGCGATTTACATGAATTCCCCGAATCGAATATTCGGTCGGGGCGCCGTTCACGATATTAAATTTTTAGTGTCGCCGGATTTAATACTGTACTATGGAGACGAGGACGATATCCTGGAGGACTTGGGATGGTGTGGGGACTTCACCAGCACTTACACCCAGTAATTGTTCGAGAGAGCGACAAAGTTGGTCCCATCACGGCTGTATAGTCTGCGGCTGCTGCTATCACTTTATGGCTGCATTTCTCTGTTAAATGTGGATATTCGCATCGAGAGTGCATATATTTCGAAATATATTCCCGTTTTTATTGCACGTTTATGATGGATATTCGAGGAAAGTGCATCGATTCAAAATGCATCGGTTAGTAATGTCTTGTCGTGAGCACGTGCTTGCTATTTTGTTTTTTCCGGCGTGAAATTCTCGAAATATAAAAATTGAAAATTTTCGTATTATTTTCGCAAACGTGGGTGATCTTTTGCCCGAGATATCTGCATGTAAAAGCTCATTATTAATGCAAAGCTTGCGTTGCGTTTTGTACACTTTCTTTCGAATTTTCTCGTTTACATGTATATTTTTCGGAATTATCTGCCTCGTCTCTTTCTTTCTTTTGTATCGGATCAGTGAGAGTGAATGGAATAGAAATTCTAAAGCGTTTTGAGTTATCTTCCACTGTAAGAAAGTGAAAGTGCATCGAAAGCGCAACGGAAACTTTTCTATTGATAAAATTATAAGTTATTTCGCATAGACATGGAGCAATTTTCTCGTAAACATCATACATACGTCCGTTAAAAATATGAAGAGCATAAACTTCAAATAAATCAAAAATCGATTATAACTTTAGATCAAAGTTCAGTACTCTCATTCTAATATAACATGAAACAACACATACAACACTTATTGAATTGAAACTATAATCATGTTTTGACATATTATAATGGACTAAAAAATAAATTATTCTGATCCATATACATATATTCCTTAACTGTATTAGCTTTCACAATTGGATATTTTTTCTAACAAATCGATAAATCTTACCCACCTTACTTAGTCGAGTGTCAATTAGTGAAAGCTTTCACCGCTTTCCACACATAAACAGTCCCTTTTTCACTCGAAAAGACATGTTTGTTTTTCTACCGAGATGCATTTTCTTAGTTTTTGTCTACTCTGAAATATCAACTAAACTATATTTCTTCTATAAATATAATAAAATAATAAATTTTATAATATACAACACATACTTATAAAATTTGTGTAGCCATAATTAGATGTGCTCAAATCAAATGATTTTTTCTTTAAGACGAAAATTATATACGTTATAATTTAATAACACTTTTACATATTTGGATGACGAAAAAATATATGATGGTCAATTATGTGGCGCCAAATGAATCAAGATAAATGATTATTAAAAAAAACTGGATAAGAGAGCTTCGATGTAATTATACCAAATATGTCCTCGTTGCTAAATATGGAATGATTTTTTTCTCATTGATTTTCAATTAGAAACTAAATTGATAATTTAATCATACAGATGTTCGATCGAATTCCGTATTTCGAATTCAACGCATAAATACAATTCCAATCATAAAAAAATAATGATAATACAAACCAATTACCATATCCTAAACATATTTCACAACAAGATCATATTTTCATACAATTTCAGACCCATCCGTGCCAAAACGGATACACACTGTATACATAAATCAGTGCAAAATCAAATTCCGTGTCTAAATTAAATTCGATTTATCCATCCGTCGAGTATTGACTATCCATATCATACGGGACATATCCTGTTATTTATTGTGGCTTTTATACGTAATTGCTTCGGTGCTATCTTGATGAATGTGGGAATAAGAATTTTAAGCACGTACTACACTATTTGTATGATACGACTAGTTTTAAGATGTAGATATCGATTGTATTACGGAATTGGATATAATTGAGATTGAACTGAATAAGAAAAAGTTTCATATCTTCTGAATAAAAATAATATAGGATCAAATACATTTATAATACTTTAAATTAATTAATTAAAGCTAGTTTTTATGATCTTAATTTAAAATATTATGAAACTCGAATAAGATATATAATATGTATATTTTAATTTTAAAAACAGTTTCATTTAGAACCACTACGTTTGAGATTCATTTATCTTCATAACTATCACATTAACCGCATGGACAATTTTTAAAAGTATTTAACTGATAAAAGTTTCTTGAAAAATTACTAAACTCTTATTGAATACGTCCACCAAAATCACACTTACGAAATATTAACTTTTATCCTATAAAAAAATAGAAACAAAAGATCATTTATCATCACGCCTCATCGCTATATTTTTGCTCGGGCATCAATCAAGTCTATATATAAGACGCGTTATCCTTTCGGTGATGTATGAAAGTGGCCTCCTTTACGCAGTAATCGCTTATTTATTTATCCCTTTCGCCGAAGAATCACTCTTCATAAAAATATAAAGATAACACCAGTCAAAAGCGCGAATCTCCCGATATAAATTTTAAGATGCAAACTTCTTGAAACGCTCATAAAATATTCGAGTCTAGCCTGCTGCATAATGTTCCCATTAAGGCGGCGAAGTTTCTCAGTTACCGATTAAAGTAGAAACTATTCACGATCGGTGCATTATTCCAGTATGGATTTTTCTTGTTGCCGTGTGATATTTCGAGCATTTTGAGAATTTTAATGGCGCGAATGCTGAACAAATCGATCTCGCGCCATTGTGAAGCCAAATGGGATGTTTTGGCCCGCGAGTAACAATGCTGAGAATTTTGACCCTGCTTTTTTACATGTGCAAGGAATTTTGAATATTACGTAAATTTCAGATGAGAATATTTCAAGGTTATAAATAATATATATAATATTTTATAAGTGTAAATACGTATATGTATTTCAATATTCGTGAGAAACGAAAATGTATGGTGCTCACAATTAAGGTTAATTATAATTATAAAGTTTCATTTTTTTTTAATTGTTGCAAATGTACGTGTAATTTGATCTTTAAACTCAAAAGGTCTAAATTGGACGAAAGGGATAAATGCGGAAATCTGGGTCAATGAAAATGTGCACATGATTGGATTACATGCAGTAACTCTCAATATATTTTTAATATCGAAAATGTGTTAGAAAAATTTGCATATTCCATAAAAATATTAATTTGAATTATTTTTATTCTATTTTTGTTTACAATAGATACTCTTTTATGAAAGGATGTTTGTAGAAGAAACTTATTAGATTTTTTATTAGATTTAATATAAGATGAATCAGATCCTTGGCGAAACGAATTAACTTTACAAATTTCATATAAAATTAATCTTTCGAATAAAATCAAATTGATTTAAATTTAATAAATATAATATATGATCCATTATTAAAATTCAAAAAACAAATATGAGAAAAAACTAACATAAAAACATATATAATTCAAAACTTCTTTAAAAAACATACTAAAAACCCTTTTTCCACGAATCTCACGTTAAAAATTCAACCCTCAAACAAACAAAAAACTAACAATTCAAACACTTCCTTTTCCGACTCATCATCTTACAAAAACCAATCAATCTTCCATCCATTCAATCCAAAAATACGAACCCCATTAACATACCTAAATTTAGAATACAACCACCAGAAACGATTCAAAATTGCCGCCTATGATACGAATCAGCCTTTTCTCGCCTTTGCGAACAGGTCATGAAAGAGACGCACATACACACCGCCAAACAGGAGAGAAAGAGAGGCAAAACGTTTGGCTAAAATCGAGCAAAGCACGTGGTTTGCTTTAGTTCGACGCCGGTTACCGGGTTGCGAACAGTGCGCACTTCAATTGCGAAACGCTCTCGTGTTTGATTTTTTTCAGTTTTTTCGTGTTTAATTGTGACTTTGATAATTTCATTTTTATGATTCAATATCTTTCGGTGTTGATAAATGAGATGTGCTACTGGTTTTTTAATGGTAAATGATTTTTGATTGATTTAATGGGGTGCATTTGATTTTTCAATGAAACGATTGCTTGTAAATTTTTTTAACAAACATTTATTATATTAAAATAAAATTATTATCTTTCTTAGATAGTTATTTTATAAAATTAAGTAATTAAGTAGTATTAAGTGATTAGTTTGTATTATGTTTCTACACATTTTATAAACACGAAGTCAAATCAAACAATCAACCTTCAACAAACAAATCACTCAATTATAAACGTTAAATTTAATAGATTAAACAATAAATTCTTGATATTTTTATATTAAAGCATACTTTGTTGATATGAACGCCAATGTGTACATACGTTGGAATTTAATTAAAACACGCGCGAATATAACGAGTATATCGGAAGAGAGAAACGCCCAGAACAATATTATATATCCTTTGTTATATGTCCACTCGTCCTCCTGTGTCACTTTCAAACTCTTTCACGGTTTGTGTGAAAATATTTTTAATTTCGGATGAAACAAACATCGCAATTTCGCCGTTCGAACTAATCAATCCAAGCAAACGGGTGAATTCGTTACGAAATCGAAACGATTAAATTGGTAAATTGAGTGTTTGTACAAATTCTTCAATGTCAAAGGTTGTATTTGAAATATTTTTAGATAAACTCATTAAGTCAGATGAAAAGACGCTTAAATATTATTCTAAATAGAATTTAATTTATTATTTTATATTGTTTATCTAAACTTCAACAATAATTTATTCGCATACGTCGGTTTCGTTTTCATACAATAAAAATTAGATTTTCATCGGTTTTGTGTTTCTGTTATTCTTTCCATTGAATAAAATGGGACATCTTGACGTTTCCTCGAATGTACAAAGACAAAGCCATACGAGTTCCGTTCCAATAAATTTCCCGAAATATTGTTCCACACACTTCTTTGCAAAAAAGCATAAATAACCAAAAACGAGTTACGGTTCAAATCGCTTCAAAAAACAAAATAAAAAGCGCCGATATTTCTTCTTGATTTCCCAAAGGAAACTCTTGTACGTTTAATCGTTATGCGTAAATGGGTCAGTATTAAAATGTGCACCAGCTACCGACCTTCGTCTTAATTATGATCTTATCGATTTATATATAGAAGTTGAAACATAAATTTATAACAAGATAAACCAACTTGTCTCAACAGGTCATCATTTCAATTTTGGATATAGATAGAATTTAGGGAAAACCCCATGAATATATAATCAAAGGAAAACGTATCTCAAGAGTCATTCAATAATAACTCAAGAAGAAAATGATTTTCATTTGAGTCACTCGACTGCTTGGCAAATATATCAATTGAACTACATTTAAATTAAGATTTCCGAATGATTTACAGTCCTTGACCTCAGACATAAACCCTAGTTCAGATTTGCATTTACGACATCGGATGCTCGGTAAATATTTATAGGCGTATTAAAGCCATGAAATTGAACCACCACATATAGAATATTAATCTGAACTATCCTGTGGAAAATATTTTCCAATCAGGATAGCTTTTCAGTTTGATATTTTATGCGTCCATGCCGTAGATAAAAGTGCAATTTTCATATTCATGAGCTTGCAACTGCACCGTGTCAAAACGACTTTGCCATATCGCACTATACCTTTGTGAATATACATCTAATATTGGAAGATTCAAAAGTTTCTATATATATTCATATAATTTCTATATTTACGTACTTCATGAAATTATAATACTATCTTTAGATTGTAATTTTTTTCATTTTAATCATTATTATTTCATTGAAAAAAATAATAATTCTTCATTCGAACTCATATTTTTCACAATTTTATCGTGTTAGTTTTGGAACTAGATCCCTTATATATTTTTAGGTTTAAAACGTCAGAGGTAGTTTACCCAACACCATAAAGTGCATCCTCAATAGGGTACATAAATGTCGCCTGGAGGATTAACGGTCAAACTGCAATTTACTGGTATGAAACTCATATGCAATCTCGATAATGCATCTTGTATACGGTATTTGAGTTATATTTTTAAATTTATTCATTCATAATGAACACAAAAATTGAGGTTGTTTAATTTGAAATATTATTAACATGTGAAATTTATTTCAGTTTAAAAATTCAGCATTTTATTACATCTTTTGTATCGTTTTAAAACGATATCTTATCGATTGAAATGATTCAGTAACATTTTACAAAAACTGATTTAAAAATAATTGTAATCTTTTAAAAAAAATTCTCCAAGTTTATTCATGCGAAAATGATTTGAACTCCCGACGATAATAACTAAAATTTAAATTAAATTTGGAAACTTCTCTTAAATTTCCACGCAGACATGAACTCAATCGAATTACGCTATCTAACAAACGAAAACTTTAAAAAGCTACGTATATGACAAGAAATTCAGCAACAGCTCTAAGTCCTTCTGAAAACACCCTATATGTATTTACATTGACTACAGGCATTTTCAGAAAGCTGCTGAAACTTGGTGTACATAACACATTGAAGCGCTAATGCGGTTAGCTCGTATACCCGAATAAGGAGCACTGAAGCGCTAAATGAAGAAATTTAATTCGGAGAATTCTGCTCAAGGTTTCCTAATTTTCAAATTTCTGAATTCCATGCACGATCACATGTCCGAAGCTTTGAAAAAGACGGCGTTTTAAACGATTAAGGCTCCGAAAACCTTCAGGGCTTAATTCGATTCTAATTCGGAATAGATGTAGGGATAGAGTTCGGCGCGAAGTTTCGTTCGTTTCTATTAATTAAAAACGCGTTTATATACGTTTTTTGGTTATGTAAATGTACAGAATTTTCCAAAAACTGGACGATTAAATAAATTTTTATATCTATAAAATAATGTATATGTACTCATTCTATTCCATTTTGGATGTAATAAAGATTTTTATTTATCAATAAATTCACATATAATACAATTGCAAAAGTACGAATTTTTTGTTTTTCTTTGAATAACTTATATAACTTTGAAAATTTATAATTTTTTTTGTGTTAGACTTTATATAGTATAGGTATAAATTTCTTGTTTTTATCTGACGGACCCTGTATAAACTTAGTTTAAATTCAGAAATTGTTTGGGTTTATGAGTTAATTGCGTTTTTAACCTTTCATAGTCCAATTATAATTTACTTCAATCCCAATTTTTTCATTTTGTGTAAGCTAATCGATGTTTCAATTAATTATATACTTTTCAATTACTTTTTTTATCAGATTCGGCATACGCAAAAACCTTAAAAAATTCAATAGAACTCAACTCGCAAAAATTCAAATCAAACCCTCTACCGGGCTGAATCGATATCGAAATTTTCAAGTTCACCCTTCTGAAGCACATACACACAAATGGCAGTTCCAAACTGCAGACCCTTCCCAACATTTCACCGACCATCAAACTGTGGGTCGCATCCCTTAGCGCATAAAACACATTCATAGCGAAACTCATAAATAATGCACAGCTCGGCGACAAACGAGACACACCCGTCCTTAACAATTTCCCAGCCAGGGAAATTTTCCCGGAAAATTACGATGAGGCTGCGAAATTCGAAGATAACGTTTGAGAAAATCGCAGTTCCCATCGACAATGCCCCTCGATTTATGGTGAGCTTAATGAATCGGAATCCGATAGGTTTAATAAAGCCGCGGCTTTAATGTGTTATGTATGAGGTAGTGATATGTTATGTTTGTGTGTGTATGTATGTGGGTTTTCTTTGGATTTCCCGTCTTGTCGATTGGTGGGTAAAAACAGGGATATTTTTGCAATTAGTGTGCGGCCGACCGTTGCCATCTCTGAACGGTTGTGGTATACATTTGTATGGTTAAGTTACATTTGGAGGATGTGTTTGCGGAAATAAATGTGTTTGGTCGTATAAGATGTTTTTGATGTCGTTGTGGTTCCTTTATTCTAAAAAAATCGATGAAGGAATTGACCCAGTTTATACATAATACGATCGAATTAAATAAATATAATCTTAAAGATAATTCTAAAAAAAAATATTTTTTCTTAATAAAATATTCAGATCTAAAACCTAAATAAAAAAATCTTAACTATATTGAGTAAACATTCGTCCGAAAAAGCTAAAATTACTATTTCGATTAGTTACTTTCACGAACACGAATGTCTAAATAGAGAAGATCAAATAGCCCATGAACGGAGAGTTTCCTCGGAAAACGTACGTCTTTGATAAATCATAGAAATAGAAAATCATGACCGTATAAAAGCATAATAGATTTTGGACAAAGCGCTTTTTTTGTTCGAATTAAATCGTCATATTTCCTCATGTGCAAATGATATAATATTTCAGAATTGAGTGGAGCATGAGAAATTTTATTGATGGAAAATTCGCATTATGAAAACGTAAAGAAGATGCGTAAATAATATATTTAAGCTGAGAAAGAATTTTTGATGCGTTGTTCTACCTGTGAAAATATTATCCATGCAAATTCAAATTTGAAAATGTCGAAAAGAAAATGCAAATTTAATTTTCTCCGAATCGTAACACGTTTCGGCAAGAATGAAAAATTGGACCCTTTCATAAAACAGAAATACGTCGCGAATATAAATTGCAATTTATTAATAATCCTTGAATGTGACGGTTATTGTTTTCAATTTGAATTAAAGCCTCAAAGATTTATACATCTTCGCAGGATGTAAGTTTGATTATTCGTGCGAGCTTTTGTACGCACAAAACAAAATAACCGTTTTCTAAATAAAATTACAAACGATGAATTTCAAATGGAGATTAAATTATATCACGATTTCGCGGATGAATTATACGTTTGTGTTTTCATGGAAAATGGTCAAAAAAAATTGCGATTTCGCACTGAAAAAAATATGGAACAAAACGCGGAAAAGTAGATGGACGTCTATCTGAATATAAAATGAACATATTTTTTACATGGTCGTGTGTGTGTATTAAAGTGATATTTTATATGCCGCATAAAACAAAGGTTCAGAATTGGGGTATGTCGTCCCAAAAGGGCTGGAAGACCCACGCAACAAAAAAAAATACATATTAAAAAAGTAACAATATAATATTATGTACAGTGGCAAGATCGAATATGCTAAACGAATCTTTTTTTAAAAATGTAAATGAGGTTTTGAATAATTATTTTCGTTTGTGATGAAAATGCAGGATGGTTCGTGCTGAAATTAAAAAGAACGTTTACGGCTTAGCTTTATAAAAATAATTGTCGGAAAAATTGTGAATTCCTAAAGTGATACTTAATAAAAATAATACGAAAATATTATATAAAAATATTCTATAAATAAAAACATGTTTACCTTCTGGGCATAGTTGATCTTTGTATCCGTATATTTTTTAGAGCTGAGATTTTATTTAGATTTCCTGGAAAAGGACTTAAATAAATAACGACGAAAATTTTCATACAATATTTTACTACCACAGCTATTCGTATTCATTAAAATTTATTCCATCTACTCTCTCCTATTTATTCCTTCTCTTAAATTTTAATATTCCACAAAAATACTCACAATGTAAAAGAAAAAAAAAATAAAACCTTCCAAAACTATTAAACTTCTATAAATTATAAAAATTTCATTATACATACATATTATACAGGGTCTTCCCCGGGACTTTTATAACTTCTAATCGGATTTAAAGTGACTTAGAGCCATGATAGAGAAGTGAGAGTGATACCATTCCGAATGAAATCGGCTACAATTTATTTTTCATTTTCCTCCCCCCCTCAAATTTTACCTCTCCCTCCCTCTTCCATCGTCGTACTTCCGTCCACTAACTCGTACAGTTCAAATTTTTTTTACCTACCAGTACGCTATTCGACGATGGAAGAGGGGAGGAGAGGTAAAATTTGAGGGGGGGGGAAATTAAAAATAAATTGTAGCCGATTTCATTTGGAATGGTATCACTCTCACTTCTCTATCATGACTCTAAGTCACTTTAAATCCGATTAGAAGTTATAAAAGTCCCGGGGAAGACCCTGTACAATAATCGAATTATATCATTTAAAATCGACACCTAAAAAAATCAACCCATTCAGATCCTAATATATAATCACACATCCTAACAGAATCAAGTAACCGAAAACAAACCACACCCATTCAACGCAGCCTTCGAATTTCCATCGAGCATCCGACCAATGATTCGCCCCTTATTTTTTACACCCCCTGTTTTATTTCAACTCGGTCTTCTTGTGTGCAATAAGCAGCACACCCAGCACCGTTATGCTAAACAAAAAGGGCGGCGGTCCGTAATAAAAATCGTCGTAAAAAGTAAGTGCATCGCCAACGGCGTCCGTGGTGTCTTCGGTGTCAGGGGTCGCCAACTCTTCCTGCTGCAATTGCAATTGCACCAGTCTGATGTGGACATCGATCCATTTGCGGGAGACACGTAGAAAGTGAGAGTCGGGTCGTTTCTTTGCACTACGTGGTGGAAATGTGGTGGAATTGGATGTTTTGTCTGTGTCTTGAATATTTTGGATGGTTTGTGGTTGTTGGTTTTTATCTGGTTGGATAATTGATGGGTTTTGTGTGTATGAGTGTATTTGGTTGTTAAAAGGTTGGTAAATGAGTCTGTATTTTTTTGTACTGTGAAAAATTTATGTATCAAATAGTTCTAATTGTAAAATCGAAAATTTTATTTTTGTATTAAAAAATTGATTTAACGATATTTTCAATCAAATCAATTTGTTTCTAATGTAAAAATATTCATTATATTATACTTAAAAAATATTTATATACAATATAAAAACTCTTATATTGAAAATTTTGTATTCATATTGATAAATTGATTCGATGATATTCCAATTCAAACCAATACTGAATTGCAAATTTTTATAAGTGTTTGTGTACAGAATAATTTAAATTCTGGTTTCAAAAATTTTATTATCGTTTTTAAAAATTGATTTAATTGTGTTTTTGATCGAATTAATTAATTATTTAAGTAATAAATATTATAAAAAGAGTGTTGTAAGTTTTATTGTAAATATTTATGTGCTAAAAGGTTTATTCACTCAATTTAATACTTGGACTTGCAAAATGGGTTTGATGAATATATGTATGTATTTTAATCAAATTACAAAGAAAATGATTTAAAATTTAAATCATTTCTATGTATTATGTATTAAAAAATTCGTTTATTGTATTAAATGTTTCATCTTAATATTTCGAAAGAAATTTAGAAAGAATTTTAATCAGATTTAGGATTTCAATATATTATTGTATATCGTATTCAATTTTCACAAAGATATTGAATGGAAATTAATTCAAATTTCTTTTGAATGAATGAGAAAAAGTTCAACTTCTAAAAGCTTTTCATTGTATATTGATAAAATTAATTGATTGGAAAAAATATATATTTTTAATATTCCGTGAAACATATTTCATAAACGAATCCTTATCGAAAATAGCATTTTTTGCAAAAAAATTCAATTAAGGAAATTAAAGATTTTATCTAAACATCATTTTATAATATGCTTACCTAATTTTACATTTAAACACATTATCCAAACCATTGATCGAATTTTCAAAGAAAAATCACGTTCAAAATTGCATCCTCCTTTATACGTGATACGAAAACCCCTCAACCGCATACCTAATAACCCTTTATAGTATCTATTATATAAAATTTATACTTAATATATATTCCCAATCGAACAGTAAAAATAATATTTTCCTAAAAATAATATCCCATATATCTCTGATACGAAAATCCTTGAAACCGACATCGTCCTTACGCATTTGCGAAGGCTCTGTTGCGTTAGGTCAAATTATCGACCGGCTTTCGGTAGGCCCAGAAGGATAGGTCGTCCCTTCGGTCGATTACCCTTGCTTACACAACTTCGATATTCGAAAGTAAATATCGCATAAAATAGTATGACATTTCAACTTTCGATATAAACATACGATATTGAAAAATTTATAGGTTTTATGATTTATTCATACGCTTCGCGTCAATGTCGCAGTATAGATTGCGTATGATTTTTATTTAAGTTACTTAAAATGTTTGTATATATTCTTTGGGAAGTTAGGCGTACTTCGAACCTTTCATTTTTAGAACTCGATCCATCACAAAAGTCAATAAAGCACTCATCGTCGCGAGTTTCGAAAGCTTTCAATTCTATTAAAAAAAGTAAAACAAACAACCCGCCGATAATTTGACGTTGTTGTAAATTATAGGTGGGCCTATTTTACTTTTTTTTTGCTTTGCGTAAAAAAAATATTGACTTTAAAAGCTGTGAAAGACGTCAATTTTCTTTTCACAATCAACGCAAACAGACGCGTCGCACAAAGAAACTTTGCTTATTATTTTTCGGGCTTATTTATCATGAAAAGTAATGAAAACTTCCCACCTTATTTTCTGCCACATTGAAAATTCTCTTTCATAAATATATTTTTGTATCGAACGCGAAAATAAACATGACCTCTTAAAATTCGAAAAGCGCTTTTACTATATTTAAAAAAAATCGTTATTTTTCATCTGGTACGTGAAATGTTTCAGTGCAAATAGGTTAAGTGTTCCTTTGAACATGACATTAAGTGATGAAAAATTTATTGGACATGAATATATTGACTAATAAAACCGACAATAAACTCAGTTTAGATCAAAACATTTCATAATAAAACGAGTAATAATGAAATTAAAAAACGAGTTCATCCAAATACACGATCGTAAATTTTTTCCCTATATTCTTTCAGTTTAATCACACAAAATGAAGCTTAATGGATTAATTATGTAAATTGACAAATGCGAGATACTAAACAAACTCAATTACGCGTTTAAAAATATACATGCGAATTCGAATTCCAAAGAAACAAAGCGTAATTGGATCATGCATAAAAAGTGATTCCTTGTTCTTTTTTGCTTAAAAGCGCCGGAGCACGTTTTCGCCATTTCTCTTTATTATTTGAATGAAAATCCCCGAGAAGCCTACGACAGGGGGGCATGTGAATTATTTTAAAACACAAATTCATTATTCATCTTCTTCTCTGTTGTCTTCCGTATTATTCTGGGAGAAATTCGCGACAGTCCTGAAATGAATTATTATATTTCAGTCGGCATTTTTTTACCTATTATACAATAATTCAACCACACTGAAAACGACTCGATAATGTTTTGAATGATTTAATATCTGGAACTATTTTGTCATAATATATGAGGTATAGAAACAAAAATAACATTCTGAATATTAATACGAATTCGAAAACAAATGTTGAAAGAAAATTTATTCGTTGAATAAAATTAACCTTTGAGTTATACAAATATTATATTATGAAACTCAACTTTGAGTATTGTTCAGCTATAAAATTATATGGGTTTTATTTATTTAATTTTGTTATTTTTATGTATTAATAGAAATCTCTCATTAGTCAAAATGAAAACCGTTAACTGTCAGGTTTATATAAAAATAAAATGAAAATATCATAAGTAAGTAACACGATTCAAATTTGAATAAAATTGTCGAGTAATGAGCAAATATTTAAATCTTTATCATCATTTGAATATGGAGTTTTGATTCTATATTCTTCATACATAAATAAAAGAGAGCTCAAAATTCAACGCAGTCAGCCTTTTTTTAAAAGAACCATTCGGAAACGTTGAATTTCGTTATTTTTTCCGGGATCAAATCGAATACGTATGGATAAATTTACTGTTACCAAACATTACTTCTTCACTATTGAACATTTTCTTCATCGAAATGAACCAAAAAACACAGTGTTACATAATTTAACTAAACATTGCCTCACTCTATATAATTTGATATAGGACGACATTAACGTGATTTATTCGAACATTTCCATATTGTCGTAGGTGCATATTTTAAGGTGTGCCTCGTTAAACGAGACGTTAACGGTACAAAAAGCCAAACTCTGCTTTTTTCGATAATACAATATTTTTCTACGTGTGTTTGTGATGGCTTCTTTTTTAGCCGAAGTTTGAAAAATTTTCCACTGTATTGACAGGTCGTTCCGAAACGTCTTCACTCCCAAAGGACGAGTCCTTTCGCGAGGAAATTTATCTTCCTAATGAGACTTTCTATCGACGTATGTATATACGAACATGAGAAAATGAAAGATATGACAAGAAAATGAAACTTATGTAAAAGTACTTTTTATGAAGGTCACGAAACGCTGATAGGTATTAAAAAAATGATTTTCTTTCGATACTAAATTTAATAGAAATGTATCGCAGATTTAAGAATAATTTTAATTTTCTAACATTATTGAACATTTTTTTAATATTGATTATGGATAAATGATGAAGCTTTTGTGTGCAGAAAGCTTCGTGCTTACACAGCTTTCTCGAGTTCGAGCAGCGGAATCTAACTTGATTAGTCCGAGCAAAACTTTATACGAAGCAACCTGTAAAATTCATAATACTAGGCCCAAGAAAGATTTTAATATATCAAATTTCACAAAACGTCTATTTTTGTCGGCTTCATATGTAAAATTTAAAATTTCATTTGAATATTCAAATTTCATATGAGTTGATTCATTGATGCGCGAACACGTGTATAAATGCACCAAACCGATTTACATGTGAATATGCAAATTTAAACGATTTCAATATTGGGTCATCTACAAGTGTAAATAGATTTAAATATTTATGAAATTATTAAAAAATATTTCGAATCCAATTGAGATTCAGATGAGTCTCGAAACGTTTATGCGTCAATTCGAAAGTCGTATGTTTCGTACTTTAAGGACAATTTTTATTAGAAAATATTCCGTACAAAGATATCAAACTTGCAAATTATGCCTTTCTCTGTAGCAATAAAAGTCTCCAACATAAAGGTTGTTTTATATTAACGCAATAATATCATAAAAGCATACTTTGTTCTTATGCGGCTTTTGTAATTACGCTCTCATGCCTTAAGCGGGGCGCTTTTAATCGCAAAATTTAAAAATATTAAAATTCATTTTCGGCATTATGCGTATGTTTCCATTTCAAGGGCGGGAAGAAAATTAAAGGGAGAGTTCTACACAAAAATAACCAAATTAAACAATGGGTCGGCAAAGAATGAAATCCTTTGAAAACGAGACCCGTCTCAAAGAATTCTCTTTGTGTATAAATAGACGATAGATTTAATTTTTCGCAACCCATAAATTTTCCGTCATATTTTGCAAATTACGCAATGTAGATTCGGGATTTTTCCCGTTACAATTTTATCAATTGTTTGGCAGTATATCTTCCGACGCATAAATTCGTAAAATAATCTGTTTGTCGTCAATATCCAAATGAAAAATAAACTGCGCGACCTATACAAATATATTTTGAGATTAAATCGAATCTTCTCGGAAGGCAAATACATTTGCACAAAGATTTATTTTGAGTACTTAACGTTTCGCGGATTCGCATAAGAAGCTTTTGCCGATCGTAAAACAAACATTCGGTTTAAATTACAACCTCCCATCCTGATAATATTAAAATTTCACAGAAACCCAACATACATACTTTTCATAAGACGTCTTAGTTTGTCAGCTTTTTTATATAAAAAGATTAACTTATCAACCGTATTGGAACAAAAGCATTAGCGTTCATAAACATATATATTAGTTTTTCACGTTGTGTCATCTGAACCGTGAAAAATATCGTTTTTACCCTTGAAAGTAGGATAGGTCCGTTGTGCAAAAAAGCACTCCAATGAATCACGACGAGTGTGTCAGACGCGTCAGCAGCCGCCCAGTAATAATGTTATGTTCGTATCGAACAAAAAAATGAAACAGCCTGAAAAAATAATATAATATGTGAGTGGTGTGAAATATCCGAGTGCAAAAACCTCCTCTATGTGTCATCGCACCCTGTCGTCCTCCGATCTCTGTATGGGTACGAGGTGTGCCAAAAATTTGGTACAAAAAAGTTTTCTGATGAAATTCCGTTATAATACATTTTAATTCTTTGCTAGAGGATTGTGCATATCCTAATTATCCTAAGAATATTTTTTTATTAATTTTGTTGTCAGCTTTTGGACATGTTGTATATTAAAAGGGGGGGCTGGGGCTTATTTATCGCAAGGTCGGTAGTGACATCGGCCATCTGTCTCATGTACGTCTTTTTACAAGCCAAAAATCGAGTCTCGTGTACTTGTCGAAATTATTCCTTGTACAATTTACGAAGAAATATCTCAAAATTAAAAATAACACAAACTTCTTTCAAATATAAAGTCAAATACATCAAAAAAATAGATTAGTATAAAAAATTCAAACAAATAATCCACACGATTTGAGCGATATCTGGAAATGGATTAAAAGGTTATCAGACCCTTTTAATGACATCGGATTAAGAACGATCCATCCGGATGATCAATCGGCAATAATTTATTTTGGAAATCGGCATTAATATTATATAATATTATACGCAAATGGGTGTTTTTTTCGTTTGAAAATTATACGGGATTATTTTAATAAAATTTTCCGCGCATTTTATGACGGCTATTTGTTACTTGAGCTTGGCACTCGTCATCGCGTCTGTCGCTCATTTTCCATCGGGGAAAATCGCGCATGGATCTCGGGAAAACTCTGTTGTTTATTGCTTTTTCATGCAAATTTCATAAGCATCATACGCTTGATAATTTTTTGGAAAAGTTTCATCTCCACGAAAATAATACAACACGCACAATGCGAATTTCAGATCGCGAGCAAGATTTATGGCCACATCGAAGTTCAAAATTGCAAATTCAATTTATCTTTTGACACAGACATGAGGGGGGAGTAATGTGCAAAAAGTGATGTACAAAGTGTGTTGATCGAATTTTCTAGAATCAAATGTATGTGATGTGTTTTTGTGTAATAAATTTGCGATGAAAAGATTCGAGTCTAAGGAAAGTTAATGGCTCGACCGTAAAACTGATTATTAACGCCGGCTCATTAGTATGTATGTAGTTTTTAATATCAGTTATGCTAAATTAATTAATTAACATGACTTATCAAAATATATAACGTTTATATTAAGGTTCATAAGATACTTTTTATTAAGCGTGAAATTGAAACGCGAGTTTATTAAATTTCATAATTTTCGCAACCTAGCGAATTTACGTTTTCGAAAATTAATTTTAAAATTTATTACTTGTTATGATAATTCAAAGTTTCGTAAGATCTATTTTCTATTCTAGTCTATTTTTTTATATAACATATACACATATATCGAACTTTTTTATACGTATCTCCTAGTTTCAAGATCGTGAAAGTGTCTTCAGTGAATTTCGCTAATTGCCACATTTGTTACGGCGCGAATTTACGACTCAGTCAAAGGAGTCGTCGAAAGTTTTTTGGCTCTGACTTATTAATTCATTGAGAGTTCATGCTACTTGACTTCGAAAAGTTATTAACCTTTTAACGATCCTCATTCTTCTGTTAATTTTTTTTTACTTCCTGATTTCCATATATTTATCCAAACTATTTTCGGAAAACGAACGTTTGCTATTATAATTCACATTGCTTGGTTTCACTTGCAAATATTAACAATTTCTGTGTTAATACACGACTACACGAGTATATTATCACAATTTCTAATAATATCATATTCTACAAAGATCATTATAGAGTTTGTCAGAATGTATAATATCAAATTAATTTAATCAAACAGAATATTATCATGAATGATTAAATAACTTGTTAATTATAATAGATTCATATTATAATTATCATATTTATCCAAGGCAAAATTCATAATATCATATCAAAAGATATGTATATTTAATAGTAAAAGTAAACATAATTTATGAATGATGAATACTTACACAAAAATCATTATTTTTTATCAGATTTTAACTCGAAAGGATAGTTGATCAAATTGGCAAACAAAAGCCATCAATAAAAAACCGACAATTCAAATTACGCCGTGCCGCTTCACTAATGGACCGATTGACCCTGCGAACTTTTCACTTTGTCCAAAAAGCGAAAAGGACAAAGTCTCTATCTTCGTCACCTTCTCAGGTCAAAGGCTGCTAGCAGGACGATTTATCTCGTCGGTACCGAAGGTCACAATTAAATTATCCCCGGGACGTCGTGTAATTAACTTAACTCATTTTTATTCCGGGACTAGATTTTTAGACGGCCGAGTCTGGGAAGTCGCCGAGACACAAAGAAAAGTCTGAAGAAACGTACAATAGTCGAGAAAATAAACTGGAGCCTCCTTTTGTATATTGGGGGAATTTATGTAGTCGTTTTGGGCCGATTTCGTCGCCGCCTAGTGAGACCCTTTCGGGATTTAATTAAAATAAAATGCGTACGAGGAAAAGAACAGATGTCCTGTTCAGTGCGTATTAGAGGACTGATTGAATCCCTTCTTATGTCCTGCGAACATTTAAAGAGTTTTTTCCCTGAAAAAATATATATATTACGCCGCATTTCGTTTATACGCACACGCAACCAAAACGAGGCGTTCACGCAATTAATCCGTGAAAGCCGTTGATCATCATCCGAAATTTAATTACTTGCCCCTTTCGCGTTTCAGGAAACGGTGAACAATGTGTCCGGGAAACCTCGGCCCGCCCTGAAAGATAAAGTTTTGCCGACAATGATTAATAGTAGTGCTAGCCTAGGTCCGGCTAACGAAACCGCGATAAAGGAACATGGAGGAAAGTGAGGAGACAGGACTCTCTCTGTGAGTTTGTCGCGAATTCAATTAAGGATTGAGGACAATTTCTGCTTGATTTGTTTAATATTGTTATGCAGGATACGCTTGAATGATTTGATACCGAATTTAATTAAAACAAAACTTTTTATAATATTATTCTGTGTCAAAGCTTCGAAAAATAATTTACGACTCATCAAAAAATAGGTAATATAAGGAAAACAATTCTACATCAAAATATTTATTTTTTTCGATTAATTTACAATTGGTAGTCTGAAATTACAAAACAGGACGCTAAAACAATATTTTTCAAAGTTCCGGGCACCGGCGCACATAACTACAAATCAAAGTTTAAATAATAAAACAGAAAAGTGGAAAAAAGCAACCACAGCGGAAACTACGTAAATAATAATAAATGGTATAGTGGTAGTCAAAAAAAAACTCACCCTTTATATCTGGAGTCGTGCAAAATATCCAGGCTTGCGAAAAACTCCCGAGAAAAACTAGTGCTCGTAAACTGTATATTAGGCTTGCCGGAATTGTACCGAGGCTGACTAACGATGCGATTATCATTAAGGTACTAATAAAATTTAAAAAAAACATATTATATTACATATAAATATAATTTCTATGTGTAAAATCGACCCGATTGAATCCAGAAAGGGAAAATTCCCTTGTTTTTCCACATCACTTTCAAAGCACGATGAAATATCGCACACAATGTCGAAAAGTCGAAAGCTCTCGTATTTTTTGATTAATGACAAAACCGCAAAATATACAAATGATCGAATGTTAACATTTGCATGAATAACATATACACTGTATCGTTGCAAAATGGTATTCGACATCGAATTTCATTGAACCTTTACGCAACGCGAACAATCGAAAGTGCAACGTTGAATACGAAAACAATTCAGTTCAAAATCGATCACTGATAAAGTAACACACATCCATCATAATACAACTCATATTTTATGTATTACAAATATTTTTTTTTATTTTCAGATTTTCCTGAAACTCTACAGTACAAAAACGAAAATTTAATCCAAGTGTAATGTGATTCAAACTAAATATAGAAAGTGATATAACCTTGATAATGTGACACGCAATTTCATTATGAAAAGTGACAGTGACTTTTGGGGACACAGGCGTCGCCCGTTTCCCCAAATGTGTCCCCTAATTAAGCATGGGCCGTGAAAATTAGAATTAATTAACCGTTCAAAAATGCCCATTTACCACAGCAAGACGTGGCCTACATCGACCATGGCCGTGGTTCAGTTGAGGGTCGACCAACAGGGCAGGGCGTTCAGTGCCCTGGCCGACGACAACCCAGAGGAACAAAATGCCGCTAAAACAATGCCTAATAATAATACAGAATTCAGGTGTAACGGGTCTTCCAGTTCGGCGAAGATGAGATTGGAGCCTAATAAGTTTGGGCCTCGCGAGAGCAAGTCTACTTCGGAACTTATCTTCTCGTCAAAGTCGACTAATTGCAATAAGAATAAAGTGATGAAGGAAAACAAAAAATCCACATCGGAATACGTTGCTCCGCCTGTTTCTCAAAACAATGTCAAATTAGAAAATAAAAAAAATAAAGATCACAATAACAAAAGTAAATCTAAATACAGAGCGGAACCTTTGAATCCGAATGTGACTTATAGCAACCACAGAACCACTTCGGAATACGTATTTCCACCAATTTCCAATTCAAGTACTTACAATTGTAACGATGTTGAAAATAAAAAGATTCCCGAAGATGACATTCATCCACGAAATCAAATAACTACCTCGAAGTACCAATTCCCACCCACGTCGAACACGTGCACGCTCAATTGTATCAGTTCGGAACGCGAGGCGGATTTCAAAAGGTGCGATTGCCAATTCAGCCACAAAACAAGCAACAGTGGCAACGGCTTCGTTTGCAAATACAATGAGGACAACCTCAAGTTTATACACGACGCCAAGCAGTTCCTCAAAAGCCGCATCAAGGAGGACGCTAGAGCGATGAACGAGAGCAAAAAGTCACAATTTCGATCTGACAGCAACATGACGGTCAGTACCATCTTGCGTTCTAATTCTTGTGATTCTAACTTCGTTTATAACTTCAATAGATTGAATAAACTACGCAAATCCTTGGATAGAAGCACTGATTCATTGGAATTGTCTTCTCGCTCTAACATTTTCAATTCCAAGATATGTTATTGTATTCAGCTTCTTGCGTTGTCGCCTAACAGTCTGCTCAACGCTGTTCAGTTTCCATCCAAGTCCATGGAGAGGAGGTGTTCAAATAGTTCTTCTTCATCAGTATGCAAATGGACTCCGAAGAGAACCAGAGACAACCCCAAAGCGAAACTCTTCGCGAAAAAAGGAAGATCGAAATCGGTCAGTCATATGGTAGCTGACAGGATCAATTCTTCGAAAACATCGGTATTCAGAAGGTGCAACAGTACTATCGAAGCTCCTAAACGTAGAGAAAGTGAACTGGACGAAAAATATTTGGTGAACGGTAGTGCTAATCTCCCCAAAACACCATTAAGTGCTAGAAAAACTCAAACTTTGTACAGACATTATTATCCGGAAGGTGGTTGGGGTTGGACAATATTGGTTGTGTGTATAGTTGTGTCAATTTTGGATCATGGTATGCAGTTGGCTGCTGCCGTTTTAGTACGTCCTGCTGTGGAAAAATTCAAAGTTTCTTCAATGCATGCATCAGGTGAGTGATTTTTTCTACGTCATAGAAATGATTCATTTAGGTCATTAACGAGAAACACGCATAAAATAATATTATCCCATACACGTAGTTTTACTCACCCACTAAAATCGATTCATATCGATCACTATCGACATACAAAAACAAAATTTCACCAACTTTACATACATTTAAATATTTTGCGAGTTTTCGCATAACAACAAAACGATTACACAATCAAACGACGGCTTTGCTTCATACAATACGAATGCGACTTTCATTCGAAACATAAAGGTTTTATTTCATATGCAAATCCGAATGGCACAATAGTAATCGCTTTCTATATTTTACTATCAAATTTGACTCGTTAAATCGCAAACGTTCAAAGGCTATTCGAATAGTTGGCCATCGGTGTGCAAAACCAATGTTATGCGCTTTGTATATTAATGAGGAACCGTGCGACGAATAAACCGTTCCGATTATAAAAGCGGTAGCGTAATCCTATTCGGTTTCATCGAAATATATTTTATTGTTTGTATTCTCAGAAAATGAAATGCATTTTAATAAACACGACACGTATTAACCTGGTTGTCGAAATACGGCATAGACCTACCGCAAAGTGATTATCATTCTGAAGGGACATCGCTTTTCAATGATATAAATTATTAAATGAATTACTTATTATTGATAAATTTCATCATTAAGATATTCTTTATTTTCTACATCAACTAGTTTCAGCAAATTCGTTCATTAAAATCTTCTTAGTCTCATACAAAACTTATTTTCGGTAAAGTCGAGCATTAAGATCTTAGTCCGAAAATATAACATACGGATGGGACCAGTCGTTAATCCTTCCTCATAAAAGCACATGGGATAAATATACGTGTATCAACCTTCCAGAAATATTCACTGAATTTTAAGGACCGAAAAAAATATCCTGGTGAAAGGAACGCTGGTCCAGAAGGACGTGTCCCATTGTGAAATCGAATGTGACAAATGGTTCCTCGTTTGGTGGACGATTTATTCGCAGCTACTCTCGCCCTCTTTTTTCCACATAGGGATTTTTCGACGTTTTTCCGGATTTTGGTGCTTTTTGCTTTTTCCTGGTTCGGGATGAAGATGTCCTCTCTGTGCGTGTTATTGTATGGTTTGTCATTATGCGCGTACGAAGGATATTATATGAGATCGTATATTACGCGGTTAAGTGAGAATCCTCCTGAAATATACGTTCGTGATTCACTCGGGAAGTATTTTATTTATAAATATATAAATAAATCATTTGTTTTGTTTTATGAAATACTAATTGATTCTGTTGAGAAAGTTTTTCGAAAATAACTTTGCTCTTATTTACTTTTAATTACAGATAAATCTTTCATATGCTCGAATGTTTTGTTTTCTTATTTAATACAATATTTATTACCCAAAAAGTGATTTATTTCAATATATGATGAAAAATGTAATTCCTATACGTTCGATTAATATTATTTATAGATTGAAAATTTACAGGAAATGATCGATTACATTACCCATTTGGAAAAATCTCATCAATTTTAACAAAATACTTATTGACGCCTACTTCAAACGTTTAATTAAATTTTGATAAAATATTAATTACAAAATTTACATCGTAAATGGCATATTTTCAAAATAATTTATATCAAATATTACAATTGTGAAAAACGAAACTTACGGATTCATTAAAGAATGCCTTTTAATTTTATAAACAAATTAAATCGTTTTCGTCGAAGAAATTTTCAGACATGAAAATTAATATTTACCCAATTTATATATTTTCGAAAAATACTTTCATAATAGAACAAAGATCGAACAATTTCGCCTTTCAGAATCAAAGGAATTCTGAAAGCGCCTCAGATGTTCGCACATATTGGCTCCAATCAACCACTATAAGATATTTCGTTATATCAGGAAGAGGTTTGTTGTATTTGAAACACATACGATTCCACAGTACAAATATATGTTTTGTGTACAGAAAATATTTGAAATGTACTGAATTTAATACGGGTTTCGTGCAACTTTTGTATACAATTCCGTTTGTCGGTGTTTCCGTTCTGAAAATGACCTGGAAAATATGTTTTGAAGGTTCAGACTGTATCATAACGAATACTTTTGATAAAATTTGAAATGGGTTTGAGTTTTATGTTTTTAGAAACTCCGATGTTGAATTTAGGTCAAATATGTGACAATGTTTTGATAAAATCAGTTTCAAAGTTCAGTCAATATTGAATTGAACTTTTATGTTTTACATGAAAATGAACGAATTCAAACTTTTAAGAATTTATTTTGTTGATTACAATCAGGTAAATCTGTTATTAAAAAGTATGCATTTATCAAAAAGATCCCAAGAAACGAACACTAAAAACTTCCGAAAATAACATTATCATTACAATGAAATCATTATGATTCGAAGATCCGACATAAAAAGCCCAAAATTAATTTCAGTAACAATGTCCGTTGATGACGCGTCGGAAAAACTGGGAAAACCTCCCGGAAAATAACATCGGGAAAAACTTCGAAACCGAACATTATCGTCGAAGGAAAGGCTAATGACGTGCGAAATTTGCGAAATTCCTCGGAATCGCGGTCGTTAGGCGCGCTTTATGCAAATTCCCGCGAAATATTAGTGTTGTCGTCGAGGATTTAATGTTGTCCCGAATTGAAATCGGACATTGTCGAAATCGGGGAAGGGACATCAATCATCCAGGTGTTAAAGTTGCGCATCCGTCTCCATTGTTTGCGCGTTAGGCGATGAGGAATTTGCATTTTTAGTGGGAATTTGGCGACACGCTTTTCGGGGATTCTATTTTTTTTCGTGATTAATGATGTTTTTCGGAATAGGCGTGTTTTCAATTTTCACTGTACGCTTATGAATTTTTTTTTTATTAACTCTTATTATAATAGATTGAAATTGAGTAGGACATTGCTTAAACCTGTGAGTAAATTGTTGGTTGTTCAAAATAGTGACAAAAAATATTAAACTTATCATAAATAGTCAATATGCATAGTTATTGTAATTTATTACAATAAAATGATTAAAAGTACATTTAATTTTATGCGTAAATCGTTTATGGTTAATGGTTTTTAGTTGTATAATTCGTTCTACTTGCCTTTTGAAGAAAAAAAAGGTTTTTTTATATAATTTCGCTTCAGAGAACTTCCATTGAAAAGATAAAATTGAACAGGTTGTTCCTGACAATCTTGCATTGTCCGCTGTAAACTCTTCTTCGTTTTTCCTGAAGTAAAAAATATAAATTTAATGTCTAGAAAATGTTTTTTTATTCTAAATTCAGGAAGTCATTTCAAAAAAATCTTTCTTTCCTTTATAAAATCTGTATTTCCAGAAAACATTTTAATTGTTGAAAATTATTAAAAAAAAAACATTATATTTAAAGTACAAACTAAAATTAACATGTTATATTATTATATTTGCAGAATAACTTGCGTTATTGATTGACTCTTTTATTTTTCACTGTTATTGCGTCTGTCGAATTGTCTATTTGTATATTAGAAAAAATAACGTAACTTTATTTGGCAAATTTTCGAGCTCTATAACAAAGCCAAAATCAGCGTTGATGAATTTCGACAATTTTCTCTTCGCATTCAAGTCGCAATCAATTTCAGTGAACGTGCGAAAAAACCAGAGAGATAAAACCCGAAACGTCTTAAGATTGATAACAAACGCTTTTCCCCGGAAAACTCAAAGATTTTGTTTTCCCGCGAAAAAGCCCAATCCAGTACAATAAACACGATTGATAGCCCGCACTATTTTCGGACAGGTGAATTTAACCGATCCTGATCTTATATTTCTACACATATCCATTCGAATATTCATAAAATTTTATATTTTTATTAATAGTTTTAAAAAAATATGGTTATGATTTTTACTTGGGTCTAATCTTAAAATCCATTAAATTCGGTTTCATATAAAATATTTTTTCATTAATTTTTCCCTTCAAATTTGAACCTTTTCAACATTGCATATTTGCGATGCTGACCCGAAATCATACATTTTTTATGAATCTATTTCTAGTGTGAATCGAAGTGGAAGTGATCGAAAAAGTTAAATTTTTCTTTGCTGTAAAAGTTTCGCGCTTCAAATATGATCCAATTAAACTTCAAAAAAATATTTTCTTATCAAAATATACATTATAAAACAATTTAATTGATTTGAGTCAACTATCTCTATAAATTAATCATCGAATGATTCCAAATGGATGCTTTTAATGGATCTAAATAGGTATCGCTAATGGTGGTTTAAGTACTATGCGGACTTGCTATTAAAGTGTCAATCATTCGCCAAGCGACTATTAATAATCACTTAAGTTTAATATATTATAAAATGATTGTATGATTTATTCGAACTTTACTGTCGAAAGGTTGCTCAACTTTTAATACATGTGTCATTTATATTTACAAAAAATATACGATAACTTATAATATTATACTGTATGAGAAAATACAATTTTATTACGAAAAATGTTATTACATTTTCTCAGAATTATTAGATTTAAAGTAGTCTTTCGTTACTCATTTTTGAGTAAATAAATTACATCTGAGATCAATTTCTCAGAATAAACTAATTTATTTCCAAGAGATAAATGTAATGAAATCCTCTTTAAGAAATGAAATAAGATTAAAAAGAAAATAGTTTATATTCACTGAAATGAAATTGATTTGATCAGTGAATAATTCGAATTATTCGTAGTATTCGGAATAAGAAAAACTTATTATTACGAATAAGGGCGCTGGTAAACTTTCTGTCAGTTTAGGCGACAATTTTGTGTATAAGGTGAAAATTCTACTCAAAGTTTTCGAAGCTCGTTCGTATGAGAAAGTTCCAGTCTTAATCAAAGTTGCAAAATTTTCGTCGGAGGCATTATTTGCAGAGATTTTCCGTTTTCAAGTTCACACCAGAGCAAATCGATAAAGACGTGACCTCGAACAAATATTTAACCAGTATTCTGAAACTGAAAAAAATACTACAAAAGGGCCCCTATGATATTTTTGGTTCCGTTTTGAAGACACAACACATCTGTTCATCAAGAAGGTACACAAAAAGGAAAACGTAAGGATTTTCCGGTTTGAAAAAACGGAAAACTAGCTGAGAGGAAAATCTTCGGCGTATGTAAATATTGATTCAAGTTTCGTCACGGAAAATTCCCTTTGATCTGTTCGAGTATGCAAACACCGTAACGTCTCTAGAAAAATATGGATAAAAGAGGAAAATTTCTTCAATATTTTTAAAAATTGACGTTTTACTTCCGAGAAATGTGGATTTTTCTTTTGCTCAAAACATTGGAATTTTTTTAATATGTTCTATTTATTTTTCTATTATTGAATATTTGATCTATCTAAACATACATTCATATTTCAAACTGTTTATACTCAACATCTTTTAACTCAAATCTGTTATCTATTATTAACATAAGTTGTTACAAAAGTCAGAAGCACCCAAGAACCTCAATGACAAAATTTTCATTGAATTAGCATCATTCCCAAATAGAACTTTGGCTGTCAAACGAAATTTGATCTCGTCGTATTGTTCGACGACTTCTATGCAATATCGAATATCGTTTCTTCAAAAAGCGAAATGATTTATGAACGTTTGAGAATCTCAAGTTTCACAAGTCCCTATACATATGAGTATGTTTGCAATATCCGCAGCCTGCAAATGAGAACCTCTGGTGGCGGAACTAACTCGTTCCTGTTCCTAGTTCCCAAACTTTCGTGGTGAAGTTTAAATTGCGTTTTTGCCATACGAAAGTATTATCTAATAAAAAAATTTCATTTGAAAATATATCGGAATAAATATCTACAAAAATAAATATCAAATAATATTTTCTTGCAACAGTAATAAATTTTATTAACGATTCTATTTAGATTTCTTTTCAACACTTTTTTTATAAACGTTAGCCCACTTCATTAACGAAATGTAACGAGGAGTTTTCACGCGCAACGAACGGGAAAATAATTTTCGTTAAAAGCTTTATCTCTTTGTTCTGAAATGTTCGTCTTACACATTATTAATCCGCAATATCCATAACGAAAATCGGCCATAAATTTTCGGCTAACTATGCGAGCAAACAAACCCAACTAACGAAAGCGAAATTTTCAAAATCGTTCCCAGAGATCTAGCCACGTCGAACGGTACGTTCCTATCTTGATAGATCGGGTATACTCAATCGCTTTCAATATAAAAATATATTATATATATTGTATTACATTTTAAAAGTTTTTAGAGTCAATGTTTGTATTTCATCGATCATAGTTTTTTTTTTGTTAGTCATAGTAGCATTAGATTCAAATAATTTTATAAAATATATTCACAAAAGAGTGTCTAAAAGTATTTAAAAGTCGTAACAAAGAGTTTTAAAGGAACTTTTTAATGTATTTTTCAGTATCCATTATCTAAATGTAAAATGTCGATCGTTCAAGTACATTTAAACACAATAAAAAAGCATCCAGAAAAATAATCACATTTTTTCGCTAGAATATTTTAAACGTCAACTCGGAAAATGTCCGAAAAAAAACAATATTCCAGAGAACATACAAGGACCGCGGTCCACAGTTTAAACACACCATAGATAGATAGATAGATGGTCTCACATTTATCTATTTATCTTTTTTTTTCTTCGAATATTTCCCGGCTTGGACATAGGCCAAAAGGATTTTTTTCGGGATTCGAACCCGTCGCGATAGGACGTGTGGCCTGAAAAAAACCTGCCTTTCCCACATGCTTCATACTTTAATATAACATACGAAATCGTCGCACGAACACTTTATAGTACAAAGTGAGGATTTTCCACGAAACTGCTGTGTTAAATTAACTGCCGCACCGCGCAGGAGCCTAAAATGTTAAATAAATCGACTCGAATATATGTTGGGCTTTTTCATTTTATTTTTCTGTCTTTTTGTCGGACGTCGGTGGTGATTTTCGATTCTAAATTATTTCGGTTGTAAATTTCTATGGCCGCTTTTTACGGTTCGGTGTTTTCCGTGTTCGATCCGATGGACGTTAAATTGTCTGCTTCGGTTTGTTTGTTAGTATCGAGTTTAATGTGGATTTCGTTTTCTGTTTTATTTCAAATTCATATGATGCTGGCTAAAATTACAGTTTCCAACAAAATTGTTTTAATTAGTCGGATTCTGCGTACGTTCGCGAAATTCGAACCGAAGTAATGGTGCGAAATCTCCAAACGGGAAATCCCCGATTACCGAAGGTTCTCGAAATCAATTATACCCTAGTCAACGACCCACTGAATACAGGATGATTGTGAAACTATATAAACACATAAATTTGTATAGATAAAAATATTAAAGTAATAGCGCCGATAGTTCATTTTAACTGCGCAGTTTGGCTAAAATAGTATTCATCGGTTTAATATATTTTTAAGCGTTCATGATGTTATTATTCGTTTCAGTTTTATTACGTCGAATATTTTTGGTAATTCTGTAAAGCTATAGTTTGGGGGTAATAATCGTTTTGAGAGAAATACATTTGCGTAGTAAGAGAGTTAATTCCGTTCCCTAATGACTTAATTTTGTTCAAAGAATTGTGTAAATTGCCGATTTAAATGAAATGAAAAGTAAAATGTTGTGAAAATTTAGTTGTTGATAATTATTGAGATTGTTGACTTAATCTATTTTATATAGGAAATTTCCCAATTAAATATTTGGTTTCGAATTAATTATATTATATGTTTTAAGTCTTGTGCACGATGTTGGGATTAACAATTTTACATATCACCAGTTTAACTTATAAGCGTAAACAAGTGATTATTTTCGCATTTTTTCATTCTATTTTTATGAAATATTACATTCAATCATTATACTTCAACATAAGCTTGTTTCGCATAATGAAGCCTACATGATTTGCGTAACCCTATATCAATCAATCATCTTATAAACAAGTTTTCCATTAACCCTTTTCAACGATATGAATTTTGCAATATTTCTATGATGATCCATTTATATTCTTAACTTTTCGTTTCAGAGTATTCGAACATCGAAAGTGATAAAAGAATAATTTTCACTTTTGATTGCTTAATGACGACGACGATTTTTTGTATAATATAAAGAATTTATAAGTACATTTTTATAAGTCACTATAAAAATCATGCATTTTATTGCCTTCAATCTCAAGAACGTACTAAACCTTAATTTTATGATGAAAGAATTACATTTTTATGGCATCAATTGCTATAAAACCTTGCCACTCAAGCTGTGCAGTTTTTCAGTTATTTACAAGACGCTTACAACTTTATAAAAAGTAAAACATCATCAAGTAAAACTCATCAATCAATCATTTGTAGAAAAATACGTTCTCTGTATAAATAACATAAAAGTTTTATAAGAACAAATAAACTGGATGTTTATCATTGGTTTTGATACTGATATTTCTTCGTGTAAAATGAACCTTGTCGTTGACATTAAACTTTCGGGAAATTTTAAAAATGAAAAATAAAATTTGATGCATAAAAAAGCATGAAAAAGAAGCAGACTGTGATCGACACGAACGATTTGCCTGCAAATAGTCATTTTATTACGCCATTTGTCATCAAAGACGAAAAACACTTTCACGTTTTATACGTACTTCTCCATCCCGAACATTTTTACGTTATACATAGTGTGGAACCCTTAAACTGAGACGACTTTTTAAATCTGAGATTTTTCTCCGTATTTCGCAACGAAAACAAATTTTTCACACTGAATATGATTATGACGAAGTGTCGAGGAAAATAACACCGATCGTAAATTTTTCCGCGGAATTTTTAGTGCGCTTCCGTAATATTACATTCGAATATGTAAAAAGTATTCTAAACAAATAAACTATTATTCTTTATTATTTGTAATAATTATTTTACACATAATAAGGAAAAATTAATTCTTAAAGAATCGCTTCGCTATCGTTTTTATTTTTCACTCTTTTATAATCTGTGGGAAACAATTTTCTTAATATAAAGTTTAAATAAACTATTATCATAACATAGAAACTTTATTCATTCACAAATTCGTATACAGAAAAAAATCGAAGAAAACTGAAATAGAATTCTTGTGCATGACGCATTCAACAAACCATTTATTCGAAGCACTTGAAACGATTTTATTTTCAGCACGACCAAAAACAGCTTCAAACTGAAAGAAATATCGACATCATCCTTCGAAAAAAAAGATTCCATTCAACCAATTATCATTTATAAGCGTCCGCAACAAGAATGTTAATAACCCTCAACAATTTATATACAGACACGAGCAATCGATTCCGATCCAAAGATCCATCGATCAGATCGACGTGAGTAGCTCGTTTTGGATTTATTTATTTACTTTTTTGTTAATAAATGCACTCTAGATGCAGTACAAAGTGCACCCCGCGCCGTGCATACAAACACGACTTGTTTTTTGACCCATTTTCCATCTAAGCCTATGTATGAAAGCTCGGGGCCGTCTTTCGCAACGATCGTCGCTTCTCAAATGTCAGCAATAAATAGTGTGGAAAAAATGTAGCGTATATTCGTTGGAAGATCGCATTTCTCAAAGCGTCCACATTCCGCTTGAATAATTGCGTATACCTTGTTTATTTACTATCGTATTATATTTTATATTGAAAGAAAATTTCGTATATGATTCAAAAAATTTAATTATAAAAATTCTTAGAATTTTATTTCTATTTTGAATAAGAATTATATCGTTTCGATCCAAATTTCGTCGTTTCACGATAATGGAAGGTCTGAAAGTTTTCTCGGAGATTGCATTCAGAGATATTTGGCCACACGAACGTGTTTCAAGTCGATTCGTGATTAGATGATCCAAAAAAGGGTGTAAAGACCGTCCCTTAGGACTTGAGGCTCTTTTCGAAAAAGAAAACAAGGAAAAGGCGAAAAAATAAAATCCCTTTCCGACCAAATGCTGCGCTAAGACCTTTGTTTTTCAACGGCACAAGATTTATACGTCTTATCGTCTGTTTCATTCGTTAATGGATCTCTTTTTATTTGTATGGTTAAAATTCAAAACAGATTGTTGATAAACAATTTATTTTGTAGAATACGCCGTCGTAAAAGTAGATACAGCTGCATTGCTGAACACATCTAATAACTTACAAAACCGCAAGTTTCTTCATACCTTCTTTTATAACTTTAGAAGACAAACTCGGTCGTAAAGCGGTGCAAGACTTCGCTAGAATCAGCGATACTGAACCTTTTTTACGACCAAATCGAAGGTACTATTTTACATATAGACTATCCGTATCACGAACATCTTATTTTGCAATTCGACTTATCTATTTTTATTTCAGAAACAAAATATGCATATGTATATAATTTATTTTTTATTACGAATGATCCGGGCCGCAATTTGAGTTTATATTTTTTTTATTGAAGAGCTAAGAAGTTTATTATTTTTTCGATTCAAATAAATAGACATTTTCATATGTATAATATGGATAGTATTTTTTATAAATTTTTATCAAAAAAAATTGTATTTTGATAAAAATTCGAGAATTAGTCGAATTTTTTTATATTTTTTCTTTAAAATTTTTATTTAGGGCAAGTAGGATATATAAGATTTTTACTATATGGCTCGTTGGGTGCAATAACATTGCAATGGCGACATTGAGTGCCAAGTGGGACGAATCCGACGAGCAGTGTCGCCTGCAATGCATGCAATTTTCCCATAAAGCGATAGCCAGCCTTCGAAAGGCCACTTATGTAAGGGTCGTTTCGTTTTCCGCCTCTGGAAACTTTTCGGTTTTGAACAATGGCTGGTGTTGTGTCGTTTTTGCTAACCTTTCGGAGTAATAAAAAAAATATTATACGTTTTTGTCGGTGTGTGTCGAGTGGGATTTGTCGAAAACATTGTAAATTTCGCGTATTACGAGTGACGGTTTTCTTCGGCGTGAATTGTTTGCGGTCACTTTTATCTGGGGAAAAGTTTTTCTTTCATTCGACGGTGTAAACATTTCAACTGGAGATGTGCTTCGGGAAATGCGAAACGAAAATACGTTTATTTTTCATGGAAAGTTTTCGAAATCTTGTAGATTAAACTTTAACTGTTTGCGTTTAAAAACAACGTTGTATCTAAAACGTTTTATGTTTATTGTATGAAAATTTTATTTTCATTATACATATTTTCGAAATTAAGCGTTTTCATAAATTTTCATTTCAAAATAAATTACATTTCATATGAGCTTTAAATTAAAATTAATAGATGTCGTTATAATACTTTTATTTAATATTTCCATTCGTCCATAGATGTCCTAAAATTTTTTAATTATTTTAATATTTAAAATATTTTTTTCTTTTCCATAGATGCCATTTCATATTTTTAAGCAGTAACTATTCACCCATAGATGTCTATAAAAATTGCCTTTTTTCTCATCATCATCATCATCATCATCATTGTCGACCGGTTTAGTGTCCACTACAGGACAAGATCTAAATTATTTTTGCCCTCTTCATTAATTTTCAAATAATATTCGTTTTTAAAGCTTTTTATTAACTTACTTTGTTATCAGTTTTCTTGTTCGCAGTTCTAAAAAAACTTGAAAAAAAGATCGACCTCGATCTCAAATACCACACCTCCGATCGATTTCAAATTTTCGTATACAGATTAATAATACACAATTATACTACATTATTATCCAATCAACTGAAGTTGATACCTAAAAAAATGTTTTAATTTTTCACAATTTTTTCTCAGCATACATAGATGTCTCACAAAAATAATATTCAAAGAAATTTTGTCTAAAAACAACACAAACAATAAAAAATAATAATAAATACAATCTCAAAAACAAAAAAAAAGTAAAAGACACCAATCACCTTTACAACCGAATGAACACAAACAAAACCTCCCTCAAACAAACAATCCGCCCTACCAAGAACTATTCCGCCCTTCGCCTCAGGAAGGGCGCCGCTCGTTTCCACACCGCTTGCCGCCCACAAAGCGTTGACAATCCCAATGATTTATCATCGGCCGAACCGCCCCGGCGCTTCGGAGAAATGCCCCATCCCCGATCCGGCCCTGATTTATTAAGAAGCGTCATTTATTTGACGCCGAAATCAATAGAGGCCTTCCTTGAGTGAGTGGCCGAGTGTTGGGTAATATAACGAGACAGGCGAGAACGTCTAATCTGTTCGATATCTGTAAAAAATTAAGCGCCTTTGCAGGTTCGATGACTCTTAATAAATCGGAGATTATGATAACTGGTGCATTTCTAGATTGTGGTTCTTGAGACGATATTCTCACGATGCTTTTTGTATATGTGAATATAATTGGTGAAATAACCAGTTGATTTATGTTAAAAAATTGGTCCCATTTTAATCCTATAAAGTGCATTGATGCATTTATTTGATATCTGTCGTTTAAAAAAAAATAACATTTTTACATATTAATAAACGATATCTATATTTTTTTATTAAGTATCAAAATCTCGAACAATATTTTAATAATTCTAAGCTTTCCAAATGACCCAACTATCATACAATAATATTTACCTTGACGTATTTCGATCGTAACCAAACATACACGTTAATGTATCGGCAAACATTATCGTTTTCATTGAACAAATATAAAATATTATTTCAACAAAAGCTTCGCAGTATTAAACCGCAATTCTGAACGGAAAACAATTGTTTTTTGTCGTCCGTTAACCCTCAAAGGTCCTCTGCAACATTTTTATTATTTATTATGTATTGTCATTTTGACGCGAAATCCATTCATCATCCATTGAACGCCCCAACGATCCCGAACTTATAAATCTAATTCGTTTGATAAAGTCTGGCGATATATGGGATTTTTTGTGGATTACGTTCCACTAAAATCCGGGAAATTCGTTTAAAAATAAATAAAAGAGGAAAACTAAAGGCAATAAACACGTCTTGGAACATTGACATATCGGATATATTCCCTATTGACTTTCCAATTTATTTAGTTAACATACATTTCACCCGATAAATTGTATGTTAGTTTGTTATGCTCAATGTACCAAAATTCGAACAAAGAAAACGTATGTTCCATATATTACGATGATTCTCAAATTCTAACGATTCTTCTCTCACGCAGTTTTCCTTTTCCTATTTTTGTTGTGCACATGATTTATGAGTTTGTTCTTCTTTCGGTATTCATTTAAATTATTGCCGCATAAACGACCGTTTATTATTCCATCTAATACATTTATTTTACATTTTCGATATTAAAATCGCGCATATAAATAAACATTATTGTGATACATCGCTTCCTTTGATTAAACATTATTTCCCACACACAGTCGTTTAATTTTTTTCACTCGACTAATATCTAATAACGCTATTAATCATATTTTTTACTATGACTAATCTTGGACATAATTACTTATCAATGTTTTATTTCAATGTCTTATAGCACGTTTATATGTAGAAAACACCATTAACCATCCATCCCTGAAAGATTTAATCAGCAACGTCACCGTATTATTGATCAACCCCAAAACCCGGATGTAACGAATGCGCATCAATCAACGCTATCCATGGTACTCTGAGGGTTTTAATATACGTACTAATAAATATAACTTGAACATGTTTAATACAATACCACCACATCTATTTATCGTACAACTATTTAAGGGCTCAATTACGACGTACACGTACTTAACGATATCCCGTTTTATTGTTGAAAATCCCGAAGGTTGCACATTGTGCACGCTCACCATATGGAGGCTTAATCGAATAACCTTATAAGGATGTGAGGATTTATCTCGGCGAATTATAAATGTTTGTATATTATATATGTGAGGTGGATTGTATCGAAATTCGCAGTTTGAATTCGATTAATTCGCATATAAATCATATATATTATATAATAGTTTCATTTTTATTTAAAATACAAAATTGATACAGAAAATTCGTCTTTTCTCTGGGAAAGATTTATGTATATTTTTTATATGAAAATTTTCGTTTTTGTTGATTGGGTATTTTGATTCTATATCCCATGTTTTGTTAAGGTTTTCGTGGTTTTTTTCGTTGAAAATTGTCGACAGCAACCGTGAAAATGTTTTAATAAATCGACCGCTTAATAAATCAAGCATGAGTTATTGCCATGCGACGCCATCGCAACAATCTCGTTGAAAAGCTTTATTTTTTTTCTTATGGTGTTTCAGATCGAGCGAGTAAAATGAATGTCAATCAAATTATGTATAGTCTGAAAGTTTGATTATTTACTCTAAAAGTTATACGACTGTATAATATAATTTATCGGTCAATCTATTGAAATAAATATATTATTATACTCTTGATAAAATTTGCATTATTATTAGTTAATTTTGAATCTAAGGTAACGAAATCTTGAAACATATTAAAACTTTAAATACATAACATATACGTTTCCGCTTCGTACGGTAGTAAAATCGTATGAGGCTTTATCGAGATTTGTGCAAAACTAAATCCTACAAACTTTTGATCGTGAAAACGACCCCGAAGATTACATAAATTATACACAAAATTTGCACAAAGAGGAAACTCAGCTCGTTAACCGAATAAAATTTTCAACGAATTTGACTAATCAAATTACTAAAGAAATGTCAATATTCATTTTATGGCGACGAATATCCTGTACAAAATTAACACTTTTGACACGGATACATATTTCAATTAATTATTCCTAATAAAGATTCGCTACTGGTTCTCACCATTCACTAAAGTTAAGCGATACATAGTGCGACTAATAGATGGATAAATTTTCCAAGCAATCGTTTTTGAAAATCATCTTGTCTCAATTACTTTTCACTAACTTTGTATTATATAATGGTAATGATGATGATAATATTATCCAAAATACATACTCCTAATATATTCAACAGATGTCACATTTCAGATTGAAAATCAATAATTTTCAATTTAAAATTCAATATGAAACTTTTAGCTAAATTAGCCAAGTTTCTTCCACATTTCGGATAGATATTAACGAGGTATAAGTAAGGAGGTCAAAGGCCACGAATCGGTATCGTGAAGAGGGTAAATCGAGGCGGTTAAACGCTTTCCCTTACCGGCACCCGTTTACGGTGAATTAATTTCAGGGATTACCGTCACATCGGATAAATTAATACACATCCTTCTTCCTCCTTCACGCTTTTCAGATCCTGAAAGCCTCCGGATCCGAAAAAGCGACCGACGACGGTGGTCGTTTGGGTTTTTGTCGCCTCAGGTCAACTTTCAGCCTTTTCACGCTCGGGACTTTCGCTTAATCACGCTTGACTTTTCGCATTTGCGAAATATTTCATATGGTTAGTCATAATCGCAAGCGATTATTTTAATCCACACTTTTCTGCCAGAACGTGTCGCGTTTTATATTTGTAAGGTCGTGAAATAAGATAAAATTTAATTGAAGCAACACATGTTGTATTTCGAACCTCGGTTTACCATAAATAGCTAACTTATTTTCGTTATCTTGTTTCTACTGAATCAGATGTGTCAGAGGTTATTTATATTTAATAATCAATCGATCTATTATATTTATTTTGTACTCTTTATGTACGGCACATGGTAAAATTTCATAATTTTAATACGATTAACCCAAATAACTCCAATTTTATAAACACTTGAGGTGAATCATTATTCTCGACCCTATTTCAATTCATATCTCATATTATATTTTAGGAAATACAAAACATATTGAGCAGCAACACTAAAAATTGATCGACCACGAATAAATCAATCGTAAAAACCACCATCAACGACAACACCATAAAAAGCAAACACATTTCCTCCAAAGCTCACATCAACACGCCATTTCCAACGCGCCATCCTTCAACGTTTTCTTCACCTTCCACGGACCATCATCATCTGCTTTTTTTTCAACTCCTCCTTAAATGGCACATTCTAAACCATGGTAAAACACATAGCCGACAAGTTCGGCGCCCCGGGACACCATCGGACCCATAAAAGGCAGTTTCGGCGGCATCTTTGATAGGAGGATCGTCATCCATCATCGTGGAACGCGCTCGTTTGATTGATCCTTGACGGATGCATCCTTTGTGGTCACCTCATGCTGAAAATTGCATTCGATTGACGCGACTGGTATTCCGTTTGTGCGATGGTGTTGTTTTAAATTGAATCCGAGAGATGTGTCGGTTTTTATGTGTATGCATTATGTATGTTTATCCTTAAAAGTCGGAGTTCGATTGGTTTTTTCTTTGATGTCTGGAACTCTATATGGACGGTAGTTTTTTCAATGTCTTAATAATACGTTGAAGAGTTTTTGTTATTTTTTTTTAATTTTGATGAATAATTAATTATGATGAACAACACGCGGTCTGTGGATTATATAAATCTGGACCGAAATTCACTCAAATTCAATTTTTATTTTAGTTACGTATACCTTATTTGTTTTTTGTATTATTTTGTAAACCCTTCATTGTTTATTTCATAATTTATTTTTTCAACTGTGAAGGTTATGGCCTACGCTAATTAATCTTTTTTGCCATTTTCTTGAGTTGGTTCGCTACAAAAAAATTGATAATCATCGTTCTAATATAAAATGTGCTTTATAAAATATACCTCATAAATTTTTAATTAAATTTTCTTTACGTAAACATTTATTAACTTCAATTAAAATTGATTTTATGTTGAATGCTCAAAACTTTTCAATATAATAGTACTAAGCAATCATTGAAAATTAATTAAATAACACATCCGAGACAAATATTTCATTTTCATATAGAAAAACATATACAAAACAATACATCTATGAGAAATTGGAGTCGTTGACATATCAAAATCAAGGTCAACCAAGATAACGAAATAACGAGCGGTCCCGTCAAAATGACACAGACAAATACGCCCGATTCACGCAAAACCTTCACCGAAAATCGTCTTTTTTCCCCGGAAAATATCACATCGACATAACACACGACATCCCGTATTTATTTTATGAACCACCACGTACAAAAAACACGAAAGAACGAATCCGTTTGCCTGCAGTGAGACGTCAAGCGGGACGTGCACCTGTCAAAGGACTCACCGATTGCGATTCGACGATACTGTCATAAAGTGTCCGGCTCGTGTGACAGTTTATGAAAGTCATGAAGTACATGACGTGTGCAGTGCACTGGAATAATTTTGTAGAGATAATAATATGTTCTATTTTGACGTCGAATCGTATTTATAGAATGTGTTGGATGTAGTGGTATAATGTGGTTGTTTTGAATTTTTTTTATTTTTGTGAAGCTTTTGTACGCTTTCGATGTGTTCTGTGTTGGTTTTTGAAAGTTTAATGTTGTATTTTAATTAAAATTTCATTAACTCTAGCAGCATTGGGAAATTGTATTTATACAATAGCTGAAACTAAACTGACACTGATCGTCGATTCGTGTGCCTTTTATACATACATTTGCGGTCTGTTCAATGTTTCCTTTCGAGAACCAAATAATACTCTTTTGCTAAAATTCTACCGATTTTACATTTTCAGTTAGGTACCTTATAATATAATACATAATGAATTACTATCTTGAAACAATTACAAGATTATATCCCACCATTATTTTAAATATTTCAATAACGAATTAAGATTCACTAGTTAATTACAGTTTCAGACAAAATACTTAATCAAAATATTCCGTATATAAATTCGAATTTAAAAATAAAAACTTATTTCTCTCAAATATTCTCACCCTAATAAAATGAAAGTGGTATATAATGCACATAAGCAATAATTGCCTTTTCGAAGTGGCACTTTTTCGATCGACAATTAAAACAATTAGACCCTGTTCAAAGCATGCTCGGTCGTAACGAAAATTCCCGATAATTATGCCATAACGGAGCAAAAACGAAAACGACAACAAACGGCTCCCAAAGGACCCCCAATTAACCACCAGAACCGAATCGGATCAAATTGTATTATATAATTTTATATAATCTGATATCTCGATCGATTAGAACAGTGTCTTGGTGTGATTATGCTATTATAGCGATTAATTGCAGTCGCAATTATCTCCCGTCTATATAAGGATATTTGCGAAATAGAGTAATTACTTAATCGAATATGAAAAATTTAATTGAAAAGGGCATCGTGGACATAAAAGTTGCCGCGTATAAAATTTATCGAATCAATAAAATATTTTTAATAAAACTAAGTGAAACCAATCGTTGTAAAATGTGTTGAAACTTTTTGAGTTTCACAAACATTTTATTCGACGAGGGTTGAATAAAAAATATATTTCGAATCATTAAATCGAAAATACGATTCACGATTCACGATTCACGATCACAATTCAACAAAAAATCTCCCACACATTCAATTATGTTATTATGGTTATTAACCGAACGTGTGCTTCGAATCGAGCCATTTAAGGACATTTTTTTTAAATTACGACATCATAAAGCATTAATTGAACAAAAAAATCGAATTAAATTGTACAATTTAATCGACAATTCGTGCCGAGTGTGTTCACGCATGTTTTCTGTAATTACAACATTCCCTTCGACAATTCAACGATCTCCTTTTAAGGAGAGTGGCTTCTTAATTAAATTAACAACACATAATCGATTCAAAATTAAAAAAAAAACTGAAAAAAAGATGTGGGAACCGACTTAAATTTTTCAGAACGTGTCGATTGCACAAAAGTGCAATCGTTAGTGTTAGCCGTCTAACGCTCTATAAATGGAAAATTTTTGAAACGCGTTTCGTTTTATTGCGATGATCTTAGCCTTAAATGGCGAACGAGTTTTCGATTAAAATGGACGTTGATGCTTTTAAAATGTACACGTGTTATTATTAAATTGTGGCAGTATTTTTATATAATGAGATCAAAAGTTGCGCCCGTTCATTTTTATGCGTCCGGTTCTGCGATGATTGCATTCTGAATAATGAAATATGATTTATCGATGCAGTTATTAAGAAAGATTGATGTGATGAATGGATTTTTTTGCTATAGTCCGTTTTGTAAGAAAAATATTGAAATTTATGCGATACGAAAGGTTTTATTTATATAAATAATCAATTTTCTATTAAAATATGATTGAATGTGGTTATAAAAGTAAATATACTTTCGAATCGTTCGCATTCAAATTAAATATTCTTTTGGACTTTCGCTTTTAATGAAAACCTATTTTATTAATGAAAATCTAGTATGCTTCAGTTAAATGCTTACAGACTTCATTTCAAGTGTTTGTTTGGAAATACGAGTCGAGAGCTTTGGAACACTTTTCGAACTTACGTTAAACTCGATATGCTTCGCTTCCGACTAAAACAAAACACATAGCAAGAAATTCATTTAAATTTTCAACTATGTAATCAAAGAAACATTTATAATAAAATCTGATAGAATGAAAATTTATGACCAAAAAAAACCATATTTAATTGATTTAAAATAATCGATTCAATCGTTAACCCGAAATTAAACACAACGGTAAAGTGATTCGAATCGATCGATACAAATTTACCCTTGTAACGCAGCTCATTGATTTATTATACGAAAATTTACATAAGAAAAAAATTAAGAACAAGAATGTCCGCAGCGATCTGCGATATTGCCTTTGTGATGTAAATTTTATAAATCTGTCAAATGATTTTATTTTGAAAAAAATCCGTATCTGCTGAGAGCATCGAATTAATTGGCGTTTGATTGACGATCGTGTAATTCTAAACAAATCTGACATAATTCATCTTATATCCTATGCGAATATTTACAAAAACGTACATAAATATTATGACATCCTCTATAAATTTTACGTTGCAAAAAAACCTGATCGTAAACAGAAAGGACAGTAGGTCGTTTGATGTGCGGTAAAGTTAAGGATTTACGGTTTTTTCTTTACAAGTAATAAACAAAGGTCTGATACTCCTTATACAAACATTTCATTTTAAAATATATAAAAAAACTTAACATTTTAGAACAAACGAAAAAAACCTAAACTTTCGCGACACGAAAACACCATATAAAACAACCTAATCTCTTCTGCGATTTTTGAACTCAATTAAAGTGACATTTACAAATATTCACCGATTAGCCCGACACCGTCAATCCCGTCGGACAGATCTAGACTCTAGATCTTCGAGGACCTGTGATTTATGGCAAAAACGATCAATGGTGGTGGTAAATAGTAGGTGCCGCAGATACAAATCGAGCTCGCCCCGTCCAAAGCCTCGGTTTGCGATTTATCGCGATGATAGTACCGGTATTTGCGCCAATTTGGCTTTTTTTGGTCGTGGATGTATTTTTTTTTTACATTCTCGGTTTCGAGTTGTCGGTTCTCGTTGAAGACCCGCATCGTTTTCTGATTTCGGCTTTTGGACGTTTTTCTCACGAAGCGTGCTGCCCAAGGGGTCAATTGAGCGATGTGTCGAAGATGATGGCCTCGTTGTAACGACTTTATAAAATTCTTAAATTAAAAAAAAATCAATGTGTGAAAATAAAATGAACGTATAAAATATATTTGATGCTAATTGAAAAATCTTCATCGAAAGGCAAAGTACTGTGAAGGATCACCAAATAAAAAATAATAAAACGTGAGGACATTTTGTTATTATCATAATTGAACTTACTTATTGGAATGCTCTGTTTGGCGAACATATGACTAAATTGCATTTTATGTTATTTTCAAAGCTCAACAATCGTTAATCTTATCTGGTGTACTCATAATTCGATTTTAATGGTAATACAGATAACCGTATTATCATTAAAATCGTATTATAGCCTGGTCATAAAGAACGGAGAGTATTTTAGGGTCAAAGAAGGACGTCTTATTTTAATCGATAAATAAAAATATGTCTTTTTTAATGCAATATGGTAACTCTACTTTTATGGTTATTATATTTCACAGAAGTCAAAACGGGACCTCACGCGAAAAAAATTATACACCCTCTCTATATAAGAAAACTGTGTTGCACGGCTAAAAATTTTATCATTTTTCTCTCAAACTACCATTGATATCGTCAAAGATGTGTATTAATTTAAGAACGTACTATTTTTATATATCGAGATCAAAAAAAGTAAATCGATAAATTAAAAATTTTTGTGCATGAACTTTTCCATTTTCTTATATTTTACCAAATTGAACGAATACGTTTAAATAATTTTTCAAATCAAACAATTTTACGAAAACAATAGGACGAGCGCAGAGCACAAAAAAACGAGACTACCCCGACCGAAATAGGATGTATGATCACTATGTTTAGGCTGAACATTATGATGGAAAATTAAATAACTTATCTTCGAAAATTTCGGTTTGTTTCCGTATTAAAAGTTCATCATCGAGCACTTTAACCATATTATAATAACTTTCAAATTTCATCAGATCGAAAAACCAAAAAAAAAGAAAAGCTCATTTTACTTCAATTTAAAAAGAACGAAATCCTTTTTTTATATACATACTAACCCTACATATTACGATTAAAAGAGAAACAATCAACTTTTGTAAAATATCTAGATTGTTTCTTCGACCCATTTTCTCTACAAAAGTTCGCCAAGTGTATCTTGCGAAATAATCGCGCCGCACACATAACAACCCGAGAATATAATACAACAGTGTTATTACGTCGGATCGACAATTTACCATTTTTCATATACGCCTTTATCGCCGTGTCAAAAGCCTCAACAAAAGGACTCGCGGCTATAAACGATCGATCCATATCAGTTTCATACTGACAACGGTGCACGCATACAATGCTATATTGTCCGAGAAAGCACTTATTGAGGCTTTCGTCGTCATCGTCATCATTATCATTATCATTATCGTCGTTTTTGAAAATTTTTTTTTTGAAGATCGGATGAATGAAGCTTTTTGAATTGATTTGGAATCGATATGTTCGATTGAGCGGGTGTTTATATTTAAATAAAATATGTATCTTATAATACAATCTGAATTATAATAATGGGAAATAAAAAGTAATAAAGCGATATAAAACACATATTATGTTTCAACGAGAAAAGTTTTTTTTATGTACAGTATTATTATACTGTTATTGATATTATTCATAACAGAGCATTGCTTTAAGTATCATACGCGAACATCTTAGAAGATTGTCTCTATTATAACGAACGAAAAAAAAATGGTTCACAATAAGCAATATGCAAATCCATCTTATCGAACACAGTAGTATTATATCAGTTTCATTTATCGAAATAATCTATTCAGTTCGTGCGTGCAAATCTAACTCGAGTACGTATGCAGACACTGTATTGTCAATCACCCGAGTGGCTTTGAAAGGAATTTTGCACATCATGTTTCGAAATTGCAAAACGTGCGATTTCTGCACGAATACACACATGTTATACTTTCGATTCGAATACGTTGTCTCGTTGAGGAGACACATTTCCGAGAATTGACCAATTTTGACCGAAGAGCTTCCATCTGTATCGGTTAGACCTTTCCAGATCTGATCTATGATATGTGTTTTCTTATTGTAACTTATGATTTGCAGACGAAACCTATAAAATTTCCACACATAAATAAGTCAATTATTTTCTTGAACTTTAACCCTAGGATTTATGTATTATTTATATGAATTTTTTTCGAATATATTATACTTTATTCATCCTTCAATTTTATGTTTTCGAAATATTAATGTATACACCTCTCTAATATTATAATTAAATCATAACTTTTTATCGATGTTGCGATCTACAAAAAAAATGCACATCACTACTATAAACTATAATATAAAATATAAAAAAAAATAGAAAACGTTCATTGCAACCTTTTTACAAGTTTTTTTCTCAAATACACGGTACTCGTCATCGTATCACAATGATCTTATTAACAACACAATAATGAGCCACTACGTGCTTCGAAAAGCGTCCAGTTTGCCGCCAAAGAGTCGCTCTTTGAAACGATATCATTTGTAAATGTTGCCAGTGTTCCGAAAAAGAAATAGCAATTTAGCTCCGACAAAACGATTCGATCACCTCGGGTGAAACAGATCGCGAAACCCTCGCATTGAATAATGAGCTCGTTAAGAACGTATCTAACTATACTCATTTTGTACATAATTTTTTTTTCAGCCGCAAATTCGACGGAATAAAGCCTAGATAAGAATCTGGACGATCTCTAAACGCCGAAGTTCTGGCGCGTTTTTTTTATTAGCGGTTTAATGAAAAGTTAAAGCGTCAAATTTTCGATGGGATATTATTACGTTGCGCGATAAGTTTCGGCGAATTTCGTAGTTCTCCTTTGGGAAAATTTGATTTTTTTTATTTTTTTGGTAAGCGTCGATCAATCACTAAACAAAAACGAAACTTGAATGATTGAAGCTAATCAAGCGCGAAAGCCTGATATCACTTCGAGTTTACCATTTTTCGGCGCTTTCTTTATTCTTTCGACTTTCTCGGTATCGATATTGTGCGTCAATACTATAAAAATTCGGAATTATATCTCGTCGTTTTCAAATGCTGAAACTGCATTTTAAGTCTTCCTGGTTTTTTGTGACGATTTGAATTAGTTTTTTTATAATTTTTTTTTAAAACCAGTCTATTATAATATAATTTATTATCTCGTATACCTTTTCCAGACGTTCAAGTCCACAGATTAACCTTTTTCTGTCAAATTAAGCAACAAAATTACAACTTTCGAGCTGTGCAACCCTTTACAACCCAAACATGTAATCTGATTTAACATGTTATTAATCAATCTTTGTCTTCTTACATATACAGATACATGCATTTGTTTTTATAAAAAAAATATACAAAGCTTTCAACTTTTAAATTAATTCGGAAAGTAGAAATTTGCTGTCACAGCATCGGAGTTGTGTAGGATATGGAATAAATCAATTATTACAATCGAAAATAGAACAAATTTGATAACAATGAGCAACACCTACAATGATAATTTACGACATAAATTTCCCATAAAGGCAAACATGATTTATGACTTATTTTGGCGACGAGGCGACAACGACTTTGTTCGCGTACACAATATTGCTGAGAAAACTTCGACGTTCAAAAAATATGCAAAATACCAATATATCATCGAAAAATTAATTTTAATTTTTTTCAAGCAGAAAAAAACTGTACCGATTTTTTCCGCATGCTTAAGCTGTTTTGTTACAATAGGATAATGCTCTTAGGAATCAAACCGCTTGATATACGATAAGTCAGATAAATGCTAGATTTACTTGTATCTTTGAACTTCATCATATTAGGTAAGGCTTACGACGACAATGGCCATGTTTACTCAGTAGCTTGTAGCCAAATAGTGTTTATTCAAAATCGATTCGTTCGATAAACATGACATCACCAATATTCGAAGTTTCATATATTATATAAAAGCTCGGTTAAGGTTCACATATTTTTTATATAAGAAATCTTTGAATTCAGCTGCGAACGATTTGTAATTTTCATTCATTATCCTGCCGCGGAAAAGGAACAACTTTTCAATTAAAATTTGAATTTTCTTTGTGCTGAAACGACATTAGTCTTTCAGCGGCAGAAAACAACAAAGCGTTCCGTCGTGAACGTATAAATCAAGGAGTTGTTTGTTTTTGACAACACGTTCATTTGAAACGACCTCTAACCCGAAACGTTTTACCGTACTGGTGTATTATAATATATTTCGATTTTTTTTTAGATTTTTTGAAGTCGTGCGTCAGCAAAGAAGCTACCGACTGTAAGGTAGCCTCTACTACTACGGGTGGGAGGTAACGAACTCTGGTTTTTGGTCTACGAAGTCGAGGACCTGTTTTCGAAGAATAACTTTTCGGTGACAAGGTGGGCCAGTTTATCTTGTCTAGCGGTACGTGACGACGAACCCTATAATGCCCGAGGATTTAAAAATAAATCAAGCGTAGGAATTTCCAGACGTCTGTATGCCCACACTATCTGGGAAATACAAGATGTTTATTTGTTATGTGTATTATTGATTTTCATTTTAATAAAAAGCTTGAAAATAGTTATTTTCTATCTATCAAAATCAAAAATACATATGTGTATCTAAATAATATATTATTGATAGTTGACACGCTATTCATATATTTTAATTAAATTAAAGAATTTGGAAGCTTTCAAACTTTTACCGTCACATAATAAACGCTAAAATCCACAGATTTAACATGAAATTTAACAATCTTCAGACTCATTCAATGACCTGTACTTTTTCATTTTCATTCTCCCCAAACTGCAAAACAAGACCGCAACGATAAACTACCTATATTATCAAGCAACACCCATAACAATAAAAAACACCCATTCCGCTAATTAAGGGGTTGAACTGGTTCGGCGGCGAGCGTTCCTCAACATCGAAATTGGCGGGCAAAAAAGCGACTTTGCCACAAATAGCGCTGCTCCTGATAACGAATCCATTCTGTGCACATACTCATGTGTTGGATCCACATATACAACGTGGGATATATCACGATGTACACGATCACGAGACGGGCTTAACACGGCTCGAAATACCGCCATTATCATTGTCAAGTTCAAGGCGGGCCTTCAGACCGGAGAATGGAGTAACGGGCCGCTTCTGTTCGAGCCATTACTGTTATGGGGGCGTTAATTCGATATGGCCCCATAAAACAGACACTGAGAAAGAAATGTGCATAAAATGAAAAATTCGTCTTTGGGTGAAGGTCGTACTCGAAAATTTTCTGAAAAGTGTAAAGCGATTTGGTTGTATCGATTGAGCCGTTCACTGCACAAATCGATTAAGTCCACTTTTGAAAAATCTTGAATTTAAGGGTCAAAGCACTTGGTATAGTCATAACTTTTTATATTTATAATAACTTTCCTGAATAATAAAGATTAACACCATTAAACGACAATTTTTTTTTGGTCATTGAATAATAAATAATTTATTTCACAGGCCATTTTGATTAATTCGATACTCTAATGTAGATCGTTGCAAAAATGCAACTCAAATGCACTACATCTGTATTTATACATTCTACAATATTTATTTGAAAGGGAATTTAAAAAAACAATGTACATTGTTTCATCGCATTTCTCAACTTTTTGTTATGGAGTTAATCGATCTTTGCAATTAACGGCTCAATTAATGATTCTAAAATCCCGACCATTTCAAAGTCTCAGTTACTAGAAACGAATTATTTTAAATCCCAAGAATACTCTGGATTTAGGACCGTAATATAATGTATTACAATATTTAAAATATTGTTCATATTTGTCCATTTTTTAATATCCCAATTTAATTTTCTTTAAAATGATCTGGATTATGGGGCTGTGAAAATTTTTAAATACCCGTATTCTATTGCCAAATTATCCCAATATAAAACATAGTTATTAAGATGAAATAGTTGAATCGTGTATGTAATTATTTGAAAATTTCAATCGCATCAATCAATCGGTCGAAATTTCACTTGAACGATTCAATTTGAGACGCAAATAAAAGACCACCTAAGATCTTTGATGTATTGTTTATTGCTCGAAGCGAATCTATGCTAAGCCATTACAACAGACGTTTCTTTATGAATATACACGAGCAGTATACAAAAAAATTGTAGCTTTAATGACAATAATTATTATTAAAAGTCTCAAGCCTCATCACGCTTTTCAATTAAACAGCTACATACGAATATGCATTTGTGCGTGTCATTTATTTTCGTTCATAACTATTCGCTCCACGATTCAAATAGCAATTCGTATAAAACGAAGCACACAAATATTTTTTTACATAATAGCAATACATCAACATTTTTATAATTGAATAATTTTTCATAACTAATATCAATTTCATCGTGAATAATTTTTTTATCAATATTATAAAAAAGTTCAACCATAATCGAAATTTTTGACCAACCAAAACTTTTTTTTAAATCCAAAATATAATTACATACAATAATTTATTTTAAAACATCCCAAATCCGACCACAATCTATAAACAAACACAAACCGCGCATCATTCAAACACATCCCGAAGAACCACAGCTGTTCGACAGGAACTCGAATATTAAAAAAAACGGTCGTTATAACCAATAAGATTTAATTGCACACCAAATAAGGAGAGGATGATTGACGGAACTGTCATTATTTGAATATAATATTCGCCTAGTACGTGTGACTATGGCGATGACACCATACCGCGTCACGTCAAACCCGACTCCGCAGTACTCACACGTGTCCGTTTGGGACCTCTAATTACTCTCGGTACTCTCGAAATTTATTATCCGATCGTAAACGAGAGGTTCCTAAATGTTCTGCAGTGAAAAAACTATAGACGAGGCGGCGCCGCTCTTTAGACGCCGCTAATCGTCATAAATGACGGACAAGCTTTTTTTATTCCTTTTTGTTTCTGGGTCTGTTCTATATGTCGTGTAATTTTCGGAGGAAGCTCGGTTGAATCATTATGTTTGTAAAATTATTAATTTTATTATATTGCACAGTTTTTCATCATTCATTACTGAGTGAAAACTTTTCTTATCATTTTCCATTCTTAGACGATTATTACTCATTATATATTTTCGATTTCAACTATTCATCATATTTTCATCAATCTTTACCATCTTCTTTTATGATTTTTCAAATACCATTCAACATTCGATATCTCATATGTCCATTTTTCATTCATACGTCTTTACACAAGACCGACCCACTACAATCATATGTAAATAACTGACTAATTCATCTTCACATATGATTTCTTAAAATTTTAAAAAAATCATTGATTTCACATTAAATTCAACTTGTCAACCTCAAACTTTTCATATGCGTTTTTCGCAGACTTCTCTACACCCATATCGCGAAATCTTCCTAATATCCTCCAGAATGTTATGTATGTTAGTTGCGAAAATCAGAAAGCGACCATATGTCTGGGATTTATGCGGATTTGCAGAATCGCTAATTATGCGGCACCTTCCCGTTTGCCGAACTCGTTTAGCCGGATAATAAGAGAACCGCTCTCGTATGCGAATTTGTGATATATGAGCTCGGCTCATAGGCGTACTTTCTCACGATTCTGTGTTTCCCAAATGTCTAGGATGTGCCTATTCCTCGCCGAGGAATTTAATCGACCTTTTACGAGATCCTAATCGCAATATTTCAAAAATAAAACAGATATTTGACGTATCTTTTTAGCAATGTTTTATAACTTTTTTTTAAATTTAAAAGCTCGTGATTTGATTAATATTTAGATTATTTGAGAAACTCATATGGGTGTGTCGATCAAGTTTCTTAACCAGTGAAAATTTAGAAAATTTATAACCTTGCCAAAACCCAGTTTTGACTTAATTAAATACGACATGCAATGTTGTTAGAAGCACGAAGAAATGCATTCGAGTCGCTTTTTTATAATGTCATAACAAAAAGAAGTTCTGAGAATTCAATTTCGATGACTCGACATTATTTATTCTAAATTCAAACGTGATGCTTGCAGGTCCGATTTTTATTTTCGGAAATGGGTATCGGTGATGATTGCACGAACTTTTTATGAAAGAAAATACATTTTTGATTACGATCTAAAAAAAAAATTTTAAATTATTCATTTGAACTTCTTAATTCGCAATATGGCGTTTTTTATTCGGTTCAAGCGTAGATTGTGACCCGATCCACTTCTGTAATTATTGTAGTGATCCAATTGTGCTCTTAATAACTCAATTTTTTTCGCGACACAAAAAAGTATTCGATGTAATTAATCATTGCGATTTTTTCCATGCTGGGTGGTGCCGATTGAGTTAATTACACCACTGAAAGTGTTAAAAGTGTCTATGGCCATAAATAGAAGAAATCGTTTTCATGAAGATATGATCTGCCCGCGTATTAAATTAATAATCGTGATTAGAATATTTTTCTCCGTATATCATAACACATCGTCGCCTTTGTGCAACTGTTTGAACACTAAAAACGTTATTAATATTTATTAGTGTGCCGAAAATATGAATTTTTCATCGTATATAAATGCATATTATCCTGTCGATACAATACGTGTTAAAAATATTCGTTTTAAAAGCTGCGTGATCTGTTTAATATTCAAACAATGTAGTCCATCGTTAATAACTATTAAAATTCATGCATGAGTCTTTTCATAAACGATTTATATTAAATAATAATAAAAAAAATTTGAATAGTCCACCAAGTCATAAAATAAAATTCTTTGTTGAACCATTTTCCATGGTTAGATAAGAAAACTATTTTCGCTCACGGGAAAAACGCCAATGTTTTTCCGGGAATATCGTTACGACCACCATGAGGGTTTCAGGATTAGGCCTGAAGCGAAATTGTTCTATCACTATACGAGTATCTAGAGACCTCAAATTCAGGATCGATTTGACCCAACAACCTATGTGAGGATCGACGGGATTACCAAGCGACCGATCGCCGATCTAATACGAAAGAACTTTCACCGAAGTCGAATGCACATAGAGGGAAAATAGATGAGGAAATTGATGAGTTTGGCTTATGTGGGATTCTGCAAATTACAAATAAAAAAAGCTTCGTGAGCCGTTGTCCCGGTTAAAGATGTTAAGGTTGCTTTCGAGTGTTTTTATTTTGTCGTATCGTTCGATCAGTTCCCTTTTAGTGCGAATACGATTCTACGAATTGCGATCGTGTTAAAGATTGTTATATCGAAAATTAGATCATTATTTATCAGTTTGGATCTTAAAAGTGTAAGAGAATCTCAATATAGAAAAATTTTCAATACACCAATACTAAAATATATTATCTCCCAGCGAAAACATCTCGAATTTTCTTCGCAGAAATATTCAATTCTACCATGATAAAAACGGTATATATAAAAATCCATCTTAAGAGAAAAAAAGAGGATATTTTTGACAGACGTCCGAAATTATTTTAGAATCTATCCGCCCTCGTGAATAGCGAATATCCACTGTGGGACAAAACGATGGTGTGAGGTTCACCAGTAACTGGACAAGTTCCCGCCCTTCGTTCGTTCGAACATCTCGGGTCAATTCATACAGTCCATGTAAAATACATGAGCTTTTTTTCAGACGCAATGTATTTTTTTTTTATTGTGTGTATAGAACGGGACGATGTATGTTCCTTTTCTATCGGCCCACACTCGATTTTTGAAGTGCAAAGTGGAAAACGTCGAGGAGATTGAGTTAGTTTTGTAATATTTTTTTATTTAATAAATAATATTTATATTCTATCAAATTAATATCTCAATAAAAATAATAAACTAAACACACTTTTACTATTTGAGTCTATCAATTCTGAAACTCCAAACAATATTTCAGAACATTTCATAAAGTATTACGATACCAATAAATTCTCCTCTTTTTACACGTCGATGATCGACTGTCTCACGATTTATTTTCGCACGTTCATACCGCTAAATATATTAATAAATTATATTTAGCATATAGCTGTAGGATAGAATCGAATCGATCGAAGACGTGAGAATCGATTTTTTTCAATATGGTAAGGTCTCGTAACCTTTGATGAACCCGAATTCGCTCTGTTTGGATATATCGATGATTCCATTCAAATGAAAAATTAATAAGTCAAATGTATACAGTTATCCCATTTGATCGGGATGATATAAATCAATACTGTATCTAAATTAAAAAAAGTATATTTTGATTTGTATGGTACTCGATGTTTTAAATTTAAAAATAATATAAAGAATAAAATTTCTCTAAATGAAAATTCATTTCAAAGAAAATCACGATCGTTAGTGGGCAGAACAAACTAAAACGTGTGGGTTAATCTTTTGTGTGTAAAACTTTGAGAATTGTTTTGATTCGATATGGTAGTGTGTTCCGATATATTCATATCAATGAGTATATTTAAGATTATTTTTTTCAAGCATTTATTATTTTATAATTTTATGACTAATGTCAAACGAAAATTTTTTTCACCGATCACTGAAGTTGAGGGACGTACGGCATGATTAATAAATGAATATGATCAAATATAAAACTATTTATCAACCTGAGACGTATTTCAAGGAAATTTTTTAATATTCAACTTCTTGAAAGTCATTTTTCTATATTTCTATATAGAAAATTTATAGACACGTTAAAAAAACTTTGTCTTTTAGTGAACGTTAAAAAATCCAATGAAAATAAATTTGAATTCACAATGGCACTTTTCGTTTGAAACGATTAGTTTTCAGATGATTCTCCAGAGTGAACTACTTTAAATTGCTATAATAAAAATCAACCAAATCTAATGCATCTACAATGAGTTTGCATAACATTTTTCAACATTGTCTTCAGTACACGTCAAGCGCAGTTGAACGTGTGTTTGAAGACACATTTTATGTGTCATCAATCAATGTCATAGCACTTTTAAAGTACACGACCTCCCACACGATTACTATACCAATATTAAGTACTTTAACAATGTCGATGTACACGATTTGCTATTACACCTATGGAAATAGCCGTAATACCGTTCAAAATTATCCTACATTATGGTATGTTGTAAGAAAATTATCAGATAATTTATAATGTTTATATGATGAATATAAATTTCAAATATTTGAATGAAATTTATTATGGGTCTGTATTTAAAGAATTTTTTGTTTACGCGAAACTTGATTGAATGTTTGTAAAATCGAGATTAATCTGTATACGTATGAATCGTATCAAAAGATTTATTATAAATATTTAATATATAAAGTGTTTTTATTTCATTTTAATGTGCGTGTTAAAAATTTTTGAATAATTAAATTTCAAAAAATTTCAGATCTCCGAAGGCTTACGTGATAAAAATTCGGTAAAATTAATAAAAAAAACTATGTATTTAAAAACTCCTCTGAACACTTTATTTCAATTCATCACTGCATTAATATACCTATTAATACAATAATAAATAAAGCTTTTCCCGATGATTAACTACTTTTTCCGTTGACAAATAATAAGAATTTCTTTTGTATTCATTTTGACAACCGGAAAATTTTAATCATTCCAAACTTTTTCTGCCAATTCCCTTTTTATAATTTACGCTCATTTCCCCAATTGTCTGAGACAGTTAAGTTACAAAGTCATTACCAGTTTAATGTATTATCTCTTTGTTTTATTGCTTTTCATCATAGCCCGTTTCGCGCAAAAGTAAAACGAAAACCTCGTGTTAATCCAGGATATTAAATTTTTATACATTTTGCGGCAAAGGCGATTAAACAAATTAAAAATTTAATGTTTCCGTTTAATTTTTTTCAATTTATATTAGAACGTGTTACTTTTTTTCAAATAATGTCAACTTATAATTCATATTCATAGTATGAGGAAACTTGTGCAAGGATATGATAATAAGGCGAACCCTTGTAATACCCTAAATAACGCATACTATCTAAAATTGGATTTTTTTTTTGCATTTATATTAAAAAAATATTTTAATGTTTTTATGATAGAGTAGTATTATAAATATATTGAGTGCAAAAAAATGCCAATATCTTCTCAGATTAGGTCAAATATATATTTTATTGAAAAAAATTAATCTGGCTGCTGAGACTCGTCTCCGGATCAAATAAAACAGAACTCGTTTCAGTTTGAGGATAACGTTTATTTTTTCAACGCGGTGAAAAAAGTTGCTGAAAACAACGAAGGCGTTCAATATAATATATTTCCCTTTAAAAAGCACGAAATTTTTTCCCCGCGTTCTCGCTGACAGAATGCTTTAGGAAGCATCCGAGTTAACATGGATTTTCAATTTTCTTCGCCGCTTTCTTTTTGTCGAGAAAAATTTCGTATATGCATTCGTCTTTTTATAGAAACAAAGAAAATACGGCGTTATATCGGCGCATCGATTTCATGTCGACATCATGAAACTTTTTTATTCAATTTGAAATCTCGTTTTTAAATCTGCTGACAGATCCCTTGTTCGTCCAAATTGAAATAAATGAATCTTCGCCTGAAATTACAACGAGATCTTGTTTTTATTTTGCCTTCACTTCAATACAATCTCTGAGATGAAAGGACTGCATCAATAAGGCTCAACGCCTTCGAATGCTTATTATAACTTTGATGAAACTGAAGATATTCTAAAGAAACGATCTCAGTAAATAAAAATTTTGAAAGTATTTTTTTTTCAAATATATTTATTATACTATCATCATTATACAGATTTCATATATTTTTCAGTGGATAGGTATTTTTATATTAGAAGTTTGGATATGCAATGAAATCCATCTATAATATAATATTATACTAACCATATTGCATATCTCTTAACAATAAGATCAATGATCAATAAAAACCAATACATTCTGCGACATATCATAATTTACACAAATTTTAATTCAACAAAAAATTCCCAAACAAAACTTCAATCAAATTTTCAATACAGAAATATACCATATACTCAACATCTAATTGTAAATTTTGCCTTATTTATCACCGAAATTAAGCAAAATATTATAAGAATCATTTTCTTAAAATCATTCGGTAGAATATTAAAACTCATCGAGAGATATAATTGCGTTGTTGTTGTTGTTTTTTTTTTTTTTTTTTTTTAAAAAAATCCTTAACTTTATATAGTACAACACGAAAAACTCTAGAAAATTTAACAAACTTATGAACCGTTCAGAAACCAATACGATCAAACTTAAGAGGAATGTTATATGCATAATTTTCTTGAGATCATTTTATACGATATTGAGACACATCAAGAGATATAATTACGTTTTATAAGAGAAAAATTCTTAACTTCATACAGTACATCACGAAGACCTCTTTATACAATGAAAATTGTGCAGACTTCATACGAGTCGTTCAGAAACCGATACGATTAAACTTAAAATACTTATAATGGTTTCAACAATCATTAATTTAATTTTCTTCAATAGACTAAATTTCATTAACTTCTGAATTTAATTTTTTTTTAAATTAACTCCTCAAACATTAAATCACAAAAAACTCACATAACATAAACACCATCTATCAACACCATCCAAAAACCAAAACCAAACACCACAAAACACCGGAAGCACCTACCACCAACACCCACAGGAAATCCTCGGCCACCTGTCACTAGGACCAATTCCGCGAGCGAATTCGCGAATCGGCAACCAGTCGTTGGTGGACCGGCGCGCGCGGCACACGCCTTCCCGAAGCGGGAAGCCGCCGATTCGAATCTGCGACCACGTGACTGTCTTTTTGGGTTTCGGCCTTTCGGAAAGCGGCTTTCGGCCTTTCGAATGGGGCTTTTGGCCTTTCGAAAAGCGGGTTTCGGCCCTCGGGAGTGGCCGTCGTCGTGGACGTCGTGGTGGATGATGGACGGGTTCGCGGCGGGCGCCATAAGGCAACTGTTGCCCTTTGGTTTTTTGCCGGTGTCGGTTTTCTAGTGTTGGTATTGCTGGTTTTTTGCGGTGTGGTTGTTTTGTGGTGTTGAGGCGGGGTTTGTGTTGTTTGTTGAGTTTGGGCGTGGAGTTGATGGGTGTGAGTTGAGAGGATTGGAAATTGTGTTGTGGTTTTGGAATGGAGATGTAGGGATTTGTGTGAAAGCGCGGACTCGGGGAGATAACGTTAGTAAAATTTAATACCGCCGTTATTTAGAAAATTAGATCACGTACCTTTCGGTCTTGAAGCTAGATAAAATTATTTCCAATAAATTTACTTTCTAAGTAAAATATAAATATATTATGATGTTATACTAGAAAAAAATTCGACTGTTAAATCACGCATAAATAATTTTTTTTACAAAAAAAAACTTTATAAAATAAATTATAACTACATACTCGTATATAAAATGAAACAATTACGACCATTTTGTAAGGTTATTAACTTTTGTAATATATACAACTCTCCGTTAAATATCGCCGTAACTTTCTTATAATAGTTTTCCAATAGAGACTAATTGAATGAAGCGACTCCTCCTGAAAAAAAACTTGTTCGCACTTTTCTCTCCGGTTATGAAATTAAGAATAATTAATTTGTTTTTTTCACGGAAACTCCTACGCTTTCGACAATTTTTCCCGAATTTTTTTGTCCACCACGTATTTTTTTAGCCTCCTTATTATTTATATTTGCGTAGTTCTTCGCTTCAGTTTCCGTTAAATGTTTGTTTACATGTAAGGGACTTGCAATAAAACGTAACTGCGTACAGTAAAATATTATATATAATATATCCAGCCCAGCAATGTATGTACTTTTATTTATAATAAGATCACTTCCGAACCGGTAATTTTGGCAACTTTCGGAATTTAGAGATAGTGTAAGAAAAGTATGCGAATTCTTTGTATGAAAGAAAACTTCATTCGAGTGTATGTGAAAGTCTCACGAATATATCATGGAATTTTCATTTCGAATCATTAATTTCTAGCATCTTGTTAAAATGATTTATTGCACGGTATGAATTTAATTTGATACAAATCTCTATTTTCATATACAAGATACAGTTTTATATATTAAAATATTGAGATTATTTTGATCTCTAACCCTAGAAGAAGATGATAACGCATTATTGATTGATAGTTCTGTATATGTAAACGTTTTTTCACTCATCCATAAATATAAACGTTGATTCATTCCCATTCGAGCACAAACGATTTATAAAAGCCTTTTATCGAAAATCACTTCTAATGCAAATTGTGCATTGAATATTAACTGTTTATTGTACATACCCAAACGAAATAGTTTGTTCTAAACTTTTAAATAATATCGATGTATATTATATTTGAAATATCGTCGATTCAAAAGTTAATTTTGATTTACACGTACCGCTGACTTAACACGTTGTTGACCGGTTCGTGTTACTTTTTTTATATTACCGTTTTTTTTCACTATGAAAAAATGTCGTCCGAATCGTTTTTTAATTAATATCAATTATATTCAAAGTGCGCTTATTTAAAGATCGCGAACATGAAAAAATTAATAATCATCCGAGCGTATCAGGTCATTATAAGTCAACGGTGTTTGTCGTTTGTTTGACAGGCGTACTTGTATCTTAATAACGAGTCGCGATAATTATGTTAATCCTTCAATGATTTCGTATAATGCTAACACCAGAAGCGGCAACGATTGAGATTTTCGCATATAAACCTTTTAACGACTAGATATATTTGTATTACCTTATCAAGTGGACTAATTTATGTAAAATCATCGATACAAAAAAATATAGACCGAATTCCTCAATTGATATTTTTTTATAATTTGCGTCATCCGCCCACACATTGTGTACATCTTGCATTTGCGATTTTTTTTTAACATTCTGCAGAAGGCGAAGAAAGTCCACTTCGCTCTAATGGTCTCGAAAATAAACCCAACACAAATTGAATAAATAAAAAGAAAATCCTGAAACGACAGAACGTTCAGATCCGGCGATGACACGGCTCCGATTATTCAGGATTAAATCGGCGCCTGGACTATTTCGGATCCTCGAAAAAGCTTATATGAAATTGTATAAAGTGCAGTATAATATTTCTCACGGAAGAGTCTTGTTTGCTTTGGCGATTCGGCGGGGTCGTTTAACTCTGGCGAGGCCGAGTCACGAAGACGGTGTTGAATTAATACATGGCCGATTATCGATCGACATTAGAAGATTTGTTGGAAAAAATGTTTCGATTTGAAAAGTTTCTCGGTTGTTAATTTCGTTAGAGGCTGGCGAAAGAGCGGTTGATGAGCGCTTCGTTGGAAAGAGATAGGCCACCTTTCACTTGTTAGTAATTTGTTTTTTTTTACGTATGAAAATTTTGTTTACGTGCTATAAATCTTATCGATTCAAAGTATCTTAATTCAAAAATTTTATTGTATTTAGTATCTTATAAACTTTTTGAAGTTTAATGGTTCTGCCGAAGAACCACATAAAAATTTTTATAAAAAAAATATTTCAAAAAATTCGTATTACCATACCATATGTTCAATTCAAATTAAAACTTTAAAACTTATAAGTTAGAAAATTTATATAGAACTACATTTTATTTTTAAAATTTGAAAACGTATATTAATTCGATAGTTTTTTCAAATTGAAATCACCAAAATAATCAACCAAGAATTGATATATGTAATATAAATTATGCTGTCCACTGTGCAAAGATTTTATGTATTAACAACATATGTTATAAATCAATTGAATTTTTCATTAGAATTTGATCATTTTTCAAACATATACCGTTAACATCAATTACAAATCAATCCAAAACGTAATAATTATAAATTATTTAAAAAAACGAAGACAATACAATTATACGTACTTTATATAAAGACAGTTGATTTCCTATTAATCCATATCAACAATGGAACCGGTTCGTAAAATTCGAACTTACCGATTACCGTTCGAGTTTTTTTTATCATCGCATAACAACCTACCGATTTCGCCTTATTGAAACCGCCAACCTTTAATTATATTATTATACGGAGAAAAATAAATCGTATGTTATCCGCCTAATTAATTTGATTAAAGTAAAATAAAAAACGGAGGCAATCCCGTCATGCAAATCGGTGACGTCCTTTCTCTGAATCGAAAGATAAAATGAACGTATCGAAAAAGCTTTTGCATATCGGACGGATTGATGGAAAAAGTTCTTATACATTTGTGAAGTTTCCCTTTTGTATTATATTTGAATCGAAAAATATAGGGATCGCGTTTTTTTTTGAAACAATATTTGTTTTCGAAATATTTCCATTATAAAAGTGATTCGTTTTTAATTCGTTTCGTGCCTTTTTCGAAATGTACGAAAATATACTCTCGTATAAAAATAATATTGTTATTGATAGAAACGACTAATTGTAATTTTTATTAATCTAACACATTCCGGACCATTCACTGAAACATTCAATATAAACGGTCCATCGGTAGTATGTTGCTATTGCTTTTATTGCGCTACTTTAACCGTAAAAAAGCCTCGTATACACACTTTATACCCCTACAATAAAAACTTTCCTTCCGCATTCACTGGATAGGCTTTCATGTAAATCGATTACATCACAATATTATTTAAAAAGTCGCATAATTTCTTGTCAGAACGAGCTTTTATTATACTATATTCGTTTTTTTTCCAACCCAAATCCGAGATACGAAATTGAAACGCTAGGATAATGCCGCGCTGAAAGGCGGGAGGCTTTCTCCATATTTTTATGGGTCCGCCATATTACGCTTCATATGAAATTCTCGGCGCATTGTTGCGGCAATAATGATGGAAAAGTCGAAGATGTCGACTTATTTACGACACCTTCGCAATAATATCCGATGTGGTTTACTGTATGGGAGTTTAGGAGACGTCGATATGACGGAATCGTAGCGGGTGTTTAATTAAATTCCCGATTCGAATTTTGTAATTGGCGGGTAGCATTAATTAAAATAGCTTATGGAGGCGGAGGCGTGAAATTGTCTTTGAAAATCAAAATTCGTGTGTCGATTGTGAAAAGGGTTATTTCGATGCGTAAATAAATTCTCTAAATTCGCTTTATGTTTAATAAATGTACATATACATATTATATAATATTTAATTATAATATATCGATTTTTTTTAAGTACCTATATTATATTTATTCTCTTTGAACTTTTCGATTTTAAGTCTCTTTTTTAATACCTCGGTTTTATATATTATGAATATATGCGTTATCTATAGATGTCACTGCATTTTGTGATTGAATAAAAAGAAGATAAATCAATTTTTTTTATTTATAAAAATGGACTTATCGTAATTTGTTGATTCTACTAAATTTGTGATACAAAAAAGACTGATACGTTACTATAAAAATATATACTTTTTTTTTTTTTTTTACTTAATGATAAAATAAAATAACTCTCGTGAAGTTACTGAATATCTTCCGAATAGATTCAAAATAATAATACAAAAACCACATCCATCCACCGTCCACGCCATTTATCGCATAGCCAAACGAGAAACTATTAAAATTTCAACCATAAAAACTAAAATTAACAATCAAATTTTCCCTCCTCGATTCGTAAACAACCACCCCAAAAACCGACAACGACCACTCCCACAACTTCCAGACAAATGTACGCAACGGCAGCACCCAACAAATCAATAATCAACCCAATCGAATGAACCAAAAACAGTGCACCAAATAAGTGTAACATACCCAAAAAAGACATTGAATCGGTGTTGGGCGTAGACGTCGGGGGCGGATGCTGCGGCGCGGCGCCTTCTTTAACACCCGCTCGCGATGGGGCCTCGTGCTGCGCCCCGCTTGAAGGCCCCAAGGCCCCCAGGGCCCCTCGCCCCCTCTCGAGGGCCCGCTCCTGGCCCCTGCTGGCGCCTCCACCCCCAGCTGAAGACCCTGAAGGGGCCCCCATGCCAGGGGCGGAGGCGCCGGTGTCGAGGAGAGTCCGCGCCGCCCCCTACGATGCCCACCTTGCAGCCCAAATGGTCGCCAGGAGGCTGCTGTGCAGGCATTATTATCCTGAGGGGGGGTGGGGGTGGACGGTGACGGCCTGCGCTCTTTTGGTGCAGTTGCTCGTTCACGGGCTGCAGTTGGGGTATGTCGTTTTGGTGAGGACTGCTCAGAAGAAGTTCGATGTGACTCCGCTGCAGGCTTCAGGTATTTGATTTGTTTTGGTGTGGGTTGATGTGTTTGTTTGGGAAATTATTGTGTGTGACGTATGTACAGGGTCTTCCCCGGGACTTTTATAACTTCTAATCGGATTCAAAGTGACTTAGAGTCATGATAGAGAAGTGAGAGTGATACCATTCCGAATAAAATCGGCTACAATTTATTTTTCATTTTTACCCCCCCCCCCCTCAAATTTTACCTCTCCCCCCCTCTAAAAAAAATTAAAAAAAATTGTAGCCGATTTCATTCAGAATGGTATCATTCTCACTTCTCTATCATGACTCTAAGTCACTTTAAATCCGATTAGAAGTTATAAAAGTCCCGGGGAAGACCCTGTATATAATGTACATTCAATATGATGTTGGAAGTTTTTTTCTTTAACACATGTGCCGAATAAAATGTTGTTAAACATTTTGATAGGTTTGAATACTAAAAAAACCACCCGCTGCCAAATAGTCATTCACTTGTCGTTTAATTTTAGGTAGCCAATGTGTTCAATAAAGCTAAACTGTTATAAATTTTTTATAATAGTAACATTATGAAAAAAAAATCAAATGCTTATATATTATATTTGTAATACATTATGGCATTATATAATATTCAAATTTGTGAATATATTTGTCGATTTGAATAATTTCGTTTCGCTGTAAAAAATCAATGCGTATAGAGTTTCTGTAATATCTTCACCTTTTCTTATTCCCTACTGAATTTTAGAAACTTCGTCAATGTAGACACCATTTGAGGCATTTGTTTAAGTATTTTTTTCTTTCCTCTTCTTTCGACTTGAAAATCTCTTGACACAACTTGTTTATTAACATAAGTGAGCATTTGGAAAATATCCCATTCTTTATATTTTTCATTGAAAACTTTACAAAGGCTCGTTATAAACCAGCTTCCTTCTTCTTCTACATACGATTCATATTCTGTAAATATTGAACATGAATAATTTATAATTTTGAAAATGATACGAAACAATCAAACTCACCGTAAGATGAAGAGTGCATTTGCAAAAAATCTGCCATTTTTGGAATCGATAGCTGAACTTCTTCAATTTTTTCATCTTCAAATGATAATTCTCCAATACTATCAGCCACTTCATGTCTATCATATTCTACTTCCATTCCAGCATCCTTAATATCTCCCCGACAAGACTTCATAATATTATCAAAATACTTAATATATTATTAATTATCCTTTGACAAATTTGAAAATGTTTTCTTACTTGTATAAAATACAACTTGGGTATCCCTACTAATTTTCCAGATAATTTTTCCCACAATATGGACCTTTCATAACTATCATCATATGCGTGTAAATATTCAGTTGTTCCATGGGTTATGACAATAAAAATCAAACAACTGTATTCCAGTGGATTGAGATTAGCGACTAAAACAATTCTTCCGGTACAACAAAAACATTTCATCGAAACAATCACATATGTATGTATAATATTTCATTTCAAACTAAACTATTCGTTACCTTTATCTAATTCGTTAATTATTTTTTCTTTGCTTTGATCCCATAAAATCTCAGGTTGAGTATTTAAAATTTTCCCAAAACAATTTTTTAAACGACAAGCATCATAATCCGTACCGACTCTGTCGTCAATACCTCGCTTCTTTTTATTTTCATAAGTTCTATGGATAAACGCCTTTATCAAAATTTTTTTCGATAAGTCGTAATACAAATCTTCGGTGTCCATTTCATCAAATGGTTCCTTATTTTTAAAAAAATAATTTACAATCAAATTTAGAATATTTTTAAATTTTTCAAAAACTTACCTAATCACTTAATCACAAAATCTTATCAACAAAAATAAGATTTTTTTTTTCCTAGTTTAAGAATTAATATTTATTTCGATCAAATGAAATTATTCACCACTTACATGATGATAATATTACCTAAAACGTGTCACTTCTATAAAACTTGTAAATGTTCTGATAAGCCACACTATGCCACACTAAGCCACACTATACTCAACACGATTATTTTTATCAGTCTAATACTATAGATAAGTTATCGATGTGATTCGTTTTACAATTTGAAAGACTTTTTTCAATAACATCAACTTTTTATTTATAAAAAAATGAAATAATATTATAATCATATTTGGAAAAAAATTAAACAATATTTTCGTTGTTACAGTCATCTTTTGAATTCAAGAATATTTATTGACGATAATGAATAATTAATGAAAACATCTGCAAAGAACATAGACGAAATGGTCAAAATTAATTTTATTGCCGCAGTTTGTCATTTTTATAGGTGGAATGATTTAATGACGAAAAAGTTTACCAATGAAAAAGATCGAAATAATCTTTACAAAGATTATCAATAAAAAACTTTTCTACTAATCTATAAAAAAAAATAACAATCGTACCGCCTAAATTTCGTAGAATTGTCAGTTACTATCGAAAAATTCGGTAAATTTCGTCGACTAAAACGCGTTTCACAATTATCGAAAAAAAAAATACATTTCAAAGTCGAAAAACTTTACCAAAGACACGTTCAATAGGCCTAATGTACGAATCGGAAACTAAACTCGACCATTCGTCAAAATCTTTTTTCGAAACTTCCCCCTAAAAGTGTTCACCCGAAACTCGCAAACAGTTCGTGCGTGAAGTAACCAAATCATCCGCTATATGACCACTTTAAAAAAGATCCCGCAGCCCTTCTCGGAAAAGTCGATAAAACTTTTCAAAGTCGTCGGAAAATCAGGTCGCGAAAGGAACAAGCCATTCGCGTGAGATGAATAAATAAATAAACCCGTGTTATTTCATCGCTCGAGTGAAAAAAACCCTGTTTTTTCCAGGATGTGCTAATTTGTTTTGGCTCCAGCGCCAAGGATAATATTTTTCAGGATCGTTAAAATTATCGTGTTGATGCTCTAATTGACGTCGACCAACTGTTTGCCATTTGCTCGAATTTCAGACGTGCACTGTCGTGTAACACATTTCCCGAATTGTGCTAAAAACTCATGTCGTTTCAGCGCCGAGTTATTTTAGCTTTATTAAGGCACTTATCTTCGGGAAAAAAACTCATAAAATTTTCCATCAAAACTTCTACATCATTAAATAGAAGAACATGTAAAGTTGTTTGGCTGGGAACAATCTCGTTTAGTGTCGTTATACCTACGATGTGTATCCTACGCTAAAAGCCAACTCGGAAAACTTGACAAAGGATACGCAACCAAGATCGTCTGTATGCAAATCAGGTTCATATGAGTGAATTACCTGCAAGGAAAATTTATATAATACAAAAAAAGGGTTTATAAATTTTTCTAAAATCCTACTGAATGTAGTTGTTACTCGAATTGTTGTTGTTTTATTTTTTTTGTTAAAATTTTTGAAAATAACTCTGCTTTGGGTCGGGTTGTTAATTTTCTTTGTAATCCCGTTCTTGCGTTCACGAAAAGGCTTTCACGCACTTTATTGCTGAGCCGTTTGTTCCGCAAGAGTTCAAAAGCTGAAAAACCAGGTAACATAGACAACTACAATTATTATATTTTTCACAATAGGCTTTTCACAAAACAAGAAAAAATATTCCATTCAATTATATAAACATTTAAAAATTTCAATCGAATAGCCATAATTTGCGGTCAATGTCTAAAACCCATGTTTATTCGAATTTTACCGCTCGATTTGCTTTCCGCAGATATAAAAGGAAGTGTGCCCCTGATTTATAACATCTAACCGATAAAACGCCAGTGTCCAAAACATCGTAAAAGCACACAAGGGATGGGCTCGTTTACAACCTAAAATTACGATAATATTTGCATACACGCCCTCACCGAGGGTGACAATAAAATACCCCGTTTTATTGTGCTGACGACGTATTCCATACATCCGATCGGAGATTTATTTATAATTTATTTCAAATAGACGTTTTCAGATGGTATTTATTTATTTTTTTATTCGAATCCGAGTCATTATTTTGATATGAAGCTCGTTTGGCCCAATATTTTTTTCAATATTAGACATAACTTGTTTTAATATCATACCAATCAATTTTTTCTCATCGTAATTATCTACAAATCCTTTTCATTTACATAAATCATACATACATCGTTTTCTATAATATTTAATCCCATAAATCCTATGGAATATTTCCGTTCTACATTCCGTGACTATTTAACTATGTCACGCATATTATTTATTAACATTCTTTTCAACATTTCTAAACAGAATATTATTACATTTAAAAAAAATAATTTTTTTTTATCTTGAGTTTTTCCCAATTATCCGACCTGTCATTGACAAACCATGCAACTTACATGGTATTACGTATTCGAGACGCTTTTCCGACTTCGAATTTTCCAATTTTCCTTCACACTCATGAACGGGCGGCCTTTTTTCCAGCATAAAACGATATTCCGACTCGCAAAGCCGTAAACTTTATTCCGGCATTCGAACTAATGTAAGAGTTATATATAAAAAAAATTATATAAAAACGAGATTGAGCAGAGGAAGCTTTAATTTTTATAGTAAAAGCTCTATGAAGCTTTATATACATAGTGTGTGGTCATGGTCTTAAGGCGTTTATGTGTTATCTTCAGAACAATCCTTATTGGTCTGTATGTGACACAAAGGTTTTATAGTAAATACATAAAAAATAATAATTAATTTTAGTTTTTAATTATATTTAAATAGAAACGTTTTTGTGTTGTTTGAACTGTAACATTCTTTCATTCATTCTTTTAATGAATCTTACAAATCAAATTTTTTTTTTATATTTTCAATATAGTATACTCTTTATACAAAATGTGTTTATGTAAATAAATTTCGGTCCGTATATAACTTTTTGAGTGAGGTAGTTCTACCACGAAACTACGGTTCTAGGTCGTAGTTCACGGTCATGAAATACAAGCCTTCGTGACACAACTAACCTTATACGAGTTTATGTTGTATGAAATTTTATTAGAGTGATCAAATAAGATATAAAAGCATCGATTTTGTATTTGACGACAGTAATAAATATTGTAATTAATCGACCTATCCTTAATTTCTTCGACAAATAATGTCTGTTTTAATGGTTCAATTCGTCCAAAGTTCATTGAGCAAAAATCTCATGATGACATATTTATTCTTCACGTTGCGAAATAAACAGGAATCGCAAATTTTATTTCTCTTTTTATAATCGACGAAAAAAATAAAAATACGGTGAAAAAAAATCATTCAAAAACTCAATTGTATCCATTTTATACAAAGATACTTTTGAAAATCTCATTTAAAGAACACAAAGACTTTCGACGATATATTTCTCGGACCAATTTCCGACAGAACGAATTTATCTTTGGACTGCACAATCCAGTCGTTTAACGAAATAATTCTCGTAAAAAAAATTCAGTCGAATTATTTTTTCCTTGAAGAGACGCTTTCGAAAGAGTATAAAATGACACGTCGATTCGTCGGATATAAAAATACAAAACAATATGCACACAACACAACGGTAAATTCGCCCCGCAAAAAATTGCGAGATGATGATCTGCGAAAACAACTCTCGCGACTATCATGGCACTATATTCGTCCATTAATAATACCAAAAAAGTATCGCAAAGTGTTGCGAAAAAGAGTATATTGACGCACGACAACATATTACCATGATCGATGGATCTAAGGCGATTAATTAAACGACTAGTGCATGTGAGTCGTATCTGAAATCTACAATCGACAACGATAAAGTACAAGCACATATTTGCATTCGAAAACTGAAACAAAAAACAAAACATATATGTTAATGTCATGTTTTTTTAATGAGACGAATCGACACGCGTCCGGAAACTTGTCAATCTTCAAAGAGATCAAAATTTCAGATCGAATAAAATTTGGCACAAAATTCAAAGAATAACTTTTCGGCGGAAACTACTTCGGCTTTCAGAAATAAAATAAATTTGATATATGTATTTTCAGCCGAATGCGACAATATAGCAAAAAATTATACCGCGATAAATCACGTCTAATTGAAACTTATAGTGTAATAAGATTCGTCCCAATTATTTTTAGTATCTAGATTCGCTAACTTTTATATTATTTTAAGCGTAACATGTTTCCTCGAACATTATTCGATTCTGGACCGAAAAGCATTTATTTATCGTATTAAAAATAAAATTGTGACCGTTTCGGGTTACCTGTGTGATTTATTTAAGTTCGACTCGGCAATAAAGTGAACCCTACATCGATTTGTACTAATAGAAAACGGTGATGAAAAAAATGCGAAAAGCCGTTCAAATCCGCAAACATCACCATCATCACTCTTTTTTATTGCTCGTCCCTCAACGACTTATTTGGAGTCGTATTTCACGCGTTTCATATTATTGAATCGAAATTTTTTTTCATCGGATGCTTCAGAAAAATTAATATCGTCCACCCTTTAAAAATAGAACAATCGTTTGTCATTCGGAAAAAATTTAAAATTTTGCAGATCTTTCCGATATCAATTGCTGCATGTTTTCAGAAAAAAATTCTGAAAATCCAGTCTGCTGCACAACTTTCATATATATTGAAAAACTGTTACATAACTTTTCTTTGGCAAAACATAAAATTTATGGGGTTTTTGTCTGTAGAACACGTTCTTAACTTATTGTGCGCGTGCTTCGAATTACGCATCCTTTCAAAACTATTATTATTTCACAGGCGCTTACAATATATCTTTCATATATAACTAAAAGAAAATATGATGATTTTTTAACGAAAAAACTCATCCAGCTTCAAACGGGTTCTAAAAATAATAAGGCGAGATCAGTACGTTAAGATAAATCGCAGGAATCCTTCTGATTGACGGCCTCAGACTATAAGGAATACCAAACGAAAACATGCTCAGAATTTTTAATAAGGATAAAATTATCGCCTATCGCTCTTTTGAGAATATGTGAATATGCTAACTTTTAATCGATTCGTCGCAAGTTTAATAAGTTTAAGAAACTTTCGTCCAAAAGCGTCAACCGAATTTACGAGTGGGATACAGTTTGCTTTAGTTTATTCGCGGAAAACTTTTTCATAACAGATGAATACATCTTCAGTATAATTGACCCGAATTTGATATGAGAATAGCGGCGGGGAAAAATATTTTCATATGGAAAACCCCAGAGACGTGTTTGAAAGGTTTTGAATATAAACTGAATCATTGAAATGAATATTATACTTTCGACGAATGGAATTTCAACAGTGAAATATTTATGTTAAAAAGATTGTTATTCTCAAGGATCGAATAAAAGACATTCCACTTTTTCCAAGAGTAAATAAGCTCTAAGTAAGAGGAGAAATTATCGTCGTAATATTTTAAAATGTCAGAAACAATTCACTATTCACCACCCCGTACACTTTTACACAAACACCCTTTCTGCGTTCAGCTCGATTCCATTATGTAGATTTATTCGACTCTATTCTCGAATTTACGGTGTCGTCTATATGCGTACATCTTCCAACGAGGCATTAACATAAATATGATAATTCCCGACGAAACCTTCGAAATATTTATAATTTTAAACGACCGCATTTGGACAGAGACGTCTGTCGACAAAGCTCCACTCTGAAATATTAAATTCGCAAATTTGATAGCGAAGAGACGAACCATTTTAACTGAACATTTTTGAATAAAATATTTTTGTATTTATATCAATAGATGGTATATAGTTTTGAATTAAACTGTATACTTATATATATTTAAAAAAGTTGTTATACTTTTCCATTTCGAGATATAATTTTTTGACTGAACATTTTCGTTTTATAAAAATATTCTTTGACTGCCAAAAAAAATTTAAAAAGCTACCTGATCCTTTAATGGAACATTTATCGTGCACTAAACACTCAACCTTTTCCTGTATGATGCATGTTTTTGACACGTGAAACCCTTAAATGATGGATGTCAAGAATAAATTACCCATTTTCGAAGCCATCTAACCCTTTTGTGTCCCGACCGGCTCGCTAAGAACAACAAGGACGACAATTTATACCCATATACTTGATTGATACACACTAACTTCTAGAAGAAAATTCCGTTATCGATCCATATTTCAAATATTTTTCTTTTTTGTTTCAGGTATTTACATCGCTTTTTCATCATAAACACAAACGTGAGTTTTCATCACTATATCATGACATGTTTTATGCTTTCCTAAGCAATTTATCACATATCTCGATCTCGAGAAGTAACATCGTTTTTATGGCCCATTTTGAGATTTCGTCGCAATATACACCGCGAGATATTTTACGGTGACCGTTATTTTTATACGACCTTTTTAAACGTATGCAATAACGATGCAATAAATTCGCCTTATATACGAGATGCACGGAGTCCAAAAAAATAAATATATTAATAAAAACGGGACCACTTTCGATTGAAAAAGTCTCGGCGAATTTTTTTTCGAAATGAGAAAAGTTCGACATAGATATTCCGTGACTCGGCTATGGGAAAGGGCTATTAGTCGTTTCGTAAAGAATTTTCTTCGACAAACAAACTCGGTCGCCGGATGCAATTCGTTTATTGAAGTTGAGAATCTGCATATTTGAATATTCAAAAGTGTCGTTAGTTTGTTATGGATATTTTGGGATCGGTGTACTGTTAGATTTTCATATGATAATCTTACATGGGAAGCGTATTGATGATGAACAATCTGATTCGATTAAAGTTTGTTTGAGAACTGAACTAACCAATATTAACCAATATTCATAACCAATATTAACCAATATTCATAATTTAAATCTATATATAATAAAAAAAAGCATTTTAAATATGATTTACTTAACCTAATTCTTTATTTGAATCGTTCATTTAATTTTAAACTCTCTTAGAATATGCACAATTAAATATTCAAACGTTTATACAGAAATATTACATATTCTTCAAATATTTATTAAATTCTTAAACTTCTATATTTTTGTATATATCGAGAACGTTCGAACCGATGATAAATAGATTCAATCTGTGGTATGTAAACAGTCGTATATAAAAAAAAAGTTCAGATGATTTCAGCAGTCGAGTTCCTATACGAGCAAAAGCAAACAGATCACGCAAAATCGATTCAAAAAAATATTTGTTTATGACAATTTCAATCGTGTGTCATCGCATCGATAAATAATCGAATTAATACACGTTTTCAATACAAAATATATCGAACGTGGCCAAAACTTTGCGGCCGTTTACAATTCGAAGAACGACAACGTTTCCTTTTCATGAAAAGAGCAATAATAAAAAGCGTATATTTTTACTCGGATGTAATGAAAGTTGTTATTGCCTCGATAAATGTTAAACACACTCGGACATAATATTATGGCAGTTAATCGAAAGAGTTAACGTAAACATTAAGTTAACCGCTAACGTATTTATTAGAAAAATGTTAAATTTATAACGCAAAGCTTTTACGCTTTTTCATTATCTAAACATGTACTAAAAATATTTTTATTGAAAAATCGATTTTCAAAAATATTTCAGGCTTATTGTTAAATATTCTAAAATAATCCGGGTTACTAGAAACCACTCACGTCTATTTTACTGTGTACATAAAGTGGATGATAATATCGTCGGAAACGTCTGGAAAAATCTGCTGTTTATTATAACCAATCGTCGAAAATCAAACGGATTATGTGTGCCACAGACATAAGGATAAATAAAATGTCAACATATGCTCACTCGACCGCATAACATATAAAATGTGTATTACAATAAATTCAGTCTATATCGGTTGCTCCTTCATGTGAAATGTTCAAGACCGAGACACGCCGATAAATTCTCGATTTAAACAACTTTATAAATTAAATTTAGTACATATAACTTCAAATGTGTTTCAATTAATATATCTAAGTTACATATTGTTTCTATTCAATCGAAAAGTTTGATTGAATGCGTTCACCTTTATACCATTGTGCTCAATATGCGAAAATATTTTAATCAAACCTCCGATGAGTTCGCGCTTTCGACAAATTTGCATACACGCTCTAATTAAATGAAATATCCACAGTCATCGTAGCTCGGATAATATCATGAACCTTAATAATCGGCTCTTAGAAATTTTTTATCGATTTTTATAGTAATTAAGTAATTTGTATGCGCTTTGACAGTCGGACATAACCTCAACGCCCACCGTCAAATCGAACACTTGTGCTCTAGTTACGGTAACGGCGTTCGAACACGTTCGATATCGAAAAAAATTACGAAATTTATTGTTGGACGTGTATCTCTCACTCGTCTCATACGCGGCTACAAAAGGTTGGATGTCACATGGAAAAAAGGAGAGTGATTTGTGGAGTGGATGTGTATTCTTTTCATGGCGTCGTCGAATGGAGTTAATCCGACAAAAGACCATTAAGACCGTGATGGACGACGCGTGATGTGTCCATTTGTGTTTATATTGTTTGTTTGATTGTGTATGCGGTTTTTTAAGTGAAAAATGCATTCAGTTTGCTCTTTGTTTCCTTAAAATTTGAAAGGTATTCATTTTTACTTATGATCATCTGCATTTGAGTTGTATTGATATTCATCATAATGATGTGCAGTCTACTTTCTGATTATATGAAAAGTTTAAAACTTTTTTCTTTAGTGATAATCGATAAATAACTCTTAACTATTTTTGATATAAAATATCATCCTTTCCAGATGATTACGATCATTTTCAATTATTTAGGTATGTTGCAAAACTAAATCTTTGATCTTTTGATGAACATATTTAATATTTAGATTGGAACAAAAACTTTTTATCATTTTAATTTACAACGCATCTATAATATTAAACAAATTGATGATTAATAGACATGTGAATTCAAATAAACAACCGATTGGTTTTATAATAAAAATAAAATATTATTCTTTACACATAACACATCGATAAGATCCAAAAAAATTTACATATCACACAGAAATTTAAAGAATTTTACACGAATTAAAAATATATTTACCCAAAAGTAAATGATTAAAATTTAAATTAAATTATCATTTTTACTTTCTTCATTGAAAATTCAATCAACGTATAGATTAAAAAACATCATATTAAACCGGTAAAAATCGAACCTCACACAAATAAAATTTCGATCACAACCAATCTCATATTGAAAACTTCACAGAACACTATCAAAACATTCCAACCAATTAAGCAAACATCATAAAAAGTTTGAAGCCAAAAAAAGACGAAAATACCCAACGTGTATGGGCCGAAAGCCCGTACGGATGAGGCAGAATGGCGACCGGCCCGTCAGTGTTGACTTCCCGTTCGTTTCGATAACACGTGATCGCGATGACTCCACCGAATCCCGGATAATCCAGAAACCGGATACTAACCGGTATCCGGATCGTCTACAGATCCGTCAAAGAACCGGAAAGTCCTAGAGCGAAAAAATTATCTAGAGATCGCCCCGTGTCAAGTGTGTTTATTTTCCATACGTAGGATGTGTTAAAAGTGCGATCTTATCTCGTGTTTTGTGTTTGTGTTTTTTGTATTGATATTACATAATATTTATACCAACTTAACTATGATAGATATGTATTTTGTTTGAATTTTTCATTGCCAAAGTATTGTGGTATATTTTCACTTCATTAAAGTTAGATTTAATTGAAGATCATCAATACATTTGAGTGTTTTCAAAAAAATTATAATAATAACGTGTAGTTTTAGTAAATATTTTTTTATTTAAAATAAATATAAATATGAAAGTAAAAATAAACTATTTTCGCCATGAGTCACGTATACGCGTCACTTGAATTGTATGCAAAAAAAAGTAAACGGAATTTTTTCGCCGAAGAAAGCGAAAACTAATAAAGTAATTCAATAAATAAATAAATTTTACAATACATACCGCGTGGAGAAAAATTTGTCGCTTTTCCGCGTACGATTTTCGCGATTTTCCGAAATGCGCGAAAATCTTTCGAGGTTTCCCAAGCGAATCTTTTTTTCCTTTTCCGATCCGTCCTTTGTTAATGTCTTGTTTTGAAAACGGCACGCTTCCTCTTTTCGAATAAACTTTGAAAGAATTCGTGAAGTTTTTCATAGAGACTTCTCGCCGGAAAATGAGTTTTCCCCGAAAGCCGGAAAAGCCCTAAATCCGCGAAACGTTCAAAAATAATATTTCGATAATTTCTTTTTATTAAATGGTCGTTTTGTACAAAATACTGCAATAATTTTTAAATATTTTATAATCGTGTAGTGTGAATTTCACACTGTACTTTTAATTAAACGTTTTTGAGAATTCTTAAAATTTTGTTGTATTCGCTACTTTTTTTGATTCTCGAAATCAATGTAATGATTGTTTAACATTTTTGTCTTTAATTAAAAGTCGTTAAAGTAACCAAAGAATCGACGACTAATTGGATTACATTCACATTTTTTCAACTGAAAACGGATTCCCTTTTGTGTATCGTGATTTTTAAAAAGCATACAATTAACATTGTACCTTTTTTATGATATATGTACTTACATTAAAATCGACGAATTCTAGTCTTACTATACTTGCTTCTCAGTAAACACGATCAAGATCCGTTTAATTAAAAATATAATAGATCAATCACTTACGCAATTATACGGTTTCAGCGAACTCCGAAAATAAAACCGTCTTGAATAATAGCACCAGTCCTACGAGAAATACCTAACGGACGATCTATAATGGATTTCGATCGACCAAATATAATTTAAAAAAATAGACATTTATCTTTCGAAAACATCAGTTTTTGACTCGATAGTAATTACGTATTTCGCCTCCTGTCGAAGGAGCTTGTCTTTTAATGGTAGTGTCTGCAATCAAGCGATTTCTCACGATCGTATTTCATATTAAACGGTCTCAATCAGCACAATTATTATTTAAATATATGCATTCCGTATTTTCGTATGAAATTTATCATTTGACATAACTGTAAAGTGGAGCTAAGCGAGGAACGCCCCTCGCAGATTCGTAAATTCACAGAATTGTAAATTATTACGAAATTATACGACTCATTTTTTTTTGTGTACGATTTTCAGGTTTTTTCATGTATAAGTGAAATAAATCATAAATTACAAATGCAAACAAATAGTATTAAATATTATAAAATAATTTGTGTAATGCGTTGCACAACAAATATATTTTTTTCTATTAAAATAAAGACATACGAAATTCGAAACATCACGATTTTTCAATAAATCCATTTTATGTAACAGTCACGACTTGCACATCTAATTTGAGCTTTCAATACGAATTATGATCTACATAATTCTAATTCGTAAACTCAACATACAGCAATTCATAAAAAATAGATTTAAAAGATCAATGCGCTATTAAACCTATATAACTTGCATTAAATAGCAAATAAAAGTTGCTTAATTTTTAAAATCAATAACCAGATAAAGCTTATTAAAACGAAATTATTAAATATTTATCCGAAATAATAAAAATATATCACTTAGCTTTTGTAATCCGGAATAATTTATACATTAATCATTAGATATTCACCAGATATTCATCTGAAGTATTTATACACTTATCAAACTTCATAAATATCAATCAAATGTTGAATCTAAAGTACAGTTGTTGCAAATTGATCCGCAAACATAACACACATACCTCTTCGGTTAAAAGCACTAACTGGAAGTCGTTAACCGTACGCCGGTAACGAGAGATCGACTGTCAAAATTCGTACCAGCAATCGCTAATCGTTGATCACGATCTGTGATTTTGAACTCGATCCGTCGAAATGTTCTCCGCAAGATAATTATCCTTCATATGAAATGTGTTTCCCGTCAACGGTTTGGCGATTCTTTGAGAAAAAACCGTGAAAAATCGGTTTCGATCGAACGAATTCCGCGCTTCAAGACAGGTGGATTTCTTCGTATTTGAAAGGTTCCTTCCTGTTGGGTATTCGTGTTACTAAATAATTAAGTCTTCACGTTTTTTAGGGAAAAAAATATTGTATACTAGATAAACTGGCGCGAATTTGACATGTAGTATTGAAATGTTTTTGTATCCAGATTTGCTTATGCGGCTTTGAAGATATACGTGTTGTATTGTTTGATGAATGTTTAACAAACTTGTCAATCTTTTAAATAGAGTTTGTTTTAGGTAACGTATGATGAACTCGTCTTAGAACGAATTTATTTGAATTACAATTAGTTGTTCCATTTTCGCAGTTACAACATCTCGACATAGTTTTAATTAGAAAATCGTTTGTTACAATTGACTTGTGAACTTTAAATTTTTTTTCGTCTGACCCACTCAAATGTATTGTATTTTTTTTCAATTGGAAATCATTGTATTTTAGATTTATACTAGTCGCTTTATAAAAATGAATGAAAATGCTCAAAAGTGAACGATCATCAAGAATCGATTATGAAAACTGATTACAATGTGTCGAAAATTAATACGGCCAAGCTCAACGACGATGATGCTGCACGAGGACGATGAAGATGGCGACATCAGGGACGACGGTTCCTTCGGCGATGTGGAACTGGAAGATTCATCATCAGGGGAACAAATAGGCATACCAGAACCTTCAAGACCACCAAGAAAAGCCAGAAGCCTCCCTCAGCTTTATTCAGAGTCATTTTCTGCTTCGGACCAAAGAGAACAAGCACTGAACGACTTGCAGGGTATAAGGGAAGCGAGGGACCTGCATCTCGCCATACAAACTGGTGCCAGGAATGTTATCGGGGAAGTTAGACCTCTGATCACTTTAAGGAGACATTATTATCCTGAAGGAGGATGGGGCTGGTGTGTTTTGACTGCTGCTCTCGCTGTCCATGTGATTGCTCATGGTCTACATGTGGCTGCTGGAATTTTAATGTTGAACGTGTTTGAAAAGTTCAAAGTCGGATTGTTTCCACAGGCAGGTATGCTCTGATGATGATAATCATACTTATATATAACGAAGGTATTTTTAGTTGGGAGAAAAGTTTATCTTGTCGAAATCATCTCGTTTTCTCTGTCGAAATGCCCATTCGTTATTTTGCATTGTAACCAATCAAAATAACAATTTTAGTAGTTTGAGAAATACTCGTAAATTATATATTCGCTCTCGATTGTTTTCCGTCGTCGAATATCTCATATTGATTATCCTCTTGATATTACCGAAAACAATTCGGAAACTGAAATCCAATTGTAATAAAATGCGAATAATTCATATTTTCCGCCATTTCCTTCAATATTCGACCGCTTTTATTACAGAACATCATATTCCATAAAACAAAAATACTCGTTTGTACCGAATTAATTAATTTTAATTATATTTTTCTAATAAATCGAGTTTAACTACATAAAATTTAATTGTTTAGCAATAAACAACAAAAATCGATACCGTAAATAATTCGAAGCGTTACGAACGACCGCTCGAGGTGTTTTTGCTAATAAAATGGCGCTCAATAATTCAAACAATTCCATTATCCATTTGATATATTAATAATTGCTTCGAATCGTCGAAATTTAATTTTCGATAGCCTCCTATAATTTGATCCTATCATAAAAAAGGCGCGCCATTACGTTCGTGCAACATTTTTTTTACGATTTCTAATCAATTCCCCTTACAAGTCAATCTCGCTGGGCGCACTTTAGACGTCAACAAAAAACGCGCCAATTTACTACAGGAAGCTGAAAATTGTTCTCGAGATAGATTATTGTATGTAAGAAGTGTAACACAGCCTTTTGACTAAAAGAAGTGTTCTTTGGATGTAACCGAAACGTGGCCCACAGCCTTTTTATCTATGTACAAGAGCAAACTGGTTTGTTGAACGGAGAAATTTTGACCGGCTTCTAGATCACAACGACGACGGGTTAATAGTGCATAGAACCAGATTTATGAATTAAATATATAATTATTATTAAAAAAGATCGAATAACAAACAAATTTTATCTTTGACCATAAAAACGCAATATAAATGAATCAACTCAATACATCAGTCACCGTTAAAAACATTTCTTTATATTATTATACATCGCTTCATAATAATAAAACATTCCGACATATTTGAGGCTTAAATGACTCGTACAAAAATTATGAAGGAAGACAAAGTACACTGTACTATCGAATCGTGTCCGTTCAAACTTAAGCGAGCTTCAAAATTTGCCGTATCACAAATTCGGTTTTTGCTCGGCGGAAATTCGCTTTAGACCGCCTCGAACGAGCTTATGGGGGACTATAAGTTCGTTCCGGCTTAATTGTGTTAGAAATTTGAGATTATTGTTGTCCGTTTTGCAGATTATAACTTTCACCCGTCGTATGGTCGTCGGTGACCCTAATTTGAGCCCGTGATCTGCGACCCAAATACACAAACAAAGAAAAGTTCATTGTCGAAATTATTCTAAGAGACCTTAATTGTATTTGAATGTCGATTTTGTTGCACAATTGGCCATTTTTTGCAAAAAAAAATTAAAATGAAATCAATCCGTCATCGTTTTTCAAAAGCGCAAATCTACAGATCTATCTAATGCATACCGATTCATAAAAACCTACGGATTCACTTTCTTTTTTCCACATATGAACATTTTTATTATATAATAAACATAAAATGAAATCAAGATTCTCAACTTCTACATAATAAACATGCCAAGCGTTAACACATTGTATGCCTGATGAGGTATAATAATCGAGAAATTTATACGGATCCAACACCTGATCTTCAACACTAACCCTCCTTGTCTCGACTATAATAAATTTTGATTCTAACGGTCAATGTGACTCTACATCTTGATCATCTCGAAAAAAATGATTAACGACCATCGTTTGAGACGTCTTAACTTTAAACGGCTAGTTTAAAAATCATTTCGGGCGTCAATCTCAATTTATGAGTAGAATAAATAAGGATGAAACCGAATCACAACAATCATACCATTTGAGGGTTAACGTTTCACTAATTCTAAATTCTTGAGCTTTTTTTTGAAAATTTTGATAAATAAAATGAAAGCTCTATAGAAGCACATTTTCATCGTCGTTCATATTTCGCACATTAACAATTACGAGACCATAACTCGCTTTTGGAGATAGCCCTTTTATTTTTACGATTCGTCGCTAGATACATTTCCATCGAACCGAAAAAATAAACGATCCAGTCCTAAAAACGTTCAGAAAAATATACATACATATGAATTAGTCGTAACGCATATTTACGACTGCCACAAGGACGAAAAGTTGTCCTCGGAAAATGAGGGGGCCTGTAGAAAAATAGAGTATGAAAAAAATCTACAGAAGGGGCTGAAAAAGCATATTTTACGATTTTTTTTATTTCACACCTCAACCATATAAACGCGAATGGATGGTTTTATCCAGAAGCTCTCGTCGCTCTAAGAACTGTTTTACGATTTCCTCTGGCGTTTTTTTGTTAGCTTTCCATTTTCGGATCAAAACCAGACTTTTTGCACAATACCGGAAAAGGGTTATTGTGTTTTGAAGTCATCAAAAAATATATATATTTATGAATTTAATTGAAAAACTTGCTGGTTCATTTTAATTTTTTTGATCAAATTTGCATATAAAAAAATCACGTTATGTATATGCAAATTTTGTCTAATTACAACTAATACGATACATGATCTATTGACTCATAAACAAAATAATAATAAAAAAAGTCGATGAATAATAACGTCCATTCATTACAACGTTCTCATTATGCGAAAGTGACAAATGGCACGGTGGGCAAATGGTGGTAATTTGGCATAGAATTGTTTTATTGTAATAGGATTAAGAGGCCGAAGCACAATGGTATTAGTTGGTCCGCTATAGCCTTTAGGCTATAAAACTATAACATCACACGTCATTATTACATATCCGCGCTTCTCATATCATCATATATGAATAGGGTTACCAAATGAACAATCAAAAGAGGATGAGTTGTTAAATTTGAACAAAAACAATTTCTATTTACTCAAAACTGTAGAACTTTTTAAAAAACTTTTAGAAAATTATTATATAAAAATCATTACAGATCATATTTTTATAATTATATTATCAAAATATGGATCAAATATAGATCAAAATAATCGAAACATTTTAAAATCAAAAGATACAGTTAAATTTTAATCGAAAAAGTTCGACATGTTCTCCTTTTAGATACCATATGTAAAATGTACGTTGAATCATTTTCTATACATACAAATCAAAATATTTTAAAATATAACCATTTAATAATTTTAATATATTCTATTACCTAGTTAAGAATATGTAATATTAAAAAAGTACGTTCCATCCAACAATTACGAAACATAAACTTTTTCTCTGTACTGTATTTAAATGACATTACGCTTAATAAACTATGCATTAGGAGCGACTTTTTTCAAACAAGCTTTTACTAAAAAAAATCAAAATTATATTAAATTACATCGATAAATATTAATCGATCGATCTATCGACATAATCGGAACCGTTAAATATATATATTCCAAAATTGCGGTCTCGTTAATTTTTTATCGCATGCGAGTCGAAGGCGTCACGCTTCATCGAACTAATCTGAAAATTAGTGTAGTGCACTGGAATCGTAATTTATATGAGATAAAAACAGCTGGTATAGCCTCGGGTTTTCTTTTCTGAATTCTAGACTGTTTTAATAATACGACTTAATGAAGAAACTAGATGTTATTATCGTTTCGGCTCCGACGTTCGATGCAACGATCTCATTAAATTTGCATACTCGTATTGCACTTGTGCTATTATCTATTCATAGCTTAACATATGCATAATGATCTTAGACTTCAATACAGTTGTATAATTATCATTTAAAAAATACGCTTTGAATGAAAATACTAAATCCTGAATGACGATACTTCTTTTAATGGCTCAGAGTTTCAAAAGAAGAAACGTAAAAAAAGAAAAATTTGATTACAAAGTCTGTAGAAATTAAAAAATATTTTTGTCATGGATATATTTCAAAAAATATATATTTAACATTTTATTTAATGAACTTTCTACCGTTAAAAAATTTTTGCACTCACATGCGATTTTTTTATGGTGTGTTCTCGTCAATTTCGTATCATTACTGAAATGCATTGCGATACAATCATCTTTGATGTTGCAATAAAAATTAATTTTACCGTTTCAACAATTCACTGACCGGTTCAAGTTACAGACCTTGCCAAATTATTAACCCTTTTTTATTGTACTTTATATGAAATATGCTTTAATTGCGTTTCCTTTGTTGATTGTTAATTATTTTTTATTAAGCTCCATACATCACTTGGTTATGGGAACGGCTGAAATTCAACTCCTTTCTTCCATATTTTTTATATAGTTCATATTATATTTTATTTTTATGGATTTTCAAACGAAAAATTCGTGAAGCAGGTCAAGCCGATCGTCAAACCCAATTAACTTTATCGGTTAAAGTTAGTTTCACCAGGACACAATCCCTTAAAACGGGACGATGTTAATTCGCTACTTTCGTCCTTACTATAAATCAAGCTGTCGTTTCTATCGGAAAAGCGAAAATTTCCGTTGTTTTTCTGCGCAAAAAGGAAAATTTTCGACACGAAATAATTGAAAGACTCGACGCAATCACTAATATCTTTTTAATTTAGCGAACTCAGTAAACAAATAAAATCGGTAATTGCGTTTTATAAACAAAAGTCTGCTTTACGAATCGTTTTTATTCGGTCAATAAATCATTTCAAAACCGATTTCAATGTACAGAATCTACGGCTATTCTGTTTATTTTTTCTATCGAATTTTTTTAACTACCGTTAAATATGTGCCGTTTTGACGCACTCGATATTTTTTTCGCTTAAAATTGAACAAAAAACCTACACGTTCCTCGACACAGAACATTTCTATTTTCGAGCGATATTATTAATGCGATTTTTTCCTGTTTAAAACAAGTATTTCCGCTTTGCTTGGTGAAATATTTTTATTTTATTTCGGTTTTCGAATACGGCCTGGACCCACCCTCTCATTTGTTGTGCGTTGTCAACGATAACATCTGAAGATGAAGTCGACAAAACGGCAAACGAGAAACTGTCAACTACCGAGGATGTCGCATTTGTCAAATTGTGAAGTAACTTGAAAATCCAAAAATACATTCTTCCCTGAAGACACTGAAAATAAACGTTGAAACGAAAAAAACGAAATAGGGAAAGTGTCTGATTTTTTTTTTGTACAATACATTTTTGTTGAATCTGTAAATGTAATAATTTTGTGAAAGAAAATTTTTGTCGTAAAAATCTATTGAAGAATTTATAAACTAATTTCTTTGATTTTTCAATTTTTTTTCATTCACAGATGTCTTTTTTAGTTTTTCTGTTCACTCATAGATGTCATTTTCTTTTAGTTTTTCTTTTTAAATATAGATGTCTTATAAAAATATTTTTCTAAATATCGAATTCATTTTCATTACATTTTATACATTTCATGACTAATGTTATATTTTTTTCTTTCCAGGTGAGTCAATAAATTAGCGACGTAAGTTAGAAACCTTCAAATCGTAAGTGCATTAATAAATCTCATATCACAACGCCTTAATTAAAAATCTTCAAATTAAACTTTCGAACATCCAATTATCAATTCGAAAATGATTATTTTTAATTAAGCAATACAAGAAAAAAATAATAATGTCTCAATGATGCAAATTTTCAAGTCATTTTATCTAATGTGCAGACATTACATTAAAAATATATCCATAGAGATTTGCGAATCAACACCAATATTAATTGGCGAAAAATCCAATTAAGTACACATCAAAAAACCATAATTGGCATATCAATCGCCATATTTCACTATGGCGAACAACGTGCCGCATTATCTTTAATTAATCGGCGCCGCCATAATATACAGCCCATTATAATCACAAAAAAAACCATCATTATCTCGTCCGGCATCTCAGAGGACATTTTTGCCAGAAAAAATCACTCGGCGACAATCGAAAATCGCTACCGGTATTCGAAAAGATTGTACATTCGAGTAGTAAATTATCGAATGCGCGCCATGTTGCCAAGATGGCCGCGAGGCGGTTATAAATCTAAAACCAGTCCGAGAAAAACGCACACATCCCACATTATGTCGCCTAGTTAACGTTAATAAAATAAATATTATTGAACGGTAATTGTGCGAAAAAATCACATAAAACGTCCGAGTCATGCAGCAGGTCTGGTTTAAGTGCAAAATTCAATTGCATCGTACGATATCTTTGAATCGTTCCATATTTTTTTTATTCAATTGAAAAGTTTGCAACGTTAAACAGCACTTTTAATTTAAAACTGATATGTTTTACTATATAAATTTCACGTATATCAATTTTTAATGTATAAAAAATTTAATTTCGAATTCGATTACAAAATATCGTTATTTATAACATTCGAATGCATTTTCATTCGAAGCACGTTTTTAATGCGCTCGAACTTTATAACCAATTTTGTTCTAGTTCGTTATCTCCGAGGCGTTCAAACTGTTAGTTATCCAAAATTTAATCGAATCTCTCCACGATTTATCGCACTTAAATTATTGTTACACATACGTTTCATCGACTTGCATTAAATCATCCGTAGGTGATAATAAAAATTTTAAACGGGAAAAAAACCTCTCGTTATAAGCAATCGAGACTTGAAGAACAGCTTTTGACCCGAGGCCGCTATTAGAGCCGTTTCTATACAACAAAGAATAAACTATTATTTTTCAAGATCGCTATCGAAACCCATAATATCGAGTACAAATTCGAAAACCCGGATTCGGACACTTCATAAATACTATGGAGATATGCAATATTATATTTTATGTTTCGAATTTGCTCATATGCGAGTGCAGGGGTTTTTGAAGCGAGTCAATTAAAATACGCGATGTGACTTGAATGTTAAGCAGACTATGCAAAATTCATTTACAGTACAAATGTATTTTATACGCTCGTAATGAACAGCTCGTTAAATATTATTTGCCCCAAGGGAAAATTTACAATTTGTTATGTAAGTCGTTCATGTGAAACTTAAATGGAAAAGAACCTTCTTAGTAAAATATTTCGATTCGCTCGTTTCAATATACTTTATTCGTGGGAGTGATTATTAATTAGTAATAATAAAATCGTTCATTGAATAAATATTTTCATATGTTGATTTGATACAAAGTACTCTGGAAATTTAAAAGTACTTTGAAATGAAAATTCTTTTCATTGTTTGTAAGAAAAATGTGATGTTTGGCCAAATAACATTAAAAAAAATGTTTTTAATATACGTACTATCTTAGCAAGAAAATTTTCGAGTAACTATCTAGTCTTATTCAAATTCAAATATAAAAGCCTTTTTTTTAATATCTCAAAAATATTATTATAATTTTTTTAGAATGCTTTTATATATTTTACAATATTTTAAACACAAAATTACTCGAACAAATTAACAGCTTTTAAGACTTCAATATCCAATTATGCTAATTACACGCTTCACTTAAACTTTGTCAGTTAAATTGGACAAACCCTTAATCAACATAAAACTGAAGTTTTCGGATACCGTTTTCGTACCAATTACCGCATCTTTCAATCGCAAATAATATATAATATTTCAGAAAAAAATAACACATTCTGAAGCAATCGCAGAATAAGCCGGCCACGTCACAAAGTGCATTTCGTGCTCTTTGCCTTATCGAAGCCGGAGACAAATTCGCTATATATCAATGGAAGACGGTCGTTTTTCAGAAGAAGTGGAACGAAAAAATAAAGATAGAACAGCGAATACGTAATGTTGCCTGTGATAGTGTTGAATGCAAAAACAAATTCGAAAAAGTCTCATAAAACGGTCGAAAAATGGCAAAATTTTCCGGTCGAGTGAAATATGACTGGAAACGATAAGTATTATAGTCGATCTTTGTGGGAATATTATTTTTTTATATATATTTTGAATTCTTAAAAGTATAAAATATTGATGCTTTTATCTTTTTTATATTTAAAAATTTCTAAATCAAAATTCGAGTGTGATCATCTGTTACATGGATCAATTCATCCGAATCCATTTGAGTTGTGTTTCCTTTTTTAATAATAACAAATTCAAACAATGTTGAATGATTTATAGCAATATTATGATATTTCAAATTTTTACATAATACTATCATGAAACTCTCATAGATATATTCCCAGTGCACTCATGCATTATGATATGATATTTCCATGTCTAAAGCGCACTGACAGTTTCCATATTTATCCATCACATAATCTTTCAGCTTGTCAAAGTACATAGTCATTTTCAATAAACATTATATTAACGAGTGTATAACTTACAAAAAATAACATTAAAATACTTCTTCGACGATCCGCAAGAATATACAACACCAGTCTTTATAATATCATAGGCAATATTCGCGGTCGTAAGTCACAAGCATGAAAGCCTTTTATGGATATTCGCTCGATTACATATATTAATACAATACATCGCGAACATACTGTACTACATACGATAAAGATAAATAATCTGAATGTGAAGGATTTATCGGCATTGCTGAAATATGAGCGATATTGTTGCGATGACAGAGCAATTTACACTTCCAACCGAAATTAAACTTATACATTTGTATATAAACGGGACAGGCTAAATAATTTAATTTATGGAAATTACAGATCTGAAATCTCTTATTGTAATACACTTTCTAAAAATATGAAACGCAGATTATCATATGAATGCGTAGACAATCATCCGCGTTGCTTTCAATTCGTAACTCATATAATATTATGGAGTCATTTTTTTATATACATATAAGATATTAAGGAATCTAAAAAAAATATATAGTTATGATAGAAATAAAATTGAATGTCTATAATACATTTGATGGAAACAAGCTTGAACGTTTTTATAGTGAGATGAACCATTGCTCAATATCAAAAATTCAAATTCGAAAAATGTTATGCCGAATCTCGGGTTCATGGCCGCAAATGCGTCGGTTATCATCGACAATTGCAACACTGGAAACACATAATGAGGATGAAGGAAGGAAGTTATCTGTACGTTTCGGCAACGTCCTAATTCGTGATTTATGTGATTGTCTAATGACGATGAACGTCTTCGAATGCAATAGTTTAATAACATAAATAAATTCATTCTTCATACAAACAATAGTTAATTTGTGGCAGTTTAATCAAACGGGCGAATAGTGTCGAAACGTTCATGCGAAAATAAAAATTATTTACTTTTCGCGATAACAGGTAATGTTTTATTTATAATTTATTTTCTTACGCACCATTACACTATGGCAAACAACATTAATCTTGTACAGTTCGAAAAACGCTGTCTCTTACAAACGTAGCAAAAATCTCCTTAACACGTCAAGTACCACACTGTTTTTGAAGCATAACCTTGAAGCCGATTAACTGTTTCTATAATAGAATATTACATGGATAATTTTCAACAGATTTTAACGGGTTAGAATCATTGCGATATGCAATAAATTATGTGGCCAACGTTGAAATGAGAGATATATTAACTATGGACGGGTGTGAATAGGAAAGTGCTTGCGAATCAAATTTATGTATACTAAAATTCATATATGATAAGTAAAATATTCAGGGAACATTTGAGTAGTGTTTTTGATTAATATTTTTTAATCAAACAAAATAAAAATGTTAGAATTTTTCATAAAGGATATTTTGATGTTCATACAATTTCTTTTATATCGAAAATTTACTTTTAAAACTTTGTTTTATTATATAAAATATATACAGAATTTCCCTAGTTTACCCTAGTATATTTATGAATGTGTTTTTGAGCACGTGCTTAGTGCTAAAAAAAGTTCGCGCGTGTGCATTCAAAATTGCACAACTCAACTAAAGGTATGCAATATGCAATGGGCGTGCCCTTATTTCGCATTCTGAAAACGACACTTCATATCCCATATATGCAGGGTGACCCTCTCATATATACTTTCCTATATAAAAACGTAAATTTACTATTCCGAATCATATATTTTCCATTTCTACGTTTTATATCCCTAGCCATTTTCGTGATCAAATTTAAGTAGGTGGGTTATTTATTCGTTTTTCAAATCTAAACTATAGTTTTTTTTTTATATTTCAAATTGGTTCATGTACAGAATTGTCACTGTATATGAAGTTAGATACAATATTTGACCCGCCAGTATCGAAACTAAGAAATGTTTTTAGACGGAACTCAGACTCCGTAGAGATAGGACGTTTAACCGGTTCAGTTTAACTTTTCGTGTATTTTCACGGATTTTTTCGTTATTAAAAGTAAAATAATATCGGTTCTTATGTTAAATATATTATTTGTACATAATAAGTGAAAAATAGTGTAAAAAAATAAAGTGTTGTTTTAATATTCTAAATGTTATCTATCGTAAATCAACAGTGTTAAAATATAAATTTTCTGCAGATTTCAGTGTGGAAATTTTTATTTTCCTATAAATGTGTGAATTATAGTCTAAATAATCGCTATGTTATAAAGTGTAATTTTATTTATAATATAATTATGTTAGTCGGTGGGTGATCAATGTCAAGTAGGAATGATCGTATTTTCACGAGTTAAGCAATAAAATTGTTTGCGTCTCAAAATGTACAGATTGTTCCATTTTTTTTTTATATTCACAGAAATAAATCGAATCGGAAGTCGTCTTTTCGCGCCGAACATTATGATTTTATTATTTTCAAAATTTATATACAAAATCAAGTAAATACTTTTGCTATTTTCAAACTAGCAATAATTTGAACAAATTTATTATATTTCAAAAATAGTTTAGCTACAAAATTTCTACATATTATATTATATTTTTTACTCAAATCTGTTTATGTTTGTATTTAAAGCTTTCTACTTATATTTTCGTAATATAATAATCTTCATTGATTTACTGCAAAGATTCCATCCTTTACTTCAATAACACAACTACCAAACATAAAAATGAAATCATAAAAAGAACCTTTCTTATTTATTCATATAATATAAAAGCTCTACCGTCGTATGTTCATATAAAATTCTTACTGACTTTTTTTTCAATATACAATTTATTGAAATATATTATTTATATATAAAAATTATATTAACACATTAAAAATCACCATCAATATTCTAAAAATAAAAAATCAACAAAATTTCCTTAACACGCTGTACAAAAAACCCCGGAAAAACCCAACACTGCAATAAACCGAAAGAGCGAATAAAACATTAGGCGTGTAAAGGCGCCAACGCGTCACTTATTACGGAAAAGCGGGAAACTTTCACCATGAAATTTTCAATAACCCCTTCAACGTCTACGGCCATTAAACGACGAACCTATAATCCGTCTGTTGATTGATCGCCTACAGAAAAATTATATTTCGCATACAAAGCAAAAAATTTGAACGCGATCAAGTTTTCCCGCTCTCCTTTTCAGGCTGAGCTTTTTGCTCGAGTTTTTTGTATTTGAAAATTTATCGATCTCTGTCGAAGATTGGCTTTTGCGAATTTGGCCCGGAGGTTTAAAAATTCTTGTAGCAATTTTGTTTTGTGAGACACAAACAATAATTACACGTAATTTATTCAGTATGTCGCCCAGTTGGTAATAATTCAATGCTTATTCGTCTTCAAATAACTTACTTAATGGCTTTTTGAATTCAATGGGGTATTGTATAGTTTTTTTTAGTGAGATGAAGTTGTAAATAAACGAATTTTAAAGTATTCAATTTTTGTAAAAAAAAATATGTAATAGTTTTATAACAAAAAAATTTAGATGTAGCAAGTATAAATATTTTTGTTCAAAATTCCATTTGTTTTTTAACAAAATTTTCAAGAAAAGTTTTCTATTTTCTCGCATAGTTCCGTATATATTCGATACGATCTTTTTTCTAAATGTAGAATTCTTAAATTGAATTTGAAAAATACTGAACTTTATTCATCCTTGAGATTACGTTTCATGTTTTATCGTACAATAAAATCGTAACGAAAAACCCGCTTTCTTTCATTGTAGTAAGATTTTCCCGAAACTTCTTTATCAAAGGATGCTTATAATATCTCTCTAGTATATCCGAATAAATAAAACGATACAAATCTTCCGTGAACAAGAGGAAAATCTCTTTATATTTGAGTATTTATATTTTTCTTGACCTTGTATCATAAGTACCGTTAGTGACTTTTCCGTAGAATTCTGATGTGATTTACATCGAACATTATTCATGTCGCTAAATTTTTACGTTTCCTCAAATATTTTCTTTAAAAAAAAAAAATACTTATACATACATTCATTTAATACCTAACTAACCGAAAATATAAAAGAAAATGTTTATATACGCTTAATCTTGATTCTCAAAATAATCATTCTTATGAGCTTTTGATATGGATTCACTTCTATGAGATTGTTTGACAAATATTTGAATACATCTCTAAGATCAAAGAAAACCGCAATTAATGGATCCGAGATCGACAATTAATGAGAAACTGTACAATTTAATCGACCATGACGACTACAAAACGACACTCTATACAATTTACAAGTCACAAGTCTAATCGCAATCGGCATTAACACAACAATGGCGACAATCGCCGCAAGACAATAGCAAAAAAGGGACTTCGGACCATTATTCGTTCCAATCGCATACAACAATCATTGTCGAAAATTTGCAACAGTATAATGGAGCTTTTGATTGGTCGGGTTTTAATTCTGCCGTGGAAACTTTGCAAGTTTCGTTAATTACTTTCTGACTCGGACTTTGGCAGTGTCTCAGTTAGATTTTAAATCAAATTTGAAACTTTGTGAATCTAATTAAAACGGAGTTGGTTTATGTGGCTATTTAGTTCTGAACGTGTTGACTTTTATAAAAAATAAATTTGTTTTATATATTTGCTAAAATTGCTTTCCCGGCAAAATCGAAAGATTTTATCTACGTGTATTAAACACAATAAAGCTCTCAATAATGCCATACTTCTTCTGTATAGAAAATAGAATTTTCCTCCCTTCACTAAACAAGGGTCAAATGTTGACCTTCGCGAAACAAAATAATATCCTCCCTTACTTATTACGTCATAAAAACTATGATACAAATTAATATATAAAATTTTACAACACATAAAATAAATCTCCGCGTGGGTATAGATTAAAAATAACATTGCATATACGACTTATCTCTAGCATTCAATCTTATTTCGAATATAATCTTTCATATCACGAACTAACCGTTAACGAGTATTAAAAGTTTTTCTAACCGACAGCTTACGGACAGGTTAATTTGAACCGGCCCAACTTTAATGCCACACACGAACGATAATCATCTCATTTTTTTATAAGACGACTCATTCGATTTACCATCTGATTGATTTGAATATTATTCCGTGCACTTATGTTGAACGGTCTGTATAATTTTAAATACGCAAACTTTCCAGAATATTGCTTACTTAGCTAGAGTTAAATTTTGGCATACGCAAAAGATTCGATATGTGAAAGTATTCAATTTTTTGAAATCGTATTTAGGTTTTAAATAATGTGGACTTGTATTTAATCACAATAGTGTATTGAAACAATAAGGACTATGCTATATAATGAACTCACCGGATTCAGAATGTTTCGGGAGACATCAATTCGATCACGAATTGCTCCAGGCTGAAGATTCTGGTTTGGCTACAAGTGGTGATGTTCATTCTTGTGATCTTGATTATCAAGAGTTAGATTTTCCTGGATTCGTTCAACAAGAATCACCGCAATCTAAAAAGCCCAAAGTTTTCGTCGATCACACACCGAAGGTTACGGAAATTGTTTTATTTTACTATCATACTAAAAAAATATATTTAATAATTCAATCTACATATTTTTTACCATAGAATATTTTATCATAATATCGAACCCTTTTCTTATTAGTTTTTCCTAAAAGCTCGATGACCTGGAAATTTTCTCATACGAATCAGACGAATCGTTTCTTTCCCCGAACGAATATGAATATATATGCAAAGATGCACCTAAATATGAATTCAATTTCTATATCACACTTTTTCTCCAGAAAATAATGCAATAATAACGCAACTACGGAAAGAAACAATCCCATAAAACGACCCAGTTAACGGAAAAACTTTATCAGATCGTATTAGTCTATGGGGAAAATCTGAAAAACTCGTCGCATATTAAACGCGAACTTTTCCCAGTAGTGACCCGATACGATTCCCGAATACGACATATTATATATTATATGTATAAATTCGCGAATCCTGGCGTTCCAGGATAATATTCGGCGGATAATAACGGGAAGAAATAAAAATAAAAGATCGAGGATGCCCGCGGCCATTTCGCACGCTCCTCTGACCCAGATTTATTAAGTTATAGTATTTTTGCGATGCGGTTTATTTTTCGGGATATTTTGCTATTTTTCCGTTCACATACCAATTTTTATATATAGAATATAAAAATAGATAGAATTGCATCTCAAATAAGATAAAAATAGTGCCATTTTATATCTTTGTTTTTTATTGAACGTCAGATTCGTTATATTTGATTCAACAGTGATGGAAATCACACATTTCCATCACACTTAGAAAAGTGTGATGGAAATGTCTAATTATGCTTTTGATCTTCTTGTCAGATTCGTAATAATAACGAAATATTAACTATAAATTTGATTTATTATTTAATTAAAATATATTCTTATCTAAATATAATTCTTATAGAATACAATTTGTAAAAATCAATTCCAACAGACTTCTCATAGGCTATCATCGGGAGGTCATTCCAGCGAATGCAGTAATACCATAAAACAACATTATTATCCAGAAGGTGGATGGGGATGGGTCACATTGACCACGGGTACCATGGCATTAACTTTGACTCATGGTTTGCAAACAGCAGTCGGGATTTGGATCGTAGAAATAGCTAGAAAACATCCAAAAGAAGCATCTTCGACGAATATAGTCCGGGCAGGTTAGGTTATATCTCAGATATTTGAAATTCGACGGTTGATACTAAAATATTTTAAATCGTGATTGGATTTTTGAATGTTTGATTTTTCGGTGCACGATCGTGCCAGGTTATTTTTTTTAATTAGAACTAAAAGCACATTAGGATTCTTATTAGACGTGAATATTTTTTGATACGTGTAAATTTGATTTCCAGTATACATGAATAGTTTAATAAAAAAGATTTGCAATTTGAAGAGTTGATATGAAGCTACATTTGAAATCGAAATATTGTGTATGCTTTATTATGTTGAAAAACTGTGTGTTAATTAACTTATAAATCAAAATTCGTTTTAAAATGTTCGTAGATAATTTTAATTTGTACATTTCGAATCAATCATATTTCAATGATTGAAACTTCAACATAGTGAAATTTACTTGAAAAATTATTTTAATTAACTTTAACGACAACTCAATTAAGATTATTTCAATTTGAATAAAAATCAATATAAAAAATATACATTTCCTTCGTAGCAATAATTGTAAGAGGAAATGAAAAGATGTTACTATTTCTCCACGTTATTTATTACTCACTTATTATATTTATACAAACTAGTTTTTTTTTCAATATATTTTTTAAATTACTCAAAAAAATGCTCACAAAGCACTTTGAAAGGGATTCATTTCATGAAAGCTTATTTGAACACAATTAAATTCAGAATTGTCGGGCAATATATATGCAAATGAGTAATAAGACTTTGCCGAAATATTTGAAACTGTTTCTAGGGTCGCTCTTTAAATATTGAGCTTTACTAAAATCACAAAAAGTACTTATAATAAAGTAAAATGTTGTATTCTCAAACTTATATAACCCATTTATTTTAATACAATACTGCTCAGATTCCCGGTGAGAACTTTTACGTGATATTTATTTATAAATTTATTGATGCAGATAAGAAAGCAAAGTGCGTTAACCTTTCTGGTATTTTTATGCGAAAGCATAATATAAATTTTCGTGTTGTATTGTTGTTTCCACTCTTCAGAATAAAATGTGTTTTCCGTTTCCGTCTGAAAATGTTTCCTCATAACACGTGTACTATGAAAGCCGAAAATGTGTAATTAAAGGGTAATAAAAGCGAAACTACCTTCTGCAATTATTAAATCATATTAAACTTTACGAATATTCAACTTAAATGGCTTCAGTAAATTAAACGTTATACGCATTCGATAGTTAATCTTTGTAATGGAAAATATGTGTATTTATCATTATCAAAATATTTTTGTATTAAATAAAACATACTGATTTAACCTTGTTGGTTAAACGACAAGTGATGTGGTTAGTAATTCTGTACCATTAAATTGACTATTAACCTTTTTTTTCAAAATTCTCATGTTATGAAATTATTTGAAAATGCATTATATTTTGTACTCAAACTCATTAAAATCTTATAACTGTAATATAAGATATAAAAAAATATATTCGAATTTCAAATAGAATATCGAAAAGGCTTTGTCTACAACATTCTTGATTTCACAAAACACAATCGCTCATATGAAAAATTCATGAGCAAATATATAGAAACCGACAAATCTTCCTTCCACAGATTAACACACAGATAAACTTTCGAAAACACACACCACGCGAAATTACAATAACACGAAAGACATCCCAATTCCTTTATCGGATCAACTTTTTTCCTCATCCACCGATCACGTTTAGCAACAATATCTTGCACAATATCAGGATTTATGTCGTGGCCGATCCACCGACTACGATGACAAATTGAATTTTTATTGAGTGTAAATCTGTGGGACGGTGACATTTGTGATGTACGTCAAATCTTCATGTCGAACAACAACTCGAAGCCATTTCCCAATAAGTACCGAACACGAGATGAGCAAAAAAAGCACATCCCAAAAGAATTGTATGCAAATGATTTTTTTTTTATTTCAAATTAAACGTCCCATCGCATTTTTACGATCTAATAAGACTGTGTATTTCGTTATTACGCTTTTATCCATTTAACACTTCAACAACCCGATTTTGTATACAACATACAACCTCGATATCGTATCCGGAATTCGAGCGTTCAAAACGCCATGTTTGAATTTTAATATGTCAATCATCATCATCAATCTTCTGGTATATGAAGACGTCAAATTCGAGCGATTCGGCTTCCGCTCGTTGCACGTTTTAATTGGACATATTACCAATTAATTTCGTACTAAATCACATTTATATGCTAATGTATTAAAACTGGGCACGATCTGTCGATCAGAATCAAAGAAGCCATTAATTCTTAATGTAAAATTACTCTAATTGATGCATTTTTTTTAAAGTTGCACAGTTTAAGAATCGTTGTATCAAATTGGAATAGTCCTGTCCCTTTAATGCTTCCATAAATTTATATAGTGTCAATCATGATTAACGTCTAATGATCTGACACCAATAAAATTATTTGTTTTTCTGCACCATTAGGCTCAGATATAGATTAGTGTATATTATGCAACTTTTTTTTTATATATTGAAATCTTATGACTAATCAATTTCGCTATTTTCCAGGATGGCTTGGAGCACTTTCGACAGCCGTTGCCCTTTTTATATCTCCAGTAACAGTGGCATGTTGTCTTCGAAAGTCGACAAGGGTTACAGCTGTCATGGGAGGTCTAGTCGCTGCTCTCGGATGCTTATTCACTTCTTTTGCTTCTCAATTTCATCAGTTATTCTTCAGTTATGGTAAGCAACCTTTTCCATTTAATTTTTAATTCGGTTCTGAGATATTTTTTTATTTATTTAGGAGCCGTAGTTGGAGTAGGTGTGGGTTTGGCTAGGGACTGTGCCACATTGATGGTGGCCCAATATTTCAAAAGACGCAGAGAAATGGTTGAAATTTTTGTCGTTTCTGGGAGTGGATTGGGGATAGCCATAATGAGTGCTTTCATCAAGGGTGCTATTACGTAAATATCACTTTATTTTCAATTAAATAAATTTTAAGTGAGTTTAAATAAATTATTTTCGATGTAGTGCTAAGGGTTGGAGACTGGGTTTGCAAGCTGTGACTGGTGTGGTCTTCCTCACGTTCATCCTAGGGACATTTTATCGATCTGCGTCTTTGTACCATCCACAAAGGAGAGCCATTTTGCATTTGAAAAACCAAAACAAAATCAAAAGGAAAATCAAAGACAAAACCAAAGTAGACGAAAGCCCGCCGTTTTTTGACTTTTCTTCTCTCAAATCGAAAACTGTCAGAATACTACTATTGTCGACAAGCATCACATCTTTCGGGATCAATACTCCCATATTTTACATGGCACACCAAGCTGAAGAAGATGGTAATTGAATCTTAACTCAAAAATAACGACAGTTATGAATTGTAATTATTATTTTTTATTTTTTTTAGGCTTCGGAGACTCGATGGTATTATTACAAGTTTATTTGGGTCTAGCTTGGGCATGTGGTTGTGGTGTTTTCGGTCTTTACATCATGAAGTCGACATCCGATGCCAAAATTGCTCGCCAATATTTGTGCCAAGCTGCCATTTTTATGTGTGGACTGTCAATCTTAGCCTTCGCTGTGATACAATCGAATTACCATGTGTATATTGCATTTGCTTGGATCTATGGTATGTTTTTGCTTCACACGAATATCTGTTTCATTATTATATACTCTTCATAACATATTTTGTATAGGTGTTTTCTGTGGTGGGTATCATTACTCACTCAAGATGTATACGTATGAAAGGGTGCGTTCCAGAAATTTTGCAAGAACATGGGGTTTCGTTCAATGTTCTCAAGCTATACCCATTGCTATTGGAGTGCCAATAACTGGTTTTTGACGATTTCTTTGATTTAGTTTGAAATCATTCTTCAAATTAATCATTATCTTGTATTTATTTTAGGATACATAAACGTTGGATGTGGTGGAAAAGCCGGGTATTACTTCAGCTCAACATGTGTTATAATCGGAAGCTTAGCATTGTTTTTCATTGATCTTCACCGACGAAACATATCACGGCATAAACACACTAGGTTGAATCAGATTAGTTCAATACACTTATTTTTATCATATGAACCGTTTCTTTTATAATCTCAATCTTACAGTCAAGTAATTTGTGAATCTAGAAGATGTCCACAAAGGCATCCATCTTTCAGCAGGGAACCAGATGGAGAACCATCTCTCCCAGCAAATGCTGCTGCAGCAGCTATAGGTACTCAATATTTTATTTAATATATGTGATTTTTAATATAATAAATATATCATTTCTTTAGTACTTGGTGCAGATATCGGTATACCAACAGGAGCTGAAGCTCATTCGGCTCCTGAAATGAAACCAGAACTAACTTGTATATCAGAAGAAGGATTGGCCGATATGGATTTGCCAGATAATTTAATGGACGATCTAGATTACTTAGGAGATTGTATAACCAGCTGCAATAAGGTCAATATGATTACTTAAAAATAAATATCTCTTTCACATGATTTAATCATAATTTTGTTTTAGGTTGAAAATTATCTGATGTTAAGCGAGTATGAAAACAATTTAGTAGCAGAAATGCCAATGATACTCGACAGAAAAGGAAGAAAATGGTCTCTGGCCCGAGGAAACGTTCGCACTGTGGGCATAGGAGGCGTTGCACTTGCAAGTGAACAGTCGACTGTTAACGACAATTGTATTTCTCAAATACCATCATTGAATAGTTATGGTAGACCTCCTAAATGGAAAAACACACCACAACATACTGCCAATAGCCGTCTTATTACAGTCATAGATGAAGCATCAGTATAGTTAATTGTACATAATTTTGGATGTTTATAATTTCATGACAATTGTAGCATAATATTGTTTTTCTTAGCATATTCAAAGAACATTTTTTGTAATGCTATCTAGTCATTTGAAAAAAAATGTTTAAATTTATATTTATATTTTATACTATTTAATTGTTTAATTTATTTATAGTTGTCTTTATAAAATAATTGTTGATAAATTCTTAAGTTGTAAGAAAGTATATAACATGGACTGCATAAATTATTTAATGTCTATACTATTATAAAACAATAATTTGATTTTCAAGTACAAATGTACCCCATTTTTTTAATATAAAATACCAATAAATAATTTCAATTAATTTTAATATTTAATTCAACAATATTGTGCTATGACTGTTTAACATGTAAATAGTCTTTAAAATTGTTGTAAGCAAAAAATTAAACATTTAAAAGTAGAATAGTATGCTATGTGATATTTTAGAACAATATTCATTCAACGCAGTATACTTTTACTATTGTCCAAATGATTTTTCTTTTAATATAAACGATACATTATAAAGTACATTTATAAAAAAAAATTGATACTTTCACAATAGTTGTTCTAAAATTTCATATTATTAGAAAAATTATGTTAAATTATATTCAACGTGTTCCTAAGTAGAATTATTATAAAGGTAGTATTTTATTGATTTAATTTATTGTATAGAAATATTATAATAACGTACATTGCAATTTTTTCAAATATGTAATCATAATTCTGGCGGCCTCTTCTTCGCTATTTTATATGTAACATTACTCAGAAGTCCATAGTTTTAAAAATTCTGTGATCGAACTTCACATTTATATTCTTTGAAAAATAATTAATTTTATTCTGTTAGCAATAATATTGTAATAATAATCAAGAAAAAATTCAATTAATGTCCAACTATATTGCATTTTTTTTTAGAACATTCACAAATTGAATATATAATATTTAATTCAAAAAATATATATATTGAGAATATAAAAACCTATTATATTTTATAAAGGGTAGATAATGTTTATTTTTAGTAAGTGTGATTATTATATGAATTGTAAAGCCATTACAATTCACAAAACTGAATACTTTATTTTTGCCTCCACCCAATTTTGTATGAATTTTAGATATGAAAAGTTTTGCTAAAAAAAGATGTAGAAATAAAAAATTTTGATACACTTTTGCAATAGAATAAATTGTATGTTTTTACTTTTTTACAAAATATTTTCGTATTTAATGAATGTGCAATAGTGAACGTAAAACTAGTAATAAATATATGCAGTTACATTTGTAGACTTACAAAAATGAATAAAATATTTGAACAATGTCTATTTTATTTTATTTAATGAATCGCATCAAATAAAATCATTGATATAACATAAGTGGAAACAATTTTTTCTTAAAAAGTTTATAATAATACTTATTAAAAAAGTATTTTTAGAAAAAAGATTTATGAAAGAAGAAGTTTTTGTAAATCTTTTATTCATCTTCATCGATTAAAGTTTGAATTTTAAATTCATTTTTTGTTTTATGCAGGGCTTGAGTGAGTTATATGCTGCATACACCCAATAACAGAGTTTGATTGGTTGAAAATAAGGTGAGTTCCGGCGGCCATTAAAATTCGCGCAATTTGATTGGTTGAAAATAAGGTGAGTTCCGGCGGCCATTAAAATTCGCGCAATTTGATTGGTTGAAAATAAGGTGAGTTCCGGCGGCCATTAAAATTCGCACAATTTGATTGGTTGAAAATAAGGTGAGTTCCGGCGGCCATTAAAATTCGCGCAATTTGATTGGTTGAAAATAAAAGGTGAGTTCCGGCGGCCATTAAAATTCGCGCAATTTGATTGGTTGCCATTAAAAAATAAGGTGAGTTCCGGCGGCCATTAAAATTCGCAATTTGATTGGTTGAAAATATTCCGGCGGCCATTAAAATTCGCGGCGGCCATTGAAAAAATTTGATTGGTTGAAAATAAGGTGAGTTCCGGCGGCCATTAAAATTCGCGCAATTTGATTGGTTGAAAATAAGGTGAGTTCCGGCGGCCATTAAAATTCGCGCAATTTGATTGGTTGAAAATAAGGTGAATTCCGGCGGCCATTAAAATTCGCACAATTTGATTGGTTGAAAATAAGGTGAGTTCCGGCGGCCATTAAAATTCGCGCAATTTGATTGGTTTAAAATAAGGTGAGTTCCGGCGGCCATTAAAATTCGCGCAATTTGATTGGTTGAAAATAAGGTGAGTTCCGGCGGCCATTAAAATTCGCGCAATTTGATTGGATGAAAATAACGTGAGTTCCGGTGGCCATTAAAATTCGCGCAATTTGATTGGTTGAAAATAAGGTGAATTCCGGTTGTATGATCATGTTGTATATATATATATCCTAGACAGAGCACGAAAGTCTTTTTATAGAATCAGTCGCTTGGCGGGCAGACAGTGGGGCCTTAAATTCGGCCACCTTAAGTGTATGTATGTGGCCATTTTTGTATCTATCGTTTCCTATGCTGTGTCTGTCTGGAACTGTAAGTTCACCGGAACCGTTCGCCTTGCGCTTCTCCGAGGCCAACGCGCTCCGTTAATTTTGTTAACAAGATCCTATCGAACCGCGTCTAACTCGGCGTTACCGGTGGTGGCCGGCGTCCTTCCTCTGGATCTCCAGGTTTAGATGAGGGCTGCCGGTTACTGTTTCCGAAAAAATATTGAATCAATAGTGGATAACGTCCCTATCCGAAGAGGAGAAGACGAAACCCTCGAAGAATTTAAAAAACGCGCGTTTGAGAAATCCCTAGACGTCTGGCAGGAGATATGAGATGTGGCTGTGACTGGTCAGCACACTTACTCTTTCTTTCCGGATACAGGCGGCGTCTGAGTTACACGTGGGTCGTGCCCGATCACTTTGTCTCGCAATATTTGAACGGGTCACGGCGCGTTCGCTGCCAAGCTCACGTATTTTGGTTTGCGAAATGACCCTCACTGTGCCTGCGGAGAAATTCAGGACCCGGATCATATCCTGTGGTCCTGTTCTTTGGCAGAAAATGAAAGAAAGGACTTGTTTTCCGGGTTTCCCGACCGTTTGCCAACTTCCAATATAGATTTCGTTTCCTCGAAATTCGCCTTTCGTGCATTCTGCACCTTCACCAAGAGGGTCAGTTTGCGGAAAGACATATTTCGTTAAATTTTCCTCGCCTGGCATTCCGTATGCCCCCCGGAAAGCAGTCCTTCGCGATTGCTTAGTTAAATTAAATGTAGAGTTCCCAATAAATGTAAATGTGGCGCCCGTAGTTTCGCCTAGTGTTGCTGGTACCCAGCTAATTGTAAGCCGGCTCATGAAGCTGGCATAGAGTGGGGTGCATGTAATAGGCGGGATGGTGGGTTCTTATCGTTAAAAAAACAGAGTTTTCGTTGATTAACATAGATTAATAATGGGTTGCACGCGTCAATACTAAAATGGCTTATATTGTTTTTAAGTACGATTCACGAGTGTCGAATTTAATTGCAATCAGCATCTTTTTCAAGCTTTTTATTTCAAGTCAGCTCTTTATAACTTAATAATAAATATGTCATACAAAACATACGCCGCAGAATTGTAGCATGAGAATTGCTTTCTTTGCATAAATAACACTTTAATTAACAATACATGTTGTAATTTGATAACAATCAATCAGATTTCGGTGCACATTTGATTCGGTAAATCGCAGTTGCAAAACGAAGCTTCTAGAAATTTTCATTGTAGACAATCAATCAGCTTACGGTGCATATTCGATTCGTATGAATCACATAGCCCGTGTTTTATTTAGACTTTGGACTTTTGCACACGATCGAACAGGTCAATGATTTATTTATTTTTTTATTAAGTTTTTCCCACCACTTACGATGCTTACAAAAGCATATAACTAAATAACGAGACGATCGAAGTGTCGATCAGTCTTCACCCTTTTGTTTAAAACAGAAAAACGTCCTCGTGAATATTGTAATCAATAATTCACAACAAATCTTCAATAAGAGCTTCGAGACTTTTATTTGGAAATCCTCCAGACCCTGGTTCCTGGATCGGGAACACATATCGTACTCTTGCGTCATTTGCGCTTGCATCGCGTGCGCTTGCGTCACTTGTACCAACGTCACCCAGTTCCCAGATCCAAGCGCACATACATCACCAAACCCAAAAATAACGTAAACATCAAAAAAACAACAAATACATTCAAAATTCAAGACCAATTTCCTCGATAATTCAAAATTCATACAATCGCACAATAAGCCCTGCATAATTCATCATTGGCAACACTGAGTGTCTGTCGTTGGCGCGCGTCGCCGACCCAAGGCGTCTTCGTCCATCATTTGAAGAATACAAAGCTTGAAAAAGAACCAAAAACAGTGAAGAAGTCCAAGAATCGAAGGTCGACTATCAGCCTGGTGAGCCAGTCGACCGCCACACCACAAAAATGCACATCAAACAGGTACCCGAAAACCTCCCCGCACGTTTGTTGTGTTTGCCGCCAAACGTCAAAGCACCTGTATCTTGCCCCCCACAAATTGCTTATATTCAACAATTCATCAATGCTTCCAGGTGATCATCCAAGGCTTCAAAAGCTATCGCGAGCTGATAGTCGTTGAACCATTTGACAGAGGTCACAATGTAGTCGTCGGTAGAAACGGTTCCGGAAAGAGCAACTTCTTCTATGGTAATCTTCGTTTTTGTACTTCTTCTAACTAATACTTCTATTTCCTTGTCTAATCTATATCGTTTCATTGTTGTATCCAAAACTGTATCATTTTTCATTATATAGCTTCACTTTTCAAAAATAACATTGTAGATCTCTAACCTAAAACATATTAATGTTTCAGCTATCCAGTTCGTTCTCAGCGATGAGTTTTCTCATCTCCGACCCGAGCAGCGTTTGGCATTGTTGCACGAAGGTACCGGTCCTCGCGTTATTACGGCCTACGTAGAAATTGTATTCGACAATTCCGACAATCGAGTGCCTGTAAGTTAACTTTTTTATCGATCAATCATCGAAATTTATTTACATATACTACATACCGATGAAATTGATTTTACAGATTGAAAAAGATGAAATTTATCTGAGAAGAGTAATCGGGACTAAAAAGGATCAGTTCTTTTTGAATAAAAAGGTTGTCCCCAGAACTGAAGTTCTCAATTTGCTCGAGAGCGCCGGATTGTCCAATTCCAATCCGTATTATATCGTAAAACAGGGAAAGGTATATAATTTTTAACATGTTTGTTTTCAATTTTAGTTTTCAAACATTCATCAGCCTTATTTTTCAGATTAATCAAATGGCGACTGCTCCCGATTCTCAACGACTCAAATTACTCAGAGAAGTTGCCGGAACGAGAGTATATGATGAACGACGAGAAGAATCGGCTTCCATTCTTCGCGAAACCGTCGGAAAGGTAAATCAAATTTATCAATATCGATATGAATTTATTTCTAATATAATCAAATTCTTTAAAAGGTCGAGAAAATCAAAGAATTTCTCAGAACGATAGAGGAGAGATTAAAGACGTTAGAAGAAGAAAAGGATGAATTGAAAGAATATCAGCGTTGGGATAGATCGAGACGTGTTTTAGAATATATTATTCATGAAACAGAAATGTTGGAGAACAAAAAGAAACTTGAAGATGTAACTTTTTATTTCGTTATCAATATTTTATGCTAGAACTTTCTGTCGTAACTAATGTTGAATATTTCTTTTATAGCTTGAACATCAACGCAGTAACAGCGGTCGTGAGCAACAGCGTTTCGCAGAACGAGTCCGCGAAGCTCAGGACTTCGTCAGGGATTCGGGCCGGCGACTTAAAGATGCTCGTAAAGAAGTAGTTGCTACTCGTGAGCAACGGGATTTGCTTTCGACTGAACACCAGCAATTACTTAGGGAAAAAACGAAATTAGATCTCACAATCAAAGATTTGACTGATGACGTAGACGGGGATAATAAATCTAAAGTATAAACATCCGCATTTTGTATTACTTTGTGTTTTTATGTATTCGGTTTTTATACATTTTTATGTATAGGAAAGAGCTGAACAAGAATTGGAGAAATTAAAAGCCACCATTGCTGAAAAAGAAAAAGAATTAGAAGAGCTTAAACCTAAATATGAACAAATGAAGAAAAAAGAAGAAGATTGTACAAGGACACTCGCTTTGAATGAACAAAAACGACAAGAATTGTATGCTAAGCAAGGCCGTGGAACTCAGTTCACTTCGAAACAAGACAGAGATAAATGGATTGAAAATGAATTAAAGTATAAACGTTTCAATCTTGAAATTATTTTATTTTCATGCTTTTATTTCAATTTTTTTATTATTATAGGTCTTTGAATAAACAACTTAAAGACAAAAAAGATCATGAAGTAAAACTACGCGATGATTTGAAAAGAGACGGTAACAAATTGATTGATTTACAAAACCGATTAGCATCGACAACTGCTGAAATGGAACGTCAAAGAGAAGCCATAAACGATCATAATCGTCAATACTATGAATCTAAAAAAAATAAAGACCAAGCACAAAGCTTGCGAAAGTAATTGAAAATGATTTCAATATTTAATTATGTTATGCTACAGAATTATAATTACATTTGTATTTCACAGTGAATTATGGCGAAAAGAAACAACTATGACCCAAAATTTGTCATCTCTCAAAGAAGATTTAGCGAAAGCTGACCAAGCATTGAGATCGATGGCTGGAAAAGTAATTTTATACACAAATTTTGTATTTCAGTTTTAACATATTCAATTTATTTATATTTTCTTGCATAATAGCCAATCTTGAACGGTCTCGACAGTGTGAGGAAAGTTCTGGACACATTCAAACAAAAAGGTGGAGAATGGGCGGGAATTGAAAAATTGCTAAGAACTTGTTTAAAGTTGAAGTAAATTTACGGACCAGTTATTATAAAAACTTCAGCATGCGAAAAAAACTATTCTTATTAGAAAAATTTGAAATTATAATTTTTGTCACTCCCGATAAATTTAATGTACCTAGATATATATTTAAAATGATGTTCTCTATCATTGAAAAGTAGTTTCGGATATATTTTTTTTTGTATCCCGTGTATATATTTTTTGTATCACATTTTAATTATAATATTAAAATAATAAATTTATTATTATCAGGTCACAGCTGGTAACAGATTGTTTCACCATATTGTCGAATCTGATGTTGTGGGTACAAAAATCATAAAAGAGATGAACAAACAAAACCTTCCTGGTGAAGTAACGTTCATGCCTCTAAACAGATTACAAGTCAAGGATATGATATATCCTAACGATAACGTGAATATATTTACTTTTCAATTATTGTATCAACTTGAATTAATTAAATTGAATTTTTTTTGTATTGTATTTTAGAATGCAATTGCTATGGTGAACAAATTAAAATATGACGCTAAATACGAAAAAGCAATAAAATACATATTCGGCAAAACACTTATTTGCCGTAATTTAGAATTGCCACGGAACTTGGTAAACAATTTTTTCTCGATAGCGTCACATTAGAAGGTGATCAAGTATCTTCTAAGGGATCTTTGACCGGTGGTTATTTCAATCAATCCCAGTCTAGACTTGAAATGCAAAAGACCAAATCTGAACTTATGGAACAAATAAAAACCTCTCAAGAAGAGCTTGACAAATTACGAACAGAATTACAAGCCACCGAATCCAATATTAACGTTATTGTATCCGACATGCAAAAGACGGAAACTAAACAAGGGAAAGCAAAGTAAATATAGTTGTTTATGTAAATAAATTGTTTAATTTTGAAATATTAATGTAAATTTTGGTTCTCAGAGATGTTTTTGATAAAGTCAAGGCGGATATTCGTCTAATGAAAGAAGAATTGTCTTCGATTGAAAGATTTAGAAATCCGAAGGAAAAATCCCTTGCGCTATGTAGATCAAGTTTAGAAGCTGTGCAAGCCACTAAAGTAGGCCTCGAATTTGAATTACATCAAGTATTTTTTTTTTTTTATTAATTTTTATATATACTAATTAAATAAAAAAAAATTATAATTTTCATTTAAATTTTAGGAATTGATGGAACAATTGTCTGCAGCTGATCAAGGAATGGTTGATGAGTTGAATGATGCTATTCGACGATTGAATCAAGAAAATAAAGAAGCGTTCAGTGCTAGGATGAACTTAGAAGCAAACAAAAATAAATTAGAAAACTTGCTCACCAATAATTTAATCAGGTAATCTTTTTTTTTTATTTAATTTTTTTTGGAAAATTTAAAAACACTCATCAGTTTTTTTTGGTAACAAATAGGCGTAAAGATGAATTGGTTCAAGCCTTGCAAGAAATATTAATGGAAGATCGAAAATTTCAATTGTCGAATAGTAAAGCTGATGTTTTAGCTACAGAAAAAAGAATAAAAACTATTTCCAAAGACTTAGAAGACATGGATAAAAAAGTTCAAGAAGCAGTAAAAAAAGAAAAACATCTCAAAACAGAACTTGAAAAATGGCGGAATAAGGTAAATTATATTTTTTTGCACTGATTAACTGCAATTATCTTTGTACTTAAATGAACATTTTTTTTATAGGAAAAAGAAGCCCAAGATAAAATGGAAGAAGATGCAAAGGGTTTGGAAAAGATGGGACCTAAAGAAGTATTAATTCAAGACAAAATTAAAGAATCTATGGAAAAAATAGCTGCTCTTGGAACCTTGCCGAATGCACCTGAATTGCAAGCCAAATTCCAAAAATTGTCCCTCAAACAGGTGATTTGAGTTGATAATAATAAAATTATTTTAATATTTTTACATTCCATTAAAAAAAATCTTTGCTTTCTAGCTCTTCAAAGAACTCGAAAAAGCAAATCATCATTTGAAAAAGTATAATCACGTCAATAAAAAAGCTTTGGATCAATTCTTGAGTTTTTCAGAACAAAAAGAAAAATTGAACAAAAGAAAAGAAGAATTAGACATTGGGTAACTTCAATTTGAAATATGTAACCATATTTTCATTTTAAAATCGACTTTTTTCTAATTTTTCTTTTTATCAATTCAGAGAAGAAAAGATTCGAGAACTCATCGAAACTTTGGAACACCGAAAACTCGAAGCCATTCAACTGACGTTCAAACAAGTCAGTAAGAACTTCACAGACGTCTTTAAAAAGCTTGTTCCCACAGGCAGAGGCAGCCTCATCATGAGAACGGCCAACGAAGACGGAGTCGAAATAAGACCCGAAGTACATATATACATTCAACACATTAATATACCTTTTTTATATACATCCACTCATTATATACCTTTTCATAGCATGCAAACGCAGAGCAGTTTATCGGCGTCGGAATCAAAGTATCTTTTACAGGCGGTGACGCAGAAATGAGAGAAATGAACCAACTTTCCGGTGGTCAAAAATCTCTCGTAGCTCTAGCATTGATATTCGCTATACAAAAATGTGACCCGGCTCCTTTCTATTTGTTTGATGAAATCGATCAGGTATTTTTATCGTACGAATTATAATTTTTGTGTATTTTTTTATATATTGAACTATATAATTATGTATTTTTAGGCTTTAGATGCTCAGCATAGAAGAGCGATTGCTAACATGATCCACGAACTCAGCAGTTCGGCTCAATTCATCACGACTACTTTCAGACCTGAACTATTAGAACATGCTCATAAGTTTTACGGTGTCAAATTCCGAAATAAGGTCTCTCACGTTGAATGCGTAACCAAAGAAGAAGCGAGAGACTTTGTTGAGGATAGTACAACTCATGGTTAAGAATTTGTTACATGCACATCTCGAATTTCCGTTTATTGATATTTTTTTTTAATTTTTTTTTTGATAATTCTTGAAATTATTTAACAAATTATTTTTATTTAATTTTTTTAGAAAATTTGAATTTGAGTTTTATTTTTGGTTGATTGATCATATCGAAAAATTCTAGTTTGATTTTCGATAATGGATGAGATTAATTTGAACAAACGGAAATTCAAAATAATTCAGCTCTTAACCTTTTTCATAATTTATTTATATAATATTTTCTCAAATCTTAGATTTGACCTATAAAATAACAGTCGTTTTCGTTACATTGTTAAAAAATGAAGATTTTTATGTATTCAAAATTATCACTTTATATTTTGATAGGATTATCAATTAACACATGCCATTTAATATAATTTCTTTTAAATAAAATTTTTAAGAAATAATTTTGTTTAATTCTGATAAATAATACGTTAGATTTTTTCAATGCGTCAATTTGAAAAGGTCAATAATTTAAAAATTCACTTGAGTTTCCCAAGTGAAAAAACATGTCGGCATTGTGTTACTTTTAATTTTGTATTATATTATATTATATATTAAATATTTTGTTTTATAAATTCCTAATTTTGTGTATTCCATCTTTGTAGTAAAGCCTGTCTAATTTGATATTAATGTTTTTCACATTTTCAGAGTGAATAAAACATTTTCGACTTCTAAAATAAAATATTATTTCATTCCAACTACTTAAAAAAATCTTATTTCAAAGACAAAACATTTATAACAAAAATTGGCTTTTGTATAAATTTTTGACTATATCAATTAGATAAGGTTTTACACATAAATTATGTTATGTAACATTGATTCAACTACAAATAAAGATTTTTGTATTAATAATGCATTTAATTTTACAAAAAATTTCATTCATAAAATATAACAAAATTCCATCATGTTACTTTTCAGAAAATTCAGTAAATACTCATTTCTATTTGTACAAAAATTGTTTATTTCAAATTATAATACGTTTATAAATGTAATTTATCAGAAAAATCATAAAGACAAAAAGATACATAAACTTATTTCCATAGTTTCTTGATTGACATATTCTTTTCGGAATCCTTTTGCATGACTTTGGCGACGGCCATTTCGAAATCTTCTTGCGTAACGTGCACTCTCCTCTCCCTCAACGCGTACATACCGGCTTCCGTACAAACTCCCTAAAACAACAAAAATCCAGCAAAAACCCAAAAAAATCATATCACAACCAAAAAAACAAATATAAACCTTGACTTCAGCCCCGGACGCTCCCGGCATGAGTTCCGCGATCTTCCTCAAGTTAATACCGCGAGTCAGATTCATTTTACGCGAATGGATCTTCAAGATGTCCAAACGAGCTTCTTCGTTCGGTGGAGGGAACTCGATCTTACGATCGATACGTCCAGGTCTCAATAGAGCCGGATCGAGAATATCGATACGATTAGTCGCCATGATGACTTTGATGTTTTTGGTGGCTTCGAAACCGTCTAATTGATTCAGCAACTCCAACATGGTACGCTGGACTTCGGAATCGCCTCCGCTTCCTGATTCTATACGCGAAGAACCGATTGAATCGATTTCGTCCATGAAAATGATCGACGGTGCATGTTCTCTGGAATTTAAACGAATCGTTTGAATCAGAAATACTAATTATGGACTTTTGTGAATTAGTGAAATTACCTGGCCATTACGAAAAGTTCTCTGACCATTCGGCTACCTTCACCGATGAATTTCTGGACGAGTTCTGAGCCGGAAACACGTATGAATGTGCATTCTGTGTGATGGGCGACTGCTCTGGCCAATAGTGTTTTTCCTTTAAAAGAAAATGGTTTAATATATTGTAAAAAATCGTTATTGTTCTAAATATAATAACGATTCTTACCAGTTCCTGGAGGGCCGTATAGTAAGACGCCTTTGGGTTGGGCAATACCTAAAGCGTCGAATAATTCAGGATGTTTTACAGGTAATTCGATGACTTCTTTGATTTCTTTAATTTGTTTGTCGAGACCGCCGACCATTTCGTATGTTGAGTCCGGAACTTTTTCCACCATCATGAGTGATACGAGAGGATCAACCTGAAAAAAATAAGTATATTATATATGAATTATAGCGAAATTTAATCGATTTCAAATATAAATATACTGACTTTGTTGGGCAATATTTTATGTAGCGTATAACTTTCGTTTCGTAAAGCTACCCGGCAATTTGCAGTGACATCGTTAATATCTATATTCTTATCTAAATCGACGACAAACTTTCCTTCGGGGTGAACTTTAACTAGGACTTTCTTTTTGTCCATGGGTTTAACTACTTCACCGACGTATGATCCTTGTTCTTGCAAGAGTTGTAGTTCTTCTCTCAACATACGAACTGTTGAAATATTACCATTAGTTTTTATAGGGAAAGTGTAATTTTACATTATAAGTGCATCAATTATTTACTGACAAATTTGTTTTTTTAAGATTAAAGATTTGTTTTTTAATAATAGTACTGAAATTAAGATTATTAACGTATTTCACACATAATTCATTAATGTATCGTAATTATTATTTATTTTAACAAATTTCATGTTTATATTTGTCAATTGTTAACCATATTTTAACAAGTTTGAGGTTTATATATTGTACAGTAGCACTTTTGTCGTATGAACAGTTAGCATGCATAAATTTATACAAACTAAGGGAAGATGATTTGTGAAAACTCACAAATATAATCTCACACAATACGTACAAAAACAAAACACACATAAAATTTGTTAAGAAACCTAATTTGTGGACTCATAATGCATAAATTACACGTGAAATACAATAAGAAATTAAATTTAAGAACCTATAATGTACTTTCATTCTTTGAAACAAAATATTATAATTTACGCACCTAAAGTGCAGGATAACCTAGAAAATGTTATGATCGCCGAATTTCATTATTTACCTTTAGCATTCAGCTCGTTTCTTTGAGCTTGAAGCCGACGAAGATTCTGAGACTTGTCAGCGACAATAAGTTGGAGTTCTTCGATTTTGGTAATGTAATAAGTGCGGAAGCCATCTCCTTTGGCCACATCGACGTCCATCTGAAGAGTTAAGAACATAAAACATTCAAATGAGTTTGTTCTAGATTGAACTGTCATCGAAATTTTCGAAATATGAAGTTCAAGTATGTAAAAAATTGCAAATTTTTATTCTGAAACATCTGCAGATGTATTTTAAACGTTTTTCATCGAAATTGTTCAGATATTTTCATGAAAAACTCTGAAAAATACCTTATTAGCGAGCGTCATGATGCAGCCGCACAAATCCGCACGTCACTCAACAAAACGCCGTCGCGGTCCAAACTAGAAACTCATCTTGGCCATATCACTTCACAATTGCACAATTAAATTTCACAAAAAACCAACATATTTATGCATTTATTCAATTTTAAAACACAATTACACAATAAATTAACAATATATTTCACAATATTTATTAAACAACCCATTTTCGACAAATCACACAATTTGTTCATTATCTGGAACCATCATAAAAAAATTCAATAAAATTAGTATTTTATTTTAAAAATTTGTTTAATTTATATTATTATATTAAAAATATATTTTTTAATAATATTACATTTTCATTATATTTAATAAAAAAAATATATTTAAAAAATATATATATTATTTAATGATTTTTTTTTAAATGCGGATACTCTCGCGAAAATACCGCATCCAACTATCATCACTATCGCAAGTCGGACAGTAAAAAACGGGATTTGTAAAATTTATTTTGTTTATTGCGCTCGGGCACCGTTCTAAAAATAATCAATCCAAAACACCAGAGATCCGGAAAAAAGCCGCAATCCGAACAACGCTCCCGCGAAAAATTCACCTGTCGGAGCTCGGAAAAAGAAAAAACCGGGAAAGAGCGGGAAACCCGCAACGGCCATAACGAAAATAATACCCGCGACACGACACAATAATATAAGAGTCCTTGGGCGAGTCGGAAAAATAAGTGAGAACACATTCCGAGCCCTGGACGCCGGCCAAGACGACATATAATTGATTCGGGCAAATTATTGAGAGACTTGCCGATGTTCTAAAATTGACCGGTCCGATCGCGCTCGATTCAAAACCGCAAGTGCGCGCTTTTCCACATTTCGAAAAAGGGCGGCAAACTCGCCAAAATGGCCGCCCGGTCGTCGGGTTAATGGCGGCCGCGTTTCGATTCGATTTGACGACGTTTTATGTTGTCGAGACAGATGTGTGTTTGGGGATTTGGGAATTGAGGTTGGTTTTTTGCGTTTCGCGTGGAAAATTTGGCGATTGTAATCTTACAGGTGTTGCGAAAGGTCGAGGTTGTGCAATTTTTTTTTTCGTGGGTAATGTTGATGAATTGTTGGACTGGTTTTTTTTTCGTGATAAGTATCGTTAAAAGCTTTGGGTGTTTTGATATTGCGTGACTAAATAGTGGGATTATTTATTTAATTATGTTATTACAGTCTACTAATCTTAATATATTGTTAAACTCGTTCACACGAATGATTCATATTAAAAATATACGATTTTTATATATGCATTTCGTGTTTGATAACATTGATTAGCAATTTCACTTTCATTGCACAAGATTTATACGCAATATTTAATAAAATAAATATTTTATGCTATTCAATATTGTTTTTATTATCATAATCGAATCAACGATGTCCCATAACTACATACATATATAATAACTTCATTACTTATTGCTTAACTTCACCGATCGTTCAATTCAATAAAACTCATCTTTTATTCAATCACAAATAAAAAAATACATTATAATTTCATCACAATAAAAAATACACCACAGATTTTCAAATTACATTCCAAGCAAAAACGCGTTATTCAAATTTATAACTACGCACGAAATTAATCCGAAGATTAAAACCACACAAAAACCAGAAAATATATATATATTTATTTCTTTTCGCTTTGATCTGCCCTATTACGTATCGAAGCACGTTGATTACATGCACGTGTTGACATTTTCTATTTTGAATCGCCTTCGAAATATTGTATTCTAGATTCTGATATTTGTGTGCATAATCGTATCCGAACATTTCAGGGTGAGCCCGAAAGTAAAACGCATTAAAAAAAAAAAAAACAACATTTTCACATATAAAACCTTCACATTTCCCAAATTGAGAAGCCGTACGTGGGCGACATTTTCGAGCATTCGATAAAACAATTTGTGTGCAATCAACTTTGCCGCATGGAAAAATAATTGCTTCCTTATCGAATCGGAAGCTCGGTCGCAGATTTGGTTGTCGGATTTGAATTGTGGATGTTTGGAGTTTGGAATTTGATTAGGATCTTAATTTCGGACGGTCGGTTGCTAATATGGACGACGGCGAGCCAAAATTTGGAAGTGTCTGCTAAATCATCGTTTTTGTATGTGTCCATTGTTCGGATGGAATGAAAGGATTTTTTGCTTGATTGTTTTCGAGTTCGTGTCAAAATAAAGCTGGGTAAATATGAATAATTGGGGGTTTTGAATGTTTTGATTCGGTGATGTATGGATGTTTTTGTTGTGTTGAAATGTATTATTTTATTGTTTTTGATATAAAAACTGATGTGATTTTTTAAAATAACTTGAAATAATATCGGAATTCTTATAAAAACTTTAAAAAACAAAGCGATTAAGTTTGATATATGTATAGAAAACGAAGGAAGTGCGTGCGGTTTTGTATATTTAAAATTTAACGATAGTAGAAAAATTTTAAATGAAAATAATGACCACATCTATAATCTCGAAACCCTATTTTGCGTAGTGTACAATTACAAACACGATTTTTTTTTTGGTTCGCAGACGTTTGTAGCAAATGACACTTGCGTTCACAACGTAACACAATTCGGGAAAATTTTCGGAATAATTTTAATACCGGAAATAAAAAAAGACTTAAGTGCCAAAAAATCCAAAATCAGTTTTATGCCAGAAATACATTCTATATACCGACACCAATGTTTTAAAATATGTATGATCAAAGTCCCTAAAATCGGTTTTTGATAATGTATATCAACAGCGAATTTATTAAATCGTTTGTAAGCGCCACTATGAGAATTTCTCGACAAAAATAGTCGTATTTAAAAATCTTAAAAATGGCACATAAGTCCTTTTATTATTTCCAGTAATCATTGGATTAAAATAAATGAAAAAGCATTAATTGGATCACAGAGACTTCCGATTGTCCGAAAACGGATCCGTCGATGTATACCAGCAAAGTGTGCGCTAAGATCATTTGCGCAAATGTCTTTACACCATTTTTTTAAATCACACATAATCAGGGGCGGATTAAGTCGAGAGGAGGCCGTAAAGCGGTAAAATATTTCGTGGCCCTGTACCCTTCAAATTTTTATTAATTTTATAATTTAAAAAAATGATTCATAACTATTTACTAGGAATCAAAATTACAAAAAAAATATATAATTAAATAAAAGAAAACAAATGGAAAACATATTATAAAGAGGGACCAGGGGGATAAATTTCAAGTTGCTGTGCTTGAGTAGTTTAATCTTTAAGTGTTTAAGTCGTTTAAGAAAAAAAAATCATTTATTCTAGTTTCAGCGAAAATCACATAATATAAAATATATATGTGTGGAAATTCATGGAGGGGTAATAATCATTTATTCTAGTTTCAACACCGAAAGTACAAACTACATAAAATTATTGTCAAAATTGGATTTGAAAAAGAGGAAATTGTTGGAATTGTAAATAAAAAGGTTGAAAAAAGAATATTCTGGGTATATTGCAAAAAAGAGAAAGAACAAAAGAATTATGTTAAAAAAGAGAACATGTTCTCTTTAAAAGAGACCTGTTGGCAACCCAAATGTTTAGTAAATCTCTTATAAATTTTATTAAACATCGATTCTTTCTGTGAAAAAAATTCGCCTGCGACACTATTAAAAGCAAATCATAAAAAAAAATTTAATAAAATTGCGTATTAGAACTTTTTTCTCAAAAAAGTCTTACTTTTGTAAAAAATTAGAAATTTCTTGGATCCGCCATTGCATCATCAAAAAAAAATTCCCAACTCCCCCCCATTCGATCTTCAAATCAACCCTCCGCCCTTTAATGTCTATAATTTCAAAAAATATGCTATTCAACCGTCTCATTTTGTGAAAAAAATTCGCCTGCGACACTATTAAAAGCAAATCACAAAAAACTTAATAAAATCGCCTATTAGAACTATTTTTCTCAAAAAAAATTCTTTTAAAAAAAAATTAGAAATTTCCCATATCCGCCATTGCATCATCAAAAAAAACCCCAAAACATTAATATTCGATCTCCAAACCAACCCTCCGCCCTTTAATGTCTATAATTTAAAAAAAAATGCTATTCAACCGTCCCATTTTGTGAAAAAAATTCGCCTGCGACACTATTAAAAGCAAATCATAAAAAACTTAATAAAATCGCCTATTAGAACTATTTTTCTCAAAAAAAAGTCTTTTAAAAAAAAATTAGAAATTTCCCATATCCGCCATTGCATCATCAAAAAAAACCCCAAAACATTAATATTCGATCTCCAAACCAACCCTCCGCCCTTTAATGTCTATAATTTAAAAAAAATGCTATTCAACCGTCCCATTTTGTGAAAAAAAATTCGCCTGCGACACTATTAAAAGCAAATCATAAAAAAACTTAATAAAATCGCCTATTAGAACTATTTTTTCAAAAAAAAAGTCTTTTAAAAAAATTAGAAATTTCCCATATCCGCCATTGCATCATCAAAAAAACCCCAAAACATTAATATTCGATCTCCAAACCAACCCTCCGCCCTTTAATGTCTATAATTTAAAAAAAAAATGCTATTCAACCGTCCCATTTTGTGAAAAAAAAATTCGCCTGCGACACTATTAAAAAGCAAATCATAAAAAAACTTAATAAAACTATTAGAACTATTTTCTCAAAAAAAGTCTTTTAAAAAAAAAATTAGAAATTTCCTATATCCGCCATTGCATCATCAAAAAAAACCCCAAAACATTAATATTCGATCTCCAAACCAACCCTCCGCCCTTTAATGTCTATACATAATTTAAAAAAATATGCTATTCAACCATCCCATTTTGTGAAAAAAATTCGCCTGCGACACTATTAAAAGCGAATTATAAAAAACTAGAACTTTTTTTCTCAAAAAAAAGTCTTTTAAAAAAAAATTAGAAATTTCCCATATCCGCCATTGCATCATCAAAAAAAACTCTAAAACATTAATATTCGATCTCCAAACCAACCCTCCGCCCTTTAATGTCTATAATTTCAAAAAAAATGCTATTCAACCGTCCCATTTTGTGAAAAAAATTCGCCTGCGACACTATTAAAAGCGAATTATAAAAAACTAGAACTTTTTTTCTCAAAAAAAAGTCTTTTAAAAAAAAATTAGAAATTTCCCATATCCGCCATTGCATCATCAAAAAAAACCCCAAAACATTATTATTCGATCTCCAAACCAACCCTCAGCCCTTCACCAACCCGCCTCGAGCTGATCCTCATCCACCCGCACGGCCCTGACATTTGGCCCGCATATCGATTGGCCCTCTCGTTGCGGAGCGCGCTCTCGGGCGACGGGCGTATCGATTAACGCGGCGCGGGGGGGGCACGTCTCCTCGTCGGTGTCCGCTCGTCCGCGCTCCTGCTCCGGCTCGTGCTCCGGCTCGTGCTCCGCTCCTCGAGTCACAGATGGCTGCGGCTGGCGCGGCCGCGGGGGGCGGCAACGGGGGGGGCGCGGGCTCCGCCCCCAGCGAGCCCCCCGAGAGGGCTTCCACCACCCAGCGCATGATACAAGGCGTAGCCTTCCCACCAGCCCGCAAACTGTCCCAATCCGAAGTATTCGAAAGTAACGGTAAGCCCAGACCAGATGTTCTCAAACATCATTTCACGCTAGAGGGAAGAATCGAGGAGTCTGCTGCTCTGAGGATCATCAAGGATGGCGCTACGCTGTTGAGATCTGAGAAGACTATGATCGATATCGAGGCGCCCGTTACTGTATGTGGGGATGTGCACGGGCAGTTTTATGATCTGATGAAGCTGTTCGAGGTCGGGGGGCCGCCGGCTTGCACTAAGTATCTGTTCTTGGGGGACTATGTGGACCGGGGCTATTTCAGCATCGAGTGCGTGCTGTATCTGTGGGCGCTCAAGCTGTGCCATCCGACTAAGCTGTTCCTGTTGAGGTGATTGGGGTTGGGGTTCGATGGCGATGCGGGTTTGTGTGGGTTCGGTTGATGGTTGAAATTGATATGGGTGTTTTTTTGTTAGACTATTTTGGTTTTGGTTTAATTGAAAAATTTTTTTTGGTGAAATTCTATTTTATGGAGATAGAATGTAGAACAATGCAAATTCTTTGAAAATTATATTTACGGTGCCCTTTTTTGTATATTGAACAAAAGACTTCGGACAAAAACAATATGTAAACATTTAAATCTTCCAAGCAATTATTGCTTCCAAGATCACAAGCAATACCAAAAACCCGAATACAATTTCAACGATTTCTACAAAAACTGACATATATTTCTTTAATTTTTCTAAAATAATGTATCCCCCTCTCTTTCATACATTTATTGACTCATTTAACACAATTTCATTTTATGAAGCAATCTAACCGAACCTATCCACTATTTTAAACGGACACCTGTAAATGATCGAAATAAGAACAAAATACATGTTAGTTCTTGAATTAACATGTATGTGTATGAGTTTTTATACCTTGGTATAAGAACTAATACACATCAGCCCGACTAGCCTAGCCAAAACGATTAAGTACAACCGAGACATGAGCAATATTGCTCACACATCACCTCTGAAGCTAATGCATTCGCTCTTTTTCCATTCTACCTACCTACTTTATCGTTTTAACTAAATAAGTCGAACTGATGTGTCCGAAGTCTAAAGCATTTTATTGAAAAACATTCAATTTAAACAAAGCATTACCAGAAACCCCCACCGAACAAATCGCATCGCTAAAGAATCTGTTAATTAAAATGATTGAACTTGTCATGATTTATATGTGTATATGTTGCTGCAGGGGTAACCACGAGTGCCGGCATCTCACCGAGTACTTCACCTTCAAACAAGAGTGCAAGATCAAGTATTCTGAACAGGTGTACGACGCGTGCATGGACGCCTTCGACTGCCTGCCTCTGGCGGCGCTCATGAACCAGCAATTCCTCTGCGTCCACGGCGGCCTCTCCCCCGAAATACACAACCTGGACGATATTCGTAAGCTAGACCGGTTCAAGGAACCACCTGCGTTCGGGCCGATGTGCGACCTGCTCTGGTCCGACCCGCTCGAAGACTTCGGCAACGAGAAGAACTCCGAACACTTCTCCCACAACTCGGTCAGAGGATGCTCGTATTTCTACAGTTACGACGCGTGCTGCGACTTCCTGCAGAAAAACAACCTGTTGTCCATCATCCGCGCGCACGAGGCGCAGGACGCCGGCTACCGCATGTACCGCAAGAGTCAGACGACCGGCTTCCCCAGCCTCATCACCATTTTCTCGGCGCCCAACTACCTGGACGTGTACAACAACAAGGCGGCCGTTCTCAAATACGAAAACAACGTGATGAACATCCGCCAGTTCAACTGCTCCCCGCATCCGTACTGGCTGCCCAACTTCATGGACGTGTTCACTTGGTCGCTGCCGTTCGTCGGCGAGAAGGTCACCGAGATGCTCGTCAACGTGCTGAACATCTGCTCCGACGACGAACTCATGTCCGAAGGCGACGACGCGATGGAAGAGGCGAATCTCAGAAAGGAAGTCATCAGAAACAAGATCAGAGCCATCGGCAAGATGGCCCACGTGTTCTCGGTGCTCCGAGAAGAGAGCGAGTCCGTGCTCCAGCTGAAGGGGCTGACGCCGACGGGGGCGCTGCCCCTCGGAGCATTATCCGGCGGAAAATCGTCTCTCAAAAACGCGCTGCAAGGCTTCTCGCCGAACCACAAGATCACTTCGTTCGCCGAAGCCAAGGGCCTGGACGCCATCAACGAGAGGATGCCCCCTCGCCAAGACGGGCAGCGCACGCCGGAGCCCCAAGACAAAAAGGCGTCTCACGTCAACAGCAACGCCCACTCGTGAAGCTACTGCCCATCTTCCTCCCCCCTTCCGGCTCCGTCGCAGCGCACGCTGTGTCATTTGGTGGTCTTTCCGTTTGTCAGCGAAGCTTGTCAAGTGCCATGTTCCATTTTTCGGAGACGGTTCGTCGTCTCAGTCCGGTCGTCTACGCATACGCCATAAATATTCGTTGTCCGACGTTTTGATTATGATTTTTTTTTCTATATCTCATTGCGAAAATCTGCAGGCAACAGATTTATTTAGTTGCTAGTCAATTAACTGTTAAGGATGTGCACGTTAATTTATTTATTGTCCGCTGCACTGTTTACGTGTTCTATTTGCGAATGTAACGTGGGAAATCGTTCGCCGCGTGGCAGAGACTCGATCGTTTAAATAAAATATTAATAGGTTTATCGCGAAGGTAGGTTCGTTTTGGCAGTAACCGGAATATTAGTCTCAGCTTGTCCCGTGTCATTGCCGCGTCGCTCGACTCGTCGGTACTCACGCAACACACTCCACGCCCAGACGACACTTGTCAGCTCATTCACCTTTATTATACTGTGTTATATTAAAATAATAAAATAGATTATATATTAAAAAAAAAATAGTTAAATGAAAGAACTATTACTCTCTTAAACTAATATCTTTGCTACGAGTTGTACTTAATTGTATTTAATTGTACAAAATATATCATAATTTTTACTAATATACATATATAAATATATATATGTTAAATGTAACTGAAATGTGTGTATGTTTGGGGAGGCCTGGTCTGTGGTGCTGCACGGGGCACCCCCGGTGGCCCCTCTCCCGCAATCCACTTGTACTGCTGTGCAACTCAGGGTCTTTTGTCTCCGTCGTCGGACCTTCGCATGCGTGCGTTCGACGCGTCGTCAAATAACCAATTTTTCAAAGAATTTTAGTAGGGGAGATTGGGTATATAAAAAAATATTTGTATAGATTTACGTTATGTCATTTATACAATTTACATAAAAAATTGCACATACATAATTTTATCATTATATATGTATACATATATATATATACATTACATTAAAGCAATTTTATAACACTCACTGACACATTGTTGTATGTGTGTGTGTGCATATACAAAAAAATTTTGAATTTACATATATTATACTGTTCGTACTGAGAAATCCCGACACGAAACTTTTCGAATTTGGCCTTCGTCTCTAGCAAGAATATTTATATTGAACGAGTAATAATTTCTAATGTTAATAATACAATTTTTCTATACATATTTGTATGCTAATGATATGAAGGGGTTTTACGTACGATCTAATATTGCATTACAATTTTATCAAATAACATCGATATGAGTAATTTTATCTTTCAAATTTTTCATATCTAAAAAAATTGTATTGAATCATTCGATTGTGTGTCCTCCTTGAAATTCCGTTGAAAATTGTTGAATTTTTAAAGTTTCTTGTTAGGATTTATCTTATACAAGTGCAATATGTACAAGTATAATATATATGTTATATAAATACGTGTATGTCAAATTTCTTTTAAAAATATTTTGGTGTTTGTAGAGATACTTAAATTTAATATTTCTTGACCATTTTTGGCATAACTAAAGTATATAATTGAAAAAAAAAATAATACAATCATAAATTTTTTCGAGAACGAACCAAACGCTTCGTTCTAGATATGTAATATCTAAACACATTTTTTTATATGATCCGAATTTCTTAATCTCTAGTTATATGCATACATCGTTTGTTCATGTTTGATACATACACCACGAGTTATTCAAAAGCAAACGTGCCGAGAATATCAGCGTTCTTGTCCGCAGGCTTTCTTGACTACGGCTGGGATCCGGCGCGATTCATGCGCGTGAAAAACACATGCCTTTCGATACGAAACAGAAGCATTTCAGTCATGTTGTGTACATTTATAATTTATAATTATTCATGAATAACCCGTACATTTTGTATAATCGCATGTGCGGATATTTGAAGAAAAAAAAAAAAACTTATTTTTTAAGTGTTAGGAGTTTTACTATTGTTGAATATTTATTTGTAGTTTATTTATTGATTCTATTATTCTGTCGCGTCGACGGCTAATAGAATATTTATTCATCGGTTTGATAATACCTCACTGTTTAATAACCTTATTGCTTCTTATTTGTTGTTATACTGTTTATAATATTATACCCTCGAGTGTGTCTCTTCTCGTGAACGCTTTTAATTGTTATGAGTGTTTTTCTTATGCAAAATATATTTACAAATTTTTTTTAACGCTATATATGTATTTAATTCAAATTTTATTGTTTTTTTTTATATATGGCAATCACGTTTTGGATTTCATATTATTAATTCGTTCAAAATGTCTTCTCATCATCCATATTAATATAATCCTTTTCTATTTATATAAAATTTACTATCATTGTAAAAATCTGCCTCTTTTGTCGATTGCTTTTAATAAAAAGTGTATAATATTCAAATTTTCTCAAATCAGATGATTTATAAATTTTTACATATGTCATTTATATACAGCCTTCATCACTCTTTTTTCTTCCTATCGAATATCAAATATGGGCTTCTATTTATGTAGCACAACCAAACGGGAAAACTTTCGCCGCGCGGACGGCACGCATTTGAATGTGCCGCATTCGCGTGGCGACGTGTCCGCAAACACTAATCGTGATTTTTAATTCTATTTACTATGTTGTATGGATCATTTGACTTGTTGATATGAAAAATAATATAAGGAACGTAAGCATGTCCACGTGATTGTTTTTTATGGAAAAGTGCAAAATTTTTTGTCTACAGAACTATTCAAATGTCAAAATTCCCAAGACGTGTATCCCGTATGCATATTTTGGTCATGACGTCGAATTTGATTCAATGATATATTCGGTCACAAAATAATTAGATGATATGTATTATATACGCAGTAATGATGATAGTCATATATATATATTTTGAATACATTTATGTACATGCACTTGCGAATATATTCAATATTCTGCATTTTCCCTTATCAACAGATGCACTCGACTATTGATGTTATTTTTTTTGGTAACCTTTCACATCTCTTGTATTTTTCATTATTATAGATTGTAAAATTATACAAGTCAATCATGTACTTTATTAAATTAAATTTAAATCTATTATATTGAAACTAACAATATTTTTAATTTCATTTTATACTAATCTTGGGAAGTGTTGTGTTGTATTTACGGATAAAAATATATTACTGGCATTCAGCTCCTTATTGTAGTTTTAATGTAGAAAAAAAAGCACCTCATTACACAAAATAACAATTTTCTAATCACAAAGATTTATAAAAGTCACAAAAAAATATGGATTGTAATGCTAATGTATGCGAAACGACGTTGAAAAAAAAATTTGCATAAACAGCCGTCTTCAAGACGAATAATATATGCCATTTTATGTATAACATTTTCATTGTATTTGCTGAAGACGAGAATGTCGAGTGTCATGTGGCCACACAGCGTCCTGTCTTTCAAACAATGTCGAATATGTGCAATGAGATATATGTGAAACAATATTTTAACTTAACTTACGTTTAAGGGGGGAAGGTTTACGTACGGATTTTTATCATGGACAACTTTACTTAGGAAGTTATGTAGATAATGAAATTAAAGCGTTTTAATAAGCAAACATTTATCCTAATTGTTGTTACATGTTATCGTTGTGTCGTCATCTTTGTTCTCGTACATGAATTCGGTATAGCGAGATAAGAATGTGTGTACAGTTATTATTGTTTTACTGCAGTTAATTTAAGAATTTTTAACAATGATAATTTAAAACTAGTCAAAATAATGCTTTTATTTTCTTTTTTAACATATATAAGTGTTTTGTTTTAAGGGCAACATTTCTTATTTTTGTTTCACATAACATTTATGTGATTGTTTTTCCGAATCCTTATATATGCTAGAGTTTTTAAGAACTGAAATCTGATGTGCCTCTTGAGCCGACGGCTCGAACTCGCTTATTACCTTTTAATTGCGACACACTTTAAACGAGTCTTCTATAATAATTTGCTCTCGACTACGGTAAGTAACTGTTCACATGAAACATTCACGAATTGACAATCTCAAAATGGACCAGCATGCCGTGTATTCAATACCATCTTAGAAACTCGCTTTGAAATGAATTGCGTGTTTTCGAAATGAGTTGTTATTCAATTCATATTGAATTGTCGCAGCCTTAAGGCTCGCATTAGAATTCGTTTGACGTTTTTGTATCGCACTGAATAATTTCCGATGCTGAGAATACTTTTCGACGTTAGATTAAACTTATCGTGCAATATTATGGATTAATCGATGTTAAATTCAGTATTTAGTAAAAGATACTTTTTATGGTTTCTAAACGTCTTTGTATAATCTCTTTAAAGTGTAAGATTTTTATGGATTTGGATAAAACAAATATTCACGTTAATTTTCATTTATAATATTGTGTTGTGAAATCACTAATAATTTATTTTAAGCATTTTTTTTTCTTTGAAATTTTTAAATTAAGTCACGTTTTCCATACTAACTATTTCTACGAACTTGTTATATTATTATGTAATGAATCTAATAAAAATACACATTGTAAATGCATTAAAAGCACACACACATACTAATTATACTTTTTAAATATGAATCTACTTAGGATAGTTTTGGTCTTATCATAATTATTGATTTCATAATAATTTCATTTTAATGAATGCATCCTTAATTATCGGGGTATGGATTTTTTGTGTATTCGCAATCACAGATTTGTCGAATTATTAACAGAAAAATTGATATCCTGATATTTACATGCAATAATTATCAAAAAAATGTAGAAATCATTAAATATATGTAATGAATGATAAGGTGGTGATCGGCACAAAAAAAAACTATTGAAATTTTTTAAATAAATGTGTATAACATGAAATTTTAGTGGGAATATTATTTATATATTAATGTCAAATATTTGATACTAATTGTCAACCATTTCGGGACGACGCTTAATAAAATGTGAAAAGAATTTATCGACACGGTAAATGGTGATGGGACCTAAATACATAAACATATATCAGCGGAAGACAGTTTAATTGTTTTAGCTCGGACGATATTGTAGACTTTTGATTTCATAGAAGAAAAAGTATATTAGCAAAACACGGAATCATCTCAAATTATTATAAGATTCACGACTCGTCCCGAAGTGGTTAATTTTAATATTAAGCTTTTTTTATACGACTATCTGATACTTTTACATATTTAACATATATTCGCTTCGATGCCCGTTCGATGCATTTCGAACGGACGATATACTTTGCAATGTGCGAGTGAAAAAAAATATAAATTCGTTACGGAATTGTTATTCATGCTAATATCAAAAAAAAATATTATTACGGTAGTCGCTTTTTTGTGTGCTTCTATAAATCTGCATATCACCAACATACATACCGATCGTTACATTTGAAATAAAAATTGGATAGATATTTTTGTAAAAGTTGCGACTTACAACCGTATTCGCGACTATAATTTTGGACTGATTTTACAGTAAGATGTTTATTAAGTTGATAAAATTTATGAATAATGAATCGTGAAGCATCGTTAAGAGAATAACCCACACACGTTATATTCCGATCCCGTTAATTGACACTTCCCGAAGATATTTTTGAATGTACCGTTTATATATATGCACGTTCGTAGGTAAATTTGTGATTTTCAGTTAAAAGGGTGTACGTTGAATCTCAATTTTTCCATGTTATCTCCGTTTGCACTGTTTTTACGACGGATATGTCAGGTTTTTTATTCTCGATGCAACGTCTTTCATTTTTTGGTACACCCGTTTCGTTTTACCTATTTTGGGGGTTCGGCCCTAAGAGGCGGGATCCCGATAGGTTAAAAAAGATTCTTATTGAAATTAATGATTGTCCTCTTTAGATTATAATTGTTTGGATAGCAAAATTTAATAAAAAAAAAAACCTTTCGTAGATTTACATATTTCATATACACTTTTTTCTATTCGAGACGGCTCCTTTTTGATCTTTGTTAATTTTTATAAATTGTCGCCACTTACTCTTTCATAATACTTTAATGAATATTTTAAAAAAATTATCATTATAAGCTGATGAATTGTGTAATAACTTCCTGTTGATGTTTTTATTGGAAAGAAAAAAACATTTAGTTCAATTGCATGTTGAAGAATTGTTGTTTTTTTCTCATTAATAGTCTTACATGAAGCTGTATAAGCTAAAGTTAATATTGTATATTTATTTAAAACTTTAAAATAAATTATACTATTGCTATTTAATCATATTGTAAATTTTATTCACCTCATTCTATTATATTATTTTGTTTAAAAATTAAGGGAGTCGCACACGATCCAACACCACAATACGATTTTGTCTGATATAACAAAGTCGAAGATAATTTTTGACTGATTTCGACAGTAAGTAAAAAAGAACAGTACGCTAATAACAATAAAATCACATTGCGAAGTTAGATGTGTAACCTCCGTTAGGTCTAGTGGTCATTTTACATATAACAAGGCAGTTTTTTTTCAATGGCTCAAGTTTATTATGAAACAAATCGGATGTGACTCACTCATTTTTTTTTAAATTCCATTTCAATACCAAACTTTTAAAAAACAACTAAAGCTCAACCACAACAATAAAATTATAATTGTTGATTTCATTTAACAATATAACTATGTATTAATTAACATATGAATGGTGTCCATTTATAAGTTACATATTTATATATATATATAATATATTTTACAAAACAAAATCGAGTGTTCATATAGATTAAACTTCAACGTACACTTTTCTTATAAAATCATATATTAAGATGTTTTCGATTATATTAAAAAACCATAAATACGAAGCATTCTTCGAACGCCCGACATCAATTCGCCATCTCGGCCGCTTGATATCGAGGTTTGCTATGCGTGAACGGAATATATCTATATTTAATCATGTGCTGAAATTCAAAAACGACAAATTAATACACAAATATCATTACACAATATGAAAATCGATCTAAAAAAACTCACTTTGATTTGACGCTTCATCGTTATACACAACAAAGTGATAAAGTACATAACCAGAATCGGCCAGAATACTGGTATATTGAAACAATCGAAGAACGTGCACGCTAACGCGATAAGCGTACTTCTAGTGACTGAAAGCCAGAATTTAAATTCAGGTAACCTTCTGATGAATGGTCTAAACTCTTCACCTACTCTCGTTGGCAATGCTGGGCCGCTATCGTCTTCCGCTGCAAAATTATTCTCAAGTTATATTACAATATTGAAACATTAAGAAGATTATTTCGAAACTCACCATCGAAATCCATGGCAGGATCAATCTTTGGCGTTAGGAATGCGATAAAAAGATTTAAATGGTATATTCCCAGTGCATATGTTACTATGTACCATCCCTGTAACGAGATTCATATATTAGTATTTTACCTTTGATGATTCTTTAATAAGAAACCTTTCTAGAAATCAGTTACTATCATTTTTTAAATCGATTGTGGAAATATTTCGTTGACTTTCTCAAAGTAAAGGAAATTCAATGTAAAAATAAAAAAGAATATTTTAATATTTATAAAAATGCATATAAATATCAATAACCTTATAAAATGTATCAGTTTTCACCAATTAACAAGATTAAGCGATAAGTAGTCATTTGGTGATATGGTAATTGTACTATTGGCTTGAAATTGTTTGATAATGTTAAGTACTCAAACTTCTTAAAAGTTACTTTTTGCTTATCACTACTTTTGATAAGGAAAAGTACCTAAAATTTCAATAGTAAGGTAACGACAGCAATGATTGACTACTTCTCAGAAAAACGTAAAAATCGAGTTTTTTCAACGTAATTTTAATGTTTTTCCGAAAAGTGATCAAATACTGATACATGGTCAACCACTTATGCATTACCTTACATATCAATAATTTTGTAAAATTTATCAGTTTTTATCAATCAACAAAGTTAAGCAATAAATAATTCAGTCATTTGGTCATATGGTAATTATACTATTGATTTATGAGCGTTTAATAGATTTTAAGTAAACAAACTTCTTGAAAGTTACATTTTTCATATCACTATTTTTGATTAAGTACCTAATATTTCAACAGTAAATTGGAAAAGCATAAAACGATGATGACAAACATCAATTTAACAACTAATATTATTGTTATCACCTAAATATAATACAACTTTTCATTATAAAGACAAAATCGAATTAAAAAAAAAAACTCGAGAAAGCCAAACGAAAATATCAAAACAACCAAAATACAATTAAAAAAATCAAAAAAACTCCAAACTCGTTTGAGTGTCAAGCTACAAATCTCGATGAATATTGTGTATGAGTGTGCCATAACCCATGCAATGGTCCATTATAAAAAAGTATTTGATGATTCATAATAAAATGCAGTACCTGCAAGTATAGAATGCGGCATACGAATAATAAAACTAATAAAATAGCAGCGAGCCAGCGGCTTCTCGTGTACGGTGTGAAGGAGTCCAATAAGCCAGTGTACGACTACAAAACAAAACGACAAAAATCATCGTCAACCGTCACATAATCCATAAACAGTTTCTGTCAATGCCGAATTCGATAACGCTTTAAATCCATTACATACGGTGGCACACCCACACACAAATTCGGCGGGAGATGAGAGCTCTCGGCATATCTGAGATTGAAACAATTTTGAATTTTTATATTATTTGATTACAAAATGAATGAAAGATATTAATCGTATTCATATATTTCGAATCGACGACGCTGAAAACAGTTTACAGTACAATTACATATTATATAAATGTGTCATTTTAATAAAAACATTGATAAACATGCACATTCGGAATAATACATTATAAAAAATATGTTTTTTTTTTAATTTTCGAACCCAACCTTTAATTGAAACAGTAAAAAATATGTGCAAAATACAAACATCCAGGACAAAACTATTGTTAAAATAAATTTCTAACTACTTTCACAAAGAAACATTTTGTAATCAAATATAATTAAAGTGAGGAAGTAACTCGATTCTATCTGGTTATTTTGAAAATGACTCACTTGCTGAGTGACAATTCTCACAACGAACGCTGCTAAAAGTATTAAAGTGCCCAACCATCTCCCTTTTGTGTGTGGTGTCCAACTATCCAAGTATCCTTGATGTATCTGCACACCCGAAGAATATATTATAATAAAATTCAAAGCGTACGATATATATTTTGCATAAGAAGCCACAAAAGTACAAGTTTGATTCGGATCACGTATTTGGAACATTTAAATTAATAATCTAATACATAAGATTTTGAAGACTTATAAGGATAATCATACTAATGAAATTTAATCTGGTTCCTCATTAACTTGTACTCCTTTAGTCGCCTATAGAAAATATATAAAAATTTATATTAATTTCGTAACATGAGTCCAAAGTAACAGACATATCAATATTGTAAAAAGTCTGATTAAAAAAAAAGTATATTAGAATAATTTGACTTATAATAAAAAATTATTGATTCGTTCGTACCTGAGATAATCTCGTCCAGGCTTGGGATATTATATTTTTTTGTGGGGGGCTCCCCGTTAGATCGGCGTCTTGCATCATTTTGATCTCTGAAGAAGAATTATAAGATATTTAATCAATATGAACGTTTATAATTCGTATTGTGTCATATATTGATTTAACCAGAGTAAACGCGAACAATGTGAATTATTGTTTGATTTGATTATTAAATTTGAAATTTCAGACGCCTTATCATGTAAGTTGTTCATTGATAAACATTTTTTTTGTAATGTTATGAATATTTGACATAAAATACTATCTATTGATATTTATATAATTGTGAAATAGTCAAATTATTTATTCATATCAAAACAAGTGCGTTGAACCGTATTTGACTTACAAAACCTGATCGAATACCGTTTAAATTTGAAACCGATCGTACCATAATATCATATTTGACTATCAGATAAGTATAAAAACATACGTTGATGATAATATACGAATAAATAACCGGCATTAATCATCACGATGATTTACAATATAATATACAATTACATAGCTTCACATATCCAATCAACAGACATAATTTCCAACATCCACTTATACAAACCACAACTTCACTATACCGAATCATCATACCAAATTATATAATCACACTTATTGATTACTATGAATCACTATGTTTATTCCTTCGACACTAATCATTATCGAGAGTCGATCAATTAGAAAACCACACTCGTACATCGAACAATTATATTTTGAAAAATCACTACATACAAAACGGTCTACGGAGTAGTAAAGAATGTTTACAGTGGTGACAGAACAGAAGTAGAGGGGTTACAAAAGGCGGTGGCTTCTGGCCGCCGAACGAGACCAGCTCACGCTAGTCCATACATGGCTCCCCGGGGTGATGACTGAGGCTGATGGTGGTGGTCTGAGGGTACGGGCTGATGCTGAGGGTGAGGGAACGTGAGGTTTCGCGATGTCGTGACTTGACAGGAACCTTCGACGGAGACGGACCAGCGCCGGCTTTACACGTCAACCGCAGGTTAAGCCCGTTCCACTACTGCCAATCTATAAGGTGAAGTGTTGGATTTTTGGGTTTTTGGTTTTTAAATGGGAAATATTGTGGGTTTTTTATTGTTTCGTGGTTTTTTATAATGGATTGAGATTTTTTTTAGGTTTTTTTGGTGTTGTGTATTGATTTTTTTATGGGACAATATATTGGTCACAGTATTTACATTACAAATTCACAGTATATATCAAACGTCAAATTCACAACAAAATTACCTTTTCGCCCGACAAATATTTGCTAGTATCAAAAATACATTTTTAGTAGTGAACTTATTACCTATAAAAACTAAACATTAGACCCAGTGTACATTGCAATGTACAGTAATTTAAATGTTTTTTTTGTAGGCTAGTATACGTATTATATTTGGGACCATGTACTATACAAAAGTATAGCGTAGCATAGAATTTTATTTAGTTGGTAATTAGTCCTTGTCAAAGCAAATGACAAGTAACTGATTTTGTAAAGAAATCAATTATTTTACAATGTTTTGAGATGATCTCACAAAGAAAGACATCTTTTATTCCACCGTATTAAAATTTGAGGTTATGTATTTTTGTTATTAAACAAATAGTCATTATGATATACACAATGTGATTTATTTCCATACGAAATATTATGCAAATTAAGAATATTTTGATTTCAGTTATGTTTTATAATTTTTTTTTGTTACTGGCAATTTTACTGTACGAAATGCTAAATTATACTGCTCGAACTGACACCATTATACTGGGCCGAATATTGGTACCCTTTGATAATGTTGAAATCAGGGCTTCGAACCGTAATTTTTTTCGTTCCGGTTTTCAGTTATGATTCAACAAAAAAATATATTTAAATTTGGTTCCGGTTTTCGGTTCAGCTCCGAGTTTTAAAAAAAATCATTCACTTAAAAAACCGACTTTTTTAAAAATTCCAAAAAATATTTTCTAAAAAAAGCCCTAGTTAAAATATCGATGTTGAAACAAATTTTTAAATATAAGTACTTATGATTTAATTTTAAATAGAAAGTGTATTTCGTTTTTATTGATGTGTATTTCGTTTTTGTCGATGCATCAATTTCATAAGTTAGTATGTTCGATATTACGAAAATAAGTTTTATTTTTAAATGGGCAGTTTACCAATTGTGTTAGATACATTGTAATTTGCACAAGCATTGCTAAATGTGTCTGTTTGAATATTAATAACGCTAAGTAAGTGTAAGTGAAAAATTGGTGTCACATTTGTATGGATTGGTCCAATTCAAATACAATTACAAACATGGCGCCAATATTTTTGCCCAGTGTTGCTAGTATTCAAAGGTTCCCAGATATTTTCTCAAACGACACTAACACATACGACAGTAATACACATAACCGAACGTAGAACACAATCCGCGAAAAATTTCGAAATATAATAATATTATTGAAATAAATTAACTAATAAAGCATTAATTTGATCATTTAACAACAGTTAAACGTTAATAAGTCCTCCAATTGTTCTATATCTATAACGTGTCATGCGTGCTACTATCAGTGTCATATGTCCAGTATCGGTTGGGAGAAGCTAACGCATACGAAGCAAACCCACACGAAGTAAACTCACAGGAAGCAAGCTCACACGAAGCGAGCTCACACGAAGCAAGCTCACACGCTTTCGAAAATTTTCGTATCATTTAACAAGAAATATTACTTAGGTACTGACAAAATATTATGGACGTAATTCAGTGGCGGCTCGTGAAAATTTGTAGTGGAGGGGCTGCAACAATGAAATTGAAAATAGTACACATGTTTTCATGTAAAAATACGAAAACGTCATCATCAACACATCAAGAATCAAAATATATATTGCATACACCTATATATATGCACCTACCTATATACAAGACAAATATAAGAATTAAAAAAAAAAAACTTTATACAGGGAGGGCTGCAGCCCCACAGCCCATTAGGACGAGCCGCCACTGGGACGTATACTATTGCGTCTAACGTGAAATTCTTTTAACACAAAAATGCATTTTGGTGCTTTCAGTTTCGTGTTAAACGTTTTTCACTTTAATTTGAAAATTTGAAAATTTTCGAAAGCATGTGAGCTTGCTTCGTGTGAGCTTGCTTCGTGTAAGCTTGCTTCCTGGGAGCTTGCCTCGTTTGAGCTTGCTTCATGTGAGCTCGCTTCGTGTGAGCTTGCTTCCTGTGAGTTTACTTCGTGTGCGTTTGCTTCGTGTGAGTTAGCTTCTGGCCACCGCAGTATCATATGCTCATAAAACAAACTATTAACATCGTACAGTAACACTAACAGAATCATACAGGAAAAAACCCGCACAGGTGCACATTTATAAAAAATCAAAACAGAAAATCTTCAACCAAAAATAAAAATTAAACCAAAAACTACAAATTACAAAAAAACCTCCAACATTCTCAAATAATAAAAAATCAATTACCCAAACGTCAAAGGTCCCACCTGTAACGGTTAGGGTCGCCAACAAGTCAAGTGACAAACGTCAGTTGCCGCTGTCAACGCGATGCAGGAGGCACGTCTTTTGAAGATCGTCGCCGGAGCTTTCGGGCAGGTACAAAAAACCCCGCGAAACCACCCCTAATTCAAAACTTCGACTACCCTAACGAAATAGACCCTATAATACATTGCGGAGGCTTTCGCGCGCCGCCTAACATATGGCCTTCGCCCCTGTTACGTAACCGTGTGGTCATGAATGAAAGGTGAATTCTAATTTCCAAATCGCGCTTTTGGTGCATGGGTAATAGAATGGCGGTCGATTCGGTTGCGTGGCGTGTGGCGCATATGTTTACGTAAGTCTGGAAATAATCACGTGCCCGCCAGATTTTTGTATGAAAAGTAATGTAAACATATCGGTTTTTTTGGATTGTGTTTGCGATTCGGAGGCGTGATGGTTTTTTTGTGGTTTGTGCCGAAATTTTGGTGTTTCTATTGTGTTTTTGTTTGTATGGAAAATTTTTGGTTTTGGTCAGTTAAATATTATATTATATTGGAGTGTTATAAATAGAAATAGTTATCTTGGAAATTTATCTATTTTCGATGCATGTGGTTTACTGAAAGGTTAATCTTGTAATTTTTTGGACATGTGTATAAAATTTTAGTTTCATGAAAAATAAAATTATTGGAATATAAAAAAAGTTTCGTTTTGTGCAGTGTGATATTTTTTTATCGTGCTTATGATTGTAACAATATCATATCGCACGGAACTCGTATTTCATAATGCTCATATTTCACTTTGCATTGTTCAAATTGAATCGAATTGAATATTGTCATGCCTATAATTAATTTATACACTTATATAAAAAATATTCAAACGTATTTATTTCTTTTGTAATTTTTTTACGCATGAATCAACGTAATTAGAATAGTCAATAAATTATATTCAATTAGTTAAAATAAGAATTTATTGATAACAGACAATTTTCAATTTTATTGTGTTGTTATAAACATAAACTTTATATTTATTGCAAATAATATATACTTATATACAGATAACCTTTTTCGTGTTAATGGTTTTAATTGTGTTACTATTGAAATTATCGAATGAATCAAATATCAAACATTACCTTTTTCAGGGTCACGCCCCTGAAATAATTTTGAAACTGATTTTTTTTACAACCATCTATATACTCAAAGATATGAAATATTCAACTTGAAATTTTGATAATAAAAAAAAAAATCGTACGATAACAAACTCATTAAAAATTTCGATTTTTTTTTTCAGCATGTCCGAAATGTACATTCATCTGGTGCACTATGTGCACGAATGAAGACCTTTTCCATCTACAGATGGAATCCAGATGAACCCGAAAAGAAGCCGTACATGCAAGAGTACAAGGTCGATTTAGATGGGTGCGCTCCTATGGTGTTGGACGCTCTTATCAAAATCAAGAATGAAATTGACCCCACGTTGACATTCAGGCGCTCATGCCGCGAAGGCATCTGCGGCTCTTGCGCTATGAACATCGGAGGCATTAATACGCTGGCTTGCATCAGGTAGTTTATTTAGAAAAAATCTAATTTTTTTCTAATTTTATGAAATGAATCATCATTGTGTGATTTTAAATTATTCACTATTAATTTGAAGATTGATTTTTTTGATCTTTTCGATGTTGAGTATGTCTAGTGCATTCATTGAATCATTTTAATTTCATCCGCTCATCATCCAATCGGTGATTTTTTTCAGTACTTGACTCTGACATTTCAATTTCTTCAATTGGTCAATAATAATCATCAATTTAGCCATGGGTCACTCTTTCTGTCTCATCTGATTGTTTTTAATATGCAACTTTCTAAAAAATTTCAATGAATTATAGTAATAATTATTTATATCAATTATTTTTATCTGTTTTAATAATTTTTTTCAGCCGATTCTAATACTTAATTATCTATAATTATTTTACTCTCATTTTCTTGGTCTGTATTTGAACATTAAATACTGACCATTTATATTAAATGGTCAATAGAATCCCTCCTCCCTATCAATCGCACGCACCCTTTCCGAAAAATTATCATTTTTGGAAACATAATTTTTTTGCGTTTTTCTAACAGATGGCCATCTTTAGATTCATGGCTGACCACTGGTGCATTACCTTAAATACTGATCTGAAAAATATTTAAATACTGACCAAATAGCTCCCAAAACTCATTATCTATAATTATCTACAGTTTTGATATTTCCTTAATCTAATTATGAAATATTCTTTTTATTTTAGCAAAATTGATGCCGATTGTTCGAAGCCGAGCAAAATCTACCCGTTACCTCATATGTATGTAGTAAAAGATCTAGTCCCAGATATGACCAACTTTTACAAGCAGTACACGTCTATCCAACCATGGCTGCAGAGAGAGAACGAACCACCAAAGCCTCAAGCTCAACTTCTCCAATCCGTCGAAGATAGAGCCAAACTGGATGGACTTTACGAATGCATCCTTTGTGCATGTTGTTCTACCTCTTGTCCATCATATTGGTGGAATGGTACCAAATATCTTGGCCCTGCAGTCCTCATGCAGGTATTTATAAATCATAACCGCTTGGGTATTGTTTGATATTGTTTTTTTAAATTTATGTTTTTTCAGGCTTATCGGTGGATCATAGATTCTCGAGACGAAAAATCGAAGGAACGATTGAGTCGACTTTCAGATTCTTGGTCCGTTTACCGGTGTCATACCATTATGAATTGCACCCGTACTTGTCCCAAGGTGACTATAATTATTTTAAATATAGAGTAAGAACTTGATTTAACAAATTATTTGTCGCCAATTTGTATTAGAATAATTACATAAACGTTTTTAGCTCTTAAATAGTTTGTTAAATCTGGTTTATTATTTATATTAATGAAATAATTCATGCGTTATTTCATTTCAGGGTCTGAATCCTGGCAGAGCCATTGCTGAGATTAAAAAATTGATGGGAGGCTTGATAGAAAAGGATAAGCCGAAATTAGACACGGCGGCTCTGCAAAAGTGAAGTGATGTTGTCAGTATTTTTATTTCTCACGTATTGAAAAATACATCTCTTAATCAAATTGATCTTTCATCATCATAATTGGCTTCTTTTCATAACCATGATGGATTTATTTATTTTAATTTATACCTCGAGCTGTGCATAATGTACTTAGGTGTTAGTGAAATAGTATAGTTATAATTTCATCAGTATTTTATATACGTTTAATGATTAAAAAATATTTGAACATCCTTTCATTGTGTAAACCGATAATTGTGGAGAATTTCTTGTTTTTGGTTGGATTCGAAATATGAAATAAAACATTTTAAAATATTATTTTAGTTTATTTCTGAAGTAATAATAAGCATGTGTGACATTTTCCTATCTAAACTTGAATAATGTTTTTCCGTTGTTGTTTTTGCAATACAAAATGGTCAATTTGCAATATAGAAATGATAGTTTGGTTTCTAATAACGAGTTTAATTATTTATTATATTCACAATTTGTACACATATGGATTATATATGCGTTAATTTATGTGAAACCATTCTATCACAGTAAAATCAACAAACTTCTATTATTTCAACATGTCATTTTAATAACAAACAAATATTTTAAGATAAAAAATTAATCATATTCACATATTTAAAATATAGAAAATATATATATGGTTTTTCAAACGATAACACTTTCATTTAGGAAAATTGCACAAAAACCATACATTTATAATACAATATTTTTTAAAAACAAAAAAATAATTTGATATTTACAAACTTCAAAATTTTTTAATAAATATCTTCTTATAGATATCATTTTTTCAGATTTTCATAAATTTCGAATAATAATTAAAAACAATACAATAAAAAAATTCTAAAAGTTTACATTCACGCAGTATTCAATTAGACATTTACCCGTAGTCTGAATTTTCAGTTGTGAACTTTTGGAATTTCGAAAATTGTAAATAATATATTTTGCATACATTTTTTTTGATATCATATATGTATATATGTACATTTTTTAATTATTACATGATGAAAGTCTAACGTTATACCTAATTGTCATTAAATGGTCTATTTAATCTGTAAGTATACGTACACTAGGATTCATACATACAATTGAATCGTATTTATTTTCATTAACTGTATTTTCTCTTTCTAAGTATACTTCCAAGTTTTGGACTTTGGCATTGATTAAAAGAATGCCGGTAAGTAATATTTTTTTCATTGACCAACGGCGATTGGCTTAATTTAATTTTAATTATCTAAACAGACTACGAATGTTTTTTTTTTTTATAAATGACTGATTCAAAATGATAATATCAAACAATTGATTTTTGTAATCGTATCTGAACTATTTTATTTGGTCATAAATACTTCTGCAGTTGCAATTGAAAACAAATTGGTCGCAGAAAAACTAAAGGAGACAACACACGATCGAAAGTCGCAAAACAGTTTGTTAGATACAAAAAAGTTTAATAAGTTTTTGAAATAAAGACGCATTAATTGCATTTGACAAAATAATAGTGCGGCAATGGATCATACGTGGTCTCCTTAATATGATATATAAAACTTAAAGGAACAGAAATTCAGTACTAACTAAAACCAGCTCGCATGATTTAAGTTCAAAATTAAAAAATAACATAGTACAAGATAACATTAGATATCGTAGGAGTGTTGATTATGATATTACACATACACGTAATATGGCATCTTGTACGAAATTTTCACTATTAGTTCAATCATAGTACACAATGCTATATACACAAGTGAACATTCAAAAACCAATAATTTATTTAAAATACTATGATTCTTAAACAGGATTCGTCACAGTTCACAGGTTCGTGTCCGGCAAGCCTCTCTATTCAATGATTATCGATTTTTCACTATTTTACAAGGACTTCAAGTGCATATGTACACAAATATGTAATAATACATTTTATATTGACTATGAGTCGATTATTATTACAACAAATTAAACTTAATTGTTATTTTTTTCTCAATACTTATAAACTATATGTATATATGTATTGCTTCCTTCACATTGCCATCATATTATATATAAGTGGCTGAGCACTCATTTAAACTTTTTTTAATTCTCCCCTTTATTAGGATTTAAATGAAGGGTTTTTTAAACTGCAAAACGCGAGCTTTTGCATTTAAGGCCCCTTCACAATAAACAATCTATCATATTAATAAATACCTTTTTTTTTTAATAGTTCCTTCTTCGGTGGCAAAATAAAAGGCAACAAATACTCATATTTTTTTCTCAAACTTTCACTTTGTGTAAAAATCTCTTCATTTATTCTTTAATATATATATGAACTAACTAGCAACCAACACAATTAAAAATAGTAACAAAAAACTATATACAGGACAAATGCAATTTTGTAACATTTCCATTAATAAATACTTCTTATTGGATGAACACTGCCGACTGCTTCAACTCGGTCACAGTATTTGAAGTTATTAGCCTAGAAGGCATAAGGTATGGCCTATTTAACAGCTGAAAAGTTTTGGCTTTGATTATTGTTAGAGGCCACCCATGAGCTGAAGACGTCTCTGAAATCATCATTTCCGAATTAAAATCTATTTTTTGATAAATACCGATAGTATATTATTTTATATTAACCTGCAGTGACTAACGACACATTCATTAGAACAATATTCATCTTCCCATTCACTGTTTGCAATTGCAGGATTCGTACACCCGTGTCGAATACAAGCTGTTGCACGGCCTTGTCCAACAGAACCGTTGCCACCTTCAGGTGTACCATTCGATTGCTGTTGCTGTTGCTAAAATAAAGAAAACAATCAATTTTTCAATTCAACACACGTTTATAAAAGAAAATATAGAACGAAACATACCTGTGAGCCATTTTGTTGATGATGAGGATTCATCGCCGGGTGCTGATTCTGCTGCCCGTTATGCGGAGGTGATTGATGATTAGGCATTCCTAAAGATCCCGAATTCACGTTTTGTCCTTGTGGACTTCTCATTTGCGGATTTTGGTTCGTCATTTGATGATTTTGTACTAAACCCTGGTTCTGGGGACACATTTGATTCTGGTTATTCATCTGTCCTTGTTGAACCATCTGTTGAGATTGCTGTGCGACTTGTTGGGGAGACTGTCCCATCTGTGACTGCTGTTGTCCCATTTGCGATGCTTGTTGATTAATTTGTTGCTGGTTCATCTGCTGGCCAGTCTGTTGGCTCATTTGCTGATGGTTCATCTGCTGCTGCGGAGACTGTCCCGACTGGGGCATTTGTTGATTTTGAGATCCTAATGGTTGTACTTGAGTACCCATAGGAGGTCCCTGTGGGCCCATGTGCTGTGCCTGAGGTCCCATCGGACCTGGTGGCATGTGATGTTGTGGCGATTGATGAGGAGAATTCAAAGGCGGCTGCTGTATATGCAAAAAAATTCAATTAATAACAGAACAATTGTATTTCATTTTGTTATGTTTCTATCATTACGTGTGTGTGGTGCATATAAGGCTGTTGGTGGTGATGATGTGGTGGTCCCATTGGCATTTGTGTATGATGCATTCCTATCATTGAAAGATGATGTGGCGGACTAACGAGGGGTGATCGCGACGGTGCTGGAGGAGATTGTCCACCACCATAAGCCTGAGCGGCTCCTGCTCCTGCGTTAGGATAAAAACCTCCGTATGGTCCGCCTCCACCGTTTCCTCCACCTGCTCCATACATTCCACCTTCTGCTTCACTACCGCCCTATAATAACAAAGTTATTAATAACAGAAAAAAATATTTGAAAATCTCAATTGAAAATTGTTCATGATTATGTACGTACTTTTGACACTAGGCTTGCTCTATATGCTGCTAAAGCTTTTAAATATTCTTTCTTAGCCGCTTCTGTCTTTTGTTTATATACCTATTTTTATAATACGTTTATTAGAATTTGTATATGGATAATCTTAATTTTTTTCGGGAAAAATTCTGCTTACACTTTTATGTTCTGAATCTAGTCCGTCCCACATGGAAGCTACAATTTTAGATACTTCTCCAAAACTAGCATTTGGATTTTGTCCTTTAATGGCTGCTTGTGTATCTCGGAAGAAGAGTGCATAAGCAGACACTGGTCTAAAATTGATGTATAAAATGTAAAAACAATTTTTGAATACATTTGATCGATACAATTTGCTATACGTACTTTTGAGGTTCATTGGGATCTCGCTTTTTCTTTTTCTTCTGAACTTTTGGTTTTTTCGCAAGTTGTTTAGGTAATTGATGTCCAATTTCATTACCAACAGGCTCGGGCGATGGCCTTTTTACTGCGCCACCAACTCCAACCTAAAAAAATTTATTTCCATGTTTAAAATAATATTTATTTATAACATATTTTGATAATCATTCATGCTATACTGATAAAGATATTATTATAAATATGATATAATATAACATTATGGATGAGTAGTTTTCCATGAATTTGTCAACAATCATGCGGAAATGATAAATGAGTTTTATTATTTGATGATTACAAGTGATTTATGTATGAAAATAGACCATTACCGAATTTATAATTAGTAATTAAATAGTAAAATAAACTTTGTGAAAAATAAGCATAACAAAAGCAGGGGAGGGTTACTTTTGTGAACAGAAAAAAGTGTCGCAAATAAAAAAAACCATAGCGGAAAAGACAAATAGCGTGCTATGGGAAGATGTTTGCCAGTGATTAGCAGGAGTCGTTGCCTGCTGATTTGTTACCTGTTGATGTTGTTTGGGAAACGGACGCCGACTCGCCGAGCAATAATGTATCGGTAAAAAGCTCTCCGCATCCCCGGGCAGCCGTACCCATAAGAAATAAAGTAAAAGATATAATTCACCGCCATGTGGGCGTTAATCCACAAAAGAAATAAATTTGATTGATGTCATATGTGCCTTATCCAGAAATTTTTATAACAGTCAATGATAACAGTGAAATTCAAAATTTGTTTATCATCTGGATGAAGCGTCATTTTGACGTGAGAAGACTATCTATTGCCATAGGGATTAGGAGATTAACATAATTACTCGGGAGTCGCCGAGGCAGGGCTTAAGAACCGACACTATACAGAAAGCTCTGCTTCAAAGACGAAATAATAAATTTGAAATTTTATAATAAATTGAATCCTAAATGTATAAAAAAATATAACATGCTGAAAATGTGTATAGCAGTTAAATAGAAAGCATCGTTAGTCCGAAATACAGACTATTATTAACCCTTTCTATAAAAAAAGCAATATTCATCGGTATCAAAAATTCGGTTTATAAAAATATTTCACATATTTGAAAGGGTTAATAAAATCGAAATCACAAACTGACAAGTAAAACAATTCTGAAGCGAGCATTTTTGTCATTAACCTTGTGTTGGTTCTTAAATGAAAACAAAAATCAGGAAGTGAAAGAATAATATACAAACTGTTCATATTAAAACACAAAATGTTAGCTCAACAGTCATTATGGATTAACGCATTATCGACAACGGACCTTCAATATATAAAGCATTCCATGTTAACAAGGACAAAACAATGTGCTTCACAATTCGACAGATGACAAAAACGTTAGTTCAAAACCCCAAAAATTGAAAAAAGATGCCATGTGACAAGACTAAAAAAACAAATCGTCAAATGAAACCTCACCATCGGAGTATGATGGGGCGTGCTGTCATCGCTGTCTTCACTTGTGGTTGTGTGAGTATCGTTGATTCCTGCCGGAGTTGCAGGACTTGGTTGAGGAGGTGACCTTCCATAACCAGGTTGTTGTGGCGGCTGCATAACTAACAGTCGTTGTCCTCCCGGTTGTTGTTGAATTAAATAATTACCGGGGGGTTGTTGACTCCCGTACGTACTACTGCTTTATCATCAAATAAAAACGTTTAAAAAAACAAATCACAACGTATTATCAAAACAATTTAAATAATAATACATACTTGTGAACTTGATGCTCTTGTGGTTGAAGATACAACGGCTGTTGATACGAAGGTTGCCCATCAGTCAACAGACCATCTTGTGCCGGATTGATCATGCCCATCTAAAAAGTGTAAAAAATCGTAAAACGCCATCCTCTTATTTTGTAAGATATCAAATTAAATAATCAGCTTGGCGCCAAAATAAAATAAAAAATGAAAATTGGTTTACATATGAGGGTCGGACCTGCGGACCGTGATGATGCTGAGCGTACTGGTGCAAGTGCTGCTGATGATGTTGCATCCCGCTCATCTGCTGTTGCTGCATATGAAGTGGAGGAATGTCGACGAACTCTTCATCTCCAAACGACGGAGTGTGAAATGTCTGAAGATATAAATACACCGATATCAATTACTGTATAGATACGTCAAACAGATCTCTTTCATAGACATGAACACTTGAATTGGATTCACAATTTCAATAATTAATGATTAAATTTATTTTGCTAATGATTTTTATTGATATATGGAAGTAGTTTTATTGAAATAATGTTATTAGCATTCAAAATACAGTAGAACATCGATTATCCGGACTAAATGGGGATTGAGATGGTCTGGATAACGAAAAATCCGGATAATTGAGACAAAATAATAAATATTATGTATTGATTAGAAATTTTTTGATGTGCATAATTATGCACACAATCTTTAAGCTTTTTTATACGTATTTACAGTTATTTAATTTTACTATTTTTGGTTATTTGATTCTGACAAAATTTGTGAAATAACATAAAATCGCCATGGTAGTGTATTCATCGGTTCTCAAGATAATAATTAATGAAGTCATAATTTTTAACACCATCTGTGAGAAGCCGTAAAAAAATCGTAAAATCTATTACTTTTAAATTTAAATTTTTTTATAAATTCGGATAGTAGAGATTCTACTGTATTTGAAGAAATATATCTGAATTACTATCAGCAATTCCATTCATTTTTCCAATATACTATCAGTATATTGGAATACTATCATACTATGGTATACTATAAGTATATTGGACAAATGAAATTTTATCAGTATATTGGAAAAACGATGATTAATAAAAAGTAATGAGTTTGGGAATGTAGATTAAGATTTAGATGTAGATTTAGTATTGCATATAGTGAAGCTTGCAGGAAAAAAATAGCAGTAAATAATAAATAACGAATAGGCGCCTTTCAACAACAAGTTTCAGAGGCGTTGCTGTAACAACGTAACGTTATTGAAGAATTCCTGTTGGTGACATGAAAAATGGGAAAGCTGTTACACGTAATGGAACGTAAAATAAAAACGGGAGCAATATTTTCAAGTTTTCTCGCGTAAATATATTACGACGTGCAACAAACAGCACTTTTCAGACACAACGTACGTTCGTTTCGAAACCAATAAATCGTCATGAAAATTTTACTTAAATTTAAATTGAATACGATATTTTTTTAATGGTATAATATACTTGAAAGTTCGATTCGGATTGCTTACAGTAAAGAGAGAAATTTCGCGCATTTAAAGTTTATATTGCCGAGTTTCAGCGCAAATTTTCAGTCGGATTGTTACGAAAGTTTTAATCGTTTGCTCAGCCATTTCCGAAGAAATAACACGAAACTAAAAAAAAATCTTTCAAAGTTTATATTAATTAAAAGTCACAATTGAATGTTCAAATATATACTTCTTTAGTGTATTGTTCAATTAAAATGAATTTTAGTGAATAACAAAAAATAATAGCGATGAAATTTTTTTTTTTCAATTTTCGAAACATATCAAGAAAAAAATATCGATTTAATGCATTCAGTTGCAACATACACGATTTATCGCAAGCAAAACGATTATTTTCAATTTTTCAATATGACGTACGTCAGTCGTAAATCGTCGGGAAAATTGCCTCTCCGGAAAATTCCCTATAAATCCCGGAAAAGTCGTACTTTTATCCGGAGCCGGATTTCGTACGGACTGACACGTTTCCGAAGCAAAGAGTTTGATTTGTGAGCGATGCTTTGTGAAGGATTATGCAGTTTTCCGCGGAAAATTTTCAGGAAAATATGGAAAAGTGTATGTACCTGGTCGTTCATGATGTAGCCGTTGTTGTTGTAGTGGTGTGGCACCGACAGGGACAAGTCCAGGTTTTCAGAACGCTGAAAATATCAATTTCATGTCAAAACTATGGAAAAAAGTATGAAGTTCGAGTTTGTATATGAAAACAGTGAGATTTCGAGTGCGTTTTTGTGAGCGGTAAATCAATTAAAAAATGATTAACGATTTCGTTGTTTGTGTTTGTAATACATTTTTAATTATGATCGAAATTTGATATGTACAAAAAAAATACCAGACATTTAAAAAAAAATTATGAAAGTACATTTAAAACACAGAACATAAGACACTTAACAAACATGCTATTAAAAATTCAAATACACACCATCATAATTATCCCCTGAAGATTCTCAAAAAAATATTCGCTCTTTATACATTCACTTTATGATTATTTTTTCAGAATTTTCACTTCACAATTCGGTTAAGGAAGGTTGTCTATTTTATGTTTTTTAGCACACGTGACACTTTCAACAGTTAGTTTTCATGTTTACTGCAAAAAAAAAAACGGATTCGATTATTAAAGGGGCACAATTTCAATTTCGGCGAAAGAATATGCGACAGAGTGAGTTCGAACAAAACGTGCTTTTCAATACCGACGAGACACACACACATTTTTATACGTTTCCCTTTGAAAGGGTGGCTTTCAAACGTCTGAAAAAAGTCTATGCACACAAATAGTACGAAAGATATAAAAGTTGATGACTAAGCAAGTGTACAGTGTACACAGAAAAAGCTTCCACTTACTTCTCCCTACTTATATGGAGTGAAGTTACTATGAATAGAGCACAAATGACTACTGTATTCCCACTGTGTGTGATATACATTACAACCACTCTAATAAATTGTCACTAGACAAACATTGATTAGAGTGCAACGAAGTATAGGGTAATTTTCGTTTAAGGAATGCTTCGGCGACTTTTGCTAGTTTTGATAGACTTTTCTTTGAGTCGAAGTTCGTATGCAGTTTGTATGATGTGGTTAAGTCGTATAGAATGTGATCTTAAGTTTGAGAAACACTAGATGCGGTCAATATTTGGATTTGATAATGGTTTCAGTATAAACTTATTATTTTAGTAAAATAAAAAATTAATGATGGCATAAAATTTTATGACATCGACATTGTTATATTTAAAGTATCGTAAAACTAAAAGATAATGCCATTTTGAAATATTATAGAATTTTTCAAATTTTCTTTAAACAAATAATTTAAAATTAATGGTAAGTGATAATATCGATGTATTAATCGCAATTTTTGTATTAAAAAATTCACTATAAATATGCGCAAATTCAAAAATATAAATCAAGATGTTAAATTGAATTCATCACAAATAAAAAGATTCAATCATTGCGACATTATTATATACGATGTTCGAAGATTGTCATCCATAGATGTTCGAGGTTGAACTGATTACCGTTTGCAAGCAATGAAGAACGCATTACGTATTATGATTGACCATTAATCTTCATCGTTTTCATTAAAAACTCATCGCGATAAATTAACATGAATTGCGCGTCCTCATTGACACAGAATGGTTTCTCAAAACGCACATACACACAGCCATCGGGGGGACATTGTATGTAATGGCTTTCGTCTAGCGAAAGCGTCTATTCACTTTACAGTAATGAGATTTTCTCATATGCATCATATAATATGAAACATTGTTCTGGGATGGTTGGATTTCAATTTTGGAAAATTTTGAGTTTAGAATGTGACGTGTTATTAGTGCCATCTATATGTGGGTGGAGTGGTTATTTTTATTTAAGAATTATTTTTAGATATTTGATGATCGATTTATATTATTGAGATTTTTTTATATTTTTATTTTTGATATGATACGTTATCAGTGTTGTTTATAAATGAATAAAATTGTGATTTTCTATATCAGAGAAATACAATGATTTTTAAAAGATGAAAATTATTCGAAGGTCTATCTTAAGTAGTTAAGAAACATTGGAACATTCAGTACATGAATTTATGTATCATTGAATCAAAATCATTTAATTACAGATGATTTTATAATTCAAACTTATCAAAAATTACCTTCTTTTCAAATAAAAAAAATCGAAAAGACCTTGTCACATAACGAAAATTGTATAAGCTACATATGACAACGATGATGATACGTAAACACAAACAGAAACATAAAAAAAACCGTCCTTGTTAAAAATCAAACATTTCCCAACAACGTCAATATTTATTCATACGAGAAATTTTACGATAATGTTTGCAAGCCGTTGTCGAACGTTCGGTTAATTAGTCGTTTTTCCATACAAAACAGGCTATCGTCAGACGTTAATCAAACAAGTTTAATTGAATGTTTGAACGGGGTCGAACCGTTGTGAATCACTATAATCGAGATAAATGTATCCTAGAATTATCTCGGCTAATCTCTGGTGCCGGGCATTATGGAGCGACAATGGGCAAAGTGGCTTTTTCCCGACTAAGCTTAAGTAATTGCCTCAAAGATGTTGCTTATGTTTCAAGCCGATGAAGAATTCAGAGGATAAAGCGAAGAAATCGAATCAATCGGTTTCTTTTTGGCGGAAAAATCCAATTACGCTCGGATTCAATGTACGTTTCGAAATGTTACGGTTTGTGTAAAAAAATAGTTCAATTGTATTGTAGTTTTAGAATGAGATTCGATCTGTTTTGAAAAAATCGCGTAGGAAACGCTCTACTGATAAAAAACATATCGAAAGGAAGTGGTTAAACTTTTGAACTTTAAAAAGATATCGTATACAAAAATAAAATAATTTCGAGAATCTAATTTCGATATAGGTGTCGAAGAGGTCACAGATAATATCCGAAAGTTTATTGACATCGAAAAATTAGAACTTGCTTCAATATTTATACGAAACGACGATAAGGTGCGTCTTATCTGTCGACTTTTTGAATACACGTTGAAAAATTTTGAAATATTCCGACTTTTCGATACTGAAATTACTGTCTGAGATAAGTAAGTATCGAGGTGAGTTATTATTGTAGTGTGGAGCGAAAAAAAATTGAAATCGCGACTACCGTTAGTTTTGCCACTTATTCGTATGAATAATGGTCGCTTTCTACGAACGACTTCATTTTATTGCATTCTGTGCCATAAATATAAAAAAATAATAATGCAGAAACGAAAAGGTGAATTTATGTAGATTTTTTCTCGGTTGCACTTTTTGCAGAATTTAAAAGTGAAAGGAGACACTTTTTAATTAATCAACAAAATTATGTCATTCGGATTGCGTAATATTCGATATTTGAAATTTATTTACCGTTCAAGGATTGTTTTTTCGAACAATAAAATTCTGTTAGTGGCCAAGGCGGACGTGTTTATTTGAAAAAATAATATATTGTCGTTAAATTAAACGTAATTGACGTCTGTGTTGACACAATGGCCGTGTCCGTCAATAGTTACAGAAGTAATTTTTTTACGTAATAAATTATAATTAAAACACACAAGGAAAATCCTCGAAAATCGAGGTTATTCGAAAATTTTCAGTCACTAATGGAACGATAATTACAATATACAATTGCTAAATTTAAATAAATATTTTTTTAGATTCGAACTGAGCAAGTACTTCAAGTCAAATAAAAAAAATATGTTTAAAAATTCCCAGGATGTACGATAAAAAAAAATATATATCATATCTACAACCCGTAATGTAAATATGAACATCATATCCAAACACCATTTATCTACAATGACTGGATTTTCTATGGAAACAATCGTAAATACAATAAACGCCTTTCATTCCAGATAAACCTTGAAACAAACACAGCGTTATCTATTTTAATTACGATTACACAGTTCGAAATTAGCGCCGTATCAGGGCGGCCAACCGACATCAATCAGGGGCCGGATAATGAACAAATCGTATATAATAATTAGGGGACGTGGATTTAATTGGGTTCGAAGTTTCTAAATGCAATGCGCTACAGAAATAGATGGAAACGAATGCACATCGGGAGCCAGATGTTTTTGGATGAGTAACGAATGCGTGTTTTAGAGTGGTCTTGGCTGCTTGTAGATTATTAATGATGTGTGTTTTGGGAAAAAAATGGTATGTGGTGGACTTTGTTCTGTTTGGGATGTTTATGGTGATGTGAAAGTGTGGAAGATTTGTTGGAACTTGGATTTTTTGTGTTTGGTGTGCGCGTCTGGTGGTTATTGTGGTTTTTTTGGAGTAAAATTTCTGTAGCGTGTTGTTATGAATAGGAGATTTGAAAATATTTTTTTGTGGTCATAAGATAATTGTCTTTAGAGATTATGATAGTGGTTGGCAAAAAAATACGTTAATTTAAAATTCATTGTAATCAATAATGACGTGAAGCTCAATAATTTTTTGAAAAAAAAATGATATGAACTTTTGTTTCTAACTCGCAAGAGTTCTGACTTTTGTGCAATGTATTTTTTTCTTTTAGAAATTAATTTTATACAAAATTGATCAATCAATTCCAAATATGTACATAATTTAGAAAATTTTTGAGCAGTGTTTTAATTTTTTAACAAAAAAGGTCTAAAAACTCAATTCGGGTTCAGTCAGATTTTCGAGTTAAAATCGCATTAAATTTTTTTTAAAGAACCCAACTTTTGAATTATTAGTTGAATATAAAGTCATACTTTTCTATATTAAATAATCCCAAAATTTTAAATAAAGATCTCCCAGTACCTAAAAAAAAATCAAACAAAAAACCATCACATCCAAAAAAATTTTTCAAACAAAACCCAAAACAAAACCGAACACAAAACACATCCATCACATTTCATCCAAGACGTATCATTAACATGGTATAAAATTCGAATAAAACAATAATCTACCTAGGAAACGATACTCACATAAAAAAAAAACACGAAACAAATTAATTTAATCTCTTTTTTTCCATTCAGTACATTTAATATTACGAACCGGTTGGTTGTTCGTATCTTTGAGAACAAACGCCGAGAGTTATTTGGATAGCATGTCATAAATAATTGAATTTCATATCGACGATAATAAAAGTGTACATTTATATATGGCGGCCGTGTGTGTGTGCATGGACGAGTTCGTTTCAATCATTCAGTTAATGGGAAAAGATATTATTCAATGGGGGGAGAATGGTGGGGTTCGAAACCGTCGAAGCGCGAACGGTTTATTTTATTTTATTTTTTAGATCGAACATTTAGATATTATAATTATCAATTAACGATTAATATAAATAACATTTAGATTAAGAATTATCTGATTTATCGAAAATTTTGTTAATTTTTTTTAAATTGTAACGAGTTTTTATAAAACCTGTATCTATCTAAATATATGTATTATAAATTTTAAATAACTGTAAAATAAAAAAAAAGATAATAAAACATCGGATGAAAAAAATATTTTGAAGTCATAATTAATTCATCTAGTTAATTAGTACATCTAGTAATGATTTTTATCATTAGAAAAAAGATAAATATAATGATAAAATTTAAGATTAAAAAAACCTTAAATATAAATAAGAATTGAAAATTACGTATCTATGTGCTTGAATATCAAATTTTCGATTCACTTTGATACGGAAATGATTTTCATATTTAATACACAAATTAATCGTGGCAACATGATACAGCGTTAAATTTATAACGAAATCCTTTTATTATGCATTATTGTAAGAGTAATATCGTGTCATTTAAGACAAATGAGGTCGTTAAATTTTATACCACATATTATTCGTTACAGAATGAATAGGAGAAAATGTAAATTCAATTCGTTATTTGAATAATTACCACAAAAACGCATATATCAGTCTGAATGTTATTTTAAAAAGAAAAAAAGTCGAGTCACTCATTCCGCTTTTTTTTTATTTTACCTCGTTGAATAGTTGCACGTAATATGTTAATCGCTAAATCCTTGGCATTCATTAAACCACTGATTAAAACATGATTATACATTATTATAATTTATATGGGCTCTCCGTGTGAGATATTATTTTCATCTAGAACGTTCTAAATAAATATTTAAACGGCGATAAGTGGCCACTTTTATTATATTACACACACGATTGTTAAAAGCGAAAAGAAAACAACGAAACCCTCTTATTATTATTGCTAACGAGAAACTCTTTTAAGTTCGAAAATACACATTTCAAACGTGCAAAAAAATAAATAGGGAATTATGTTAAGACAAATTAATGTCGAAATTGAAACCCGTTTTTTTTTGACAAATTAAACGAGATTTTAAGAGCTTTTTTAAAGAGACCCGTAATTGAATAATAAAAAGGAGATTATTCAAAAAACCGACATGGCGTGTCCAACGGGGTGAGGTGAGGGGGGGTAGAAAAATAATTACGTACACCGGACGTAATTAAAACGCTGCAACACAGAACAATGAGGGAGTCAACAACCGCTCCTTTTTATTTACCTTTTTCATAAAAGAATCGGTTATTAAAAATCCCATAAAGATTCAAAAAAAAAAAAAATCTAACAAAAATTTCAATTTATCCAAACAAAAAAATCTATTGGCAACTAGTTTATGTATCAAAAATAAAACATTTATATTAAAACGCGCCAGATTTCGATTGCCGACCTCGATTCGGATTAAAAAAGCGATTAATCATCGGTGTGAATAAGCGAAACGGTTCTGAATCGGAAAAAGGTTGTCGACCCGCGCGTCGCTTGTCTTTCATAACTAATCTACTCGGGCAAATATTCATTCAATCAATGCTGGAACCCTATTTGAGACTCGATATGCTAATGGAGTGGAATACGGAATGAATTCTCGACGTGGAATTCGATTAGTGCCACGAACGCGTTTTATATATTCATTTTCGTGATATTGATCGAATTAAATGGTGGAAATGTATCGGTCGATCGATGTGTGATGTCGTTTTTTGAAAGGTTTCGGTGTGGGTATGTCCGTGTAGTGACCGTGATTCGTTTTGCTTAGCTTTTGTTTGATGTCTATGTAAAGGATTTGAAAATATCGATTGTAGTTTTTGAAATTGGTTTAGAAATGTTCGATTTGGGATTTTGATGATATTCGTTTGTGAGGTCTGAAATTTTTTTTGAAAATATTTTAGTTTGATCAATTAGTGACCGTAATATATTTCGCTTAACTTTTGTTTGTTATTTATATAATATATAGAAAGTGAAAACAAAAAATTATGATTTTCCAAATTGATTTTTATTAAAAGGAAAGGCTTCTCAAGCCTCAAAAAGTGGAATATCAAGATCGTAACTTATTTTCTAAATCTATGAATAGAATCGGAAAATACTGATTATGATTTTCGGTATAAGTTTCAAAATATATCGTTCAATTGAATATAATAGTTTTTTTTATTAAATTATATGAAATCACATCTATCCGAGAATATGTAGCTTTTTTTTAATTGGTTATTTTCAAAATGCTAAATTCATGCATATAAATCGTTATACAAATTCAATTAAAATGAGTCCAAAATGCTGATTGCGCAAAATATCTTTTGTAAAACCTTTCGTAAATACAATTAAAATTTATCATAAAAAATTGCATATAAACAGTTACAAAAATAACTACAAAGTCAATCACATAAAACTAATCAATCGGGTCAAACAGAACTGAACCGAAAAATCGATAACTAACATTTCCAAACTCTAAACATACCAAAAAAAAAACAAGCATATCACCAACGACTTAAAGCGTCAATTAATTGCCGAAACCCGCGCCAATTTCAAAATCAAATATTTGCGAACGGTTTCAGCATTTAATACACAGCTTTAGAGCAAACAATTTTCAATTAGTAGTAAATATAAAAGCACTCGTTTAATTAATGTTAGTGTTTTTCTTGAAACGATACACAAACACTTTTCGAAAACTATGCCCGATGTTTATTCTCGAAATAAGGCATGTAACATTACATTACAAATATATGCACAGCGCGATAATATTTCAGATAAAAATATCGGATTCGAACATGTTTTAAGGGGTCATACGTTTTTTTTAATATATAGATTTTTTATTATTTTTTCAGGAAACGTTGACGTAAATGTGAGTTATGAAAAAAATTGATAAGGCTGATTGTTATTGTGACTATTCAATATTTGCTTTAGTTTAGATAAGGGTCCGGAAACCAAATAAAATTTAATCTCTCGTTTATTCAGTGTTGTACGTATGTAAATTCAAATATTAAAACAATGTGTATATTTTGTAACGATCATGAAGTTAAGCGATGCGTGGAAAAGTCGAGAGTGGAAATATTCAATTGAGATTGTCTACAAATTTATATTTAAAATTTAAAGGTGCTTTAATAAAAATAATTATAAAGTTAAACGATATATCGCAAGGTCAATAGATTAAAATTTGATTTGAGACCATTTAGAAAGGAATGGTTACAATTTTATTTTATATTTGAGAGTTAAATTTAGTTTAATAACTAAAATGTAAAATTAATTCAATGGTTAAAAAGTTAAGAAATAAATTGTAAAGTTAATGTTATTTTTTTATACTCTAATAAGAAAATAAGAAAATGTGGATTGAAGTTAATAAAAAAAATATGACACGATCAATAGATGAAACTTTAATTTGAAACTATTTGAAGTAATTTTGAAAGTTAAAGATACTTTAAAAATAAAAATATTAATAAAACGATTCCAATCAATAAACTATCTATCACCGAACACTTTTTTTCATACAAAACTACTCAAAAGTTATTCTAAAGGTACTCCTAATAACAAAAACACGTTATCGAAAAAACCCTGTATGATAAAGTACATAATTTTCGCATATAATAACATCGAAAACTGCGCCTTTCAAAACGAAACATTACGCCTACAAAATAGGTATATAAAAAACCTTTTATCCCCATCCCTTATAAACAGAAGGGGTGGCTTTGGGGGTGGTGGGTGGTGGGAAGTCAAAGTTTTCCTTCTACGCGGCGAGGTACAACTTTAAATGAATAAAGTTTTCGATTTGTATGTGCGAATATTATTATTATATGAACGATGACGCAAAAGGCGTTGATGTGAGGGATGTGCGAAAATAGGGTTGGAATTTTTTGGAATGTGTGAAATCGATGATTGAATGATTTTTTGAATGAAATCTTAACGATTGATAAAATAAATAATTAATTATTAAATTTTTTTTAAATAAAATACACCCCTGTTTATATAAAAAGGGAATTGCATAATAAAAATTATTATTTTAATGAAATACACCCCTGTTTATAATATATGAACGATGACGCAAAAGGTGTTGATGTGGGGATGTTCGAAAATAGGGTAAGAATTTTTTGGAATCTGTGAAAATGATATTGTGATTGAAATCTTAATGATTGATAAAATAAATTATTGATTATTAAACTTTTTTTAATAAAATACACCCCTGTTTATATAAAAAGGGAATTGCATAATAAAAAAATAGGATATGAAAACGATAAATCTTTTATGCATGCGTTCGTTTTTTCGAATCGAGGGGACGATTTTGTATGAATAAGAAAAAAGTGCTTCGTTTCGAATGACATATTTGAATGCAATTAGAATAATTGTTGTTTGTATTAAAAATGGAGTATTACGAATAAGGAGTTGCGTCATGTTCGGAAATTGGTTTAATTGGTTGATTGTGATAAAAAGTTGTATGGAATTATATGATTTGTTGTATGGGGAATAAATATTGAATCAGCGTATTCCAAACTGTTAAAATCACTGGACACTTTTTTGAATTGGAAAATATGAATGTTTGATCGTTCACGTGTCACTGTTCCGTAAACATAAATCAAAAGTCCTTTTTTTCACAAAAATTATTTTATGAAAATTTTCACGTGGCACAAATCCAAACATCCAAAATAAAGTGAATCGATTCAAATTTTTTCTTATTCATGAATTTAATTTTAAATCATTTTTTTTTAAATTTATATTTCGACTCAATCCAAACTATCATAAAACGAATCGATCCATTTTTTACAACTCAATGCAAATTTTTTCATATAAAAAATCATAATTTTCAACTCGATCCACATCAAATTGTCCAAAATACGATCATTCCCATCCACAAATTTGATTTTTTTTAATAAATCAATTTTTTAATCCAACTCAATCCAAATACAAAAAGTCCACGTTTTTCCACAAACAATCCACAGAACGAATCGATCCATTTTTCAAGCCTTTATTTAATTTTCAACTCGATTCACATCAAAATGTCCAAAATACAATCGAATTCATTCACAAATTAGATTTTTTTTAACATCCAACTCAATCCAAATCAAAAAGTCCACTTTTTTCCACAAACAATCCACAGAACGAACCGCCACACATCAATCACAAATGCGCCACATCACTTCGCACAAACACAATTTTCTGGACATTTCTAACTTCAAAATTTTTAAGCATTCGTTCCATCAATCTGGACGAATTCCATGTCCTCATTTCTGGCACAGTTTCTTCGTAAAAAGCATACATTATTAGTGTTAATTGAATTTTCACATTAGGAAAAACGTTGCCGCTGGCCGAGGCGGTTGCGCAACTCGTCCCATTTAATTTAACGAACGAATAAATTTTCTCTCGGCGAAAGGAGAAAGTCGATTTGTTTCGATTCGAATCGACACTTGCACAATTCGAAATTCAAAGTTTTCTTATTATCAGAGTTACGCAAAAGCGTAACAGTTTTGCGCGAATTCGATATTCGCGTTTTTTTTTAAGTCCCGGTGGAATCCGTGCCAATTTAACGCATGTAAATTTGTAATGAGATTTTTTTTATGCAAATTTCACAGAATTTAATTCTATTTGTAAAAAATATTTAATTTTATGCTTTTTATTATAGTTTTATATGATTTATTAATTTGTGTATTTTGTGAATTGAACAGTTTGGAAAATGTATACTTTTTATTAAAATAAATCACAATTTTATGTAAAAGGTAATGATTTATATTGAATGAACTCATAAAATAATTTTTTTCAATTTGTGAAAAATTATTAAAAAAATAAAATTGTAAAAAAATATTATTTATTAAAAAAGAAAAGTTTGGGGAACGCATACTTTTCACTCAAATCATACGTGGATGATCGAGTTTTTTATATGGGAAATAAATCACAATTTATATGAAAACTTAATAATGCACTCAAAACGAAAAGTTTGGGGAACGCATGCTTTTCACTCAAATCATACGCGGAAGATAGTTTTTTTTTTTTATATTGGAAATAAATCACAATTTTATACGAAAACTTAACAAATCATATCGAACACGCGCAAGTCGAAATTTTCAAGTTAGTAAAAAAACTCCGCAAAAAGCACAAATACAAAAACCCGAACGAACAAAACTGCATTCGAAAAAAAAATCCAACAGCATTTTTTCGAATTTCTATGACAGGTGCTCGCGTGGGGCGCCGCTCGACCGACAGATGTCTCTGGCGTCTCTCCCTTTGCACAAAACCGGCGACCTTAAAATCCAAAAATCGCCACGAAACTGAATAATCCGCCACGAACAACTCGTCGCAAACCGCAAACCGGACATCCCACGTCGCACTGACCGACGCCCAAACTTTACTAGCGCAAAAACCCGCGAAAATCCTCCGCGAGTTTGAATTTGGCGCGCGCCTCTACGCCTGCGCGCTCACGTGCACGACTCGAAAACACTCACTGAACTCTTAAACGTCCGCATGTATGAGAAATGGTCGAATTACGTCTGCGAGTATCGGCATTCGCGCAGTTGACAGTCCTTTCGAGGTTATGTGCGGCGGTTGACAGGTCGGCCGCGGAGCCGATTCATGGGTCACCGATGGGGGCGCGGGTCACCGATGGGGGCGCGGGGGCTATGCCACCGCTGGGGGCCGACGACCGCCTGGCGAGACTACCGTAAACAAAACGCGGGCGACGTGTCGACCGCACGACGTCCACGACACGACTGATCGGAGGAGCGTAGCCCCCCGCCGCGCGCCCCCCTCGCTCCGTGGCCAAGACGGTGGCGCCAAATTCGGCGGCGGATCTTCGCCGAAGCACGATTCGAACTAACAGATTCGTTTATAAATCGGAACAATTTGAACGTGCGTTCATAAAAGATATAGCATTAAATAAATCGAATGTGCATTCGAAAGGATATATTTAACAAGAGCATTGAAATGTGTGCATTTAAAAAATAAATAAACGTGCATTAAAATGAATGTAAGGAAACGATGGCAACGTTGAAAATGTGACCAGGACAAAAAATACCAACCGCACGATCATTATTCACAACTTTCATAATAGAATCTGTTCGTAACAAATCTAATTCAAGCAAAATCAACATTGATTCAAAAATAGATTAAATTGTTAAAATGTATAACTTTTTGCCGTTCCGTTCATATGTTAACAAATGTAAACGATGGCACTTTTGACAGTTGTATTGTATTGCCTATAGAGAAAGGCGACGTTGTCGCTTACTGTCACTTTAATGCACAAACTATTCATTCTATTGCACATTTTATATTTTTTTAATGCTCACTTTATATTGCACAATATTTTTTTTCTCTTGCATTTTATGAATAAAATAATGCTCAATACGAGATTCTTTAATGCACCAGAAATAATGCACATCGTATATTTTTCTAATGCACAAGTAATTCGTTTTAAGGTGCGATTTTTTTTATGCACAGTTAATCGTGCCCTTTATAAATTATTGCTGTTTCGTTTATTCTATCGTTTTCGTTCATATTACTTAAACTTTTTCGATTTTGATAATCTTACACTTTAAATACATTAATTATTTATTGATAAATTTGCATTTTAGCATGAACAAAAGTGTATTGTAAGTGCTCGAATTGAGAATCTCAACGCATTTTACGCATAACTTATGCGTTGATTGGATTGTTGACGAGTTTCGTTCGATTGGGAGTTATATTTGTCAGTTTTTAAAAGTGCATTACAAAAGTTCAAATTGGTGTTGTATGCGCAATTTATGCATTTTACAAGTGCTTAAAATGAGATTCAGAACGAATTTCACGTGCAATTTATACATTACGAGTGTGCAAATTGGGATTATTGATGAATTTCATTCGATTGTTAACGAATTGGGGGTTATGTTCATGTTTTCAAACAAATTTTGACGTGTTTCGGATATACCTACGTGTTGTACAAGAGCATTTTTTGCTGTCCAAAACTATTAACATGAGCAACTTTATGCTTTTTGAGGGAAAATGATTTGTAAAAACTGTCAGACATAACCTTCCTACTACACGTACGAGCACAAACTACGCGCGAAAGACTTTAATAACCCTAATTCGCAGACTATGCATAAATTACGCTCGAAATACGTTAGGAATTTAATTTAAGCACCTATAATGTGTTTTTATTCATCGAAATGTAAATTTGTAAATAATCACACGAAATACAGAATTACCTCGATTTTAATGTTTCAATTGTCGAAAGATATAAATATTTTGTTTAAAATCTAATTTTATGGCTGTAGCCAAGAAAAGGGACCATGGGGCCCTCCCCCCCCAAATTTTCATAACAATTATAAAATCTACTTAATTATACATCACACAATCGTGCATTCATTTTTTGATTGCTTTGAATTTATACTCATACTTCAAACGATAAACAACAGCATTTTTGTATCGTAAATAAAATTCTAGCTGCGATCGTTTGTTAAGGATGTAATAAATTAATTTAAAAAAAAATTATATTTTAAATCTATTAGATTTATAATTAGATAGATTTAGAATCTCAATAAGATCTAAAAAACATAGTTCAAGTATTATATTTATGAGTACGTTAAAGATTAACGTAAATTAAAGTTAGAACGAACTACCGAACGAATCGGTTTCAGCAATGATCATTGAAATTGAACGACTAATGATACGATAAATAGACCATTTGGAAAAAGATGTTTTTTTTAGTATTCAACCATTTCGAAAATTTCCTTTCCTTCATAACATTCGATAAGAAAAAACGATCGAACTTTGATGGTTATCGAAAAAACCTCACCATATAAAACGACGACGATGATATCATACAAAATAACGATTTCCCATGTAAAGATCCAACAAAACATCAGACACAATTTTTTTTAAATTTATTACAACATTTTAAAACGATCATCAATACAAGTCAAAACGCTAATTTAAATCACAAACATTTTCAATAAAAAAATTAAAATTTCATCATCACAAACATAATTACCAACTTACACAACACCGAAAATTTCTCCTCGGACACAAACGCGCTTATTCAAACCCAAAAAAACCCACAAATGGAAAGTTCACAACACCTACACGCGCGAAACGGCGCGAAATTTGAACTTGAACTCGGCGCGAAATCCTTCGATCAACAAATAGCGATCGACGACCCGCGCGATCTATGGCCGACGTATGATACGCGAAGGCCCATAAAAAACATACATACAAAAAAATATACATATATAAAAAAACCGACACAATACGCCATACGTTTCGGCGCGACCGGTTGCCGTGTGATGTAATGCGAACAAGTGTTTCGATTTCAAGTTTATCGAGTGGTATGCGAATCGGCGGTAAAAAGTCGTCGAGATGCACAATTATATGTCGGAGGCATTTTAAGTGTTGATTGATCGTTTTTGAGGAATTTGTATCGGGAATGTTCGACGGTGATGATTCAATTGGGTTGTGTGAATGTGGTGTTGTATCAAGTGATGCTTTGTTTGGGTATTTTTCGGTAGTTGTTATTTTTATAGGTTTGCACAACTCGAGTGTTTCAGAATCGACGAAATTATTGTATCGTAAATCAGTCAAGGAATGTGTACAGCCGAATTCGCCTTTTGACGAACAATGGGTTGTAAAATTTAATGATTTTGGCGAATTTCTCCTGGAACATTTGGAAAAGTATATAATGAGGTTCGTACATTTCGACGGATTCACGGTCGATATAGAAAATGCATTTTGAGTATGTAATGTCCTTCCATTGGTAAATATTGAAACGTCTGGAGCGCTTTTCGAAATTTTACGACTTTGAAATTGTTGCGTTGTTCTTAATATAAATGTTAAAATATTTCAGGTAATTGTATTCGAGGAAGAATGTCTAGACGTATTTTGAGTTATACGACATGTTTTCAACAATATCGATTTTGATGCGAATTTCTCCTGGAACATTTTGAAAAGTATATAATGAGGGTTCGTACATTTCGACGGATTCACGGTCGATATAGAAAATGCATTTTGAGTAATGTCCTTCCATTGGCAAATATTGAAACGTCTGGAGCGCTTTCGAAATTTTACGACTTTAAAATTGTTGTGTTGTTCTAAATATAGATGTTAAAATATTTCAGGTAATTGTATTCGAGGAAGAAAGTCTAGACATTTTTTGAGTCATACGACATGTTTTTAACAATATCGATTTTGATTTTATGTTAAGTTGATTTGCATATTGATTTGGAATATGATGATTTCATGATGAGTCATATTGTTCGATCGATTTTGTATGAATTTTTATTGAAAACATCGATGCAATTTCTGCTGAAGCGTTCTAAAATATAAATCACGAAATAAATAACAAATACGATATACGACTATGATATACTTACGTAATGCAGTACATATTTTTCATGAGACATACATTGTGGTAAAAATGTGATAAATTACATATACACACTCTGAAAATGAGCTGAAAAATACAAAATATCACACGTAGGTACATTTGCGAGTGCTCTTTCCGTAATTCCATCGACAAATAAATTTACTTTTATCCGGCAACTTTTCGAAAATACACGTCGTCCTTTTTACATTCGTATTGTTTCGGTTCGTAATTTATTATTACATTAATATTATTATTGTAGACTGGTTATGGCTGTAATTCAATACTTTTTTGCCTTTCGATTGACAAACATAACCTTGGATTGTAAATAAGTACTGTGTAAAACTGCTCTATGTTATTGGGTTAATTGACAGATGGAATGTTGATATTTGTCGAATGTACGTTGCGAAAATGTCAATGTACGATTTTTGTATTTTATATAAGAAACAGTAGAATGAAAAAAAAATTAGTATTCATATTGATTTATTAATGATAAGAATAGTAAGATTTATTTCAAATTTGTACAATAGGACGTATTGTTTCCAATCATTGGTTCTGTTATCGATTTTATTATAATTGATATTGACTCGTTGATTAGATTAAATTTGAAGAACATGAGTAATAATGAAAATAATAATAAATTTTAATGAAAACGTTACAAATCGATGATAGAAATATTTAAAGTACACACGGTGAATTTAATTTGAATTTAAGTTCATTGAAGTTAAGCGACGAATTGCACAGCCAACAAACGTTCATATGATCACGAACTGCAGATCTGATTGTGGGATTATTTGATGAGACATATTATTTTTAATATTAAATTATTTATTATTATTCCTAGTCAATAGTTTATTGTTAGTTTTGATAGACGAATCAGTTTTAGCAATTCATTGAAGTTAAGCGACACATTACACAGCCCACAATATGTTCATATGATAGCAATCTGTAGATCTGATTGTGAGATTATTTGATAACATTTTTTTTCATATTCAATATCATACAAGTTAGCTATCATAAAATTATTTAAAAAATCTAACAATAAGTCTTATCTAAAATAATAACTTTCATCATCATTCCAAGCAATCTTTATACCATCTACTGAAAGAGATTTTTTCAATACAATGAAAAATTCAGACATTTTCACCATTCTTTACTAAATGGATCCTATAACTATTTCAATACACTAACCCCAAGGACCTTCACTTATCAAAACATCAACAAACACAATAACTAAACACAATCAGTTTCGATACACAAAACACCAACAAACCATCACATCCATCACACACAAGGCCACTTTGACCATCAACAAAACAAAAACCCACATCATAAAACTATTCAGCACTATGAAACAAGCACCTCGATGAATGAACATTGTTTTATATCGCTGAAACAATATTCTTCACGGGATTACGACGTCGGAAATCTGCCACGTTGTTTTAGCCTCGTCTCCTTCGACTGTAACACATTGTTGTGCTGACGTACAAACACGCACAATACAACGGTGTAACATTTCATATTGAGCAGCATCAGCTCGTCTCCGTGTCCCAGGAGTACGCCCACCCTCGCATCACCTGCCACCTAATCAGCTTTGAAGCTTTTATACAATTTGTTGCGAGTGAAATATCGTGCTGGGTTGTTCATGTGTGTGTGAATGAGCTTTCAGGAATAAATATTAATTTGTTCATTTGGGGATGAAAGAGGTTTTTTTTGGGTTAAGGTTGTAGAGTGTGGTTGTTATTTGGTTTTGTAGTTTATATTGAATTTTTTATGATCGAGATAAGGTATTAATTTTGATAAGTTTGTTATAGTTCAAAATGATGATGTGAATCAATTATTTATTTATTTTTATGATCAATCCATGTGATCTTTTCAGTTTTAGTGGTCTATGATGGGATCGTAGTAGGGATGTCAGATTTACCGTAATTTTAATTTATCGGTGAACCGGTAATTTTTTACTAATTACGGTTTACCGGTTAGTTATACTTAAGTTAAATCCGGGAAAAACTAGAAAAAGTAACGAAAAGCCGAATATACCGATTTACCGATAATGACATCCCTAGTTCATAGTGTACATAGTCTTAATGGTCCAAAGGCTAAAAGATTTGAAGTTATTTTTTATTCAAATTAAAATATTTTTTCGGTTTCTTGCCAATCGAACAGTCCATATTTTAATAATTAGTGAGTTGATTTCATCAATATAATATTTTATCGTGTTATATGACTACATATTTTGAATATGTCAAACAATTTTTCATTTAATTTCAGCTCCTAAAATTATTTTACAATTCATTGATCCAAGACTATAATCGTCCAAATTGAAGAATCTGTATTGAAAATATTTAATTTTTAAATATTTTTCAATGATTTTTCTTTGAGAAAAATCTCAATTTTCATTCATCACGTAAAGCGACAATTGACACCATTAGTAGATAGATACCATTGTACACTATTGGCATAAAACTAATCAGCACTTTCATATTCAAGTTACTTAAGATTTACTATATATCAATCCTAACATCCCTAACACCACAACCAAAAAAAAAACTCCAACCACCTCAATCACATTCAAACACGGAAAAACTCCAGACGCGCTGCATTCACACCGAAAACCCGACAACACCCGAAAACAAAAACTAGAAAAACGCATCGCCGAACGAAAACAACTCGATTAAGCAAATCTGCTAATTTGTTTCCCGTCCATCTTGGGGGAACAAAGCGAAAAGGACGAGAGTCGAGGGCGCGCGAAAGAGAGAAAACTTTGCGTTTTCAAAAGGCTCCCAGCTATTTTCTATTTTAATTGCAATTAGCACTGCTTCCTTCTTCTTCTTCCACTTCTTGTTTCTTTGCTTCTCTTTCATATTACCACCGCCCCCGCGCCACTTACCCCCCCCCCATGTTTGCTTTTGTGCTACGCCAGTGTGTCACATCCGCGGCGTTTTCATTACGCCGAATTTGAATTACATAAGCATACTAAATTATCTTTTAAATATATGTACGAATATTAATTTGAAAGTTGATATTTTCACAATATATAACAATAGCAGATTTCCATCTATTTCTGTGTGTTTGTATTATAATAACACTCGATACGACAAAAACAAATTATTATATTATAATAATATTTCGAATCGAATATAATATTTATATATTATTTTAAGCAATTTTTGAAAATATACTGAACGACTTTAAGCAGCAGTATAATATAATAATTATTTAATATTTCACCGATGTATAGATGGCGCTAATAAGTTTCTATATGCGAAGTTTTCGTTATTTAATTTTTTTTGGAAAATATGAATATTGCAAGCGTTTATATTCGCAATTACAAGTTTTTCGAGATTGTAAAAATGTACAAAAAAAGCAACGTCTGTGACACCCTCACTCTTTCCAACTCAGACGTCGGCTCCTTCTCCATACCCACCACCGCCGATGCTTGCCAGTGAAACGAAATTTAATTTATGTCTTAAATTACTTTCTGAGCTTTTGAATTATTAGAGCGTGCTAAAGTTTCAAATTAAAATTACTAATCAATAGATGATGTTTTATCGCTGGAGAATAAACATAAAGAGCTTTTGCAATATGAAAAAGCTCCGCGCTTCATTAATTAATTTGAAAGATTTTTTATTATATTTGCACAAATGAAATATTCAATAAATTTTAATTAATCTGAAATGAATTTATATTGAAGGGATCTATAGAATTTAATTGAACATTGAAATTCATGATAAATTAAAAAACATATTATACTCAGAATTCCATTTAAAAATTATTAAATTCAGAAGTGTATTTCGATAATATTGAATCTTTTGATTTGAAAAATATATTTATTTCCAATGTATACAAGTTCATTTAATCTCTATTTCCATATAGATCTAGATTAGCGAGGTTCCACTATATTTTCAATTCGAATCGAATAAAAAAGTCGTTTTGTATGTTGCGTTTGTGTTGCAAGAAGAACATTATCGCGTTTCAATAGGTTCAAAATGGCGTAGCCGGGCGCAAATAAATTTAATTAAAGCCAATGTTATTAGACATCCCAGAATGGTTTATTAATGAACCGGCTCTACCATAAACAAGACACAGTATATAAGTGTACATACATACAAATCTGAATGTAATTATGCTGTAACGAAACATAATATCCGCGATATCGCCAACATTTCATACAACGAAAACGTCTCGAATTTTATTCAAGTGGAAACTTCTTATAAGCGGTGTGTAAATTCGCTCGATCATCAATAAAAATGTGAAACGATTTAATTATGAAATTTTCATACTAAATATTATTTTCAACACGCAAAGAGTTCTATATAATATATATATTTTTTTTATGATAACGTAATCCAGTTTCTAGGATGAATCCGTTTCTCCAAACTACATTATATTTTCATATTCCGTTATAAAATATTTAATCTGTGTAAAAGTGCAATCGGGAGAAAGAGTTTTGTCGCGAGACGTCGCTTTTTATCATGCAAATGCGACATTTATGAATAAATAACGCACATAAACGTTTCGTGTTGTAGTAAAAAAGGGTCGTCTTTTGAACGGCGGGTCATGCTCGTCATTGTTCGTGTTACGTCCCGTTCGTCTTCGCGCCATATTGACATTTTTGTATCAAAATGTTTTTCCAGTCGTAAATAATCGAAAAATGTATCAAGAAATTAACTTTATACGAGATTACATGGGAAATAAAGAACGCTTATTACAAGTTATTAGCGCCATCTATGATTTTTTTGATATACGATAACTGCAAACGAAAGACAATTGCATTTCGCATTTAATTCAAACGAATCGATTCGAACACATCGAAATGTAACCGCCATTGTCGGAAGTTTTAATGAAATTTCACAAAAGTGCACATAAAAGTTTCGATTTATGAAAACGGCCACAAGTGCAAGTACTTGTTCCGGATCGATCCTCAGACGACCTCGTTGCATTCAAAATGAATTTCGAATGCCTTTGGAACAATATGAATTATCCCACGCTATTCATGTGGTTCTATGCAGATCGGATTTTGTTGTGATGTATTATATCATTTTCTAAAATGTCAGTCGAAACAAAATGGACGCGTTTCGATGTGAAAAATGGCGGTGTAAATCTTTCAGCGTTCTCGTTTCAATTTTATCTTTCACATGCACGTAAGTTGTGTCGAATCGAGAGCAAATGTTAAATATTAAACAGTTTTCGATAGATAATGCATTCGGCGGGTTAGTTGCCTTGAATTTGAAATGTGTACATTTTTGAATACGTTCACCACACTTTTGATACTGGTATAAATAAATTATGGTTATGTCGGTTTTATTGTTGGTGTTCGTTGATGTTTTTAGTGGAATTTGCCTTTTGATATCCGTAATGTATGAGGTTGTTATAAGAATGATTTGTTTAGTTTTCGCTGGTTGAAATTTATGTATTTTATTAGTAGAATTGTTCAAATGATCATCATCGACATATAGAATTTATAAAATATTCAATACAAGTTAAAACCTTTCTAATTTATTGAAAGCTCAAGAATCGTTTCAGACCAAGGTTATGTGATCACATCCATCTACTGATTAATGATTTGGTGAATTCGAAATGAGTACATATTTGACTCGATTCATAAAAAGTTTAATAAAAGGCAATGTTTTTCCGATTCCATTGAAAGTCTAAGAATTTTTCCTTATTGGATAAGGAAAAGATGACTTTCAAAAAGCTGATTACTTAAATATTTCTTCGCTGAATGGTCTTATATAATTATATCCATCTATTGACTTAAATAATAATCGGTGCATTCGAAAAGACTAAACTGTTGACTCATCATCAAAACATTTTTGTAAGCCAAGAATTTTTTAATTTCATTAAATTTTAAAAGATTTTAATAAGGAAAAAAAACTTTTAAAGAACTGAATACTAAAATTACTCAACTTTTAATTTACCTACATATCGTTTAACTTTGACAAGATAAGTATCCAATGTAAAACAAGGTTTTTCACCTTTTTTGAAAGCTCGACAACTTTTATTCGTCCAATAATTTTCAAGGATTATTTAAAGAAATCATGCATTATTAAGCGATCTTTAAAAAACACATCCTTTTACTGATCTCACCACACACCACATAACATTAAAATAAAAACTCAAACAACACATTTTCGACTCAACATTCAATCCAACAACGATCCTGCCCCAATTTTCTAATCACTTTGATTGATGATTCCGAAATGATCACGGCACCACATTTACAACGTTTAATAGTGGTGTGATTTATAAGGAAACATCCGTGGCAAAGGATATGGCGCAGCCTGTAGCCTTTGTTCCCATCGCGAAGTCGTATATTTATACGTCTGACATTAAATTAAGAGCTCTATCGTGTACATCCAGAGTTATTTCTTATAATTACTAGCATCAAAGCCATATTTCATCCGATGAGATAAATTCGTAATGGAATATAAACACACTCGCACAATAAAGGCAATATTATCATTCGGAATATTTTAATCAAACTACGAGAGTTTCGCTCTGCGGATCCAAATTGGAATGTTTAATATCGGAAAATAAACAGAGTTATAAAAATGCAACGCTTGCAATTTCGGGTGTACGAAATTTCGCGGTATTGAATCGGAAATTAGGGTTATTACGCGATTTTTTAAAACAATTATATTGAGACGTGTACTTGTATCGTTATTATGGTGCATATTGTTTCGTACTTGTATACCCGTTATTATCTCATCGTCAAGTGCAATTCGTAAGGATAATATTTATCATGATAACAGAGGAGATCTTCTCGCGAAATTATATTTCATAAAATCATTGCGGAACCAGAAATGCTCAATGCGAAATTATCGAATAAATTATATAAGGCAATTAGGGATAATTTATATATTTTTGTGATTTTTTTTTTTTAAGAAAAGTTCTTATTTAGCGATATGTAAATTTGGTTGACCGTCATTAAAAATTTAAAACATTTACTTTTTATTTTGCAGTGATGTAAATTTGTTCGAACGTTATCGAAAATTTGTTTATTTTGTTTTTTTGTTATTTATATTTAAAATTGAAATTAAAATTTCTATGCTAAATTTGAGGTAATTGGTTCGATTTATTTATTGAATCTATTTGATTTCGTGCAAAGCTAAACTTATCAACTGACATTTAATAAAATTAGTTATGTTAATAATAATATTTAAATCTTAACTATATAATAAATACTTAATTCAATTTCAAGAATGACGCAAGACTAATAAATTACAAAAATAAAAGGAAAATCGATGACGTGAATGTTCCGCTTCTAACACGTGAGAGTTTCATTCAATTTTTTTTCATACAAAATTGAGACGTTTAAAACTCACTTGATTCAAAATGACATTCTGAAAACTATGACGCACACACACTCATTTCGCAATTAATATCAAGTAATTAGATGTATTTAATTTGAAGGTTTTCGCGGTAAGAGTTCGCGATTGTTGCGAATCGATTCAGCTGCAACATTATAATTCCATCAAGATAAAATCTCGCGACCCAGTATTTCTCAAACATTCGACGTTCAAAATACAAAAAAAAGCACTGCTGCCAACTCAGAAGAACGCTCACAATAAATCGCACAATAAATAAATCGACAATGCGATATCGACGCGAATAAATAAAGCGAAACGTACTCACTCAAAAGGACGGGCGAAATGGGTTTTACATTTATAAAACGCTTTTAAAATATCGCTTATTGTAAATAAATTCGAACATTCGGGTCGTAAACGAGCGTATTTCGTACTTTTTTTTCTCTCCACTCTTTATTGTCGATGACTGTTAAAAACGAAGGGAAAAACTATTTTGTGTTTATCTTTATGGGAGATCTGCGTGTATAGCATGCCATGAATACAAAAAGCTAATTAAGAAGACATTTTTCAGTTGTAAAACAATATGAATAATAATATACAATCATAATAAAGTCGGCTTTCATATTATTATTCGAGTTCGTATAAACAAATTTGTATATTAAAGCGTTGTTCTTGATAAACTTTCACCCTTCGAATAAGGTCGGGCGGGGTCAAACGGGCAAAGGTCGCGTCAAATGAAAATGTAATTTTAACAAAATTCTAAAACAAATATAAATTATGCTACGTAATCGAATCGCAGACATTGAAGATCTTTTTTTATTTATTAAACGTTTGAGAAATTCTCGAATAGAGCAAAACGATCGCGCGTTCAACAGGGAGGCTCTGTACACGCGAGTTATTTTGCTTTATTTATAACAATATGTTTTCCGCTCTTATCTTTCGACATCTTTATTTATGGCTATCTTCGGATTGGTTATGGCCAACGGAAGGATTTTTAAAATGGTCGGGAAACATCCCTTGCGCACGAAAGAAATTGTGTCGAATTTTCTCTTTTAGATTTTTTATGTAATGTAATAACGGTTGAATTTGATTGAATTAATAAATATATTTTTAGTAGATATTTCACATAATATTATACAATATAAAATGGTACGATTTAAAAAAAATTGCTGGTATTAAATATAATTAAATTTTTCCAAGAACTTGAGAATTTTCTGAAAATAATATTCCTGAAATTAATAAATCATAATAGGTATAATAAGATGTACAAAGATAATATTTAAAATATGATTTTCTCGGATGGATTCCACGAAGTAAATGTTTACAATAGTACTTAAAACATTTTCTTTTCCTTGAAAATTCGTAATAATACTTTATATAAGTTTGCGATTAATTTTCGTAGATTTAATACATTTCCGATAAAATAATCGATACTTTCAAAATGAAAACAGACGATATTGTCCGCATTACGCCTGAGCTAACATTACGTCCGCCTAGTGAGGACGACGCTAAATAATTTATATGCAAATCAAATTTTAAATTAAAATGGAAAATTTTTTTAAATCGCCGCGCAACAAAGGAAAAATAACGATATGCTAACGAAAAAACCTTTTTAAAAGCATTTCTATCGTTCGCTCAACACCCACCGTTTTATCTCTATCTTTTATGGATTTTTCCCTCTCCCACTTTTATGCTTTGATGTAAATTGTTTTAAGGAATGTTATGAGTCGACGAAGATCGACCCCGATTCGAATTTGTATATTTTCAAAAGAATTTCATATTATCCGTATGCATCTGTTTCGTATAAATTGTAGCAGATCCCTTATAACTCCGTTAAAGCCATATTCATCCCTCTTCAATAGAAGAAGTTTTGTCGTAAGTTATTAACGAAACGTGTAGGGGAAGTCTTCAGTGAGACGTTAACGCAAAGTGATGTACGTCCATCAAGCCGTTCATTAACATCATCCATTTGATTTTGCAAACTGATGCAGCACTCATTTCCACTGAACTATCAAACACAGAAATCTTTAACAATCTAAAATGCACAAGCCTTGAAGGAACCACTCGAAGCTTTTCGCAAGTTCAATCCGAGCTCACCTTGGTGGCCTCGAGGAGTTCAACTCCCCAAATGCAAGTCCTGGGTCAGGTGGGGTGCTCCAAACTCCTCGAGGAGATGGGTGGGGCTCGTGAATAATGCTCACAGAAATAGGAATGCCTTGAGAATGACAGGCGTCCATTAAGTTGTGGTGATTGATAGCCCGGCTGATGTGCGTGTGTATTGTGCTCCTCCTAAGCTGTGTGTCTCCTGTGTGTATATGGGGTGTTTAGTGTTGAAAGGCGTTAGTTTTTCTGATTTGTGATTATGTCAGATGTTGAGATTTACATTGTTATTATGCCTGTTATATTTTTTTTATATTTAGGTTAAAAGTTTAATTAAAAGGAAATTTTATTTTCTAAAAACAATCAATGAGGTCACATACATATGATAGTGCCATTTGGTGCTTTACTTTGGTAATCGATTGAAATCAATATGTTCAATGCAGAAATTGAGGAGCATCAAATGTATCAACATTTTTATTAGATTTGGAAGTCGAAATATTTGTTTATTATTAAAGAAAATATTCCTTGTTGAATGTATAAAGGTCAATGCGGTTATATCTATCTATTGATTGCTCTATTCATCTCTTAACTTCAATAATCAATGGAAATTTGTATGTTTGACAAGGTTAAACTGTTGACATCACCATTGTTGTGCAGTCTATACAATATTCAATATAGGATGAGAGACGATGGGATATTTCCGATATTATTATTGAAATTTAGGTTTTTTAATGCGAATGTCTATCGTGGCAAATAAGGATAGTATATTTAAAAAAAATTTACTTTTAAAATCACTCAATATCTATTGAATAGGTTCTCAGGATAATAGAATTCTTATGTCGACTGTGACACATGTCGCATTAATTTTTAATCAACAATATAAATCATTGAATTAAGAACTAAAGAAATACATTTAATAGTTTTATTAAGAAAATGAAGTAAAGGTATTTAGATTAAAGAATATTGATATCAGCTATCAAAAATTTCATAAATTCAAAATAATTTGAACCTCACCATCAGTTTTCCACGAAACATTTTCTTTATCTTTCGACGAATTCGTACAAATTTTTAAACATTACAATATTAAAATAATCAATAATCATTAAACACTTTGCGAAATATAAAATTTTCGCCTATTTACAACGAACCGCACACAAAATGCGAGTTTTGATTCTACGCCCTTCATATCGCTAGATTCTATACTACGCGAGATGCATACTCCGTTTCACAGTTTTGTTTGTATTTTAAAATAAATAGCGTTTCCCATTTTCGCTCTCGTTCCACCCAAAAGCTCAGTACATCCTTCCCTTTCGTCCGTAATAAATGGAAGTTTTGTCAGAGTTTAACTTGCGTTTAATTTATTCCTTCTTTCGGCTGTGTGAAAGCTCGCACACGCGCGGAGCCTCCGAATCTAATAAATCGCTCACTTTCGCACCGATTGATTATTCGGAATCATATTTTTATATTTTCAGAAAAATAAAATCGATTTATACACCCTCAAAAGCGGTTAAATTGATAAATAACTTGGGCGAAACACGATAAGACCGCAGACGAAATTTAAAGTGGCCACATTCTTGACGAAACTAATCGCGAGTTTGATGAACGTTCGGGCGAAACTTTTTCGGTTTAAATTAAATTTGAATTCAGACGGTTTTTTTAAATAAAAATTTCCATGGAAACTTTCGATATTTCGATAATAGTATCTAATTAAAATTTTCATGATTAATGTCGAAATTAAAACGCATTCTTCAACATCGAAAAATGAGTCACATTCAATTCGTAAAGAGCGTCGGTTTGTATCTTTTTTCTTCATACTTTGTATCCGTCATATTATTACAAAGAGATGAATGAACTCTTCGCTTTGTACAGCGAACGTTTGCCTCATCGATCGTACGTTTAGATTTTTATTTTCAGTCTTTTTTTCGAACGAAAATTGCACAACTACACGCAACGCGTATATAATTTAAGCGCAATAAATAAACGATGTATTGAACGAATCAATCGTGAAAGTTCATTTGTACGTAATTAATCATTTGAAAGAAATGTCGTCCGTTTATCGATTTTGGTATCAGGAAATTTTCTTATTACTGATACGAGTTTGAGGTTAATTAAGTGAATCGAATATTATATGTGTGTACTTATGAAATGTCGTCGATCTGTAATTATCTAATCCTAGATGTGAAATTAGTATCTGATTTGCTATTCAGGTTATTTTCAGATCGTAAATGAGAAAATTGATTTAGCAACGTTAATACACGGTAATTGATGACATAACCTAATTGTGTAATTATAATTCATTTGTCAAACGGTCATAGCGCATCTCAAAACTTTGAATCAAAGATTCGATTAACATATATTTATATAATAATATTAAAATATATTCACCGTGTTTTTTATAATGAATTAACAAATTTTTATTACCTGATAAACTTCATTGGTACATAGCTGTCAACCGCTTATTTACAACCAATTAAAAACATACATTTTACCACTTTTTTTTAACGTCTGATACGATTTTCTTGTAACCGCAAGTAACTCACATTTCCGAAGTACGTATACTCTACGTACATCAGACGTTCATACGTTTTAAAGTTTCAACAAAAGACCTGTTCCTTTCCCGCTCATACACGTTTATTCTAAAAGAGATGAGAAGCGTCGACAATTTATTTTTAAATTGTATTCCGTTCTCGCCGAGAGATAAGTTGGTTAGTAGCAGCTGTTTTTGTAACCGGTTTCCGAACTACTTACATATAAACTTTTTCAAAGCCGTCGTAATGTAACAAAGAACGAATGTTTCTTATTTCGAATACGACGATAATATAAATATAATGAAATCGTATCTTCGAGTGTTCGGAATTGTGGGTAGACCCGGCTTCATACAGTTTTTTTTTCATAAATTGAAGGAAATGATATCGATTAACTATTTTTCACAAAAAAATAACTGTCGAATTTTTTTTCGATTATAAATGGATGCGAGTGAGTTTTACCGAATTTCGACCCATAAAATTTCATGAGAAACGATATACTCGTAAAATATATATAATTTACGTTGATTACTTATAAATGATAAGCCAACGAACTTTCACAATTGCATTTAATATTATTCAATTGTCCAATTGTCCATCATTACGTTTCGAGTACAAGAATTCGTGAACAAACAAAAAACGAGATAAAATCACCCGTTTTTTAAACGTACGCATTTTTCACGTATAAATGGAAAACAAAACGGATACAATTACTTCCTTTCGAATAAATATTTTTATGCGCGTTCTTTGTACGAATATGAATTATTAATCGTGTACATTGTTTTTTTTTTCACGTTTGTTATTTTGATCAAGATCGAGCTTAACAACATTATACACGTTTCCCTTTTTGCAGATTCGTTGCACAGATATTGCCACGTAACAATGAGACGATTATTCGAGAACCATTTTCGAAATGATAATCGCAGAAAAAGCGGCCATGACTCGCATATTTGCCTCCTTATGGCACAACCCTATTCAAATATTTTCGATTCATTACGTAACTAATAATGGCATACTTAGGTATTTAAGAACGAGTAGACCCAGCATTGCACGGAAACAGACTTACATAACATTGAAATTTATAATTTTCATATAAATTTTATAATCTGAATCATTAGAAATAACATACATAGATCATAATACTAAGTTAGTCGATCCACAATTTACATATTTGTAGTGTTACTGAAAAATGATTGTCATTGTTTTGAGCACATAAAGAATTTTAAAATATTCAAAAATATGCGGGAAATTATCATCTTTCGCACAACAAATGGCTAACTTTATCTGCGCACACAAAGAGCTGCAACTGCATTATACATTTTTCATTTCGGTAATTTCTTTCAGATTAAATTCGGAATTGCTTTTATTGCATGCACAAATACATCGCTCGGTGCGCACACTGTAATTTTATTGCTGTACATAATGCTAAAACATAAATTGAACGTCACAATAAAAACGTCCATTTGTTTAAAATGTGTGGTTAGTTTCGCGTACGCCTGGAACACGTCCCGATACTTTATTATGTTTTAAATTATAAACTGACGTCTTCGGGACGATTAAAACGCGAAAGGATCGATTTTGATCTATCGATTGTCTTTTTTTTGGTATCGGAATTGTGAAACAGAGAAGTTTCGATGGTCGTTTGTTGATTCTGATCGAGATGTGGAGTAATGGAATCAATATTTAGCAATTAGTAATGTTTGATGTGTTAGTAATGTTCATAGATTGGAATCTAGGGTTCCGTATTGATTTTTGGTTGTCGTTTCAAATGTATTTTTACATTTTAGAAATAGATATCAACGATTTAACTGTGTGGAATGTGTGTATTGATTTTCATAGTTAAGTGATACGTAGTGTAGTTAATAAACGTATGGTATCAGTATTTAAAAGAAAATTGAATATGAATAAAATACCTTAACTTGATATTGATTTAATTTATATAATGATAATGATGATGGACAACTGAAAATAAAAGCTTTTTTGACAGCATCGATAGAAACGGAAATTTCTAATCTTGTATTTATTCAAATTTCAGATGATGATTATGATTATGATGATGTTGGAAAACTTCAAGACAATTGAACTTTTAGAATTTTAAAATTATCAAAGATTTGGTAATCAGAAAATCCTAAACATGAATAAACTTTTTACGAGAAAGATGATGAAAGTTAATTTTTTTCACGATTCTCATCAAAGTATCATTTGAAGTCTCATTGTTAGATCAATGTCTATACATTAACCATTTCACACACCGTTCGTCATTGACATTCGACTTCAACAACAAACCTAAACCACAGATAACGATATAAATAGTCATTTCCACCTCAGCACATACAATCCAAAAGACAAGCACCGCCATTCGTCGATAATTCGAAAAATTGATTCCGCACACGGCCATAAAAATAGTAAACACACAAAATAACAGACAATAACACCACCGAGCATAGAAATTGAACTTTTCCTCATACATTATGATTAGCCGAAGGAAGCTGGCAACGTTCACGACGAGATTACCACGTTTTGTTGCGCAACACGATGATTATCTCGTATCAATTTTCAACGAAACAAGTAGTGCATGGAATCCTTGGCTACACACACAAGAATCCGTGTACAAACACATGGCTAAATTGCCGCCAATTTGTCTTCGTCTTAATTCGATTTAACTTTTAAGTATTGAATTAAGTTAGATTGGAAACAATTTGACTGCACGGAACGCTGATTGGCCGAGATTATCCTCACTTCAATTATTATTGTCCGCTCTTTGTGTAACTACTCCAACTATTATGTCGGTTTAGTGATTAATCTTCGGATTGCATTTGGTATTGATGGTTTTGAGATGGAAATTTGATTGGGTGTATTTGCGAGTTGTAAATTGATCGAAATTGAATTATTCGGATTCGAGTTTGAATTGAAGTGTCTATTGAAATTGTGTAGATTTTAATTTTAATTTTTTTTGTATAAAAAATTAATTTACATAAATTTTTAGTCTTGTTGGAAATACTAGTTTCAAAGTTATGTAGCAAAATCAGAAAATTTATATGATTATTGATTATATGACAAAAGATGATTTAAGTATTCGATTTCTGTGAAAGATGTTTTGATTTTATTAAGATCAATAAGGAGAATTTTTAAATGGGCTATAAATTATAAAAATAATATGTAAGCAATGAGAATTATAATATATTGAAAATTGGTAAGTGTTATATATTAGAATATTATAAATGACTAGAGTACGATCGAACAAATTACGTAAAATTAAAAATAGATAATGACATGAAAAAGGTTTAGCCCTCAAAGAGTTTGTATACTAAAAGCATTCCTTATCGAAATGGATTTAGGTCAATTGAGTCTATCCATCTACTGATTGTATTACTTGCTACTTAACTTGGATAATGAAAATCAAAAGATAAATTTTCGACTAATATAAATATAATATATGAACAAATATTGAAAGAGTTTTCGTTAACTTTAAATAATCCTATTAAATGTTTGTTCGTAACTCTGAAAAGATTTAAGTTAAATTTCAATTTCAAATGATTTATTTCAAAGATAAGTAGATTTTTCCGCATTCATTCTTCAACGCTAATGAATCTCGGAATTTATTTCAGTATTAGGTTTCGTCATTAATTACACACTTTCCCATAAACTCAAGAATATTTCCTTTTCTAATTAAACGAAACTCAATACCGGCATTCCATAATGCTAAATTTCAAAAATTTTATTGATGCAATAAAACGCGTTTAAACATTCAATTACCCACTAATTCCGAAAATATTTTTTATTGTATTTATTTTTTGATTTTTTCTTAATGTTGTAAAAAACTTTTCCATACACAGCGACTTTACGAAGTGGAAAAAATTGTCGCATAAACGAAAAAGTGACGCTTTTAAAAGTGCGTGCTCGCTTTTTACGATCTAATCACACTTTCGTTACACTGAAAAAAATACACAAAATACATGTATACGAGTAATAATAGTTGATGAAAATTTTATAGATGTACCCCGATGATAAAAATCCATCCATAATTCAGGAGCGACCTTATAAGAGCGCAATAATATAAATATCGTATTTAAACACGAAAGAGTACGCACGTGGAAATTAACGTTGAATAAATACATTTTTACGACACGACGAATATAAAATATAATAATAAAAAAAAACTCTCGTTTTACCTTTGCGTTATAACATAATTATACGAGTCGCGCCATAACGTTGACCGCATTACAGTTCAAAATAGCCATAAAGAGAAATCAACGAACAAAACGAGTTCTAAAAACGGTGTATCGCGTTTATTATGTCCGTACACATGAATTCGAATAATAACTTTTCCTAAATAATGGAGATATGTCGGACTTTTGAGTGGAGGCCGGATGTTGAATTTTTATATATATAAATTTGTTCAATATCCGGTATTTCTTTGATTGATATACTTAAATTCGATCATATAATAAAAAAAACATGTTTGAGGTTGAATATTAGCAATATTTATGAACCGTTTGAATACTTTATGAGTCAATAAAAAATATAAATTATTAAATTCGTCGAAATATCAATGAACTATCGAATAGAATATTTTTAAAAATGATGCATTATTTGCATCAGTCGGAAAAGTTCGAATAGAAACGATATCTTACAAAAGAGTCACATATTTCATGCTGGAGTTCAACTTTTCCGTGCGATTTATTTTTCTCAAAAATCGTTTTACATTATGCTCCAGCGTTTCGGAAACTTTTCATATTCAAATCATATTTATTCCTAAGTTTCAGCATCCAATTCACGAGGCATCAAAGCGTCGATCTTCTTCCGCGTTTATATTCAAATACCGGACCGCTTTATAGGTCAACATCGGTTATTCGAGTGCCTCTCTTATCCGGATAAATGTCGTGTTATGGTTATAGGAATCGTTGGAAATATACACGACCTGTTGGCGAGATAATTTTATTCAAAATATGTAGGAAAAAATCAAATTATGCGATGGATATCGTTAGTATTCAAAAGTAATTACGCGCGATTATTAGCAGGTATTAAATTTGAATAGGTATGCAATAAAGCCGGTGTAAATTTCAATAATTTCTACGTCGTTTAAATATTTATGAATTTGTTATGATTATCTTATTCAAAATATTTGAAAAAGTCGAATTTTTGATTGGGTTAATTTTGAAGTGAAAACTTCTTATTTTATGCCAATGTGAATTTGTTCAAGAATTTAAACGCTATTGTTTGTATTTTTCACACATTTTTATCTTACGTTTGTGATTATGGTTATTATATTGTTTTTATAAACAAAAACTTAGCTTGAGCATGACTAATCGAGAATGAGAAAAGGTTGATAAAGTACTCGAAAAAATTAATGAAATGAAAGTTTCTTGAGAAATTTTATTTATTCAAATTTAATCAGATGTCACGATCTGAAATAAAAATATATCGATTCAAATTAATTTCAGGAAATGAAATCGATTGATACGATGTTGTATATTTTGATTTTAAAATTGAAAAATGAACGTTAGCATGACGAAATCAACAGAGATTCCCTTATAAAATAACTCCAGAACTTCTTTCCTTATATGGAAACGAAACAAACCTTTTCGTAACATTCAAAAGAACCCAATATTATACACGGAAAATAAAACGCATCGGAAAAAGTATCGAAAGTCGTAAAAAATGCATAACATTTTTCGAAAGATAAATCTTTCGCGCTGAAATATTATTCGACTCGCTCATTTTACAGGCGCTTTTACTGCATTTCTTTTTTCGACTTTTTTTTATTTATATGCGTTCATTTTTTTTTTCACTTTTATGATTTTCAGTTCTCGTCGCAATCGTATATTTTTGAGCTTTAATTTACGGTTGTCGCTCTTGATTTTTATGCGATTGTGTTTTTTGACGCGACGATCAATCAAATGCGTCGTGAATGTACGGAGATTAAATCAAATTTTAAAATAAAACAATAGATTTATTATAGCAAAGGTACTTTAGGTTTCATACCGAAATTTTTTTATGTAATCTATAATAAATTCGGTCGAAAAAGCGACATTTCTTAACAAGTTTTACGCCGTGTTGGTCACTAGTGACAGCTATCAAATATTGACCATTGTGCTGTGTCGGTCAACAGTGACTATCAAAATTTTTTTTTAAATTTAATCATAATTATTTTTACATTGAAATTTAATGTGATATACATATGTATAGTCAAAAGAACTTTAAAGTAAAAAAAAAATCGGAAATTATTTAAAAAAAATTGAGAAACACAGCTTTAAACGACCTGAATCCTTTAACAGGCCGCATACTTTGAACCTTTTTTCGTCGACACCCGAAAAAAAATCAATCATCATTGTATGTAAATGAGGCGAAAACTGCTCTTGAAAGGATACTCTTAGACAGCGAAAAGACACACAAGGGACACGCGTGTATCACAAAAGGACACATTTATGTGCGTAATCCTTCGTCAACCTTGTTTATTGTAAGAATTAGGAATTGGGGACTTTGGAAGTCCTCCTCCTTCTGAGATACTCCTTCGTCTGAGTTTGCTTTGGAAAGGTCAGGGGTGGATCAGGGATTGCGATTTTGGAGGGTTAATTAACTTACGTATGGGCTGATTAGAATATTAAACGAAGTGGAATGTTTATTAAAATATTTTTTTACGTGAATCTGTAGATATTTTTAGTTCGTATTGATTATCGAAGATAAGCGACATTTGAAAGATATTATTCCCGGTATCTCAAAGAATAAGTTTTTAAATTTAAAAAAAAATCGAAAATGTTTGTAATTTTGAAATTGATATTATATAGAACATATTATGATTAAATAAACTTTTGAATCAATGTTCATTCGTTGTCTTTTATGGAAGGTTGAATTAGTGTACTTTTCAAGATCCGGTACTGGAAAAGGGGTCCTTGAGCACTCGTAACAGGATTATGTCGTTTTACTAGGCGTTGAATTTTGTGCAGAACAAAGTTTTCGTTATTTATTCAGTATTTATATTATTTTAGACTCATACAAAACTCAATTTTGAGTTTGGATTGGAAATTTTTCGTACGTATAATCCATTATTTTGAAATGAACGCTGTCAATTTCACACATCATGTGAAAAATCGTGCGTTTTGAAAAATATTATTTTCGACACTTCAAATGCAGTTTGCAATTGAAAAATCGAGTGATGTAATATTTGAAACTAACCACCTTAGAATAAAATAACATATGTATATTCGAATTTTATAACAGTTAAAAAAAATATTAAATTAGTCATACCAAAACACGTTTTTCACGAATCTGTATTGATAAGTGATTTTCTCGACTTTCATTTTATGATAATGTAAATTAATCGGAGATTTTTTTCAAAAGATTTCAAGTTATTTTTATTCATATACTCATGCAAAAAACTACATTATTTATTTATTATAATCACAAATATCACAATATAATAAATCGATAAAATATTACAAGAAAGCGTATAAAATTACCGTTTTTCAGATCGTGGCTTTCAAAATATCTCAACAACAATATTTCAATGTTATAAACGTTTATGTATGCAAGTCTTGTTATGCAACATGTATTTCATCATTCATAAGAGATTTCAATTACGGCGATTGGATAAAATGATCGTTACAAATTGATTTGAATCAATCAAATTGTTACGATAATGATTCGATACAATGTTTCCAATACAAACCAATGAGTCAACATTATAAAACAGAATATCTGAACATCTATGAAAAAAATTATGATTATAATAAGAATCGTGAGATCACAATCTGTGTTCGAGTACACAAATGTTTAATGAATTAATTCTGGATTATTATATAAATATATTTTTTAAATTAAATATGACCGATATTGCGGAATACTGCGGTGCAATATTGCATCGATTCGATACGGTAAAAGTCACAATCGTTCCATTTAAAAAAAAAAATGATGGATGAGACATTCATACGGCGGCAACTTTCTAAATAATTTCACATCGGAAAGAAGCCGATTGTGCAATATTTTGTTGATCATTCCAACATTTTTATTTGAGAAAATCAATCACTATATCGTTGAGAAAATAAATATTTGACAAAAGCAAAGGAAATTCGTTTATATTCGAAAGTTTCAATGCGAAGAGTCAAGAACGAACCAATATACTGTTTGTTCCTGTTCGTTCAATGGCATTTTGATCAAACACAATTCCAACATTAGAAGTACCTTGAAAATTAAATATTTAAAAACATCTGAGACTCAATTACAAGAAATATTTTCGTAATCAACGACCGGAGTGATTATTAAAATATACGGAAACAGAAATATTTTCGAAAATTAAAAATTTCCCTCCGCAGTACAGCATACACTTTAACAGTTCGTATTGCTGAAGAGAAATATTGCGCGCAATTTTTAACGAATACAGGCCGGCCCGTAAATCAGGCCGCTTTTAATAAGCGCGCGAAAGTTTGGCCCTAAAAAAGCAAAAACAATAATAAAATGCAAAGGTGGAAAAAGTGTATAATAATAATTCGAGGAATATTCGAGAACGGGGAGGGAAAACATATAATGTAATCGATGTGGAAAAACTTCGATAGTAAATCTTTCGTTTTGTGCCGTTATTAAAGTGGCTCTTTTTCAAGGAAAATATCGTAAAAATGCCGTATTAACATTTTTGAGGAAATATTTATATTAGTGTGTATAAATTTTAATTTTGTATAGTATAAATTTAATCTGGGTATGAAAATTTTGTATGCGAGAATTTTTGAATCCATTACGCGTTTTTAGTTATAAACGAGAACCTGACAGAAAATTTTTATTAACATAACATAATTTTATTGACACTAATTTCAAATTTTCTCCGACTTTATTTGAAGTTATAAACTGTTATTTAGAATCTTAAGGAACATTTTTTCATAAACACGATTCCAATCATTTTCAAACCCATATAAGTACACAGTCCATATTTATTCAGTTGCCAAGGGGTTGGGAATCATTTTCGAATTTAAAAACGCTTAAATAAAATTTATTATTATTGTGTGACGTTGAGGGATCGACGATGAATTGAATTAAGCATAGCAATGGTCGTTTATGTGTATACAAAAATAAGAAGGCACGCAAAGTGCTTCTAATTGAAATTGATTGATGACGATGACATTGATGATTTGTGTATAATGTGAGACGAGAATAATAATATAATTGAACGAGACGAATCATACTACATTTTCGACGTATGTATTATTTGGAATAAGTTAATATTTTTTGTGGGTTCATTGTTGAAGAAATTTATTAGAATTTCGATCAGTGAATTGAATGAAGTTATGAATAGGAATATGTAATAGATCAGATAGTATAATGAGATGTGTTAAAAAATTAGACTTACTTTCAATTCGATTGAAGTTGTTATGAAATTCTATTTTATCTATAACAAAGAAAGAAAATAATCGTTATTAGTATGAAATGTTTATTGATAAAATGAGAATCATCATAAAGTCATTCGCTGTATACTGTTGAATAAAGGCCTCTTCAATCCACTTTTGCACGTATTGATTTTGAACGACTCTGATTCGTTATAACTACACAAATCTTTTTGAAATCATCGTTCCATTTTTTTATAAATTCTGAAACGCCATTCTAGTGCTTCACGTATGCATTTACCATTCATTAATTTTATCATTTTCTCCCCCATTCATCCGTTACATATACATTTTCCTTATCAATTTCGATTTCATTTTACAACAAAATGGGAATAGAATCAATTAACTTTTATTGACCAATAACTTTTTATATTCGAAAATAAACAATATCATTTCCGATAAATTTTCATCACAGCCGAAATTGACTATACTTTTTCAATTAACAATTTTTTCAGTTCATCGCACTATAACGACATAAATCGATTCTTTTTCATAAAAACAAACGACCCGACACAATCCCGATAGATTCTCTAACGACATTCATTACACTGAATCTAGACAAACACAAGAACAATAAAACTTCCACAAACACTCGTGCATATTCAGCACACACAAAACGGAAAAAAGCCCCGATTCAAAGCAAGTCAAAGCGGAAGTGTAAATATAATAATCTCGCAATATATTATGTTTATTATTTATTTTGATGGTTGGCAACGACTGGCACCGCCAGCCACCCTTAAGCGCTGACGTCACGGCATTTTAATTAAATCGTGTACATAATGCAAACAATAAACGTTTCGTTCTGATATTAAATAAGCGTTTGTTTAATAATGAAAATTTATTATAATGAAAAGTAATAAGTATGGAAATTAGCCCCCCCCCTCCGCGCACAAAGAGCGTTCCCCTCGCCCGTACGAATTTAATACGAAATTAATTTTATTGCATCCGTAACGACCGAATCGTTTCGAAGGACTGTGGTGTTCTATTTATTAAAAATGTATCGGAATGTGTGCTGTTTTATTGTTGAGGGGTTGTTTGGTGAGTTGTGGATGAAAAATTGATTTTTGAAATGTTTATAAACGGTTTTGTGATGCTGTTGCTGAAATAAAAATTTGTTTAGATAGCAGAGTATAAAATTTTTAAAGCTTTTTATTGTGTTTTGAATAATTTGATTATCGTGATTATCATATCCATTTCTCACTAATAAAATATATTTTCAATCTTCTCTCGTTTGTTTGCGCTTTTAACTGTCTTATCCAGTATATTTCATATATATTTATAGTTTCTTCCATCCATTTCCATTTCAGTTTTCCTTATTTTCTTTTGCTATCCCTCGAATATTATTCTATTACTTCAATTATCCATCTACCATCCGTTTATCTTTTAACATAGCCAACCCTCAATTTCAATCTCTTTACTTATCCTATAATGTTTATATTTCTTATTACGATTTTTATGTATTTTTTTGGCTATTTATTATCATTTTAATCAATATTAATTTCTGGATGAGACTTATTCAATATAATCTACACATCCATTACTTTTATTCATACATTTAATCTTTTCTGTTTCTATTTGAAATCTATTGGACACTTATTTAATATTTATCTAACTACTACACGTTAATTTTTTTTCATTTAAAATTATTTACAAAGTTTCGCATTCTTATCATGGTTTTTATCCATTTGATTATTATTTACACTATCATAATTATATAAACCTTTTATAAACCTCTATAAAATTTCTGATTTTCGAAGAGGTTGAATACGAAAAAACTATTCATCTCTAACAAAGCAATATCCATCCTTAGACTGTCCCACCCATAACTTAACTTTAATAATTGATGAGAACCTTTTCATTCAACAAGGTCAAAACTTTGACCCTTTATCTACAAATCTCAATATAATCCAAGCAATTAACATACAGACATGATTGGGTCATTACGTACAAGACATAAAATCATACGCGTTGTTTTTATTTTGCGCATGATTTGATCAGAATTTTATTATTGAATTTATTATGTCGAGAGTAAATGAAAATATTATCTCGATCGTAAATGCGAAAAGTTGTTCGCTAAAGACGTTGTACGTGAAACGTTCGTATAATCAAATTTTATATTGGTATCGATTGATCTTGTCGAGCGATTGAACTCTCGGACAGGGCGGGTCAACTTTTTAATCTGGGCGAATTCAATTCTTTTATATGTTTTCGTATAATATGTAAATCGGGCTTTGAAATATGTGTCAGAAGTTTGTTCGAACTCGCATACAGTAAAGCTTTCGTGAATTTGTGACTATAGTTGAACGTTCTGTCGAACAGAGATGTTCAACATTTCAGAAATTTCATTTGAACTTAATTTTTTTTAAATTTTATTAAAAATATCTCATCATATAAAAATTTATCGATTAAAAAAATTATATAATATACAAAATCCATTTCATACGACCTATCTTCAAAAATTCAATACATCAAAAAACCTTGATAAAATCATAAACTTTCCACTGATTTTCAGTTTTTTTTCAAGAACTTTCACAACATACGCCTAAATCACAATGATGACCACAAAACGACAATTGGCAACCCCTGTCGCTTCAGATCCCGAGACAAAGCCCGAGTTATAACAGGCGCTCGTAACTCACCCGAGTTATAATACTCACTGCCGATTGTATTTGCATAATTCGACCATATAAAATCTACATAGCGAATATAAAGTCGGTGATAAACGACTCCTTCCATTTTCCATTTTAACCCCCCTGTCTAAACCTACCAACCCCCCTCCGATGCAGCAAAAGTCTTCGTCTCAAAATGCATCGAAGTAAATATTTATCTTATGGCCAATTGGTGATATTGTAATTAGATGAATATCCCATCGGGCAAAGTGGGGTTTATGTTATATCCTCGAGATTCAATCTGGTGATGTTTATATCGAGGTTATTATAGGTTATGATTAGGTTTAGACTACCTTGAGTTATAACCGTCTTATGTTAACATTTGTATTCATAACGGAATCTGAGAAAATTTCCCGCAGATTGACTCGAACACGTCGAGAGGTCAATTTAATCAACACTCGCAAACTCGATAGAAAGTTGCAATCGTGACGAAATACAATTCGAAATATTACAATGCACTAGTTCGAAAAAATATATAGCAATGATCGAAAATACCGTTTTTGTTTGTAAACGGTGAATTGTGTTATATTTAAAATTTTATTTGCTGACACGATAATATATTGAAAATTATGCTTTATTGGTTGAATAAACGTTTTCGATTCCCGAAACAGTTGAAAAATAACAAAGGGTGAAAAATCGAACTGTCCGTTATGCGTTTTCGTTTACATTTCATTACGTTAGTATTGGGTAATCATTCTGTTGTTTATGTCAACATTTGACTGATGGTTATGTAAAAATAACAATTGCCTTTTCGTCTAGCAGCGATGGTTGCGAAACGCTTTTACGGGTTTCGAAGCCAATATTATTTATTGTTGTCCGAAAAGTCAATTAAAACTTTCAAAGTTTACCTGCTAATTGAGCAACTCGATCGATGCGTTACGTGAAAAATTAATTTGGTAACGTTCCTGGCATGAATGTGTGTGAAAATGTGAAAGGTTCAAATTAACTATGCGACAATAACCGCACTTGTTTTCGGTCTCGAATGTCTCCAATTTACATAGAAAATTTAACGAAACTGTCGTTGAAAGCGTTCCCATGCTCTTTTTTATCATACGATATAAATTCGGAATAAAGCAACAAAAGCTTTCTCAAATTTCCCCCCGAAGATTCATAAAAAAAGCTGAACTGAATTCGCTCATCCATATTTCCATATAAATATTTCCCTTTTATTATACGAACATAAGCATATTTCCATTGCGAATTGTTATAATATACAATTTGCGAATCGCTCCCATCACAATGCGAAATTGGCCAAAAGACCAAAAAATACTGTTCGGACTTAAACCGAAAATTTCCCGGCCATATCCACTGTTGGTTTGCGGTACCACTCGTCGTTAATTATGACCGCTGTGTAATTAAACCGTCACAGTTTGTCTTATGCTAAATCCGATTGTTCGAGTCCATTCTACACAATTCCACCTCCAGAACTACACAATTTCAATGTTTTACGAAAACGTTAAGGTTTTCCTCGTTTTGAAAATGGGCGGGACTTTTGCGATGATTAATGCCGAAGATGGAATCGTCGGAAACGTTGGAAAAGTGGTGTTTCCATGGTGCGATTGTTTCCGATCTGGTTGTTGAGGATGTTTCGATTGTTATCGTAAATGTGGTGGTTTTTTGGGGTGAAATGTGTTCGGGAAAAATTGAAATTCATTCATTTGTGATTGGATAAGTTTTGAACGATATTATGAGTCACTTAATGATTCAAATTTTGTTTGATGAGTCAAAAAAATTGATCGATTTAATTAAAAATATACATGTATAATTTAATAGATAAGAATCGCTCAAGATTAATTTGAAGATAAATTGGAAAGGTCTTCATTCAGTAATGGATGACGATTGATTATGTATGATGATAAGAAAATTTAATACAAGTTTTTTTCACATAAAACAAAAAAATTAACAAAAAAATCAAATTATGCACATTTAGTAATATAATTTTATTATAAGTGATAAACTTTTTTCTCATGAATCAAGTCGTAAAAGTGACTCTCTATATGAACACATTCAAATTAATATAATTTAAGTGTTTTTAAAATTATTGCACATTTAATATTTGCACGTGAATTAGCATTTCAACGGAGTCGTTAAATATATATACTCAATGTTATTTCTTATTTGCTTAATTGCGAATAAAGTTCGCTGTTTAACGACGTAGAAACGAAAAATCGTGATTCTGCTCCATAAAATATGATTATTTTTTTTTCGAATTCAGAATATTATCGAAAAAAGAAGCTAGACCGGAGGGGGTGAAGGGTTTTTGGATTATGAAAACGAATTTAACGACTAATAAAAAAATGTCAAGTCGGTGTGTAGGAGTATAATAATTCACGTTTTACGGCCGTGGATTACCACAAATTGTTTACTCAATATGATATAAGAAAACTTAATACATTGCCGTTAAATTATATTAAAACTGACTTATGGGATTAGAAAGTACAGTCATAACCTTATAATTCCAATTTTTATGAATTATTGACTCGTAATAAAAATAATTACGAATTAAATTATACAAAAACGTTTAATAAACAATCAAATTCCAATCAGGCGAATTTTTATTTCAGAACCGTTATTTCCAATGAAAAAAATTGACGACGTAATTTACGAAAATTCCAATCTCTTTTGATTACATTTTATACTGATAGTTTCAATTTTATCGTATCTAGAAAAATTCTTGCGAAACTCAACCGTTCGGCAAACAAGCCTTCCAGAATGGACGCTGGCATTTACATATTTACATCGATACATAATATTTATTTATTTATATTTATATACAAATGTCTTTTGATATCATACGGCATCAAACAAAAATAAATAACTGAATAAAATATACGAGTGCGTATAAAATTTTTATACGAGAGAATACGAAATGAGAATAAAATACAGTGGAGCGAAAGAGAAGAGATACGTAATGGAATGTATTGGAATATGGGATATTGGAAATTTACTGTTATTGCTCGGATGTGTACGCGGGCACACACTAGTTTTAAAACAAAGACGTAATTTATTATATATTACATTATATGATGAATATGTTACATTTTCAATTTGCGAGATATGGACGCAATTTTTCCATACAAATCGTTTGGTTAGGTCAACGCGCCCATAAATCAACCCCCCATATTCACGATCACTATGATTTCTTACGGACGAGTTTCATCTCGGTAAATCATAAAATATGTAATGATGTATTCCTTATTTTGTATATAAATAAACATTTTCGTGAATTTATGTTGTTGATTTCTAATTAGGCGACGTAATTTCGAAATTGGAATCCACCATCATCATATGAAAGACGATTTTTTTTATAACGATTTATGATCAAACTTTTGATAATATTAGAAAATATTGCGCTTATAATTTTGAAGAATAGAATATTTTTGACAATATAATGGAAAATATGAAATTTTCTCAAATCAATTATCTACCATGACATTAACTTTAACGACCAACCGAAATCGTTGCCTCCGACAAAGCTAAACCATTGACCTTATAAAAGCTTTGATTTATTTTGAATATTAAGTACATAAAGAGGAAGTTGAATCTATGCATGAAGATTGTTTCATAAATCGGAAAACATAGTACGCATTATGACGAAGGAACTTTCGCGTAACGAAATTCTCTTTAAGGATAACATATGAACGGGTCGTAAAAGTAGAACGCCGTCAGAACACAATTCGAAATAAAATATAAAATACTGTACGATGATGTAAGAGAAATGGGAGCGGTTGAAGAGTACAAGGGTTGGAGAAGTTTTCAGCGTATTCAAATTTCGCTCTGAAATTACACATACGAAATGTTTAAATTGCAAATTTTATCGAAAGCACTCGAATCAGCTTTCGCTCTGTATGCTCTTCTATGATATAACCCTGTTTACGTTTTGATGCTTTAAAATAATAGTGTTTGAAATCGAGCGTTTTCTCAACGGGTTTAATTTGTGGAATCGTTTATTGCTGAATAAAATAAATTGAGTTTGTATTGTGATCGCATTACATAGAAAATTTGATTGGATTTGAGTGTTATTCAATAAAGTGTTTTGAATCAGTTCGAAAATTTGAAATGATTTTATATAATGATATGAAATATATACAAAGTCTATTGCAGGAAAAGATTGTAATATTTTAAAATCATCGGAAATATGGGTATTTTCAATATTATAATAAAAGAAAAGTATGAATATTAAAACTATTGTTAGTTTGAAACCAACGATAAATAATCCCACTCATCTATTGATCACATAATTTCTCACTTAACTTCAAAAACCAGTGATAAACAAAAAAAAATGTTTTTTGCATTTTCAGGGGTTCGAAATTTTTCTTCGTCATCACATAATAATGAATGGAAGAAAAATCTTAAAGAGTTTGAACGTTAAAACTTTTTTTTTAATTTTAGGCTAATCTAGATCCATCTTCTGACCAAATTATTTATTACTTACCTTCACTAAAACCGATGCGTTTGACAAAACAAAAATTTTCTCTTAAAAAACTTATATCTCAAAGCTTCGAAAACCCTACCATTTTCCAAACAAACTTTCCACTCCCGCACAAAAGAACACCATTTTACAAAACTATCCAGAAATTTACAAACAACACAAATCATCGCATTCTCCCCGGAACAAACGACCCAAACTAAAAAGCACTAAATCACACACAAAACTTATTTATAACAACGCCTGATTAAAAAGAAAGCACACACATAATCAAGAAAACGGGGTAGTCGGTTACGCGTCCTACCCCCCGCTTTTACCCGGGTTATACGTCATTCCGTTATACGTGGCAGTCACTTTTATGAAGCATATAACTTAAATTACACCAATTTTCACCATTCTCCTGACATTTGTGTTCCCCGTTTTATAAGGAGAATAAAGTGAGATTTATGCGAGGCGGCTCGCGGCTGCGCTCGGACGGGGAAACATTGGAAGGTCAGAATATAAAAAAGATTTATATCTCGAGAATTACCCCCCTCCTACCCCTGAAGCCCTTCTTAGGTCCCTTTCCCTTGAAATTTTCCCTTAGGCTCGTTTGCTCCACCTTTGGACACGTCGTGAAGGATATGGTCTTGAGAATGTACAGGAGTGTCTGGTTTTCTGACCTATGAACTTTTTCGTATGGAATGTGCGTGAAGATTGAATATTATACTCATTCTAAAGCTGAACGATATTTATAATAAATTCAATCGATATAGCTATCCTAAGATAAGAAATAATTTGAATTCTTTGATGTTTTGGTTAAAATTTGTGGAATGTGATGGAAATTTTAATATAAATATTCTCTTCGAAAAAATAAAAATGGTATATCAAATACTTTTTTAACATGACTATATTGAAAAATATACAGAATATAAAATTTTTATGTATTCAAATAATAATATATAATACTTCAAATAAATATCATATTCTATTAGAAAAACCTAAAAAATTCGAAATAAATACTGTATATTTCAATAAAGATATTGTACGAAAGTTAAGCTGCTCCTGTATTGCGAAGGATACAATTTTAAGGTGCCCGAAGCGTTTTATTATCGGCACTTCAATTCACTTTGATAGTTTGTTAGGAGAGTCCACTTTATGCGGCTTTTTACGCAAGGATTAAAGGTGATCATCGTTTGTTGGGTTTATAGAAGGATAAAGTGATTATTAACGGTCAAGTGGATTGATAAAGCAGATAATTGACGTGTATCTGTCAGAAGGGAAACAGGAAGGTTTCAGGGGTAATAACCTTCCTATTTTGACATTTAACAAAAAATATAATCAATCATAATCAAGACGCGGAATGTTATAGTTAGTGAAAATTCAGTTTTAACGGCTGTATCATGGCGCAAAGTATCCCCGTTTCCGATCAACACGATAAAGCAAGTTGAAATTGCTGCTGTTAAGTGATCGATCATGTACGTGGCAGTAGTAAATTCGGAACAAGTTTCAAAAGCGAAACTTTTTAAATGGCACCAGTATTAAAAGGATAGTGTGGAAGCTCGTAAAAGTGGGAGTTTTTAATGTAAAAAAGCTGCGCGGCGGAGCTTTCAAGTTTAACAATTTATTATTACACTTTTTATATGTTTTAATACTTTTTTGGCGAAAAGGTTTCGCAGTGAAAACTTTGAATTTTTAATACAAATTTTATCGATTGAGAAACGAAAGCTGTTTTCAAAGACTTCTTTTGAAATTTGTGACTGAACAACTTTATCATTTGATTTGTAAGAATAATAAAACGATTTTATATTCAAAGTGCGATGCATAAAATTCATAAGATATCAAATATTCTTTCGAGCATTTTCTGCAATGAAATAATTTCAAAATCTATTAAAATTTCTGATGATAAAACTTTCACTATAATTGACTCAATAAATTATAAAATAGTAATATCACTAAATCTTCATACGTCAATTTTTCTATCAGTATTCATTCCAAATCGTATTTATTAAAACAAATAAAAAAATAAAACCCAACTTTTTGATCAAACATACATATAAAGGTGCGTTCACAGAAGTTATAAATTAATATTATATTTATAAAATTTCAATAAAATTATTAATAATACTATTAATAAAAATAAAATAAAATATTAATTGTTAAAAAATGAAATATGATATAATATTTCGTAGACAAAGGTGCGTTCACACTGTTGCGTCACATGAGTGCGACACACTATAGACGTCTTGCGAAAATATGACTCGTAAAACGTGGAACAGGAATTCGTTTGCAGTTGAAGGGGGGAGGGGGGGAGAAATGGGAAAATGGAAAATGGGATGGCGATGGGGTACGAGTGGAAAAATGGTGACATCGTAAAAATATATAAAATATGTAATATTTCAATGTAAGCGCATGTGTATGTGCTTTCGCATCCGATCACGTCGCTCAAACTGCGGGCTGGGAGCCGTTTTTGGATAGAGAGTTTGTCTATGGGGTTGTGAGAAATTGGGTTTTATTGAGTTGTTGGTGTCGAATGGTTTAGTTTTGTTGGATGTTTATGTTTCGTTTGGTAAATGGAGTTGAGTGAAGTGCGGAATGATTGGTAGCTGTGATCATATATTTTTAGCTTGAGATCATTTGGGAAGGAACCAGAGTTATCTGTTTCTTATAATTATGCAGTAATAAAGAACAAGCATGAATATCTGATGGTATCAAAAATTTTCGGTCTGTGGTAGATTAAGCTTGTTGAATTATCAGTAGAAAAATTTGATTTTTTTCATATTGTTTCAATAAATTTTCTAAAATGTTGATGCCTATTCAATAATTTTGCGTTGTAGTAAATATACGTAATACAGCAACAGCATTCATATGACGATGATAATCCATCTTTCATTTTAATTTGAAAGAAAATTTTTACAAAAAAAATAGAATTTTCAACACTATGATTGTATACAACTTACATAAAAGTTCCACTGCAGGACAAAGTTTTTTAGTACCATCAAAACTTCGAAAAATTTTCCTAATGTAATTTTAAACTAAAATCATTCCCACATAAATATTTTTTACCAAAAATACACAAAGACTGCGCAATATATCGCTTAACTTCATCGATCAATACATTCTACACAACTTAACTTTTGACTTATCTCCCAGGTACATATTTCCATCAAAAACACACTCAAAGCAGATTAATAAAAAACAAACCACCACCGACACAACAACACACACACATAAGAACAAATTGAAAAAGTTTACGAAGCACTGACGCAAAACGTGTGTATGTGAAAAACGAAAGAGGGAAGGCGAGGGGCATCGCGGATGGGGTGAAGCGGGGGGCAGCCAACATGGATGGGACGAGAAGAATAAACATTAAACTAGGCAACACAAAAATTCGCAACGCAATTTACATTTTTATTCGTTTTTATTTTGTATTTTTTACGGGAATGTCGTAAAAAATGAGGGCAACACATCCCATTAGCGGCGGGGGAGGGGGCGCCCCCTCAGATGGGGGCCCTGGGCGCACGCCCTCCCCTTAGCGCTCCGGGTGGGGATAATGGAAATATAAATGAAATGCTTTCACGTGACGTACAAGTGTTATGGCTGACGCTATTGACTGTTTCGGCCCGTTTTCAGACGAGCTTTTATTAGGGGTGCATTTGTGTGTGTGTATGTTTTTTTTTTGGGGGGGGGGGTTGTGTTTGTTTGGTTGTGTGATGCGATTTGCATTTTTGATATGTTTGTTGGTTTTGGGTGATTTGTGTTGTGGATTTTTTGAAAAAAGAAATTAGGTGTTTTGTTTGGATGTGTTGGAGTAGGAATTTTTTTTTCAATCGTATCAAATTGAGGTATTTTATTTTTTTATGAAAATGTATTGATATGGGAAATATTTTAATTAAATTTTATAAATCTTCATAAAAAAAATATATCGTTCATAAATATTTTAAGGTTTCGTTAATGAGTATTTTTCAAGGTTTTGTAATATACTTAAAAGGATCTTGTATTTTCAAATAAAAAAAAAAAATTTTTGATGTTTCAAATAGGGAAAATATTTTAATGATATGATATTTTTTTGAAACCTCGGCTGATCTTGAATTTTATGAATCTGAAGATCGTTTTAATTTTGAATCTAAATTAATAATCAAAAATCTGAGTTTTAGAAAAATATTTTTCATATTTGAGAATAAATTGAAAATAAATTTGTATATTAATTTATAGATCGAGTTTATAAATATTCATGAAATTTATTTTTATCTCATTATTTATTCTGATATTTGCAGGAAATCGAATTTGAAAAAAATACTGATAATTAAATATTATAAATATTCTACGTGATCATTTAGAAAAGATTCCTCATAAATTTTAAGATGTTTTTAAATTAAATCATAAATCTAATTAAAAATATCAATTATTTTCTACAGCTTTATTTCCTATACGGAAAATTCAAATTGATCAAATAATCATTTCGAAATAGAAAGAGTGAGAATTTATAGCAAGTGATATCGTTGATAATTATTAACTAGTTTAACAACATTTTTTAGATTTCTATTTAATGACTGTTTTTATTTAATGATCCAACTGATTTACGAGTATTTGCGTTCGACATTTACACGTAAAAAAACGCATACACAAATTAGAAAGCGCACATTTGCGCCAATAAATCAAGAAAATGTACATTTTCTTTTCCAATTACTACAATTTAAATAAAACACTAATCCAGATCACACTTAAACCAAACACATTTCGATTAAACCAAACGACATTGTTCACACAAAAATAAGGCTTCAATTCAAATCGCACTCGAAAGGCCCATCATAAACGTGTCAATTCGTTTTGAAAAATGGGGTCGTATAACAAAACAGCTCGGACACTTATTCCCGTTTCTTGTTCTTCCCCCGGAAGAGTTATGGTCCCGAGTGGGGCCTGTCGCGCCCCTCGATACACCCCTGGCGGGTTGCTTACATTGCATATAGCACTTGCAGTGTACATACGCGCGAATTGTTTGCCATTCGATATTGCTTCAGTGAAAAGTTGTAAAATAAATACTGGTGTAAGGGTGCCTTCTTTTTATTTGGGAAATGACTTTTTTATTGCTCGGTGGAAAATTGTTTTATTTATTTTTTTGTTGATTGAATGAATTTGTGTTTGTTTTGATGATTTTATGTATAGGTTTTGTTTTATTGTTGAAGTTGAACGAAGTATTTTGTGGATAGTAGATGAATGTGATTGCGTTTTGTTGATTCGATTGTTAGTGTTAAGTAATGAAAGATTTCAGTATTATTTTATTTATTTATATATACATTAATATTAAATTTTGATGAAAAACAACATAAATTTTAGTCTTGTAATAAAAATCATATTAATTACATGTAATGATGATGATTTAACTCTGATTTACACTTTTCATTTCCTGTTTACAGCAAAAAATTTAAATCGTATTTGAAAGATCTTATCTTGAATTCAAGGTTATAAAGACTACATATGATTATAATAATTTTAAAGAACAACCAACGAGTTACTAGAAAACGAAAATTTCTATAAAAGTTAGGTGACACTGGTTGTGTTCAGTGGATAGATATGAATATGTGTCACCGATTCGAGATTTTTTTAATAATGATGATTTCAGTTTTTGTTTGACTGACAACGAGAGTTATTTTGATAATGGAAAATATTCAAATTTTAAAACAACTTTTCTCTCTTTTAATTTAATCGAATTCTTTGGATTTCAAACAATCAAAAGCAGCGACAGAATTCAATTAATCTTCAACCAGTTGAAAAGTCATTAAAAACTGCATACAAATGTCAAAACTCAAAAAACGTCAATTGCAACAAAACACTTTCTTCCATAGAATTTTCCCAACCAAGATTAATCGCGCAACGAACAAATTACAATTTCATCGAGCAGGTGAAAGTTTCACGCTAATTTTACGACCACAAATAAAATTTCCGCGAATTGTTCCTAGTGCCGTTTTATGAAAACGATATTATAAAACGCATACACTGCGCACATACACACACAAAACGGCAAGTTATGCAACATTTGTATGTGTATAAAATATTTACAACTTTGGCGAACTAGCGTTGCATACTGCTACAACACTTTAATTAAATTTTCCGCCAACTTTATCGTTTAACTATAAGCATAAACATGTCCGCGTGCAATTTCACCCAGAAATAACGCCCGTAAATATTTATTTATTACAAGTGAAACGTTCAAAAGTTTAAAGTTAACGCGTTGCCGGCATAACGAAGTAGGTGGGCGGCGTTTAAAAAATGCGATCGGATTTGAATGTTTTGAACGTTTCGACGATTTTTATGTAAATTTGATCTGGATTCGTTAAGGTTTTATTTAACTGGGAAATAAATTTGTGTGTAATTTTAGTGCGTTTCTATGTTAATAAAATTTAGATTTAATCGCGTAAATAAATCAAGATTGATTGGTACTTGGATGGAGAAAATATTTCAAAATTTAGTTCATATGTATTTTGGGTTCAAATTTATTCAACGTATTCGTGGTTTAAAATATATCTGTTGATTTCATCTTAATTTTTTAAATCATATGAACTAGTTTCTAAGTTTTATTAATTATTGAATACAAGAAAAATGTGACATAATCAATATATAAACATAATAATTTTCTAAACGAATGCAATATTAAATTCACATTACTTGAATATCAAACGATAAACAAAATTAATTGATCGAAAAAAAATTATATAATAGACTTTGCCTCTATATAATTAGAATATATTTAAAGAATCTCTCAAAACAACGATAAATTTCCATCAAATTTATATATAGACAATACAAAATTGATCCCCGATGATTCTTCATGGTATTTTCATTTCCGAACGAACTCCTTTGAGTGCTTTATTTGTACGTATTGCCAAATCTAATTTTGTTTCCTTGTGTACTTTTCATACTAAAATATGATTAAATCCACGCGCTTTCGCGCTCTCACGAATATTTTATAAACTTCTCGCAACATTTACACAATTCCTTGCGCTCTTCAGAAATGTGAAATTTCATTTCGGGACCTGAAGTGACGCTGAAAGTGAGGGAATGGGGCCGTACACGTGTACACGTGTTTAAATAAAATCCCGTACATCGGATCCGTGAAGGTGTATATCTGAAACCTTTTGAGAATCGAAAATGTTTGCGACGTCAATAAATTGCGAGATAACGCTCATTGCATTTGGGTAATTGAAAAAGTTGAATGTGGACGTATGAATGATTCCGCTTTTATGCGAATATTGCGAGTTTTGATTTTGTACGTATTATATTATATACGAATATAAATGAATGTGAGGAGCAATGCCAATTTTCGCAAAGAAAAATATATATTCATTTTGTATTATACGAGAAAGTTTTATTCCTTCAGAAATATTCTTATTTAAAAGGGAATCCTTTCATCGTGAAAAGTTGAAACGAGTTCAGCGTATTTCTTCTTCTGTGGCAGTTTCTCCATTTCTATCCCACTCTCAAGCTATTTCGTCCCCATACAGGGCTACCAATATTAATTTTGAAAATTCCATAATCCCAAAACAAATCGCCCATCTAAAAATTATTTATTACTTTTAAATAAAATTAAACAAAAAAAACGTGCAAAAGTATACATTTTTTTAATAGCATTAATATGATCATCATCTTTATTATTAGTATCATCATTAACATTATCACCATCATAATTTTTTTTATTATTGTAACTAGTATTATCATTATATGCAAACTTTATTACGTCCTCTTTGAGAATGCTTTTACAATTTATCATTTAGAAAATCAGCTATTTTTAATTTTAAAAAGATAATCTTAAAGATTGAATCATCATCATATACAACGTTCATTTCAGGACACAGATTTTCCAAAATTTATTAGAAGTTCGAGATTTTGTTTCATAAGTCACTCACCTATTTAATAGTAAGACACGATGACTGAATATTAAAATCTAATCTTACAATTATTCAAATGGTCTTATTGTTAGATTTACAGTACATCCATATACGAGTATAAACCACATTATTAATTACTTTGAAAATCGATAAAAATCAATACTTAACTAATTTGGTACATTTTTTTATCAATATTGATTTTGATTGAATTCGGTTTGTTGCGAATCGATTATATTATGAAATTTGAGAATAACAATCGTGCGGTTGATATTTCATCCTGTTCTAATGCACATTTATTCGATTAAAGGTACAGATGAAGTGACTGATCAAGATAATCAAGTGACTGATCAAGATGATTAAGCGACTGATCAAGATGATCAAGTGACTGATCAAAATGATCAAGTGACTGATCAAAATGATCAAGTGAATGATCAAGATGATCAAGTGACTGATCCAGATGATCAAGTGACTGTGATTGTGATTGTCATTTTTTCTATGATGAAGTGACTGATCAAGTGAAAATTTTTCGTTGAAAAATTCAAATTTCGGTATTGCCCAAGTTGGCAGCCCTGTTCTTTACATTCGGCAGGGGGCACAGCCCCCGGAATCCAGAGTCCTGAATATCTGGAGCGCCTGCGCCCCCTTTCAGGGTGGGTTTTTGGGGGTGGTGCGCCCCCGTCGCCCGAATTGATAATGCACTCTGAATTATTCATATAACACACTAACTGGGCGGAGGGAGGATCGGGATAAAAGGGACAATGAAAGCCTTTTAAACATTTTGTTATTTGTCGCATTATGTTGTCGGCCGTATCAAAATTGTTATTGTTTTTTTTTTCGGGTTTTCGTATATATTTGGTTATGGATTTCAGCTTTTTTTTATCGTAGATGAAAATAGAATGAATGCGTGTATTCGAGTTGGAGTGAATATTTGAATCAATACTTTCATTTTTATGTTAATGTATTCGCTCTATTGATTTTCATTTTCGTAATAAAATAGTTGATATCGTAATATAAAGTATTCTTTGTCGAATTTTATTCTTCGGAATCGAAATTAAAATAGAATTTATGCATTTAGCATTCTAGTTTGTATTTCCCAACAATCTAGATTAACCTAAAATATTCGTTTTGATATTTATCTGGGTCAGATGTATGTAGTTAAGTTAACATAAAAGTTTATTTTGGTGTAGTAATAAAATTATGACATCGGGCAATCATGGCGTTTCTGTTTTTAAATAAATGATTACCAGAGGTAGATCATTACAAAATCTAAATATATGTATAACGAACATCATATTTACATTGAAAATGTTGTTTTGAATTCTTACTTATTGTTAGTCTTTTTTAAGAAATCAACGATTAGTTTATAGAATGTATCAAGTCACTGAAGTTAAGTGACTTGAATCACGGTTAGTAGATCAGCTCAAATGGCCCTTAATGATCTGGCAAAAAATGTATTTTAAGAATTATCGTTTCATAGAAAATTGTTCGAAATTATTTTAACAAAAATTTTTCGATGAACCAAATTGTCAATAAGTTCTGAAACCAATCTTTGCCAAACTTTCTTAACTTCATAATACACGATTGAATCCACAATCTAACCAAACACCACTTAACTCTAACAAAACTAAACCTAACAATCCACACACATCCAACAATCACAAACCTTAAAATCAAACCACCAAACCAAATCAAAAACCATCACCAATTACAAACCGCGCATTTTCCGAAAACCACCACTCAACACAACATTAAATGTATTACCGGCAACAAATAATAATTTCGCGATTGCTATTATGCGAATCGTATGAATAATTCAACGCTTGTTTATTGTGCCCCTATTTGTTCGACACATTTCCGAGAATTGTACGCCGTATTTACGTTGTGTTACGTTCGCTGTGTGTACAGCTAGACAAACTTCAGCCTCTATTATGTTCTACGTTTTCGTTTTTATGACGTATTAATCGAATTTTTTTGTATCAATATCGAATTTAACAGGTACGTTGTTTTTTTGTAAGGAGAGACTCCCCGCGGGTTTGATGTGAGTTTTTTTCGAGTCGGGTCGTATTCGATGTCGCTACAGGGATTCTTATATTTCGATAATTTATTATTATTCGATTAATTCGGATTTATTTTTATTGGGCTCGTTTGTGGCTACTGATTGTCTTTTTTTTTGGTTTTCGTATTGTTCGGGAGAATTTCGATTGTGCATTAGCGTTTGAAATTTAATATTTATTTGGAAAGTTTTGCATAATGGTGCTTAATGGTCGATATGTTTTTATGATAATAAAATATTTTTGTTTAATCAAATATATATTTTATTTTAATGCACATACGCATTTGAATTTTGAGTACTGAATTACAATATATGAGTCATTTATTTTTGATGTTTTAAAAATTTGGAATATATTTTTTTATTGATATTTTTTATTTGTATTATTAAAAAATATAAAATAAATTCTTTTATTTATTCAAAAATGTGTCAATATTTTTTTTTATTAAAAAATTAAAGTTTTAAAAGGTAAATCAACCATATTAGAATTTTTGAATTATTTTTTAATAAAAAAAACTCATAAATATCTCGAATAAAAAAAATCAATTGCTACGTCTGAAATTGATATTACTTTATAAAATTGTATAATATTTCAAATCAATACTTTGAAATACATTGAAAATTTCATACGAATCGTATAAATAAGTTCGGAAAGTTTACCCATTACGCAAAGACCAACAGTCACATATCTCAAACGGTGGACTTTTATCGGATTTCGCGATATATTGCGACAATTTCAAAATTCGAAATCGGCGGCAAAAAAATAGTACACGAAAGTAAATCCGAAACAACACGAGACGATATCCTTTTTCGAAATTGAATAAGCGTCCATTGTCGGTTATTGTCGCGCGTTCGAACAGAGGAAGGATGATATAAAACGTGACTTCTGAAATTTACTGCAAATTTATTTTCGACCTAAATGGAAGAAGTGGAATTTGTAAAGGTTCCCCTGCGAAAATGAAAACAGTGGAAATGGCAATAAAACGGCCCTAAAACTCGAAACGTCCACACTGTGCGCGGAATGTTGCTGGAAAATCTGTTTTTGTACAATTTTTTTTCAATAAAAATGTATGTAAAATGTCTTTTAAACAATCAATTGAATTCATATTAGTATTATATGTATTTATAATGTTTTCATTCATATTAAAATTTTTTTTTAATTCAAGAGTTTCACATAATCAGATGTCTAAAATAAAATTATAATATTGACTATCGACGACTTTATATTCGTTTTTGTTCTAAAATTTTCAAATTATAATTTTTCAAGTATTTTATAAAGTAATTGAATCAAATGGTTAAAATGAATCGTCACTTTTGAATCAATAACTTTTCAGTTTTTTTTGAAAAAATTCGATTAAAAAAAAACATTTCTAATGAAAACTTTCGTATAGATTCGTTATATTAGAGAGTGATATATAAATTTTATCATCGAACATTTTTATGGAAATTTCATATTCGTACAGTTTCGAAAGTTGGAAATTTGTAAATTTCGACTTTTCAAATTCGAACACACACACATTACGCACATACACACAACGACAAAAGGCTTTCGTACTTTCATATGTATACACGTTCGCTTTGTGTCTGAAAGTTATTCAGTACTGAAATATAATTTCGTTTAATAATACCATTGAAATTTCTCAATTTCGTTATCATACCGCGAAGTTTCGTTATTAAATTTTATATTATTATATAATATATTGTGCGAAAGAATACGGAGTAATAGCGAAACTTTGATATTAAAACGTCTATCTGTTCTATTGAAAATAATAAATTGCTTTTATTAAATCCATTTTGTTGTCGTTTTATTAAGAGAAACTTTTAATATCAAGCGTTATGTTTTTTTTTCAGCCGCTTTTACTCTCTCTCTTCGTTGCTTTCTCCTTTTCAGATATGCCCCGTCCTTCTGAAAACGGGAGAAAGCGGTTTGGGGTGCCCATTTTAATTTTGTTTTGCCGACGAGCGGTATAAATGAAAAGTAAATAATTCTTTAATGGTACATTATTACGAAAATATTCGTATTTGAATTAAATCTGCGAATTAATGACTTTCTAGATTCGCGAAAATAAAATGTACAAATGTATATATATCAAGAAGCAATAAAAATGTGCCCTTATTCACTAATAGAACGCATTAAATGTAATTTATTTCGCTTTGCTCTGATAAAATGGCGATTTGTAAAACGTTCGATATTCTACGGAAAAAAATAATTCTGGTTGCAAATCTTAAAACGATTTTCACGATATTTTTTTTGAAAAAAAAAAAACTAAATTAAATAATAGTTTTGTAAAATGAAAAGAAGATTTTCTGAGAGTTACAAGAAAGACAAAAGGTTAAAAACCATATGAAGGTCACTTCAAAAGAGTAAAAGTGTCATAAAATATTTTTTGTGTATTCAAATGTTGAGGATTTCTGTTTGTACGATTCCATAACACATCAAAAAGGTAAAAAAACATAAAAGGGGGAATGATTCAGTCAAAAAGAATATTAATTACGTTTGTATACGCATGTAAAATTATTGCGTGATTTAATGCCTATTTTTATGGATACAAAAGTGAAAACAATGACTCACCAATTTATTCGAAAAATATACATTTTTCAGCATCATTTTCTACTTGTTTATCATAACCAGAATACACGGTCGGATCAAAACACATTCCTCAAGCGACATTTACAATTTGAACTTTGACACAATCGTTAAGCATCCGCAAATAAAAAAGTCCTCGGTATAATAATTCGATTTTCGCGGCACGGATTCGCACATTAGGCGAACTTTCCGAAACTCGAAAGCACACAACGAAAGCTCTCAATATTGAAGTTTTTCAGCCGTAGACGAGTCGTATGTGCCAACTTCACTTCAGCAAATGACCTCGAACTCCTCTTCAGCAGTTGAAGATTTCCTGAAACTTTAATGTGAATGTTACCGAGAGCGGGTCGTTTGAGCATAATAGTACAGAAAATACACCAGAGATGGAAATTCTTTATCGGGAAAAGCCAATTTTACGCGCCATTACTTTGAATTTTTAAAATATAAACGCTTTTCTATCTTCTGTATGAGTTCGAGTCGGGAAATTTTCTGGGAAACAATACTTGAATGCGATTGATTTGTTGAAAAAATGTTTTTCCATAAAAAAAAATTATGATTCAGTTACATAAATGATTGAAAAGCGTATTTTTTTTTTTATCTTCAATGTGACTTGAATTATGAAAATTTCCGAGAATCATGAATATGGTTTGCTTATCAAAAATTTATGTTTTATTTACGATTTTGTAAAATCTTAAATATTTTCAATATACTTTTGTACGATTCAAAGTCAAATAAAAGATAAAAAATATAAGCGCTTTTATATGCATTATGTTATATGTCTTTGAACGATGAAATTTTTATGAAATAAGACCAAAAAACTTTGCATATTTTCAGGAAAATTCTCAAAATTCAAAGTCAAATACAATATTAAAAAAACAAATATATGTCTATCTTTTATATGATTTTGAACCATTGAAACTTCATGAAATAAAAATTTATAGAAAAAAATACGTTTTGTATTTGATTTCGCAAAACCTTGAGCTTTATCAGCAATACCCCATTCAAGAATCTTTGATATGAAGGGTTGTATTTAAATACAAATCCTTGACACGATTTCATTGTATCACAAATTACATTACCTTGAAGTGTCGCTCTATTCAAATTGCATTTGAATCAAATTAAATCCTTTAATGGAAAATTAATGATTAGAATGTACAGATGAAGATTGATATTATGAGACTTCTTTGTATGAGCTTACCTTTCATTTATCATGGTTAAAATTAAAATATTCCCCAAATTAATTTTTTTATGTAATTAATACTTTAGAAAATTGATAAAAGGCACTTAAAGATTATCATTTTTTATCAAAGTATTAAATTTGACTTATTATTCGATATAATAATACATTTCATGATAATTAATCGTGTCATCCTTAAAGTCACATTCATCATGTGACATGATCTATCATTGTTGCCAACTTAAACGCGATAGAAACCAACAACTAGTTTCCATTTCGCGAACATAACACGTATTATTTCGCGCATAAATTACACGCAAAAATATTCGTTTAGATGTATTATTTATGTTTTAAAAAGACGTGGCGTCATTGTTTTGATAGACGTTAGTTATGTTGTATTAAAAAATTAATATATTCACACGAAAAGTCATGATTTGAATAGAAGTCATTCGCGTTCTACACTTTCGTAATATCGGAATGAATATTTATAAGGAATTTATTTTTTTGGCATTTTCGAAGGCTGTTCGGCAGATAAATAATAATGGGTACATTGATCGGTAAATGAAATATGATTTTTAAAATATTATAAATTCAAATGAAACGACATTCGCATGAAAAATGACCCACGAATTTGATTCGGAGATGAGATAATTTTTTTTTGAATATCGGATAAATTTCACAGTTTATAGATGAAATATACCTTTTCGAGGGGCGTTTCGATGTAATAAAAATATATTACGGTCACATGTGTATGAGTTAAGTGCTTGTATACGTCCCAATTAGAATAAATAATTTCAATACAAATTAAATTACGACGTTACGTGTATGACGAGTAATCAAGTTATATTGTGTTCAAGTGGTATTTCCGCAAGACAAATTGAATATTTTATTTTTGAAATAAACATTCGGTGTTGGAGAATTGAAAATTTTAATTCGGAAGGATGATTTATCATAATATTAAAAACAGGTATTCGTTATCAGATAAAGGTCATATTTGTGAAATTTATTGTAATTTTTTTCGAAATGACAACTATTATTTGAACGAATGAGTCGGCTTGAAATTTCAATCAATCAATCAATTTGAAAGCGTTCAATTATTCTGTCTGCAACTCTCAATAAATAAATTGCAAGCAATATGCTGAATACAAATATTGATTATGATAATTAGTTTAAATAAAAACATACATATCATCTGTTTTAGAATATTCAAGATATGAGTCAATGGTCGAATCGGTAGTTTATCGATGTTAAGTTATAAATTGCGTGACCGGTAAAAGGATATAAATTACATAAAACTAATTGAAAAAAAAATAATAATAACGTTCCGATTTTTAAATGGTATGAGAAAAACTGTATTTTTGATTGAATATGATGAGGATTGTATCATATAATAGTTAAAAAATAATTTAAAAAAATTATAATATATGTTGATAATAGTCACATCATTGATTTTTTACGAATATTTATCAAAATACAAAATCATACAAAAAACATTCGATGACGATAATCATCACAATCCAAACAATGATCATCTCTAAACATCAACAACAAAACTTCACACAATGATGGTTTGTCACCAAATGACAAAATCTCAAGCACACATCTAAAATTTCGACGCCACCGTCCATCACATTCATTAATCGAAATTTACATTCGTAAACAAAATAAGCGATAAATTTCGTACGAAACGAACTATGCCCTTATTCCATCATCATCCAATTCGCCGAGTGTCATTCGCACAACGACCAAATCGAATGATCGATGCGAAATGGCAGCCTTGGGCAGTCCAATTGACCGTTCTGTTGTCACAACATATTCTCACCATCACCACGTATTCTCATCACCATGTATTCTCACCATCGGGCAGTCATGATGATCGCAATGGTCAACAGAGGAGGACGCCATTTGTCCGAATTGACAACTGTTTGAATGATCGCCGAGACGTTTCGACAAAACGAATTGGGCTCGGATGTTTGGGATTGTTGTGGTAACGGTTGTTGGTTGTGGAATGTTGGTGTTGGGAAATATACGAAAATATGTTTGTTTTGGGCTTTTTTGATGTTTGTTTTTTTGAGGATGTGATGATTTTTTTTAATTTGATTTAATGTGGTGTATTGACTTTGTGAATTATTATGAGAAAAAAATAATATTATTTGAATATTTTTTATAATATAAAATTATGCAGATAATCCTCTACTTACGACGGTTCGTACTTACGGTTGAAAAAAAATATAACCAGTTTTTTTTTATTAATTATTTTTCAAAATTTAATTTCTAAATCAAGAGCTGTTAGTCAGCTATGGCCAATACATTTCAGAAAAAATATAACTTATTTGAATTTTTGTACTAAAAATGAAAATTTTGATGTTAATAAAATAATTTATTGATTTTTTTATATGGATTCGATTTACGATTAAGATTCAGGAATGTATTTCCGTTGTAAGTTGAATACTCGCATACTGAAATGGTTTTTTACACTTTTTCCTCATTTATTTTTTAAGGGTGAGTCTCCATAGTAAATAAATATGAGTGTGAGCATACGTTTTAACTCATACTCACGTTTGTGATCTGATTCTTATTTAGAATTTATTACAAAAATCACAGACTTAATAAAAATTTTACAAGTTATTCTTTAGCTTCGCCAATCCGATTGAATATAAGTTTAAATTTATAAAAGATAAAATATTCTCATGTTAAATGAAACAGTAAAAAAATAAATAATGTACATACAAATTGGAGGCTGATAAATAATATATAATTTGTAATCATTATGTGAGTCATTATTTTTAAATAACATACGTTTCTTGCTTGAAATATTTCGAAAATTATATAATTGCTTTTAACGACTCGTATTGATTGATTCTCGAGAACATTGAAAAAATTAACTTGATTCAATTAAAATATATGTAGAACACGTTATAATTAAAAAAAAGGGTAGGTACATATGAAAATTGAAGAACCTCTGATACACAACATGTAAAATAGAAAAGGAGAGAAATGTCGGAAAGCACTTTAGCTGAAAAGAGACGTCGACAGTCATTAGGTGAAATAAATTCGGCAATAAATATGCTAAGTCCTAAAAATAAGGGCCTTATAAATCATGAGCGAGGGACGTAAATATGGAGAACATGTTATTTGGTCGAATTTCCGAACTTCTCGTAAGTGTTGTACTTAAGTGCGTCGTATTTTCAAAATCGCTCGGTAAATCATTTCAACGTGGTAATCGACACGCTATCAATTCCGCTTTAATTAAGCGGTATAGTGACATGTAAATTACATAAATGAACTTGTAAAAATTTTCGAGTATCTGGTATGTGGGGTCGTTGGAATGTAAATGGACGCCATTTTGGAAAATTCTGTGTGAATTGTTTGCGTATGAGAATATTGTCATTGTAATGCGACGAGACTTCAGATGTCATTGAATGATTGGACTTTTCCTTGTTGAGATTACTTTCGAAGAATGGACAAATAGTTTTAAGCCAATGATACGTAATCGTATTCATTTATTGACCGCGCTACATTTTTCTTAATGTTTGTGATCAATTGAGGCTTATAAATTTCATCATATGTAAATCTATACATCGTTTACTGCAAGATTATGTTTTTTTGATATCATAAAAATTAGTTACGGTTAAAAAAGATAAATAGTGAAACTATTCCTAATTAAAGCGATCTCAGGTCTCATCCTTTTAATGACTTTACTATACATATATCATTTAACTTCAATATTCAATTTGAATGTATAGATTCGAAATTCGATCTCTTCTTAAACATTTAAATATAATAACATTTTAACAACAATGAAAATCCTATCAATTCTATTCAACTGTTTCATTAAAAAATAAAAATCTCAAAGCTGGATGAAAAACAAATCAAGCAATACGATTCAATTAAAACTTTTTCAATACTCGTCAAACTAAATAAATTAAACCAATCATCATTCTAAAAGAGAAAAAAATGATAACACAGTTCACTAGGAATAATTAATGAATCAATCAATAGTTGGATTTTAAGTGGTGAATTTCGTAGAAAGCTTATCTATTTGTACGTCTGGCATTCGTCAACTGTTCCAAACAATTCTCTCTACTCTGTTGCATTGGATTTTTACGTTTCGTGGCCCTTTTACAAACTGACAAAAAAAATTTACGATAGACACTTTTTGAGTTTACGACTGAGATGCGTCCGTAAAGAAACCGGCGCATTCAAACTCATTTATGAGCAGATGAAAAAAATATAATCTCTTGTTATAAATACGTTCGATTTTAGTGTGAGAAAAACGTTGAATGGGAACGAATTTCTGGTATTTTAGAATAAAAAACACATATTATTTTTTTTAACGGAATGTTGAAAAGATTCCATCTTATTTATATGTTTTAAATAAACGTTCTTATTTTTAAAGTCGAACTATTATTAGGAGAATATATTTAAATATTTATGTAATCGAATTATCCATTCTTACATAAAAGATCTGATTCAAGTTTTATTTATATAAAAAATTATTAATTTAATAAATAAATAAATAATTATAGATATGATGGTGATAGATTAGAATCTGTTTGTTACCCACAAATTTGCAAACCTATAAAACGTTTCAACATTTCGCACAAACTCCATCACAGCCGAAACCTTCCAAGTCACCGAACCCCATCAGTAACCCATAAATTTCGACATGTAATAATTGAAAACAATGAATCATCCTCGTTTTATTATAGCACACCCGACTGTTATGCATTGTGGTATTATATGGACGTTTCGTTTCGCAAGAAATCACAATTATGCAGTTTTCCCCGTGCACTCTCGGGACCGGTCACGACTATGAAATTATAATTAAATGCACTTGCTTATTTTCTATCACGATCGCGATACTTGCTCCCGAGACTCTTCTATTATACGTTTTAATCTATTCGGTACAACGAGGTGCATCCATTGCACTTTTTTTCCCAGAAAAAACAATGCGGATTCCCTTCGAACTGCGAGTAACTGTACTTGTCTGTTCGGAGATGTTATTTATGTGTTATCGTGTGTAATGTTATACTTGAAAGAGGTATGTATTTATATACTTATTGTTAGAATTATTTATGAATAAAAAATGACTTTTATTATGGAAAAATTTATAGTGAATACATCGAATGATTTATCTTTGTATAGTAAATAAATTATATATAATATATCAAGATAAGATTTTCCTGATACTATCAACTTTTTTATGAGAAAGTAATAAATACTGTAATTATCACTTGTATGATACGACATTGTGTCTATGTGCTGACCGCAAAATGTGTCGCTCAACTTTAATGATCGATATGTTCAACATGATAGATCCGTTGACTTGTATAATATTCTATTAATTTTATTGATCATGCTTTTGGAACCTTTGACTTATATAATATTCTCAAATGTAAATTTTTCATGAGTGATATCTAAATTGAAAATTATTATATTATTCTTTCATAAAAGAGAAATATTGTACATTCTGATGAAAATTTAATTTTTGAATATTCATAAATTCCGAGAAATTCTGTAATAAAGTGTGCTAGATAGATACGTGAACGTCAATGATTAAAATAACGATAATATAATTCTGCGAAATTTTCTGAAAATGATTAATTCGAATCGTCAACGTTTCTGCCTTTATTAAAAGTTTTCCGCCATTTAAAAACGAAAACTATTAAACAAGCAATTAATTACCCAAACTTCTGAGAAATCGATGCCTTCGTTGCTAAGAGAAATTCAAATTCGAAATTGATTCTGGCAGACGAGAATAATTACATAACATTCACATCAAATAAAAAAGTACATAAAATAAAAGAGAAAATCGCGAAAGACGAAACGTACGTATATAATAAATTCAACATTGTTTCGCGCAATATTAAAAGCAATTCGCGAATTCTCGGAAATATTGTTATTAAAATAAATTTATGAAAAATCGTTTCCGAGAAAACATACACAAGTACGAATCATACAGCGGCGGATAATTGCTGAAAACTCGAATCGAATTACTCGCATTACTCGGCGGATAATGAGCGCAATTGGGAATAATAATTTGATAATTAACAAAGGAGATATTTGAATAATCCCATGGCGGGATTGCATCGCGTTTTTTACGACTTTTGAGGATGCACGGGAGTCTCGGGTCCTTCAGACGGGTCTGAAGTGTCCTGAAAATGTCTTCCGATAATCCTGTCTGCTTCGTCGTCAAAAGAAGAAATACAAAACAAACTTTTTCAGAAGAAGAAATTCATTAATCAATTTGAATCTTTTAAGGTGACGAAAGAATAGAGCTTTGTTTGTTTTGAAAAAAATTATTTAGGGGTGCTTGTTAGTAGTGAGATGTCATTAAATGATGTTTGATTCAAATTATTTATAATAAAATTTTAAGTATTTTTTTTTATCGTATCGTTAAAATTTCTAATTTTAATAATATTTTTAATTTATTTGGCCACTCTTTATAGGTTTTCCATTAAAAAAAAAAAACAGTATGCCTTGTTTCAAAAGTCACTACCCGCTACTGCGAATATGCATATATGGATATATATTCATTCACTATCTATAAATTAAATCGTTTAACTTTATTAAGAACCGGTATATTCGAAAATCCTTTGAATTTTTTTTAATAAAAATATAATAGAATAAGATTAGAGAGTTTGAAATATTCCATCAGACCAACGAATAAATATAAGAACGTAATTTTGAAATACTTTCGATTGATCAAATTAGTTGTAAAATACAGAGAAAAAGCAATATCAATCAAATTCCTTTTATCAGAAATTCGAATTATCGAGTCTTCACAGTACCCGCAACAATATGATATTATTTGATCGCATTCCAAGAAAACAATTCCATATTATTGCTTCAGAAAGCGTTTCCTTTCAAATTAATGTCGTGTAATGTTTAAAAAGAATCGTTGCTTTTAAAAAGTTGACGGTCGAGTGCGCGGCTAATTTGGGGGTGACTTTGCGATTCGAAAATGACTGAGTGTTTTTATTACTCAAGAAAATTATATTACATATTTTGTATTAATATAATTGACGACCGTATCGAAAAGTGCCGGATCATTCCGTTTTTAATTATATTGTTTATGTAACGTGCGAGTTTAGTGTTAATTAAAAATGGCATTGTTTCGCGCGAACGGTTCTGAGAAGATGCTTCATTAAAATGTATTTTGTACAGTGCAGCGATATTTTTAAATATTTTAATAATATTTAAATTTCTTTGTTATGGTTTCGTATAAATTTGTATTTTTTTTTGTGTCGTTAAAACGTAATGTATTATAAATTTGGAAAAAAAATATACAAAGATACGAAATATTTAAACTATTGCGTGGAACTCCCGAATTTGTAAGTAGAAAAAATTACATCATCATTTTTATTCTGATGATTTATTAAGCACATAAACATGTAAATTTTTTCATATAACTATTTTTGTCAACAGCAATTATCGTTATCGTTAGAAAAAAGGGTTTTAAATTTTTTAATATTTTTAATGACTCAAGCAATTTACATCACCGTAAACTAAAAAGTTTTCATTCAAAATAAAATTTGTCAAATTAATTTTAAATAGTATCATTTCTTACTAAAGCGGTACGATTTCTGTCACTCAAACAATTATTTTACAAAACTATTACAATAATATGATACTTTTTTCAAATTCGAACATTATCCGTATTTATGACGAAAATCTCTCGAATACTCCGAATAATCGACCCGCGCGGGATGAATGCGAGTTTTTTTCAGAATGGAAAATATTATTTTCTTGATGTATATATATGAAAATTTTATACACAGCTACATAAAACCTTCCATTACTTTTGATATAAAGGGAAACTTTCTTTTATTAAAAAAAACGAACGAAACGAATGTGTTTGTAGTTGGTGGCCGCAATCTCAGATTTATGACTTTCGAGTAACGAACGTCTGCAGAATCTCGGTCGTAAATCAAAAATATATCGACAAAAGTTGCAATTTTCAAAATTAAATGGTCTTGTATTTGAATTTTGCCGGAACGAAAAGTGACGCCATTACGCGGTGCATTAGCGTGTTCGTGAAATTGCCACGTGAGGTAATGATAATGACGATATTATTATCGTGACCTTTTCAATTACCTACAAGTAAACTTTACAAGAAAGAAATTTAATTGAATTGTTTTTTTACGAACCATTACTGAGTGAGTACGTTCAAGGAAATAACTAGAGTTGAGCAATTTAGATTATTTAACTTCTTCGTGATGCAATGAAATTTCTTTAAATTATAATAAAAATAAAGGGCCTCGGTAAAAAATATTTCTAATTGTTTTAAAACTCTGATAGAGAGAAATGTTAAAATTATTATTTTTTTTATATATTAACTAGATATGAATTTATTTTGCATTATGGAATATAATATAATACATATATGATTTTTTCTTGGAAATAGTGAACTAATTCTTTATTCTAAATCGAAAGAGCTAAAAAAATATATTTAAAAAACTGACAATCAAAAATTTAATAATTTGACCCAGATTTACATTTTTTTTACGTTTCTAAACAACTTGAGATTTTATTTGAATTAAAGAACATTGAATTTTCAAACCAGTTTAAAAAATAGTGCATTTTCCGAAAAACATCGTACCAAGTAATATCACTAATACTTATAATTTAATCACCTATGTAAAATATATTATATGTTTTTTTATATTCTTGGATTATGATGAAAAAAATCAATTCAAATTTAAAATGTTAGTTGATGTACGAGCCAATTTGTTTTAATTAACGAAATAAATTCGCAAAGATTGACGAGCGCTGGTTACAATAATGCGAGTGAATGTCAAACGCGGAAGATTGATTGGAATAATTATTATTGTGTGTGCATTTAAAATGAAACGAGCAGATTGGATGATGCCATGCGAAATCGGTAATTTATCATTATTTGGACAAAAGCGATTCATTATACAGTCCGGACAAAATTTTTGCACTAGCGAAACTCTAATTGAAAATTCATCCACACCCCATCACACAACATATTCGAAACACAAAATACATTTTAATACAAAAAATCGTACCTTCTTTTCAGATTTTCGAAATTGTGGTTCATCGGATACATTTTAGAACCGCAATGTTGCGGTTTAGATGTTGCGGCAATGAATAATTGGCCGTGGATCGTCACGACTTAGATTAGCTATCGGGTATTGGTCTTCCAATATTTCAAAATAATACACATAATAAATTAAATCGATGACGGCGATGATGAAATCGAATTAATTTTAGAACAACTTCTTTTATGTGATGCAAAAATGATCTGATTCATCCGCGAAACTTGAATCGTAACGTTGAATGGTCGTTATCTTTTGCAAGACGAATTTGTACTTAAATCCTTTACTTTTTAATAAGAATTATATGTTTTAAGATCTTTGAAATAATGGTATTCAATTTAAATTGAAAATTAGTTCACATTGAAAACATTACATGATTACATTAATATATTTGAAAATTATTGTTTTTTTAGAGATGATTTTTTTCCTATTATAGAGTTTAAGTGAATAGAAATTGTTAATAAAATTATTATTTTTGTTTCTTATTGTTCGGTAAATGTAGGGTCAAATGTCGAAATGAGGATTCATTCGTCGATTAAACGACCCATTTGAACGTCGCCATTTTTCCGGACTTTTGCATTTGCAGAGTGACTTTCGATGTTTGCACTTCACACTATTGGAACGTACGAGCCGACTTTCGACGAAAGTAAAATAATAAAAAAAACGACACTCGCGGAGAAAAAAAAACTTTTCGATTTCTCCGCGAGGGAGTTTTTTTTTCGTTAGTACGAAAAGTTTTTCCGAAAGATTTTTTGCGGAAAATAGTTTCGCGGGGTTTCCTTCCGCCGTTTTGCTCGCGCCGATTCAATATTGTCAAATAAAACGTTTCCATTTCCTTTTATGGCGAGAAAATATTTTCTTCTATAACCTTTAAAGATAAAAATGTTTATTTTTCGATTCTGTAAATCGCATTACAGTCTGATAACATCTGGCGGTTGAATAAAACGATAAATTAGTTAAAAGTTTCTATTAACCTTGTATTAACTGAATTATTGAAAAATAATACATACTAATATGTTACCTAAGAATACAATACATACGATCTTAATAAATAAAAAAAAAATACGTATGAATATCAAATGAAGTTAGTTTATAAGGAAAATTATTTTTTCTCGAACCAAATTAATAATTTATTCAATTATTCAAGTAATGTCAATTTTCAAAACGATGATGTTTGAATAATTTCTACGGAAAATTATTGAAGGCTATTTTTAAATCGATATTAAGGATGCTGGGAGTCCCATTAGCAAATAAAGGGTTAAAAGTCAAATTCTTCGATATTTACAAATCAACGTTCGTTTTTTATCACACATTCAAATTTTGACAAATCATTTGACTCAAAAAAATGCATTGTCATGCAAATATTTATTTTCGTCCATGTGCGTGGAAGAGAAAACAGGCATAACTAACCATTTTTGAAATCGGCTTTTGTTCGGCGGACAACAGTTTGAAAAAAATCGCTTTCCATATTGAATTTCAACGACGAAACATTAAAAACTGAAACACATAACAAATTACGTCCGTCCAGTATTTTGAAAAATGGCACGACGACACATCTACGATCACATATTCGATGAAAACCGAACAAAATATGATCCACAGAACATTCAGAACCAAAATTAACAATATAATCAAAATTTATTTCGATCACACAATTTTCTATATCAAATATAGAATATTGATCATATATTATTTATAAAATGAGCAAAATTTCCATTTTGTAACGATTTTTCACGATTTATTGCGAGTCCGTTCGGACGAAAATTGCGCATTTTGAACCTACACATAATTGATGTAATATATATTTTTTTCGAATACGTTATAACATAGTGTTTGTTTGGAACTGGATGAAATTTTAATGTAGCTCGTTCGCGAACAAATTGAGTATTATAAACAGTGTGTTTCGCGAGTTCAAGTCATGGGAATACATTAAAGTGGAATATAAACGAGAATTAAATATTCAAAACTAATTTTGGCGGGAAAGAGACAGGTACATATTACATTTATATATATTATATTATATATTATATATATATATGGGGAATGTAATCAAAGCTGGAATGTCGACTAAGCCTCGTGTATATGTGTAAAGCCGTTTAAAACATGTTGAATGTATTCTTCTTTAATAATGACACATTGCTTATGAAATAATAACCGACATTTTTCATTCTGTGTGTATAATTCGAGACGTTTTTTTCATGAGTCACATGAAATATTTCATGTATTCGTTCGTGTGACGTATCAAAAAAGCATCGTTTATTCTTAATTAGTGAGGTGAGTTTTTTTATTTGAAGCCAGTCTGATGGTGTTGTTGAGGTGTTTTAATTTATTTTGAATTTGCATGTTGGGAAAATTAATGGTGAAATTTTAAAAGCGAATGTTATAATTATCAGTGTTGTATTTTAAAAGTTTTTTTATTGAAAAAAAATAATTAATTTGGTTTAAAATGAACATATAATACTTTTCATTTCGTATTTGATGGAAAATTTGTGTTTGTTAATGTTTCTTTTTTTAATGTGAAAAGAAAAACTACCCTAATTAAAATATCAATTAATTCTTTGAAATTGTTGCATAATCAAATAAAAAGTATTATTTTATAAAAAAGTTAATTTGATAACATAAAATTTCAAAATTTTATACGATACTATATGATGATCGATAAATCATAATTTTGAAACATTTCATACTTGGCGAAAATTTATGTAAAGTTATTACTGAGCTTTTTATTATACGGACGTACAAAATATGAAAATTTATTTATGGAAAAGTTTATAATATCCTCGTTAATCATACAGTCTTTCAGGAAAACTTTTCAGAACCGTTGTACTTGATGAAATGTGCATTTGACTTAAGTGCATACACAAAGCATGAGACAAAGTCATTTGTGTCGGTTATGGTTCCGGCCTTGCAATAAACTGCACAACTTATGTTTTCGATTGTCGCGTTTCTCAAACTGTAACGGATTTAGAATAGAAATAATATGAAAAGAAATATTGAGGAGTTTTGTATTCTTCACAAGTCGCTCGTTAATTTTTAGAATGTCTGTTTCATTGAACGGAATTACTATATTAATTAAGTCCATTCAAATCATTCGATTGAATGTGACAGCTTTACGACCAATTGTTTCAACTCTCTATATAACATATTTAATTTATTATCGTTTATTTTTAATTATTTAAAAGTAGGTATAAAATAAAATTCGAATGGTTATATAAAATTTTTGATGTTTGAGAAAGTTAGGTGCGTGCGTTTGTTTGTGATAATACATTCAGGTTTCGTAATACAAAATTCTTTATAGCACATAAAAAATAATAAATCTTCAATGTGAATTAAAATATACGAGAGGCGTTGTATCAAAACTCACAATATTTATTTGAATTGTGAAATCTATAAAATTGATGATAAATATATAATTTTTATATCTAATATATGTTTAATTAATTCATGACGTAATTTATTTATATCTACTGATTGCAACATATATCGTTTAACTCCAGTAATTATTAAAAAATTGTATGTCAAAACTTATTAATTTAAATAATTAATTAATAAAAATACACATTTTGAATAATTGGATTAAAAATTAATATCGCTCAGAAGCGTTATGTCGCATTACATAAAATGAAAATCAATAGCTTCCAAAGTGTCTGAAAGACCTATTTTTCATGACGCCGATTCAAAAAGAAGAAAAAAACAACGAAAAAGCCATTCTAAATATAAAACGACACGAATTGATGAGGTCGCCGTTAATTTGCATAACATTTTACTACACAAATCGCCTTTTATTATTTTCAACATTATAATACACATTCGCTTATGATTTACGACATTCGAAAATATCCCGGGTCTTTATCAACTCGATCGAAAGGGTTATAACGGTAATAATATAAAAAGAAAACGTATCATTCTAGTTTATTACGTGCATTAAAAATAATACGTTATTACGCCAACGGCTAATTAGGAATACTAAACAGATTTGGGTTACAGATTAAGCATTCGATATGTGAGGGGTTGGAAATCGAAATGTATATATTTTTTGATATTTATCATTGAATTATCCATAAAAGGTGATATAAATAAGTTTTCGAAGGGTATTGTAAAAAAATTAATTGTGAATTTTGGAACTAAACTATCAAAATTTTTATTTCTCATAAATTTGTATTTTTGTTTATTTATACGACAATTTTTTGTTTTCAACTAAAATAAACATTTCTTTTATGTAAAATTTATTCATAAAATAGTCGAATGAGAAAAAAAACTTTTTCATATTTTAATGTATGAAATGGTTTTTATTCTAAAAAAAATATTTTTCCATAACATCTTTATACATTTATTATATAATATAATTTATCTGAAGTCACAATACGAAAAACAGTACGTTCAGATATGTACTTTAAATATAATATAAACGAAATTATATAATATCAAAAAAATATACTCATGCGAAAAAATTAATTTTCATAAATCGTATCACCATTCATACGACAGAATAACTGCAAATAAACCGACAATAGACCTATTACAGACAAAATAACATACCCAATATACACACATAAATGCGAGCTTTGATTCAACACCCCACATACGCATCACAACGAAAAAAATATAATTTTTATACACATATAATACGTCGGGATCGGTTTGAGAGGCTCTGGAGCGAGCAGACACACAGAAGTTTTTATGGGCGCAATAAAACTATTTTATGGATGTTCCCGATTGATGGTATGGCTATGATAAAAGGCAAAAGATGAAATTCGTATGTATTTTAACCGAGTTACAGCTGAAAGCTTTTAAATTCGAAAGCTTCGACGTTCCGATCGAAATGCGTCCGAATTGTGTTTGTTTGTGCGTTGTTTATGTTTCCAGAAAATTTTGCTACATTCCCTGTTTCTATTGAATGTATATAGCGTTGTTGGAAAATTTGTAATTCTCTTATGTTTACGTTTGAAGTTTTTTTGTTTTAATTAACTTTTTATTTGATGTTTAAAATGAAGTTTTCGAATTGTTTTTAACGATTAATTCGAAAATTGTACGTGTATGGAAGCTTTATATTAAATTGGATACAAAAAGTATCCAAAAAAGATCTGAAAGATAAAATTTGAACAATATTGATCTGGTTAATATACAAAATAAATTGTTACCACCGATAAATTTTGAATTATTCGGTAATTTTTTTTTTAGAAATAAAAAAAAATGTACAAAAGGTCTAGATTAGATTTATAATGATTTAGATGGATTTTTATGTAAATAAAAATCAATTTGAAAAAAAAATCTTAACTACAATACTAAAATTTTTTATAATTTGAATTTATGTCTAGATTCTACAGATTTTACCTACCTATGTATTATATTATAATTAAAATGGATACCATAAAAGCTTAAAAGCATACTAAACTTAAATTGATGACATAAATTCTCGTTATTTGAACAAAATATCATATTTGTGAATTATAAATAATCGAAATTAATGAACTTTATACCGAATTATCTTTGTAAATCGAATCTATTGCATATTTTCACATAATTGAAACACGAAACAAAGTCAAAACAATTCCATAAAATTCTAAGCAAGTCCTTCGAATAAATCAACAAAACAAAAGGCCCTAAAATATAATACACAATATGCAAATCCAATTCACAATATTAATAAACGCTAACGTGCGAATGCAAACGACCTTATCACAAACTATCAACAATACAACAAAAACAAAAGAGAAAAACACATTCTAGTTTTCACAAAACATAATAAACACTTCGATTCGATACGAATTCGCCTTCGTTTCCCCCACATATAAATAATATAATATTTGTATTATGTTATCATCGTACATATAGAGAGAGAAAATGAAATAATAATGAGCAATTAGCCTGTGGGAAAATCGCTCGGGCCAATTTCGAATTGAACAATCGCCCTGTGTGTTGTGACACGTGGGAAACATTACCATTTTTACAATAAAATGTGCATTGTTTTCCCTTACCATTATTTCGGTATTTATATATGAAGACATGCCTTTTGTATCCGTGAAATGTTGGAATAAAATAATGTGGAGATTTGTTGTGACTTCGTATGTTTAATATGGAAATTCTGTAACGTGAATTTTAATAAACTGATTCTTTTGTATATAAGTACTGAATAATGTTTTGAATATTTGGTAAAAAAGACTCCATTTTTTTTAATGTAATAAGGTTGATGTATAATGGGGTAATTTAAAAAAAAAATTCAAAGAGAAAAAAAATCCCAAGTGAAATTAAAAAAGTTATATTCATCACGATGAAGATTCTATATAAGTTTCGCGTTTTTTCACCAATTTAATGATTATATTTTTACTTTATTATCAGTTTTATAAAAAAATTAAAATTTATTAACATGTAAGTGATAGAAATATTTTTGATTTTCTATAAACATTGAGTATACTATTTTTTATTTGAAAATTGATGTATCGCGAAATCCCGATAAAATATTATTTTAAATCGCTGTATATTTTTATTTCGTATGTTCATTATTTCCGGTAAATTTAAACGATTATTTTATTTAAAAAAAATGCCATTTTTACATAATATAAATATGCAAATAAAATTAATTAATGCAAATCATCTATCCGTGTAATTTTAATCATCATGAAAAAAATATACTAATTTCATACCGAGCAAACATGAATGAAATAAAATAAAAATTCGATCAAAAAATAATTATAAACGTTACAAATTCACAAAAATAAATTTGAATTTAATGCATTCAAATTACAATTCACGCGTGATTTATAACATCCCGGGAGATAATAAGCTATCATCACACAGCATATTTCATGAAAAAAAAAACAATATGAAATATAATTATTAAAAAAAAACACATTTAATGAACGCTATCTAGTATGAAAATCGGTTCGGACGAATTATTAAACATTATATTACAATTCGAAGAGTTGACCGTTTGAAGAGACTGACAGCATAATTTGCATCCGCGATTGCGATTATTATTAAAATGAGCATTATCATTATTGAATAATGAGAGTATGAATTACATTCAGATGTACCTCGTCATTATGGGAAAAAAAGCGCGCCAAAATCGAATAGCGGAACTTTTTGAATGTCAATGCGAAATGAGATAAACTTTCTTTGTTTTTTTTGTAATAAAAAAAAAATAGAAATCGTAAAACAAGTACGATTGCGAAAAAAGATTCGTCAAAACGCTGTTTATATTACAAATTTTACACTTCAAATTCAACCTTTTAAACATGAAATTCAACCATCGGAAAGTATTATATAACATAATTAAAATCTTTGTCATAGTAATCAATAAAATATCTTATTGATTACTAAGATTAATATAAAAAGTTGAATTTTAAGTATAAAAACTGTATATGCAAAATTAACAATAAAAGAAACGAACTGATAATAAGTGCGGCTCATTGTCAGTAAGAAACTGCATCTTAAAAGTAATTAAAAAAATTAATCTAACAATATTCGTAGTTTCATAACTAATAATGTATTAAATTTTTTTTATCAAATACGGCTTAATAATAAACTGCTTCTTGAAAGTAATATATATATGTATATATTGAAAAAATATTCTATGAATATTCGTAACTTCATAACTACACTGCTTAACAAATAATATATTTAAAAAATTATTAAGTTCGGCTTAATAAGACAAAATACCGAAAAATTGTCATATGAATGTTTTTTGTATGTTGGATGAATGTAATGTATTAAATGAACACGAATAATTTGCATAAACTTATATGAGTTATTGTTTGTTAGAATCGTTGCGCAGCTACAAAACGTACAACCTTGGAATGATTAATTGTCACTGTTACGACATTGTATAAATCAATATTATAATTGTTGTTACATCGTTTTTTGTTCGAATCGTTTGAAATTCGATACAATTATGTGTTAATTCGAAAATTTTCAGATTTATGTCGGGTCTGAATTTCTATATATGGAATTGTAAAAGTTGATTCGGTGTAATTTTTTATTCCGATTTGGAAACAATTGTTTTGATAATATCTGTTTAATTTATTGTTTTTCCATTGAAAATATGAGAAATATTAATTTCGTATAATTAAAAATGAATAATTTTGGTATAAAAGGTCAAATACATATTTGCATGCAGCTAAATGTTAAAAGATTAAATCTTACGTAATATTTTATTTTCAATCAGTAAGATAATTTTTAAAAATTTGACATAAATCAATATTTAGTAAAATTTTTATTTCAATTTAAAGATTATAAAATTTATGAGTCTTTTCAGTAAATAAGAGGACGAAGCTAACTCGCTGAAAATAACGAATGTACATTTTATAAAAACATTTTTTTTTTAATTTTTGTATCAACTTTTTGTTGTATAAATTGCTCAATCACATTAAAAAAAATAACGATTCATACAAGTCTAATATAAAAATCGAAAAAAGTGACAGCACGAAGGACAAATGAGTCAAATATAATATTAAAAACACTACATAATTTCAAACTCAATCGAGTAATAATTACGGCGAAAGGTCATCTTCGATATTATCTCATTCGGATAATTAGCTACCGCGATTTAATTGCCAATAAAATTACAACCAATTCTATAACAACGCAAAAGTGTGTTGAATTCGTTTTTCATAACATAATACATAATAATGTATTGTGTAAAAAATGTAATTTAATCGCAAAAAGATCTCGACGTTTTGTGATTAATCGCCTTTGTACGGCGGAATTCGCGATGAAAATTAAATTTTAATTGCTTTTACATATTTCAGGCATTGTATACATTATCGGATCTATATGGGAGAATTAGAGCACGATCGATACCACATTACACTGTAAATAATGAGTGCGGTGTGAAATTTCACGTAACTAATAACACGTTTACTCGGTCATAATAATGAATCGTCAGTTTTAGACGTTGACGTGAAACCCATTCTGCGAAGCGTTTTAATTAAAATTATTCATTAATTTAACCCTTTACTGTATATATTATATTATATTTGGATTAAAAATTGTTTTTTCACATTAATCCTATTATTTATAAAGTTCAATGCAGGGCAAGGAGACACAAAAAGTTTTAATATTAATTACCTTCTCTTCTAAAGCGGTTTCATTGCCAGGTTGATAAATTCATTTGCCGATTACCACGATATTTTTCGCTTAACTTTGTTGATGTTATTTCAATTCGTATCGTTGTTATAATTTATATAATGTCCATTGCAAAAAAATGGCTTTTCTGACACTGGTCATTTTTTTTTAGTAAATTTCAGATGCTATATAAATAGTTCTTTGTCTCATATCGACGTTACATTCATATATTGGTCATATTATATATTTCTTAACTTTAATGATAGATGAGCTTGAAAAAACTAAAAAGTAAATAATTATTTGTGGGTCGATAAATATTTACATATGTATATTGATATTGATTAATATTTACATTAAACAAAACTTTTTGCAAAATCAAAGTTGCTTAATATTTATAGAAATCTTATAAAGATTTGATAAATGATTACAAGATTTTATCGGTTGATTTATAAAAGTTTTAAAGTGAATTTATCGACAGATGAAAGGCAGAAATGTAAGAGATATGTCATATTTTCGAAAATTATGATTGGTATGCAAAGTGGTATACTTAAGTGTTTTAATGATAAGTGGCACTTTTACTTAAAGAAATTAATGAATCGAACGAAGTGTTAAGTGAATAATTCTTAATACTAGACTAAACATCGTTTTTAAATTCCATTACAATGTAAATATGAATGCATATGCATCTTGTTTTACTTAACACAGTTTTTTAAACAAAATCGACAAATAATTACATGTTTACACAAGGAATTTTCCATTTTAAGGTTAATAAATTATTAATTATTTTCCATAAATGGTTACGACGTCGATATGTTGATTTTTCGTAATCGTTCAAGATTATACTGAATTTATTACAGTATCAAACATGTCAATAAACGAGTATTTTTATCTGCGATACAATCTCAGGAAAATGTTTTTATTTTAATTTCTTCAAAGCGTTTTTCCACTCGCAATATATTAACAAGGAAAAACAATCAATCAAGCAATCTAATATTCAAATCACAGTTATTTTTCCATAGTGACAGTGCGTGCCCAATTAATCTTGCGCCATCGAATAATCAAATCAATTTCGTCATAACAGAATCTAATTTTCATGGTGAATCATTCACGAAAAACAACAGCAAGCGACCTGAAATCGAAATTTCATGAAAATTCAAAAAAATCATCGTATTTCAATCGTCAATTTGTACACAGTCCGGCCTTGTAACATAGTTCCGATGCAAAAATAAATAGCGCTGAAAAAATATCTTGCGCTAATATTTACATAGAAACGATTTAAATGTTGTGTATATGAATGACGTTAGCGTTCAAATGCAAACATTTAGATTCTGATCGTTAAGAAAAATAAATTTTTTCAATGTAATTCTATGAGGAATTCTCGGACTGACATAACAACTAGTTATTTTTTTCTGTATCTTCAATTCCCATCAAATCAAAGGAACTATAATAAATTTCAAGATTTTAAAAATATGATATGACCTTCTGATGTTTTCTTTTGATCTTATTAATAACATGAATTTTGATTTGATTACAAAAAACACGTATGGTACCAGTTTGAAGTTTGATAAAATTTCAATGATATTCTAATTGAATGCATTTTGATTACAGAGTCATTTCCGTTCAAATTGAATCCATAAAACGTTCTTTAATTATGATCTCGAACTTTTTTTCCAAAAGAAATAAAAAAACAATACGAACGCTAATTGAAAAGTAATACACAATGTATGCACTTTTACGAGTCCGACAGAACTCGTTCTTACAAAACATCGTTATTCTTTTAATATTTACATACAATGAAAACGTTATGTATATTTTTTCAATACAAAATAATCGTGTGGAGAAATCGAAACGAGAACTTTCATTATTGTGCACCATAATGGATTTATTTATTTTTCGAAAACGTTTCATTATGCAAAGTGAACAATTCGAAATGACATTTTATATCGAATTGTGCAACGCGAATTTATATAAGCGGGAAAAATCGTGTCGTTAGCTTCGTATAAACACATTTTTTTATATCTATGAATAATAGAGGAATAAATCATTTAACTAGTTTTAAAAATGATAACGATTGCGTTGAAAAGTCTTATGGTATTTATGTTACGTGAAAAGTTGCATAAGATCGATCTGAAAATATGTATTTATTTTTTATAAGACAAGTTAATGGTTTTACCTCATTTATATCAATCGTCGAAGTTAAGTGAAATGAAATATGGACAATAAATTAATGGATGTATCGAAATGTATCAATTTTCGATTCCATGAAATTTTTTAACTAAGTTCCCAATTTTTAGTTCTAACGAAAATTACTTTATCTTACACATTATAAAGAATATAGTATATGATGATGATGGCAATATAAAATTTATATAATTTTTCGAATAAAATAATAAATAAACGAGATCGTTAAAATAACGAGGAAATAAAACGACGTGGAAACTGGTTTTCTGTAATATGCCCACAATCGAAATGAGAAAAATCGGAGTGCCTTATTAAAAATAATTACTTACTGGACATTACTTTATTTTATTTATTTTTTCTACCTCATTGTGAAATGTATAGGAACTTTGGAGAGCACCAATTAAACGTTTTCGAACGTAATTAAATTATTATTTATTAACGCCCATAAATTCAGAGCGATATGTAATTAACGCGAATACAGATTTTATCAATCTTATTTTTTTTCTTATTATAGAAACGCTTGAACGCCCCTGTTAATCAAATATTTTGTATTTGCGGATCTTACATGACTTTCAAGTGCAGATTATCCCATTATTTTCATATACAAAATTGAAAAATGCGTGGCACTCTGGCACGTCTAAAGTGAAACTTTTATACATTTTTTCGATTATTCATTTAATAAAATTAAAGATTGGTTAGAGTATAATTGTAAGCATGTGGCATCTTATAAGTGCTATCTATGGTTTTTAAAAATTGACACATTTTTCAATATGATTCTATTTTAATATATTGAATATGTAAATCTATCAAAATGAAATAGGAAACCAAATAAATTCACGTAACCAAAACCGCATTACCAGCACGAAATATATAGTGCAACAACATGTCTCCATTATACTACGCTGGCAAAGCTCTACTTCAGAGTTCCACTATACACTCCACTAATGAGATCCTCTTGAATAATTAATGAACCGATGAATAGATTCTTCTCGGTACAGCTGAAAGTACACAAACACACACGCAAACTTTTTCAAATGTAAATATGGCGGAACATCCTGACGATAAGCGCTTTACAAAAAAATCCTTTTAAACCTCTGCTACACATCACATTACATTCCATTAAAATGTTATCCCGCTGTCTGTCTTCTTCCATTACTTTGCGTCTCTTCAGAACTCCATCTTCCCCCAGAAGAAGTCCCCTTTCTTCCCTTTCTTCGCGTGCTTCTTCCTGCTTGGTTTTACCACCCCTAATGCCCTCTTTTTGTCCCCCCTAAAGGGGTGGGTGTGTGCCCTTGTGCCCTCCTCTTGCTGTCGATGGCAGGGGTGTATAGGAATTTGAAGATGTTCAATATCAAAGTATTATTTTTTTAATATAAATGTTAATATTTTTTTTATGAATACATTCCGAAATTGTCATATTTTGTAGGGGAAAGGTTGATTTTCATATATTGGGTTGTTTCGTATTATCTTTGTTGATTATACGGGTATAATTTCATTCAGACACATTATGAATATATTTGAAATCATTTCGAATAAAATTGGAATTGATTAATTAAATTAAATTTTTATTGAAAATGTTATTTTAGTGGCTGTAATAACAAAAGAAGATGAAGAAAAATTTCGGAAAAAAAAAATGTTATTTGACTCTCTTGAAAATTCTCCATTTATACCTTTGCGTTAATTGATATCGAATTACATATTTACTTTGATTAGATTAATTATAAAATAAAAACATTCAATCAAAGTATCAACAATTTAAAAATCAAACACCCTTCAATAATTATTTTCCAAATCCCATCCAAAAAAACCTCTCAAAAAACCAATTCCAAACCAACATTCACTAATAATGCCAAATACACTCCCCAACAGTTATTGCTTCTATTTACGAATCGCAGAGCCTCCGGATCGAATGATTAGGCTCTGTTTTACGACTCGACTGATTCCTCGAAGGTGGGCCACCCACCGGCCCACCAGCCACCCGCTTAACGCCCACTTTCGCCCCCCAAGGCCTGTGGGGGCGCGAAAGGCTGTGGGGAAATTTATGGGTTCCTGGGAATCTCATTAAGCTCTCCCCTATTGAGGGTGGGTAACCCATTCTCGCGCACTCAATATTTCTAGAGTCTAAGGGGTAACTTCAATTGCTTCTTCAGCATGAATATGGCTGATTTATTTTGTGTAGTTTGATGGATCGTTGCGAGTTTTTTAATTGGTTGATTGATTGAGTTTGGATAGTTTGCGGGTTTTGTGTTGAGGATAGTGCAAATTTGAATTGAATGATTGAGATTGTGTAATATATAAAAACGAGTTTAATTTTTTTTATATTGATGATAAAAAGTGTTTTTTAGGTTCTTTAGATTTTCGTTATGAATTTGTGTGAATACAAATTTATTTTGATGGTGAATAAACAAAGATTATTAATGTTAAGTGAAAAGTGGCGTGATTAGTTGATGAATATAATTGGGTACTGTATACTGTTAACCTGAGACTATTTAAAAGGGATGGTTTTAGTGTTCAATTTATTTAAAGATTATCTTCTCTTCGTAAGTAATGAAAAATAAAAATGTTTTAACTTATAATGATTTATTGGAAAAGTGTGTCAAGAAAATATTTATAAACTTATTAGGTTCCATGTTTCTTAAATATTTTTTTCGAAATTTTCGAGAATGGATATTAATTTAAAAACTCATTCGAAGTATATAAATAAATCATAACGGTAAAATGATAAAAGAAAAATTTTTCGAGCCATGATTAAAAACCGTGATAGAAGTACATAAAAAATCCAGTTATTTGAAAATAAATAAAGTTTTCCACGCCAATAATTTAAAAAAATGACCTCATTCAATTTATTCAATTCAACAACAATAATATACCAAAATCGAAAACACATTTCCTAAACAAACATCGATGAAGTAATCCAATTTTATTTTTCATTATATCCAAACCTAAAAAAACCAACAAAGAACGCCCCTATTTCTCGCATTGAAAAAAAACCTCCGAACAATAATTTTGCACAATTGCGCAAAAGTCCGAACAATAAAAATAGACTAAGAACACAATGCAATATTTTCATTATGCGGGCCGAAACGTTAATGGCGATTTGAACGGTTGACAAATGCGGCCCATTCACAAGCCGACTTTTATTTTATTTCCATTTTCCGAAAAATTTACAAAACAATACCCCCCTCGACAACGATATAATATAAACACGTAATTTTCACGACGCGATAATTGAGCATGTCCAATCCATAATGCTCTTATGACTTGCACGCTTCATCTGCAATGCAAATTTCAGCCGTTTTCAGCCGTTATATTTTCGAAAAGGCTTCGCTGTTTAGCATCGTGTCGACAATGATTCCTATATGTGATTCAATTGCTTGCGGCCTTGGTGGACACAAAAGAGCATTGGTCACTCAATGACTTATGCTAATTTGGCGATTATTTTATCTCGGCAAAATGAAATGGGAATATTTGTGGTGTTTTAATTTTGTTGGTGGAAAAAAATGGTATTCGCTTAAATGCGTGTTTTTTTACACGTGTCAAATCGGCGATTATTTATTGGTCTATTAAGGTATGTGGTGTTGTTTATGTGCGGTGGAAAAAAAATAATGGTAATTGTTTTGTTGAAAATGTCAAATAAATATTTTGAATATTGAAAAACAATCAATGTTCGATTTGTTGATACATAAATATTTTGCACGCCAATTAAAAGTTTAATAAAGTAAAAAAATTCGGTCTGAAATGTTTAAAAAAAAATTAATTAATAAAATATATTGTATATTCGATCAATGATATGACTAAAAAAATAAAAATAAAATTTATATTTATTATTATCATTATCAAAATAAAAAAGTGTTAAATTTCGAACTGAAATATAATAAAAAGCCAATAAGTGAAAGACATTTTGATATTTGATCGATGATTTCATATTTATGTTTGTTATTTGTGAACCAACTGTAAAAATATGGTAATTGTTTAATTTTGAATGCTAAATAAATATTTCAAATATTAAAAAAGTAATATTTCGTATGATAATTTAAAATACAAAATTAATTAAATATAAAAAAATCATACTAGAATAATCATAAAAAATACCGTATTTAACATTATCATATTAATTAAAAAAAATAATAGATATACACATAATATTTTATTCGAGTCATAAAATAAAAAAAAACTAAAAATTTTAGCACTTTTCAACGAGTCCGGAACTTCGAAATCATCATCTCGGAAAAATGTTAGAATGAGCGATGGTGCATGGAACAAAACCGAGCAAGATTTACGTCCGAGTGCATAAAACGTGTTAATCAACGACTTTCGTGTCGTAAAATCAAACCGTTATTTCACACTTAAACTGTGGCCTGGCCAATGTGAAAAAATGCGCTTTAACTGTTTGTTTTTAAGGCTGTGGTTAAGTGTTAATTGACGCATCAAAAGCACTTTCAAAGCACGCATGCAAACGAAGCGATTCATCTTCTTCTAGTTCTTTTTAATTTTATTTTTCGAAAAAGATCATGATGTAACGATTTTTTCATTTCATATATTCAATGAGTGCAGTGGAACCTAAATTTCGTTTTATTTTTATTTTTATTCATATTTATTATGACAACTATTTACTATGTAAAGGGAACAAAATATTTGGTCAGTATTTAAATATTTTTCGGGTAATCTATTAAATATTTCATTGATTATTGTGAGAACGGTTTTAATTATATTTTCCGATGTTTGAATTTGAAGTGTAAAAATTGTAATGAAAAATGTTGTCAACTGTTTGTACCGTCAAAAATGTTGATACTAACCATTCTTCATAATAAAATATACCATTTTATATAAATATTAATCATTTACTTTAAATATTGACCACCTGTGTACTTTCGCTTAATACAAATACAGACAATTAAATATAAATGTTTAAGTACTGAATGAATTAAAAAACGGACCAAAAAAGTGAGAGCCATTACAAAACAAGAAGATTCACTTAAAAAAATAATTTACCATATGAACCCTCGATTTTTTTTTTCATTTTTTTTAATACAAAAATTAATTCCACATACAATAAGATCTTAAAACGCAAAATCGAGAACACACTGTATTCAAAACAAGCACATACATTCCACGTCTAAAAATGTAGCGGATTAATTGAATAAGTGACGAAACGACAATATCGGTGATGTATGACCGGACTAGATTTCAAGGCGGTTTCAATTATTCGACACGTAAATGAAAGAGACATAAAACATGATGAATATACAGCTTAGAGAGAGATAGAAGAGTAATATTGAATGTTGTTTCTGTGTTTTAAATGCTCGAAATGAGCATTGCGCAATTCGCGTTCTCAGCCTTGGAGCACATTTGATTTATTGCTGTTGCGCTGAATTGTTTTAAGGGTTTATGCAAATTTCGAATGATGCTTTCACTTGTGGACTCTGTTGAAATGATTAGGATTGAAAAATCACCATTAATCTGTGTAATGTATAGTTCAACAACGTTATGTGGAGTTTTTTATGACAAAAATTAAATGTTGCTAAATAGTCATGGACCAATATGGAGTTGAGTTCGTCTATTGATCATGTACGTATTGCTCAACTTCGATGATTGATGATAAGCTTTTAACTAATCAGTCTTATTTATAAATCCGTCTAATTGTTGGATTCAATAGTAATTGATGTATTGTGTTGTATGGTGATTTCATTTGCGGATTCTGTTGAAATGGTCCAAATTGGAAATTCATCTTGATTATCGTTAACGTCTATCATCGATTTTTTTAAATTTTGGAATAATTAAAATTGGATATTCATCATCGTATTTATAAATCGAATCTACAAGGAATTTCGACTTTTTTTATGAGATAAGGTTATGATAACTCTTGAAGAATTGAATATCAAAATAATTTTTCGTCAATTATACACAGTCATATTAATTTATAGACCACGCCAATTTACAAAACATTCAACAAGACTCAAACGTAAATATTTTATACAAAAATCATTAACTTTCATCCACATTCAGACATCCCAACTTCACTCACACAAAATCAAAGAACCCCTTCCATCCACGAAATTATCATTAGAAAATTTCATTTCAAAGACCAACTCCGCAAAACCAACCATAATACATAACAATAACTCACCCATATCGATAATGATATCTACGTTTAATAAAGCGGGCGGTTTTCGATTGTGAAACTTTTCAGCAGAAAACCCACCCCCTTTCAGAGCACACACACACAGTTAAGGGCGGATCCCCTTTGTACGGGGTTAATATAAAGAGAGCGTTTCCACTTTTCGTCTTTCGAATGTGATCTAATTAATTTCGGAGAAATGCTTTCGATATTATTTTGATCAAATTACGGAAATAAAATGTAGCCCACCCGCCGGCTTCAGCGATTTCGTCCCTTCTTTCAGTGGGGGGTGGTAAGTGGGTGGTGGTGGGTGTTTTCGCCCGTTTGATGTCATACAATTTGCTCTCAGAGGGTGAACTCGGGCGTAACACTTACCGACGACAAAGTATTATATTCGAATTGAATTCACATCAATTTACATCAATTTGTGTTACGGGTGTCTTTATTTGTACAATCGTTTATTATTGTTGTTGTTGGACGTTGTTTTCGTTTTGATTTGATTGAAAATCATTATTTATGTATTATGAATGATTTGGATTTGTCGAATGTATCGTTAGGGTAATATTGACTTGTAATACGTAATGAGATTTTTTAAGTTATAATTGAATCATTTTTATTTTGATTAGATACAATTTTTATTAAATAATCATTAGTTTTGATTTGTCAAATGTTTAAGTGACTTGTTATGTGGTCGTGTGACGTCAACACAAAACTCAACTCTTCATTGAATTATTTTTTTATGTATTGTGAACGATTTATACTTATCAAATGCATCGTTTGCCAAAGTTAAGTGACATATAATGTGGTAAATAGATGGATGAATCTATGTAGAAAAAATGGTTTCAATATTCAAATCTTCGGGACTTATCTGTTCTCTTTCAATAGGTAGTAATGGATGTTAAATGCTTTTTTATTTCGGTTCAATATTCATTATTTATATATTATCTCGTTGATCATTCAAGTTAAGTGATATGAAATGGGATCATTAGATGAATGTATGTAATTTTAGCTTCAGTCCATTTGAATAATTTTAATATACGGTTTTTGAGATTCATTTTTTTCAATTAATGAAAATTAAAAGAAAATATGAAATATTTTTTATGTTAGTTGTATATGATAATAATGATACTTTATAAGAAAAATATAAAAATAAAATGTAAAAAACTTGAATCAAGTTTTCAGTTCACAAACTGGTTTATAAGAATAATTAAGACTAAAAAAAAACTTTCTTACGAATGTATAATATAATATTTTATCCGATTCGGGATAAATTTTCTAACAAATTGAAGATTTTTGTATGGAAAAATATCCAATTTCGAAATTCATCACGTACGCTTTCACTAATATTATCATTAGATTATACACATTACGTACGCGAAGTGTTTTCCTTTGTGCTAGAAATTTTCAGTTTATTTTACGGTCTGTGATTTTATCATCTCGCATAATATTATATATACATTATTATACATACGTCGCTTTCATTATGAATATTCTATTTGAAAAATGATAAATAAAACGCTCCTGAATGGCGTTCCTTTTCTACATTATTATTTTCCTACGGGAACGTCTCTAAAGACCCGTCAATCAACGGGACTTTGTATAAGTCCCGAACAAATGGACCGAGAAATATACTAAGGCAATGTGTATACAAAAAACCTGAAAACATTATTAATTTTTCCTTTTTCATCGAATAATAGACGAACTTTGCTTGTATTAATACGGTCCGGCAATAAATAGTTAGTTAAATGGTTTGTTATAAACAAAAATACAAGTGAAACCGTTGAAATCGAATAATTAAACAATCACGTATATTATACATGAATATTGATGAAATTTATTAATTACATACCTGCATATGGCGATTGTGAAAAATAAACCAACGGTCGTAAATAATCGATGGCGATTTATTACATTTTAAAAACATGAGAATGACCTTTAGCGAAAGAATAATGTGCAATATATCAAACGCATTCTTTCGAATTGTTAAACTCGGTTTATGTACGAATAAAACCAGGTTTAACTATCGAGTTCGTGAATCGTGGTGCAACAGTGTTTGGAAGAAAATTACAATATGAGATGATCGTTTTGAAAATGGTATACGTACAGATTTAGTAAAATTTATATTTATGGTTGTGATCTGATCTTTTTCAATTTTTAATATAAATTTTTATGAAAATCGTCAGATAAAAAAAGTATAATTTTATTGTTTCAGTAAGTAAAATAACCATTTTAGATTGAAATTCAAACTTTTAAAAATATGAAATAATAAAAAAATAAATGGTATTAAAAATTAAATATTTATAAAATTTTGGTGGTTAAAATAGTATTCTAAATTCATCGACAATTAATAATATTTTCTATCGATTTTCATTATCTTAATACTCAAATAAAACAAAACAACTATCAATATTTTTCAATCGATCGAAACACAACCCTTAAACATCTCGAAACATAAAAAAAACCAGACTTACACCACCTTTAAAAACAAACAACAATTTCATATGTAAAAATCAGTTATTTCTTATTCAACCCATCCACAATCCAACTCCATAAGCACGAAAGAGACAAACACACAATCAATACACGTTTTCAAATGGTAAATCGCAGCATCGCACGAGAATTCCAATTTGAGTGAAATAATATTGAAGGGAAAATTATAATACTTGAAGTGTGTCTACATTTGTATTCACATCTCTTTCACTCTCGTGTATTTCATTTAAAATTGAAAGAGATAGAAATATTGCGACGTTGCATCGAACGAAAAAAAGGATAAGAACACGGATGCTTCAAAAATAGAACATTGCTTTTATAATGGAGTGCGTTGACTCTTCAACTCGCATGAATAATATACAATATTATTATGCATTATTATTATTTTCGTGGTAATTTATCACGAGAGGGCCCATTACACACAAATGAGGTTTTCTTTCGAAAAATGATCGTTCCGGCTTAATTTTACGACGCATAATTGACTATGGATTGTTATTATCGTCTCTTGGCCCTTTATTGCCCACGAAAATTAATTCGTTATTTATTCTATGGAATGGATGTATGTGTGTGTATATGTGGAATAAGGTCGCCATTATCAATTTCGTTATTGACGAGTATGAAAAATTATTTTCAGTTTTGGTGCGGCGCCAAAATGTTGCGAATAACAAACAAATTTTCGTGTTCTTAAAATTTTCGATGTAAACGTATGAATTTTCTTGATATTCGTCGTAAACATGCAATACTTTTGATGAAAAATATTAAAAGTGTTTCGGTAAATTTCGTTATTTATTTTCGACAAATTTTAATGGGTTTGCTCTATAAATAAATCGGAAATTTAATTTATTAAAGCACGCTGAAAGTTCTGTTTGAATTGATTCAAGTTTGCTCGTAAATATGTACTTGTATTCGAAACGAAAATTGTAAATATAACATATAATATAATATTTTTCAGTATTATGATACAGATTCGTTTAAAAATTAATATTTATTTAGAGACGAATAAAAAGTATACATACACGAAACATTGATTTTTAGAAAGAGAAATAACGAATCGTTCAAAATAAGCAGAACTCATACCATCGACTTTTCAGCGACATATTTGTCGCTGTGATGATAAAAATACATTCAAACACAATTAATGAAACGAATGACACTGTCGTTATAGTTCAGCGACAATTTGTCGCTGCAAGTCGCGCGAGACAACCCAATAAATTTATTTTGTCTACAAAAAAAGAGACAAATAGCGACTCCTAGTCGTTAATTCTTTCATTTCATCGCTATTATTGGTGATTTTTATAAACTAGCGATTTCCTATATCAGCGACAGCTTATTTTCTTATATTTGGAAAATTTTCAGCGACTTTTTATCGCAGTTGAGTCGCTCATGTGCATACTATCCAAGATAATAGATCCATTTTATTTTCAAATACAAAACAAACTATTTTCAATATTTTTGCATAGTGATGCATAATTTTCGTATGGCGTAACTAACGAATTTCTCAATTTGACGTTGAAAAAGTGGAAGCGATTTGACGCGCGTCTCTCATTCCGACACATGAGTAACGTTCTGTCCAATAATCGATTTTCTCTAGTGTCAAAAAGACTGATTTCCAACCAAATTGACGATAAAACCAAATTGCAAACAAAGCGGCTGAACAAATTCGCTTGGACACGTTTTTCAGAAGCGATTTAATCGTGGATATCATCTGGGATTCTTTCTGGACGTGGAAATAATATAGTGATTGCGCAAAAGCGATTTGTGTTTGGACTTAGTCCATTTTTAAACGTTTTAATAATTTGAAAATTGATATCGAGCCAATTTCTGTGAAATTATTGAGGATTTAAGGTTAATGCTTTGAAGATAGATGGTGGATGAATCGTGTTTATTTTTTGCTGTTTGATATATGTTCTGATTTTTTTGAAAGAATATTAAGTCTAGGTGACTTATCATTGAAATTGGTGCGTAATGGTATGGACATTATTTTTTAAAAAGAGAATTATTTTTTCAGAATCGAAAATTCATCAAATCGTAATTGTCATATTTTATTGATAATGGTATGTAAAATGTATGATATAAAAAATAGACTGAATTAAAAAACTTAAAAGAAAAAAACTTTTATGAATACAAATATTTCAGAAAAAATAATACGAGTCGAGAATTCATCAACAAATCGTGTTATTCTCAAGAAAATTTACATTTCAGAATCAAAAATATAATTCAATCTTAATAAAAATTGCACTTGGAACTCAAATAAAGAACTGCTATAAACACAAAAAAAAAAAATAGAAAAAGCTCGAAAATATATGTAATACATATATCAACTCGCACAATTTTTTCAAGAACACGAAATTGAAATATAATATTATTATGAATATATAGTAATAGTAAAGAATATATAGAATATATAGTAATTTTATATGATGAAATTATACTTTTATCAAATCAGCTAATAAATATGCTAATGTATATTTATTAGTAAGTAATGATTGATTAATATCAATCATTGCTTACTACAAGTGAATTTGTATTTATTCGTCGAAATACATATTCACTACCTGATACGGTAGAAGTAAACTTTCATCATCTCACTGTGATAATAGATTCACTATAACATATAGAAATATAGAACACACAAATATTCCATTTTCCAAAAATAAAAATATATAGCTTCCACACAAAAAAACCAAACTCAACATAAAAAAAAACCTCTCAAAACATACCAAACATAAAAAAACCATTAGCATCCAAAAAACATCCAATTTTATACACCATCTTCCACAATATTTTTTTATCATCTCATTGGGATTATAGATTTTCTATACACATAGAACATACAAGTTTTTCATACTAAAAAATACACCTTCCACAAAAAAGTCAAATTCAACTTAAAAAAAAACCACTCAAAACTTATACCAAACATCAAAAAAATCCATCAGCATCCAAAAAACATGCAATTATACATCATCTTCCACAATATATTCTAATCATCTCATCGGGATCATAGATTCACTATAACAACACACAAATTTTCCATACTAAAAAAACACACCTTCCACACAAAAAAAATCAAACTCAACTTAAAAAAAACCACTCAAAACTTATACTATACACCAAAAAAATCCATCAGTATACAAAAAATATGCAATTATACACCATCTTTCACAATTTTTCATCATCTCATATATTATAGATTCACTATAACTAGGGTGACCATACGTCCCGTTTTCGCCGGGACAGTCCCGTTTTCGTCGCGTCTTGCGTTCGTCCCGTCGTTTTCGTAAAATTGTTTGATTTGTCCCGTTTTGCCGTTTCACATATTTTGATGGTCGTAAGATGACTGAATTTTTTTTATATTTATCAAAATTATATTTTTGATACGTTTTCCTTGGATATTTTCTGCTCAATAATTTAATAGATGTCTTATTTTTATGTTTTGATTTGTATTATTGCTAGATTTTTTCGATTTTTTAAAGAATCACTCGAAAATTCAACCGCAATAACTAATATTTTCAAAAATGTCATTTGCCTGCATTTTTTTTAAAACTAAAATACGCATTATTTTCTTTACTACTAATATCGTGTAATTAAAAAAAAATCACTTTTTTTTTGCTGAAAACTTTTCCAAAAATAAAAATTATAGATAAAGACATGATGCAAAAAGTGTGAAACTCAAACGCTGTTTTTTTTTTAATGAAAACTAAAAATAAAATAAATATCCAATGCATTTTTTTGAATTGAGCATTATTTTGTCAATAGAAAATAATAAAAGAATAAAAGAATTCGATTAACTGAAACGAAAAATATGGCATGAAAATAAAAGATGGATTTTTTTATAGTTCTATTCTTATTAGAAAACAATCGTAAAAATATTTTCTGTCACTTCTGATCGTGTTTTTTTCTCTAAATATATTTAAAATGATATTATCCATTGTTTAAAAGTTATTTTGATTAATAAATTTGTTAATAAATGTATGATATTGGAAAAATATGGGTGGGAAAATAAATTTCATCGGTAGTGAAACTTAGTGGTAACTCGGTAGTGGTACTTCCTTAAAGATATTAATTAAGGGAAAATTTTTGATCGTGCAACACATTTTTTTTACATAGGGGGGGGGGCATTTTTTTGGGGAGCGTCCCGTTTTGGGTCCTGGGAAATATGGTCACCCTAACTATAACACATAGAACACAAAAATTTTCCATACTAAAAAAATACACTCAAAACTTATACCAAACATCAAAAAAACCCATCAGCATCCTAAACCATGCAATTATATACCATCTTCCACAATTTTTCATCATCTCATCGGGATTATAGATTCACTATAATACATAGAACACACAAATTTTCCATACTAAAAAAATACACCTTCCACACCAAAAAAATCAAACTCAACTTAAAAACCCACTCCAAACTCATAAAAAACTCAAACATCAAAAAAACCCATCAGCATCCAAAAAACACGCAATTAAGCACCATCTTCCACAATTTGATCACTCCTCTTGCAGCTCTAGAGTCTCCATCGTGGAAATTCGCAAGTTTAACCCTCGCGAACGCAATTAAACTTTTGCGGCGATTAAAAAGCTACTCCGTTTTCCGAGCACCTTTCCACTGTTAACGCCACAGTGTTGCCAACACACGTACAGAACCGCCGCGGTTAGTTAGCTAGTCGGTCGGCCACATGCTCAACAATATAAAGTTTTAATATGCGCTCTGCATTTCCAATTATGCAATTTTGCACATGGTCTACGTCTAGGTAAACAGCGCGGTGTTGCGAAGATGTACAAATGTGCATTCCTCGTGTTGTTTTCGGTTAATTGTGAATAAGTGCTTGGTGGGAGTTTGTAAATTTGTTTTGTATTTTATTGTTTGATGGTTTGAGTTTTGTTGAAGTTAAGCGGTGTTTGTTGTGGACAGTTAATGTATCGTTAGCTTGAGACTATGCCAAAGTATGATTTTAATTACACCTTTTTGAAAGTTTCATTATTCAATATATCAATGTTTTTTTTTAAAATAATTATTGCATTTGATCTTTATCAAATCTATTGCAGAATCACAAACTTAAACATTGACTCATCAAATTATATCATTAGTCATATTAGCCTATTGATCGTTTAATATGCAGCTTAACTTCATGGACCATTTGAAACTATTTTTTTTATAATAGTATGTAATATATAAGTTATGTAATATATAAAAATTGAATAGATTTGAATCAGAGATCAAAGCGCTCTGATTTATTTTTTTATGTCTCTTATAAGATCGTGAAAAATAGAAACGTTTTTGTTTCGTAAAGAGCAATGTGTCAGATTCTATTTGTTTCTTATTCACGATTGATAAGTTAATTCGTTTTCGTTGATTTCAAATTCGATTAAGACTTCGTAAAGCGTTTCGAAAATACCTTCAAATGTCTTTTTTATCTATTTACGTTCAGATCCAATTTACGAAAATATAAAACAGACTTTTGTTTGAGCTTTATGACAAAACAAAAACTGTATTTTTTTATAAAAATCCGCAAACACAATGCAAATTGTATTTCTAAAACTAATTTAAACGAGCCGACAAACAAACGTTTTTGTATATTCGTTCGAACAAAAGAGCGCATTAATAAGCGAAAAAAAGATCTTTTTCGATCCCATTTTACTTTTTGCAATTAAATTTCGCCATTACGTACTTTTAAAAGAAGATATGATTTCGAATCCGAATCAGTCCCGTTTATTTTTTACTTTCTAAATTTCTTGTTTAATTTTCGACAAGTGAATAATATCAGTTACGCTAAACAAGTATGATTCGATGTCAGTAGAACGCACACGTGTTTCGGAATTTATTATTACTTTTTCCCATTTAGTTCATCATCGTTTTATAATGTAATGATAAACATTACAATTCGAATCTCGATCGATTCGAATCGCAATTTTATTTTTTGCAAATCTTTGCAAGTTGAAGGGTTGAAGGCCGGTCGTGCGATTTATTCGTACGTCGTGTCTATTGTATGTTCGCCATTATTTATTATTTATATTTGTTGTACAGACTTGTAATTCAGTCGGATAGATCGATAAGATAACAATAAATACAATCCAACTTAAAAAAAACATCAAAATAAATTAAACGATATGAAAAACCACGAGTTGTATGTGCGATATGAATCGTTAACGTTTTCGTGTTTGATGCAAAGAATTCGCGATATTTTAATATCTTATTTTCGCGTCACTTGGCAGCTTTTATTTTATTATTATTGTAATTTTATTTTCGACTCCTTTGCGCGTTATTGCTTATTTAAATTCTTTTGAAACGTCTTCAAAAGATCTGCGCGAAAGTGAAGCTGTGTGTATTATTACGGACGTTGCGTATAATGTACGTATCGTGTTTATTCCGGGAAATTTTCCTTTTGAGAGGTTCGAATTAACTTTTTATGTGTGCTTTTGATACAATTGTATCTTTTTGAAAGTCTTTTCAGGAGTATTTGTGCAAATGGTGACTTAAAGATGGACGATCTTGTGAAATTTCACAAATAGATTGAAGCTAAAATTGTTTTCAGTATATGTTATAGTTGAAAATTGATTAGAAATATATCTTTATGTAAAATGTTCTAAGGATTCGAATAGTTTTATTCAAATTTAGTTCACCCATTAAAATAAATTTTTTTTAAATTGAAACACATTTTAAGTTATTTGACACACTTTTAATTTTGAAATCAAAGAAATTTGAGAAAAAGATTCAAAATTGAATTTATCGCAGTTGGATTTTCATCAATTTTTTTTCATAACTCTAATGATTTTTGTGATTTAAAAAAATACATTTTGAAATTAGAACAATATGAATTCATATATTTATTATTATACATTGTAATGTGACATTTTCATGTTTTTATTATATGGAATCTAATTTTTTTTCATGATTTTAACAAAAATATAAAATATGTATCAAAATTATTAACAATTTTATATTTATTTTTCAGAGTTCCTTAGGATTTTTAAACAAAAAAACTGAAATCAGGACGATATAAATTTATGTATTTATGACATATCAGTATATTTTTATTTTAAGTTATTTAAATAAAAAAATCACTATATTTACGCAACAAAACACATGTAAAAATCGATATCTATACATCACAGAAAATTATGAAAATCGATTCATAAATCCGTTCTTATTCTCGAACATCGACGTAGACCGCTCGTGAATATATTTCAATGCTTTTGTATTTATATAGAGTTGTTTATAAATGTCGATTATTTATATACGTAAAGCTTTGATCGAATCTTGATTTTGATTGATCGGTTGCACACACAATAGAGAGGGAAAGATATATATATATAGAGAGAGAGACCCAAACACAATAAGGCTGAGTTCTCTTTGAGGCGAACAAACTCTGGTTACCGTTTAACTCTGTGGTTTTCTTTGTGTGTTCGATATATATTAATCTAATACGTATTCTAGTTACGTTCTGGCATGCTTGAGATTCTCTCTTGTGTGTATGTATGATTTTAGGTATGCAAATTTATTTCTTTCAATGTGTAAAAAGGTCATAAAAATGCAATTACGACTGGGCGAACGAACGATTTTTAATATGAATGGAAGCACTATATAAGACATAAAATGAATGTGAAACATTCTCTATGTGAAATACGACACATTAAAAAAATCGAATAAATATACTGATTATATCGAAGCTCGATTGTGTAATAAAAATATTTTATGCATATAAAATTTTTCTTGAGTAAAATGTTTTAAAGTTCTATAAAAAAATTGTAGATCTAAAGCATGATACTATGAATTTTTGGCTAAAATATTTTTGATAGTTATAGAATTTATAAATATGCATTATTTTGATTAAACAAAATATATTGAATCAAATAAAACCGAAATAAGGGAGGGAGATGCGAGGATTTTCAAACTGTCAAGTGATAGTAAAAAAAATATTTATAAAATGGACTTATTGTCAATGAATGTTCAACATTATAAAAAATCATAGTTTAATAATTAAAAAAGAATAATATAATATAACAAAATATTTTTGGTCATATCAAAATCTTGAAAACCAAAAAATAAATATGGTTTCATCAAAATAATTGGAATTATTATTATCATTTGAAAAAAATCCCATCATGGAAAAATTAGAATGGTACATCTATTTATCATTTACTAAAATTTATTTCTTACAAGATCCACGACCATGTAATTTTTTGTTACTTTTACATGATTTTCTCTTCGATCGACATTATTGAAATGCCATTTAGTTGTAGAAAAAAAAAGTTTGAGAAACTCAATCGTGAGACTCGAACGAAATGGGAACGCCATTGTTTTCCGCGGGGTAACAACAATCGCCGCCGCGAGAAAATCGACGGAAAAAAGCAAAGTTATTTATGAAGTACACGAACACATTAAAAAAGGTCGTTTTGTACGACCGCGGTTTCTCAAATAACGAAATAAAATCGTTCCAAAAAATTCCAAAAAAGTATACAATGTTATTATCGCGCGCTGGAAGTAAAACTTCGAATCATAAATTTTATTTAATACTAATTGGCAAGTCCTTTGCGTGGGATCAGATGTTATCAAATATTAGAAATATGAGGAAGTAATATTTTAATAAAACAGTCTAAAATATAACAATCTCAATTAGTCATATATTTTTTATTAATATCAATATTAATTATTAGAAAAAAATAATCGATATCACAATAAAAAAAAGTTTTTTTAATTTTCAGTTTATACCAACGTTATAAAAGTTTAACATCGAAAAGAATCACACTGCATTTCCACGAAAATGATTTTCAACATTTATCAGCACCATAGTGCGCAATTGTATTTTACCTTTATTATATGTCAATTTAGTTGAATTGCTTCGATTGTCGAGTGTATTGGCCGAGATGATTGATGGTTACGTTGATTTATTTAATCCAAAAGCTCGTCCACGTTGGACGATGGAAGAAAGCTTTCTCGAATCGAACGACGTGGACGGGCTTTTTTCAGTCACGATTCATAAATATGTATTAGCAAATTGAATAGTTTCTTTCAGCGTTTCGTTTTATTATAATAATATAATATGAACGTACGAGCTAAAAGCGTAGTTTGTTCGGGGAAAAACTCGACTTTTGCGATTTCGTAACTTTCTCGCAATAACGTCGAATTAATTCAACCGGTAACGATAACGAGATCCGTTTATGGAAATTATTATTATCAATCGGGTATAGAAAGTGGACAGATCGTTAAGGCCGTATAACTATGGCCGTGCTCACATTCCTGACAGTAATATCGATCTATATTATCCGCGTTATGATACCGCTAATTTATAAATATTACCGTCGTGACACACGATTTTTAAACAATAGTTTTCCGTTTCGCATAATTTATATGACCTTATCTCGCGTATGGATTGGTGGTGCAGTGATACGATTGATGACCGAGATATTTTCTTTAAAAATTTATCATCATTATCTAAAGTTTATCAACGATTTTGTTGAATACACCAGTTCTAAATAGTTACTGAAGTTAAGCGACAAGTGGAGCTGTCTATTAGAAAATCGTATCTATCAATTGCCTCACTATACGTCTTATTGATTAGAAAATTTAAAAAAAATATGGTTTACAGTCATATTTTTTATGAAAAGAAGAACTAACTGTAAGTATAGAATCTTATCATATCTTCTGGTTTTCATATTATTAAATTTGTATCATATACAATCGAAATGAAGTCTAACAAGTGTCAATTTTCTTTAATATACAATCTATTTTCGTATTAAAACTCTTCAAAAGTTGTAGTATTCGTTAAATACACATAATATAGATTGCATGCGATGAAACTGAGAATAATTACCACGAACAATAAATTTGAAAATCTTCGGTTTTAAGCTCGATTACAAGAAGAGTCTTACTCAGCTACAGACTAATTTGTAGTGTAATTGTAAACCGAAACCTCAACGACTTTTCATGCTCGCGTTTGACAGACAATTTATTAACACTTGGATGCACGATCCTGTGCAAATAACAACACTTCGAGCACTAGAAGAACCCGTTCTGCAAATTTATCAAAGCTCATTAGTTTGGCATGAAGACAGGTACGAATAATACAAGTTTCACGTGTCACTTTTGACTCGTTCGCCTCACGTCATATATTTCATTTTTAAATGTATTTTTTAAAAAATAAAACGTATCTGTTAGTTATGAGGAAGTGTACTGCAGATGAAAACATCGATATGGTGTTAGTTTGAATGTTTATCAATTTCGTTTGACAGTTAAGATTGTGCTTGTGACATAAATCTTTATAACAGTAATGAATAACATTATTAAGATTTATTTGACGCTACTATCGTATTATCACGGAAGTAATTAATAGTTGAGAATATAAATAAGATTGTGTCAAATTTTGTATGTGATATGAAAATTGATGTTAAAAATATTAACTGCACGTAAAACGATCAAAAACATTGTAATATTCAATTGGAATCAACAAAACGACAATGATGTCTGACGAAACGGTCAGCATATTAAGCAGCACTCATCTGACATTTGAATGAGTAAATAGGTCAAATCTATCATTATTTCAGATACAAATGAATCATTGAACAATTTTACTCAATCTTCACATATTTTTTTCAAAAAAATATTACGAAACCAGAGTGAATTATCAAACTTACAAAATCGATTACTTTAAACAATATTTCTAAATACATCTCATCATAATTAAGACCTTTAAAATAATCTTATATTGCTTTTGAATTCAAATAATTTTCATTCAATATTATTCCATTGTTATATGGCCATTATTTGATTAATTTTCCATTTTAAATTCATTCAACATGACCTTTCCTCAATTTTAATCTTTTCACTCATCTCATAATGTCCATCACTCTTTTTATGATCTATGTCTGTTTCTTTGATCACCTTAAAATATATCTTTGTAAAGTAATAACAGTAAAATATAACATTTAGCATCATGTTTCGCAACATACATCATCAAACATAGACCAAAATCTATCTAATTCAACATAACAAGAATTTTATCTTCAAAAAACTGTATTCATTCTTCCGAAAGTAATCCATCATAAATTCTTCTTCCACATTTATATTATTTGATCCAAATACAGACATTCATGCACAAACTTATCTTCTATATTTACGAAAAATCATTACAAACAAATCTCTTTTTTGAAACCCATTCAACAAATTTCCAACTAATCAACCATATATGAAATGTTGACCGAAAACCGATAAAAAAAACCAACTCGTGTCAGATGGTATCGGTTTTTGCAGTCGTCCGGTTGTCAACGAGTCAATTGTGCAAAGCCCACCTATGGCCAGATAAGCTAATTAGCGTTGCTGAGGCCATTTGTCTTGTTGTGTTGTTGTCGGCAACTCGTTGCTACCGCACTTGAACGGAATTGTTGACACTAACTGGTTTAAAGTGACTGGCTTCGTTTCGGGTCGATCGGTAAAAGTGACTTTGGTGCCGAAATTGCACAATTTTCGAATGCGACATGTGCTTTTGGATTTTTTGTGTAGTTTTTGGTTTTAATTTAAGTTTTGTGAATTTTAAATTCGGAAAATCTGTTTTGAAATTTTGCATTTTTATATCTTTGAGTATTAAAGAAATATGCAGTTAGCATTGAATTGTTGTTATTTAATTAAGTTTATCGTTATTTAATTTGTATATCAAATTACTATTTAGCATATATTTAAATAAATTATATTATGAAATAGACCAATACTATAATTTCTATAATATGATAGGCCAAAAAGTCGTTTATGAAAGCTATAATCATAAAATCGATATTTTAAAAAATATATGTAAAATTTGATTTTCGATTAATTTACATAAATAAATTCTAAAATTTTATTAACCTTTTTGGTACCTTTTGAATAATAATAAATATTTTTTTTAGTATTTTGAACATGTCAAAATCATCAGTTTTAATTTTTTACTGAAGTTAAGCGTCAAGTTGTATGGTTAGTAATTAGCAGATTAATACATTATTTTTTATATTCAGGCTTAAATCACTTTCAAAAATTAATAATCCAGTCAAACAAGACATGCATAATGACATAAGGGGTGAGGGGTAAGGGCAACGTTGCCATTATTCTCTTAAAATTCACACACAACATCGCCATATCTACATCAAATATTTTTATATTATAAATCTGAATTACATAAGATATTTTCGATACACACGAGAGTATTTCGGGAGGTAATAAATACAATCCACATCTCGGTCGAAAATAAATCACACCATTATTATTTCACCTATAAATACCAAACTCATAAATGGAAAAATAATGTTTTTACGCAACCGCGTACATTTGTAAAAGTAAATGAACGGTGGCACAAGATTTATCAAAATGTAATTCAGTTCGTCTGCCGTGTTCGGAATGGTGTTTCTATTGTGTTCTTCAACGTATCATTACATACACACACCGTTGCAAAATACACGCAAATAAATACGCAACACACATAATGAGGCTGTTGGAATTTTTAACATCGAGATGAAATCATCGGCCGTCCGGAACCGGTCCGATAAAATAAATGGCGAATTTCATCCAAAACGTTCCCATAATATTTATTTATGTCTATAAACACGCATACGTTACAATTTGGTGTCGTTAAAATTTCAATTATTTTTTCAGGCGAAAATTCTTTTATGCGAATATTTATCATTCGCGGTGTGAACAACCGGATTAAGTTCAAGGTAGTTTTTCGGTTGGATTTTGTATTTTTTTTTGGGTTATGATTTAGAAAGGATTATATTAATCGATTAATGTTTGATTAATTAGATATTTCAAGGTTGATTTTAACGAATTAGTTTTTTTTTAGTAGAAGATTGTATTATCGTTTGTATGTTAAAATCTATGATTCAAAGAATTTTTATTGATTTATGGTTGAATGGTTTATAATAAATTTTATTTTTATATGATATAATATAATATATGAAAAAATTTATTTACATATTTAAATGTTCATTAAAACTATTCAAAGATTCAAAGTACTTTTCAACCAATTATTAACTGAATTAAGAAAAAAAGCAATATATGTTATACATGATTTTCTTTTTAAACGTACTAATAATCTTTAATAGGGTATTTAAAAAATTTTCAACTTATAAGTTTGAAAATTAAGGATCAATTTATAATACTAAATGTACAAATTGTTACATAATAATACTGATATCAAAATAGATCTGCATGTTGTAAGACTATTCATACAAAAAATAAAAACGATACTAAAATATCAATTTGCCAATTGACGGCCGAATATGCAAATCCACTCCGTCGAAATAAAATATTACCATTTTTTATGAGTTATTTATATCATTTAGTATTTAGATTTCAAATAGAAAGTGCACAACATTTAGAAAGTCAAATCAATACCAAGAGAACATGAAAATTTTCGCATGATATTTACAAAACGACCACCACGTAACATCCATCATTGTTGCACAAACCATAAACATTTTATCAATTACAAGCCGATAAATTTCAATACTAATTTTTTAACATACAATAATCATCATCATCACATAAAATTCAATCACGAAATTTGAATAATAACGACCCATCGATCTTTTCATTTGCAAAACTCTGCAATGATCGCAGATTCGAAATCTCGACAGCGCACTTTACGACCGTTCATATATATTATATGGGGCTGAAGCGATTTTCGATAAGCCGCGGCTATAAAATGATAAAATAGAACAATCATTACAATATGAAATGTGTTTTTGGCTCGTAATATCGCATAAACAGCGATTGTCTTTGACGTTTCATAATAAATTTCGTGCTAAATCGCGCCGTGCACGTTCCTAATGTTGAAAACTCGTGTAATTTATTTAAATTACTTGTAATTTTAATAACATGCATTTAAATTATGGGATTTGTATAAAAATATAATAACGTATTGATTAAAAGAAGGATATTCTCCAGTTGATATTTGAATTTATTTATGAAATCTTCATAAATTTAATTTTAAGATGAAAACAATATAAATCTTGCCAATTTAATTTAATTTTATAAATATTTATCAATAATATTATGATTAAAACACTTTTTCATAAACATCTTTAGCTCATTAGCGGTATAGGTATGCATATAGACACAAACATTTTTTTGATTTTTCAACATGGATATCGTTTTAATACAACCTTAAAAAGTACTTAATTGAAATCTAAATAATCTTGCATACTCATGTCAACTGATTAATGAGAGTGGAATTTTTTTTTGTAAAAAAACAACGAATCAGAATGAAGTCAATGAAAATAATTCGTGTTCATGTGAACACACTAATGAGTTGAATCAAAGAATGTTTATGAAGACTTCATTTATTTAAAATATGTTAATAAACCATGCAATTGACTTAATTACTAGCCAGGTTTTGAAATTAATTACACATTTCAATTAAAAAAAATATCAATTTGAATCGATCGTATAATACATTCCCACGGATCTTCAATTAATTACAAATTTACTTATAAAACTCGACACATTATTCAAATAAAAAAAATTCAATCATATTATTCAAATTAAATTACAATAATTATTAAAATACCCATAAAAACTCGGATAGCAATTACACTCCCCAAATAATTAAACGGTCACTTTTTCAACGTCCGAAAAGGAATCGGGACGATCGTTCCATTTATTCCTCTTCAACATTTATTCATTTTATTTTTTTTGGTATATATATTTTTTTAAAACGTATGTATAATTGACCGTCTCTGTACAATTCAAGGTTGGTTATCTTGGAACCGGTTCCTTTTGTTTTCCGATTACACGTCTTGGAACAAGGTGTATTGAACTTCGAATCTAAACATTCATGTCTACAAAATTGTTTCTCCTTGCTCCGAATGAATCTACATTTTTTTCGAACGTTTATTAATAAATAAAATATTTTTTATTTCATAGTATATTTTTTAGGAACTGATTATATCGTATTATTTGTTTGAATCAAATTACTACCAGATAAACCTGTGATTATGATATAATTTCGGTGTTGGAAACGATTGAAGTTGCAGACAAAATATGGCTTCTATTCAGTGACGGTTTTGAATGAATAAAATATTTCAGACATGCTGAAAATAGCTAGTACACAATAACGAGAAACCAACAAAATTCTGTTATGTTTACTTGTACGATTAAATATGAAATTTCAAAAATGAAACGCAAACAAGGATTCAAAGCGAAAACCCCATTGTGATACGTTTCTAGCAATGCTAAACATACATACGCGATGAATGTATATTTTTTTTCGTATTTGCAAATTAAAATGAAAAACAAACACGGAACGAAAAAAATGAGAACGTGTACGGGTCGCTTTTAAAACGGGAGGGACACAATAGATAATTATTTTGTATGTACTGACCATAAAATTATCAGAAATAACTACGAATTTGAATGGAAAAAATTTCGAAATAAAGCAAATTATTATTCAAATTCGAAAATACAACGTATAATAATGGTGACCCATTATTTTGTTGTGCAATCGTATTGTTATTTTAATTGAATTTTTTATTTCGTATAATGGGTATTGTTCAGTTCTGATTTTCATTGGCATGCGCCGTTTGTCGTATATTATAAAATATGTGTATGTTTTTCGTAAGATATTTAAAAAGTTATTTTAATCTGGAAATTTCGGCATTAGCATGTGAATGAGCTTTGAATAATTTAATAAATTAGAAGCGTCAAAATAATGTATATTTCTCTGCATAATTTAACGATAACAAATGATTAAATTTTCATCCCCATTATCGAAAACGTCAATAAACTGCAGAATCTTCAGATAAACAAATACATTTTTTTGAATGAGATTTTCAAAATATGATTTTGATATAAAAATACTTACACTGATCCAAGGTTGATATCAAATTTTTATCTTTTTTTATTCAAATCACTTTTTTAGTTGAATGGTATATCATTTTTTTATAGAATGTGAAAAAAAACATTCTAACACTTTTTGAAATAAAAAAATTACAAGATTTTAATCAAAAAAAGATGTTCATTGCATCATCAAAATCACTCAATTTAATTTTAATTTTTTTATAAAAAAATGGACAAAAAACTTATTAGCACCATCAAAAATTTACATAATGACAAGAAGACCACTAGCAAGCTTAAATTATAAAAAAATTATATCTATATACTAACCACGTCACTTGTCGCTTAACATGGACGATAAATGCATATAATCTTCTCAATAAAATAACATCCATCATTCAAATTGAAAAGATAAGACTAAACGATCGACGAATACTGCATTAAACATTTCAGTCAGAACAAACAAATTGAATCGACTCGATACAAAATAGAAAATATAAGATTTATATTAGATCTATTTGAATAAAATGTAGATAAGTTTCTGCGTCTTGTCGAGACTTCGTTTAAAACGGAGTTTCTCAAATATGCGACGTTAATTAACGACGTGATGTATGATTACGACAGAACGTATTTATTCTTGCTGAATGTACGGAACGGAATGAGTTCGCTCGAGTTATTATATGCATGTATCGGATTTGTATAGAAATTCAACATTATCTCGTTTGCTTCATGCGCAAGTACATATGTATATACCAGGGCTTTTCAATTAACATTTAAAAAAAAATGAAAAAGCGAGAATTGAAAAAATACGCTGTTGAATCAACGATTTGTAAATCCTGCTGCGGCGATTTAATTTCCGGAATACGAATATGAAGTCATATCGTATAAGTTGTTACTTTTGTTTCAAAAGTACTTATTGTCTTTGTGCATCTTCATGATGGACGATCCAATTCTTCCACAGAATCTTTCAGAATTTTTCCCATTCAAAAAATTTATGATTTTTTATTAATGTTAATTTTTATTGTTGTTTGTTTGTTTGTTTCTGGTTATGTCACTCTCATATTTTCATCAAAAACACACGAATATTTTAGAGTATCGTTAAAATGTTTCAGCAGTAATTTATTCGATTTTCAGACCAAATCAACGCGTTGATCTAAATTTCGATTAACTTTACGCCGTAGCTCGCTTATGAACCCCAATCATTTCCGCAATAACGGATGAATTCCAATCAAACCATCACATAAGCAATATCAAACAACCATTCCACAAACTAAATTGTCACATAAGCGAATCTACCCTTCATATTGCAACACTTACAAACGGTCATTTCGATCGACTTCATTTGATAAAATCCACATCTGCTGAACGTATTAATTAGCGACTTATAAATGGTAATGTTACATTAACAACCTCTGGTAAACATACTCGACTTCTATTATATTAATGGCCTCTCGTAAATATTATTGCTTTATGAAACGAACTACATCTCAATATTATTATATTTTCTGTATTGAAATTAATATTTTTAATAGAATTTGATGTCGTATTAGAATTCATATATATAATATAATATCAAAGTGCTCTTCAAGGTATGGATAGCATACAAAACTACTGCATCGATTCGCAATATTATAGAGATACTCGTCATTGGGTAATTCTCCTCATACAAAATGCAGTAGGGTGCAATTTATACTAGTGAAATGTTGTGAACCTGCTAGTTCTAGTTGCATCCACTACTTGCAAAATCCTTTCCAGTGGAGTAACGCGCTTATATGAAACTAACCAGAGAAACTTTATAATTTATCGGGAACAGAACCATAAATTGCTGAATTAGTTCCCGGCTCGTGGCTCTTGCGCCACTCCACTTTATACATTGTGCAAAGTGAACCGAGCAAATCCGATATTGCAAAATCGGTACCGATTCCCGGGACTTTGAAAGCCGATTTTTCAAATGTACTTGTAGCGGTATAAACAAATTGCACGGCCGCAGCTGTTGGACAAACGCAAATATGATATGGTGGAGATTCGATTTGTTTTTTTGTTTTGTTCAATTAGTTTTCGGAGTTGGGAAGTTTTTCGATGAAATTCAATCATAAAATTCTATCGCGAAATCCTTGGATTGGTCATATCAAAGTTAAAGAGTTTCTGAATTGTATTAGTCATCGTTTAGATTGATCCAGTGATTTTTAGATTAAATATTTGTTATTTAATTAGATTAAATATTTGTTATTATATTATGTAGATGACACGAATTAATGTTTAATTATTATCGCACTGTTCAGATAATATAATACAATTTCTAATAAAGAGCTAGGTATTTTTTGTATTGGTCGGGAATCGGGATATTGTTTTCTTTTAGATTGGAAAATTCAAATATTGGTATTCGATTGGGAATTCGATCTAAAACCCCTGATTGCATTTTAATAACTATTTTGTTCCGATATAGCGATATAGGGAAGATAACTTTTAGTAAGCTTAAATATTAAAAATCGTCCCTTACTAAATGGTCTCAGGAAAGAAACTCGACCCTGATTTATTGTAATTCTTCTACAAAGATGATCGAAATAATCAATAAAATAATTTCGAAGTACCAAGGTTTTGACGAGCAAATTCGAAAGTTTCAAAGAAATTTCGAAAATCCTGAGATTGTATTTCAAATAAAATGCTTTTAAATAAATGCTTTTAAATTATTGTTGTCATGCGAAAAATTTAAAAAGGCACAATAAATTTTCGATAACTGTTGAGAAATCTTACACTATCGTCCAACAAGATGTTTCCACGTCAAAGTTTATGTTCAACCTCCTTTTTCAAACGCATTAAAAGTTAACCCAAAACAGATCGAAAACATTACATTACATTTACAGAAACACGCTGAAACGTGCACAAACAACACAAAATGCACTCAACAAAGAACAAGAAACTCACAAAGACAAGACAATGGCGACGGCCGTGAGAATGAATTAAACGGCAGGCGAACAGGTTTTCGACTTTCTAAAATATGATTGTACACGCGGACTGTATTAAAAGAGAATAAGTACTTGCACTTGGGCAAGTGCCCGCCGACGTCATTATTGTCGATTTGTGCGAGATGAAAGTCCCACGTGTGTGTAGCGTAATGTGTATGCTAATTGTCTGCTACCGAGAAATCGATGTTTTGTTAATAAGTGCAATTGTTGTTTGTAATGAGTGTATTGTTGGGTTATTATTAGATGCACTTACTTGGGATTCTGCTCGGTGGATTCTGAAACAAATGGAAAAATAAATTGTAAATAGATTCAATGAAATTTTGATTATGATTATTTTTATATTATATTTCAAGCGATATTTTAGATTGACAAAAAAAATGAAAATACTTTGATTTTGTAAAATTTTGAAAAGTTTCCTTTGATCATTAAAATGACTAATCTAAAACGTTGTTTGAAATATGAAAATGGGTAAGTTAACGAGGTTAAAGTTTCATAAAATTCTTAAAAATCGACCTTCGCGGTTTAATATTGCGGAAACTGAATTTGATCTAATAATTTTTTAAATGAAATTCACATATTTCATCATATTGATATTCAATTCATATTTATGATAATTAAATAAATATTTATGAATTAAGTGAGAATTTTTTTGCTTCAACAGATTTAAATGTCATTTCTGGTATTATATTATAGAAGACGGATGTAAATTTCCACTTTCTTAAAATGATATGTATTATCAATTTTTTTTAAATTGAAAACTTTGAAAGATATCATGTGCTATTTAAAAAATAAATAAATATATAAAATATATATATATATACATATATATAAAGATATTATATGAAATGACTCATAGTGAAATAACATTTTTCACTTACCTTATTCATCATGAATAGACGTTTATTCTTGATAAATATTCAAAAAAAGGCAATAATGATGAAAGATTATTTCACAAAAGGTATTTAACGAAAGAGATTCTATGAAAAGAATTTTTTTTCGTAACAGATCAAATCTAAGATGTACCAATATTAGTACTGCAATGAAACGCTCTACTGGCAATTGTTCCATTCAATGTAAATTCGAATCGAGATCTTTATCTCGTTACATGATTGACGCTGTCTCGAAAATTGTTTCGATATAAAAAAATATATAGAAAACACAACTCGCAAAGGTCGCATTAATTCGTACAACTTTTATACGAGCAGAGACAACGTCGAATTCATCAAGTCGACACGAAAAAAATCGTATGATTGATGTAATAATTAAGCTCTTAAGTAAAATTCGATGACTTGCTGATTTTTCTGACTCGCACATAGCTAATTACGGATTATATGTGTGTGTGTGTACTTTTACACGTCAATTATATCATCGTTTTTAAATTTCGAATCGTTCGTAATTTCTTTAACCTTAATACGAGTTTGATATGCAGGTCGTACGAATGCATCGAAATGTGTGCCACAATGTCAACATATTAATGTCAGTTTTTGAATTAGGTTATGTTTGAAATCTACGAAGCTTTTCTTAAATATTAATTCAATATCAATCATCGTTACTAAAGAAAAACCTTTTCAAAATATGAATATTTCGCCGTAAGAAAAATTACTGTGTATTCAATAAACATGTTTGAAAACGATAGTTTTTATTGAAATCGAATCTGCATATATTCAGAGTCTTCTTTACTTTCTACGTTGTAATTTGTTAAAGTATCTGATGATAATAAAAGTACATGGCTCAGGTGAACAATAGTTAAAGTTGAAGTATTTTCGAAACGTTATTAAATGTCAGAACGCGGTCGAAATGTCAGGGACGCAATAAATTCATGTCGAGAAATTAAATTTATTATATATTATACTCGAAGTCAAGTCAATCAAGATTTCCCAAACATCGTTGCCATATATTATGATCCGATTTCCAATCATGTGGCGAGTGTGTGCGTGTAACAAAATCGATATTGATACATTAAAATTCAAATTGCTTCATGAATTAATAATCAGATAATATTACCGAGAATAATAAATGTGAATTGTTTTATCGAAAAATTGAGAATCGTGTGTTCTACGTGACGTTTATATTAAAGTAATTTATTTTATTTACATACGTTGTTTAAAAAAGAATTACGAAAATTGAACATCACACGGAAGTCATTATTTGATAATTTATTATACATAAATAATACGATTAGAAATTATCTGTGTTTCGAAACTATTATAATTTAAAAAAATATGATATGATATTTAAGTGTTTCTCAATATTTTTTTTAGTTAAAATATTTTTTATTATAAAAATTTTTTCAGGCATTAATATTTTTATTATTCACCATAAAATTTTTCAACTTCGACCGTTCAAAATACATCAATTCAAACTTTCTTATCTCCGCTGAAACTCCGTTTCTGAAATCATTTAATACACAAACTTAATTTAACAAAAACCAACAGACTTTAAAGCTCTTTCATTATTCCCATCAAATTCGAACTATCTCATCCAATTAAATGGCTACCTCTCGTCAATAAATTACAGTCCAGACTTTAAATCAACCGATATCAAATTGCACGGTCGGTTATGCGTACTTCAAATTGAATTTCTAATATAACAAAACTGTATATAATCATTGTAAATTTGTTAGCATACTTTCGCGGTCAGCTTTAATGGAGGACTTGTCATCATCAGTATCGCTAAGTGGCCGCGTCCGGCATCCGATCAATTATTCGTGACGAAAATTACTGTAATCACGAAACGAGACCACAATTGTAAAGATGTATTATAGTTCGGGAAGAATGTGAAAAAACTGCATGTATAATATAAACGATCGGATTGTTCGAGCGGTGTGTGAATTTAAAGAGCAAATCGTTCCGAGAAAAAGAGCCGATTTCTCGACGTGTGATGTTAATAGTTGCTAAATTGTGTATGTTAATTGTTTACTTGTGAAAGTCAATAATTTTGGAAAAAATGTCGTTTAAGAAAATTTCTCATCTTGTGTGGTATACAAATTTCTCCAATCAACTTTAATTCTGTTGTACCTACTTGAAAAAATCTTATTCAGTGTACTTTACGTGAAGTTTTTTGTTTTGTTCATATTAACTTTCTTTTGAATTCATTTTAATAATTCACACCAATTTGACATTCTTACATACCCAACTTGCCATTTCAATCTCAACTTAAATTGTTTTTAGAGATAACACTGGAAATATACAAGTATTTTGAAAATTTTCTCACCTCAGCATAAGTTATAAGAATACGACCTTTTAAGATTACACTTTAAAGGTTAACAACCGATTCAGCATAAAAGATGCACAGATATACAATTTCAAATATTTCACGATCGATATCATCGTTTATAAAATATTCAGGAATTTAAAGCACTATACGATTTTCATAAACTTATTATTATTCTTATAATACTACAATTTCTTTCTGATACATTTATAATATTTTAATGAAAGAAAACCTTCAATCAAACTCATCAATATAATATAATAATATTAAATCAATAGCAAATTATTGCAACTGATGCGCTTGAAAAGTTCAAGCATTTGATACATCGAAGAGTTTCGAATTATTATAGCAAACACTGAAGTTAAGCGACATGTAATACGATCAATAGATGGAAAATTAACAAAATTATTTCATCTATTGATTAAAATCTCAAATAGAAACATAAAATAATGAACCATCTACCCAATTTTCAACATCCAAACACCGAAATCCAATCAAACGGCCACCAAAGGCGCCAACACATCTGGGCACTGAAACATCGCACCGAATCGTCTCGACGAATCTAATAAAATCGCCAAAACGAGAAGATAATAGCATGAAATATATCGCAGCATTTGTTTCAAAACCGCCAAAACGGAAAGGGGATCCTCCTATTATTGATCAGGGCGTCGTTTTGTAAGCAAACATTCGTTCGTGATTTACGGATACTTCTGCGTTCTGTATTCGAGAGATTTAAACTCTTGCGCCAAGAGATGTTGCTCAATTGTGTAATATTCGCGCACAAAAGAGTCGGTCGTTTGTCTGGGCCGAAGATATTGCGACTTGCAACTCGGGTTATTGATTTCTTATGGCTGAATGCGAACGGGCTTGTGTAAAAGTTATCGGAATTTAGATTAGGTGGGATTTGTGTCGGAGCGATTGATGCTAAGTGAGATTAGGCTGCGTCGATTGTATCCGGGTCAATGCGATTGTTGATATGAAAATTTATCTAGTTATTAAAAATCGATGTTTGAACTTTGATTGTGTAGGTAATCAATGATTTGAGTTGATTGGATGTGATAGTTATGCGGAAAATGGTGTGATTCATAGATTGATATGATTCCGTATTGAAATGAATATTTTGAGTATTCAATAATATAATAAAAGTTAATCGTTGAAACTGTTATATACTAAATATACGTAACTTGCTAGGTAATGTATCTTCTCTATATAATGAATACTAAATTAAAATAATATATATGGAGCTCTTGAATGTAACATTCGGGACATAAAATGTGTTCATTGTAGCAAATACGATGTTTATGTGGTAAGTACTACGGAACATAAATAGTTTTCCTCTTGTCTCAAAACGCAAAGATAAACTTAGAAACCACTAATATTCCACAGTGTTCTTAACAGTTACTATTATGAGCGTTTATTACAAAGTAAATATCGATTACAATATCCGCCCCATTTGATAAGTAATTCATTTATTGATCATTTATTCAGATTTGTAATTCTAACTAATAATGCGTTGCGGTTTGAAATATTGTTCGAATCATATATTTTTGCGTTTGTTCAAATACAATATTTATGGTTTCGATGCTTTCCGATACAATGTAGAATCAACTCGCATGAAGGGAAAAAATTGAAATATGTGCGATGCATATTCAACTTCAACATTCCCCTTGACGTGGAAAAAGCTATGGTTATGTTATAAATCGAATGCGAATCGCATGTCTTGTGTATCAGACATTTTTCTATGAAAGAAAATAAAATAAGCATGGAAATCTACTGAATGCGCATTCAAAATCAAATATTTTACTTTGAAGAAATAGTAGTACATCAGGTTAGAAAGATTTTCTAGGAAATTTTATTTTGTTCCTATCAACATTGAAAACTTTAAACGAGATTATCGAGAAAAATAAATGGTTACATACGTGTATCTATGAAAATTTAAATATTTTTCAAGAAAATAGTATCTAAGCAAGTTCTCATAAACCTTTAATGAAATGAACGATTCTCAAAGTGAGAACTTAAAAGATTTAAATTCCACGAGAAGAAAAATAAATGAGATATATTAACAGTCCTAACTAAACATCCTTCGTTCCTACATTTTTCATTCCTTCAGTATTCCTTAACTATGATATATATCACCATAACTTTGACAATATAAATATGGCGTTTGTACGTGTCATTTGATTTTCTAAACGTATGAGACAGGATGATTAATTCTGCAATGCTATCGGAAGGACTATGAAAGGAGACAGAAAATACTAAATTTACTATAGATAGGATGAGACTGGAAAGCAAAGTGGATAGTTATTTTTGAAAATTCGATTGATGATGATAATATGAAAAATATAAAATAAAAATAAGCAGGTTCACTTCAAAATCATATTATTTTTATTGGAAAATGGAATCAAGGGATTTCGACGAAAATTTTTTAATTAGTTCAAGAAATTATCAATGTATCGTTATAACGTAGTCTCAAAATGCTGAAAATTTTTATATGATTTATTTGAGAATTTCGATGGATATATTTTATCTGGAATTTCAAAATTGCATTTCATAATCTTCGTAAACAATCCATACGATATTCACCGTAGAAAGTTTCAAGTATTTTTCTTTATAGCTTTTTCCCACTATGTAGCGATAAAGTGAAAGTAATTCTCATAGTGTATTTAAAAATTAGCTAAATAATTTCAGGCCATTAATCACAGCATATCGCTGAACTTTATTAACCAATGCATTTAATAAAATCATTAAAATCAAAACATTTCTATACACGGAAAATTCAAACTTTTTGAAAAGACAAACCAATTAGAGAACACCAACTCATCAACCCAATACACAACACCTAAAAAAATTCAGACATTTCCTCTCACTATAAAGAAAAGTCAAATCAACCAAACATCCTTAAACCATTAATTCATCAACCCACCACTCAACACCAAAGGAAATTGAAACTTTTCTTTACACTATAAAGAAAACCCAAACCAACCACACAATTCCAAACCAGTCAAACCCGTCAACATTCCACTCAACACTAACGAAAATTAAAACTTTTCCTTCTATTATACCATAAAAAAACCCCAAACCAAACACACAATTCCAAAACATTTACACCGATCAATACTAACGAAAATTTAGACTTATCCTCACACCATGAAAAATATTCAAACCAACCAAACATCCTCAAACTACTAATTCATCAACCCACCACTCAAAATCAAAGCAAATCAATTTTTTTTCTTACACCATAAAGAAAACCCAAACCAACCACACAATCCCAAACCAATCAAACCCGTCAACACACCACTCAATACTAAGGAAAATTTAAAGTTTTCCTTGTACCATAAAGAAAACCCAAACCAACCATACAATTCCAAATCAATCACACCGCTCAATGCTAACGAAAATTTAGACTTATCCTCATATCATAAAGAAAATTCAAATAAACCAAAAATCCTCAAACCACCAATCAATCAACCCACCACTCAAAATTGAAGCAAACCAAAACTTTTTCTTACACCATAAAGAAAACCCAAACCAACCACATAATTCCAAACCAATCACACCGCTCAATACTAACGAAAATTTAGACTTATCCTCATATCATAAAGAAAATTCAAATAAACCAAAAATCCTCAAACCACCAATCCATCAACCCACCACTTAAAATTGAAGCAAACCAAAACTTTTTCTTACACCATAAAGAAAATCCAAACCAACCACATAATTCCAAACCAATCACACCGCTCAATGCTAACGAAAATTTAGACTTATCCTCACACTATGAAAAAAATTCAAACCAACCAAACATCCCCAAACTACTAATTCATCAACCCACCACTCAAAATCAAAGGAAACCAAAACTTTTCCTTTCACCATAAAGAAAACTCAAGCCAGCCGCATAATTCTAAACCAGTCTAACCCGTCAACATACCACTCAACACTAACGAAAATTAAGTCTTTCTTTACACCATTTATAAAACCCAAACCAACCACACAATTCCAAACCAATCACACCGATCAATGCTAACGAAAATCTAGACATATCCTCATATCATAAAGAAAACTCAAATAAACCAAAAATCCTCAAACCACCAATCCATCAACCCACCACTCAAAATTGAAGCAAACCAAAACTTTTTCTTACACCATAAAGAAAATTTAAGCCAACCACACAATTCCCAACCAATCTCACCCATCAACGCAGCTCAACACCACCGACCACCACCAACCGACAACCCAACCCACGTCACCATCACCGACGACAACACATCCGAATCCACGAGTGGGTCACCGGGTGACGGCGTGGGCCCCGAACTTGAACCTGAGAGGCGAGAAGAGCAACAAACGGCACACGTTCTTATAATAGGTGGCGTCGCGCTGTCTCCGGTGGCCGTTCGTTTGTCGGGGGCACGCCATGAATTATTCATGCGCCGGTTCGGCTTCGGCTTCGGCCATTAGCCGCAATTACATGTAAATCGCGGCCGAAAGCCACTCCGCCGCGCCGAGGATGACTGCGATGCCGCCGATGAGTCTGCTCTTCGGAAACTGTGGGGCGCGAGAGGCGGAGGAGGCGCTGTTTGGGGGAGGGGTGGTGGAGTGAGTGGTTGGAAGGGATAACAGTTTGGAGTGGGGGTTGGTCAATTTTAAAAATTTGATGTGAAAATTTGAGGATAGGTGAGAAGCTCGAAGATGAAGGGTCTTTCGATAGGGACGCTTGAAATATTTTAGACAAGGGAGGGTACACATTTCAGCGGTCTAGCTATGTTGATTATGAAGCAATTAGATAATTACATCCTACCGATATTCAACCGTGCTTTTGAACTTAACTGTAAACTAGTTAAATTATAAGTTACTTTAATACAATAAGAATTAAAAATGATTTTTAAAATATAAAAAAATTCGATGAAATAAATATGTACATATCATATGCGTTCATATGAATACAAATTTTTAGGAATATTGAAAAACAATAATCGAAATTTTCAAAATAAAAAAAAATCGATATTTTTTCAATAAAGTATACACGAGATAAGATAACTAATATAAATTAACAATTGGAGTTTTCAGAGAAAAATTTTAAGGAGGTTTTTTAGTGAGCATGCTGAATGGGGAGAATCCCACATTATCATCGGACACGAGTCCGATGATGTCTATAAAAGATTTTTCCTCCTTGTGATAAAAAAAAGGTTATAGTAGGCTACTATAACCTTTTTTTTATCGCAAGGAGGAATGTTTTTAGTAGCCATGTTATTAAAATGACATTTATCAATTTTTTTTAATAGTGTACGATCACCGTGGAAAGATATAGCGTTGAACAACGTGTGCAAATCATTCAATTTTAAAATCGAGCATCCTTATCGAAAGACCCTATATTTACATGGGTAATTCTACTCAAAGAGCTAAAAAAGCAAATTCAAAATTTTAAAAAGTTAAAATAGTGATTGATCTAAAAACAGTTTTTAAAATTGGATGCGGTTCGCGGGCCAGAGTTTGCCGATACTTGAATGTTGGAAGGGATTTTGTGTCACCGAAATCTTTCTATTGGAAGAAAGTTGGGTTGGAAGTAGTGTTTCCTTCTCGAGTCGAGTAGAGAGTATATTCCGGGGAATACTCGGATTTTTTAATTTTTTGAGTAATAGGATTTGAAAATTTTATGATGTATAAATGTTTGGTATTGAAGAAAGTGAGAAGAAATATAAACTTAACATAAACTTGTTCAGTAAATATTCTAATTATATTTTTTGAAGAAAAATATGACAAATAATATGTCTTTTTTTAAATATCAGTTACATTGAATTTTCATTATTGTTTTATTTATAACAAACCAAATTATGTTTCATGACTTTCTTTTCTTTTGTCTACTCTCTTTAATATTTCTTTTCATAATGAGTTAACGAAACTATGTAACTTAAGATAATCCCCAACTCCACTTTATATTATAATTATAAATACCCAACGTTTCATTACAACTTAAAAAAAAACCCTGAAACATATTTTGAAATCTATTTTTCTCCGAATTTAAAATAAATCCCGATCCTCACATAAATACGCTAGACCAAAAACATTCTGCGACAACGAAAGTTTTTTCAAATTTCCAATCGAAAAACCCGAAACAAAATACAAATTTACAACGAAACTCATCATAAAATTAACATCCAAACAAAAAACACGCCTCCCCTCAACCCGACAAGACACCCGCTAAAACCCAGCACCCACACCCCCACAGTTTGAGCACCGGCGGCGTGCGCGTGCGGTGTCCCGCTGCGGGCCATTACGCGGCGCTTTTTGTGCCTTGGCGGACTTTAGCGCCATATAATGGCCCGTTCAAATTGCAATTTTAGTGGCGGTAAAACGTGTCTATTTACACACAGGCCAATCGACAAATTCACGCCCCGAAGGCTCGTTAATTCGCGTGTAAACTTTAACCGTGTGCGAAGAAAGTTATCTGCGGGGTATAAAACGGCCGTTCGCGTTTGATGTTTCAATTATGGCTGAACGGATTCGTGTGTCGATTGATTGTTGATGTTTATGATGTTTGAGTGTTGTTTTTTTTAATTGGTTTTTAATTGAAGGATGAGTTCTTTTAAATGCCGGGAAATGTTGAGTAAGATACCCGTAGTTAAACTGTTATCGGATTTTTGTACATCGCATTAAAAATTGCAGAATAATCATCGTTTTAAATGCACCGGTTTTTATTATTGATTATAGAAGTTAAGCGTCATATTATGCGGTTAATAAATTTATAAATATTCTTGGAAAAAAATGTATATAATTTAAAAAAAGTTCTTTTCAAATAAAAATAAAATTTAGACAATAAAGTTTATGAGTGTGAAATAAATTTCAATTGAATAGAATTTTTATTTAATAGATAAATTCAGGTTATTCAACACAGATTTCTATTATTTATATTACGAAACGTTGAATATTTTTGTATATGTCAAATTGTCATTGTCACTTGACATTTCATGTTAAAATGTCACTGTATCTATTAAAACTAATCATAAATTTTCTTTAAATATAAATCTCATAATTGATAAAAATTTTATTCATTATAATAGATCCGTTATCATAATTATACATTGACAACCATAATAGAAGTAATATCGCATTAAAATCTCAATTGAATCAATAAATTACATATTTTACGTATTGAAAAGCGTTTCCCGCATAATGCATAATGAACAATGACGCAATGTATCCGCGATAATACGTAACACATTTCGCAATAGTTTTAATTGTCGACATTTTCACATAATTGAATTGCCAGTGTTGAATTCAAAGGCACACGTAGATCGAGTTTCGGATATGCCGAATAAAACTTAACACTGACATTTTCATATATTTTGATATATGCGGACGGAAAAAAGGTCACCAAATGCATTCAATTTTTCTTCGCTTTCGAAATGGCTTCTGTGTCTTTTCAATTCCAGTTTATACGTGTTTTAGATTCAAAATTCACAATTAAAAAAAATTGTATTATTTTTATTAAAAAACCTATCGTCTATCAATATAGAAATGGTTAAATTCTGATATTTAAATTTAAATTATTTTTTTGATAGAAATTGAATACGAATGTAATTTTTTTTTTCAAATATAAAAAACTTTACTAGAGCATAAATCGATTGATTTGTTTTAAAAATGAAGGTCTTTTTAACTACCATATGAAATAATAAAATTATTTAAAACGAAATTCTATTCCAAAGTTTTCAAAATCATAAAACAAGCGACATTGCATGAATACCTTCCATTAACATTAGATTTATTTACACGTTTAAAAACTTCCAAACTAATTTATAAACCACGATAAAATTTCAACATAAACTGTTTATAATACATAAAAACCTAAATACATGTTGTATTTTGATTCCAAAAGCCCGGAATGTACTTTTGTGTCCGATTCTCTCTCACTTCTAACGGTACAAAATTATAATTCCATTCGGTCCAACGTTGCGTTAAAGGTCAAATACGTCCACGAAGGGCTTCCCAATCAGATTCATTGTTGTGTGAGACTATTATGTATGAGGAAATTGATATCGATGTATTGAGAAATCGTAATGGCTCCAGATCTAGGTTCAGATCGATTTCGACGCGGAAAATTATTCAAATCGAAAATCTATAGATCGCTCCGATGAGCCCATTGTTGGGTCGTTGATCGATAGAAAGCTGATTTTGAAAAATGTATTATAATTTAAGAGGTATTTCTGATTATTTTTATAACTGTATCGGTGAAGTTTTAGAACCTTTTCTAGAGCAGATTGAATATGAAATGATATTGATGCAAAGTTGAAGGAAATTTAATGGTCAAAGCTTTGTTGGATTTTCTATTTTTATTGATCACTGAAGTTAAGTGAAAATGATATAATCAGTATATAGATGTGATTGCGCATTGCGCATTTGGCAAGAGATGGTTTGTATTCAAACTCTTTGAATTTTATTTTCTCTTAATCATATTAAATTAATTTGAATTTTTGTTGCTATTTTTCAGTGAAAATATAATTTGTGTGATTAGTGATGATGATAATGATTTATAATTCAAACATGTGATAAGAAAATAAGGTCGAGACAAATAGTAAAACCATTTTTTACTGACAATGAGGTCAAATGTAACTATCGATTTAACTTTCGATGATATCTCGAAAAAATCATGCATAGCAATGGAAAAAATATGATTATGAATAAAAGTTTGAGTTCATCCTTCATAGATAAGATTAATACTAAAATTTCAGCTTACTAGAACAAGGTCTCATTTATCTACTAACCACACCAAAAAATCGCATATCTTCCAAAAACACATCAAAAAAACCTTGCACTGCAACAAACACCATTCAAACTGCATACTCCAACGAAAAAAAAAAACAAATTTTCCCATTTCCAAAACGCGTCACCTTTTTCCCGCACAACAAAAAACCAAAACCCAACAAAAGGCCACAATTTAACATCAATCATCCCAGAACAAAAATCGAACACATCATCCACACACATTTCAAAACCACGTGTTGCCAGCATTTGAACCGTCTATTTGTGTGTGAACTGAAAACGTCCGAGCACCGTTACCCCAGAGTTGAACAAACTGTCTGTTTATTTACACACACACGTGGAACACACGTGAAAAACACACACACGAAATAGGAAACGCTCCTTATCCTTTGGCCAGATTACAGGTGTGCCGGCAACAAAACGCCGACCATTACTATGATTAATGCGAAACGGTCAAACTGTGCTTATTACCCATTATTACAATATTATATATCTGGTGTGTGTATTGTATGTATTCGGAATTGAAAACTATTATTTCGACGTTGCATGTCCGCATGGAATTATATGTAATTTTGTGAAATTGGCTTGTGCGAATCGAATTTTGAATGTATTGAATATTTCCTATTCGAGGAATCGCGTAATTGATAAAAGTATTGATAGTTTCGGTTTGATTTAAGATTAATTAATTTTGTTTTTTTTTTAGGTTAAAGTGTCTGTCGTAAAAATGTTTCGAAGACAAATTGTTTTTTACACGAAAATTTTTATTTAGTTTCAATTAAAGCAATGTCTGTAAAGTGGTTTTGTTATTAATCAAAGTTGACGTTTTGAAAATTATTGCGAGATGTTTTTAATGTGATTTAAAAGACCGGTTCAATTTATTCAACGATTTTTTTTGTTGCGAAGGTTGTGTGTTTTGAAACCAAATTGTATATAATTGGCTTTAAATTTAGTACGAGCCTTTCTTTTTGATTTAAAATTCGATTACAGATAAATAAGTGTATTATTCGATAAAAAAATAATAACTATTAATATTTAGATATCATAGATAAATTCTATTAAAAATTTTAATTAAATAAATAGAACGATGAAATCAAATAGATGTTAAATGATGAATGAAAAGAATTTTCATTCAAAATTCATGATCGAATATGCAGATTCATTCATTTTCAGATTTCATAAAATTCCATCAAAACCACGAACGCGCCATTTTCCAAATATAAAAATCCGAAAACATCTCGGCCATGAAAAATTTCCATAAACTTTAGCTACCGCGCAAAACACGCAACACACACCACATTTGTTATTTGAACGAATATAAAATTCGTTAATCTTTATTACGGCAATCTACACGGCTTACTTCAATCGAAATGAAACGTGTAACAGATGATTCGGCCATTTCGCTCGGTAATTGTACCATGAAAACACAACTTGCATACGTTTATTATTTTCGAATTATATTATGTATGTACGCGATGGCATAATATTCCGAACGAGATGACCGTTTAAACTCCAAAGTCATCAAAGCGAGCAAAATGGAACGTTGCTTATTTTAATATGTATGTACTTGCGATGTGTTCATATTTATTATATTATTGCGAAATGGATCAATTTTATATTATATGAAGTGTGCTATTTTGGGCAGTTTAATTCTTGAAATATATTTTTTGAAATTATGATTTTGAAAGTAGATATAAAATTAATTTAAAACTTTATAAACAATATTCTGAAAATTAAACAATCGCATTATACGAAAGTTATAATTTTTTGATTGTACGAATCATGGAAAATTAATGGATATTGGATTAAATTTATAACGCCAATTCTGAGAATTGATTTTAATTGATAATTTTTAAGTGATCCTTTGCAAGAGTCAATATCGAAAAATAATGTGATATGAAAATTTTATAATGAAATTCTGAGTTTATTGTCTTAATATAAATGCGAATTTGTTCGTATGTAAAGTGCATTGCATATAGTGTTGAATTGCATTGCAGTTAGATGCATTTCCGACTAGGAAATGGAAACGTTATCGGCTTGCAAAGGATTGGATTGTATTCGATTTTGAGATTGTTTCCTCGTGTTAATTTAACAGAGATTTCTAATCTATAAATATATTTAATACAAAACCTTCTTTGATTTCTATCGAATTGAAATTTATTTTGAAAGAAAAATAACATGAAAAATCTTCAATAGAATTCTGTGCACGTGTGTCGCAGATGTAATAAATTTTCCAAATAACACACTGTGTAATATATTTCGGGAACTTTTATTGAAAAATGGATTATTTTCATGCGTATTGATCTCGTTGTAAATATGAAAGCACAAAAATGTTTGTGAATTCGCTTGTCGCCTTGTCAATTTGACGAGTTGATCGTATTTGACGTTTTAATAATGGGTTTTTCTGCTGGGATGAGGAATAAAAATAGGGAGAAACCAACCCCTCTCCAAAAAGAAATATTTCATACAAAAATAATACATTAAAGAATCAAAGCGGCATGAAATTACCAAATTTTCAATCGCACATAACTCAAAAACTATTCACAATATTTCTTTCAAATCATCAAAAACACAAAGAGGATACGTCAAATTAAAAGGTGTCATAACAACAACTCATGAATTACAATATTTCACATCAAAATGGCGTCTCGGAATGGGCATTGTGCTCTCGGGGTGTGAGAAGACGATTGGAATCTCGAGTCGAGGAAATTCGAAATTACATTCGGCGGATGCACCGTGTAATTGAATATGGAAATCTCATTGATTTATCGCCGATTCGATATTATTTTATTGCATGTATCTTTGCCAGGCTGTGAGTGTGTGCGCATACAATAATAATTACACAATCAAACGTAATGACGGCTCGTTGCTTCGTTGTTTTGCCGGTCCGGAAATCTGTCATTTGTATATGACGTGTTCTGAAACTGTGAGGAATTGTTTATGTTAATGTATTATATATAATATTGTTATTATTGTGTGCAGTCATTCATCATCTATTGTTAGAAGAAAATTTGCAAATTCACAATAAAATTTTGTTTCTATGGAAATTTTCTCGTTATTATATGTAATTCTCATCAAGTATGTTATACTTTGTATCTAAATATATGTATATTTTTAATTATCATATTCATATTTCCTGTTTTATGTTTTTACAAAAATTATTCTATCAATTCATTTATCTTATTATATTCTTATTTTATCAATGGTTCAATTTTGTCTATTGAAATTAAGTTATATTTGGTTTAATATACATATAGATGATTGTTATTGTGTATTAATAGTCGAACACAATTTGACAATTGAGTATTTTTATTATAGAATTTTATTATCTCTGAAAAAGTAATGACTATATACGTTAAAAAGATTTCCGACCTTTCAATAGAATCTGAAAACTTTGAATAAGAAGAAATTTAGATCGAACGTAAATTATATTATATCACATATATTATATAATATATTGATCAACCCATCACCTTTGATGGACACATAAAGTACTTGAAAATACTATGCGATTATTAAAGAAAATATTAATAGTAAAATTGAGTGGTTGATGGATGAATAAGATAATAAAAGATGTGTGAAGTATACTTGATGAATATTATTCAAGATCGAAAAGAATGGAAGTGAATTGAAGAATATTCAATAATAATTTACAAACATCTTCATATAATATTCAAAAAATAAAATCAATACAATCAAAATAACAAATTATTTTAATCCAATTAAAGCACAACACAAATGCATTTCAGGAAAACTCACGCAACAGTAAACCAATCTAGAATTGTAAGCTTTTCCGTATCACCGATTTGATTTAATTATCGGCAATTTCAATAAGCCCACAGTCGAAGTTGAATATTACACAGTTTGACGATCACTGCATTGTTGCACAGGTCGTCCATTGTTCTCATGCAAAGAATGGAAAAAAATGGTGCATACATTACACGGTTTCAAATTGTGGAGTCCTTGTGAATCATCCCCGGCCATTAAAATATTAATTAACAAAATGTATAATTTGGATTTGTTAGTATAATTAAATATACAAATTTTCGAAATATTTTTATAGACCACTTCTTGTGAATTTAATATGAAAAAACGATAAATTATACAGCATTAAGTTTTTAGTATTCGTATTGTCCGTATCATATCATTATTACAAATTCGAATAAAATTACACTGTTTTACATATAAATGGAACGTCGGTCGATTTTCAGATACGATTTAATTCATACTTTACGAGTATTGTTCGGTGTATCCTTTCAAGCATCAAACAGGGTTGTCACAAACAAATTCCCTTCCACGTGAGATGATTCCTATTGTGCGCACGTTCCCTTTATGATACAATTTTACTTTCGGATATATAGAATTTGTTCACGTTTTTATTTGTAATTAAAATTTAGATTTTCGCGTAAATAAACGATCTAGTGTTTCTCGCGGCGAGATGATTAATTTCTATTAATGCGAAACAATCAACGTTTTCACACGCGCGTACAAGTGAAAAATAAAATAATTACAAAGCATTAATGTGTAATCGTAGTGTTGTTTCGAAATAGCCAATTACACGCAATTACTGTATTAAAATAATAGATTCTTATATTCGAAACATACATGAAGCTAGCGATTGTTGAGCGTTTTCACATGTGTGTATAATCTAATGATCTTTTCGTTTTTTTTTATTGAGATTTCACATTAGCGCAATTAGATGTATAATTAAAGTTTTTTTTAACTAAATGAAAGTCTACGATTAGAATATATTTAGGTTCATACAAATATTACAGAATGGTTAAAAATTATATAATTATAAGGACCATTTAATAAATTTTGATTTTTTGTTCAAAATTTTTACTCATTCAATGTTTAATTAAGTTGGTTTATAGATAATTCGAAAAAAATATTAATCGGATAGCCAATAGCTATTTATTCTGAATTTATAATGAATCAAACATTCAGTAGTATAAAATATTATTAACCATAATCAAAATGATTGGCTGAGAAATTTAACTGAATCAATGAAGAAAATCTATTTCTTCTAAACCTATACATATACATCTATTACAAACTGACTAAAGCCAAGATTAGCCAGTTAAATTAATAGCTAGCCTATACACTTTTATTAGTCATCTAAATGAATAACTAGACAATTGCAGATTTTTATTAGCTGATCAAATTTGCAACTGTCTGGTCACAAATCTTCATTATCCAGCCATTAATTCAAGTTCTCAACATTTTTCAGTAATATATTGTATTAATAAAACGAATATTCCCACTTTCATCCGTGTTTACGATCATATTACACACAAAAAGTTACTTTCTTACTTCTCAGCACAACTGTCATACATGCGGATTTCATCGGCCCTAAAACGGTACTTAGAACCATCGAAAATCTTCCCGAATGCTCCCTTTTAGTTTCAGGAACATATACGTGTGGGTATGAAACGTTTCTTCTGGACAATTTAGTTTCGATAGCGAATTATCTTTATGGGCACATCTCAAAACGAAATTGTGCTTATACTGTAAAATGTATAACTTAACTGAAAGTGGTGATAACAGATAAAATATGTAAGTACTGTTAGTTGTTTATTGTTCTACTATGAAGCAATAATATGATATTAACTATTTGTGTATAATATTTAATATTTCATCCCAAAATTATGTTCAAATGAATATATACATTTCTCAAACGACTTCGTCTCTAAGTGCATGGAAAATAAATTAATGCACGTGAAAGTTGATGCATTTTAAAAAGTTTGAAATTAATTTATAAAAACATTTTATAAAAGTTTTGTAATGAAAGTTCGCATGAAAAATATAAATATTTTCTTAGCAGTTTCAAGATTAAAAGCTTAACTTTTTAAAAAAATTCGTAAGTCTCATTTGATAATATTATATACTAGCGTATTCTTTGTTAGATTGTGTTAGGAAAATGTTGGGAATTTTGTCACATTTGAATAATAAAAACATTTAATATTTCTGAAACATATAGTGGTTGTAAAAATACGAAACATCCATATGATTTATGAATCATTCGGTACGTCAATACGTTTCAATTTGAATATGCAAATAAGAGAAAATTTAATACGTTATAGGGCCAAAATTAAATTTTAAAACAAAGCCGAGAGAAAAGCGAAAGAATTCGATATATAAAATACACATTAAACGACAAGGATTCTTCAAAAAGTAATTTTGAAGCGAATTCCGTGTAAACAAAAAGTTATTCAATTTATTCACGTGGAATCTTTTAATGCTTTTGTTGCGCCGTTTTGTCGTTCCCGGAATTTCGAATTTATTGTGCGCATTAAAACGGGATTAGTTCTGGATAAACGAAGATTTCATTTTGATAATATTATATTAACGATTCCGAGAAATGGGCATAAATAAATACGCTTTTGTTGCGAAACGATATAATGGCGCCGAATTTGATGCACGTTTCTGAAACGTATTTTTCAGAATGTTTTATAAGGACGTTATTTATAATTTTGATGTGTGCGTTTAACAAAATGCTATGTATGTAACTTGTTCGGGAAGTATTATATTTTGAGAAAATGAAATTCTATGGAGTTGAATATTATTATATTTAGAATTTGTTGGAAAAATGTCAACGAGTTTTTGTTGATATTATAGCGGATCGTATACAAAATTTTACATATTTTCACAATAAAGAATAAATGATACACAAAACTCTCGTAATTCAAAATTCAAAGAACTCCAGTTTGATGTAAAACTCTAAAATTTCGGAATTTTCATTAAAATTTCGAAATACATAGTTGATCAAGCATTTGAAATTTAAATAATACAAAAATATACACGATCCGTTTATATTCTATTGTTAGTTAATTTCGTAATTTCAAATATTTTCATGAAATTTTCAAAAGTATTTAGCGTTACGTTTTTTAACGTTTCGTCAAAAATATATACATATATTCGATATGAAAATTCGCACTGTCCCAAATGGAAAATTAAATTCTGTGGAAAGTTGTTGCAAGAAAATAAAACAATATAGATAAATGTATACAATTTGAATTTGAACCTTTTTTTTGAATAGTAAAATATTTTTTTTAACAAAAAAATAGAGCACGAGTGTTTTCTCAATTTTGCACCAAGAATACTTAAACAACAAATTTATTTATGAAAATTAAATGAAACTGTACAAAATTGTTTGTTGTCATGTAATTGAACGTATCACGTTTCAAGCCATATTAAATTCATAATCGAATATTCGAAAATATCAAAACAACGCACATAACGAATTTATACTCGAGCGGAATATATCGTTTGTATTATGTGGAAATTTATGCTTAAAGTTTCTCGTTATATTGCATAATAATGTCTGGTATCATGAACGAGATAAACTTTTATACGAAAGTTTTATTATTCATTTTAATGCATCGCTCTCCCTCTGAAGGAGAAGACAAAGCCGGGCTCTTCTCGAAACTAATTATCGTTGTTTCGAGAATAAATTAGAAATTTATCATTATCGTTACGATTACAATTATAACAATAAGACACAGACAATAACGGCGATAAACTGTCATATTGTTTCGGAGATCGTAAAGTTCTCGAAACGAACGGAGTTTTATGCGGCCGCGGGTAGTGAGACTCAAAAGTCGTTACTTTGAACGATTATTATGCACGCTTATTATATTATATTTTATACGCAGTGAATTATTTTAATTTACTCGTAAATTCAGCTTTAACGGCGCAAAGTCTCAGTTCGAAGGCTCCCTTTATGCGAGCTCAGAAAACTAATTTAAAATTGATTAAACGTACGTTCTATTTTATGAGCCGGCGAGCAAATATACGCCCACGTGTCCCTATATTTGTACTCTTAAATGCGAATATGTAATATTGAGGGGTACTCGATGAAAACTCTCGTCTTTAATGATTATATCAAATGTTGTAGTACAGACTCGATCGATGTATTAAATCTGAAGTTCTCGACTTTTCGTTGCATAGTTTTGAAGATTCGCATAATGCAGAAGTTTTACATATATTGAAATATTTCATGCTAATAAATGTTACTTAGTAAATTAAAAATATATATATTGTACTAGAATTGGACGTTTGAAAATAAGATATAAGCTTTTTTAAATACCATCGGAGGATGGACTTTTGTTTGTTCTACAATAAAATTCAACTTTAATTTTTATCACTTAACTTCAATAAACTGGTATGACTAAACAGACTAAATCGTTAATTTTGCGAAAAAAAAATTGCCTTATTTTTATTAATCTCATATGAAAGCTAATTTATCCAGTTAAAATTTGATTAGCCAGTTAGCTAACTTGCATGAATATTAGACGGACTCATTGCGAAAGTTTATAAGTCAAATCTTCTTGGAAATTCTAGATATTACTCTTATAAACTGTTGAAAACTACAGTAACTAGCTACAACATTTTATTAAACAGTTAGCCATTAGTTAATTCTTAACCATGTCTAGTTATAAGTGGTACAAGTATTTAAAGAATAACATTGAATGAATTTAGATATGTATAGAGTATTTTATTGAAAAATAATAATTTTTTTTTGACACGACACAAATTCGTCAATTAGTATATTGTGAGTTTTGGAGCTATTCCTCTCGCACAATAATGTGATATTAGGCCATTTTATACATTCTTTGGAATAATATAAAAGAGGACTTAGAGCGAGGATAATTCTGTCATATGTTCGCATTTTTTGCACGTAATCCTTTCGAGAACATTATTCAGGAGGATGTGTATGAAAAAAAAACTACATAAAATACATAAATACTCGTGTATTGTTTCGCAAATGCCACGAAGCGAATCTAAAAACGTTTTTGCAGATTCATCTTGAGATAAGACGCAGTTTCTCAAGCTTTATCTGCAATAAAATAATATTCGAAAAGAAAAAATGGCAAAGAAGCGAGTTCATCAAATTGAAATGATCAATCAACATAACTTTCAAATTTTTTCAATTTCAAAGTCTGCGTAGTTTTGAATAAAATGAATATTCATGTTAAGAAAATTTTTCGTATAATAAAATTTATAAATTCTAATTTTCATCATAAAATAGTCCCATATTTCAAATTATTTACCGCAAAACGTTGCACTCAATTTCAACGCAAAACATTCAACTTGTATTGAATATGTATCGCATTAGAGAGCGAATTGCGACGACTTAACATAGAATACAACTATAAATCTAGATTGGATATGAGCTTTACATAGCCGCCGTTTTGAATTATGTAAAATTAAGCTCGGATATACATCGTGTGTGTGTGCAAGTAATAAATTTTTACATTTCGGTTCGTTCGTTGAATGCATTTTTGAAATTATAATGAGTTTCAAAGACAATGCATTCTTTCGAAACAGTAGAAAAATTCTGAACGCTCCAACGGAAAACGGCCATTGTTTTTTTGAATATCTCCACTTGTTTGAAATTTCAACTCTTTTGGGTGATATTTTTTTTAATGTATTAACATGTTACAGGATGAGTTTTACTATATTGATTCTTGTGATGATGTTGATGGGATATATATTTGAAATTTATTCTGTTCACAAAGACGCAAAGATGTATTTCTAGTATGGAAATGATATAAAATTCGATAAATTGAAAGATAAAGGCAGTAAACATTTCATTATTTCATATAAAAATATTATATTTCACAATATTCTAAGAACGAAACTATTTACGTTATCGGTTTTATTTCGTTTTAAAATTCAAACGTGATAAATTTTGAAATCTTTTACATATATTTCTAATTAATTATGTATTAAAAGTTGTAGCTTATACAAAATTATATAGATTTGGCTTCTTATAAAATCAAATTCTTAACAAGATCGAAATTCAAATCAATTTTTTTGAATAGTCAAAACAAAATGACTAAACATCAAATAACTTTCAATTTTTGTATAAACAAAATGCAAACAAAACAAAACAAGCAAAAAAATGCCTCATTTAAATAAGTATCCTAATAAAATCTAATTGCGCTTTTAGTAACACAAGCCATAATCGCAAAAACGCATGCATCTTTCATAAATCATGTGCAAAACAAGCTTTTAATATTCTTACAACAATGCTAATTAGAATGGTTAAAAATTCAAAATATTTGCATAAATCGCGTCCAGCGACGAGTGCTCCCATTAAAACCTTCATATATAAGCTTAATTATCTATGAAATGAATAATTTCCTATTTCAGCGATAAAACATGACGATATGATATATTATATTATACAATATATCGTCACGATGAATGAAGAAGCTGTATCGTGGGAAAGAAACTTATTGTTAGTGCGGTGAACCTTGAAAAGTGCCTTTTTGAAAAAAATTAATATTTATGTATAATTTTGATCAAAATTATGCGATAATATTAAGAAAAGAATATATACTTTAGTGTAAATAATGGTGCTATAAAAATAGAACGATTTACATATAATATTGAAACACCTTTGTTCTTTTTTTCGCTCTACAAACATTTACATAATAGTTATATGTAAAATAAAATTAACAATAATAAAAAAATGGAGATTGTTTGACAAGCGTCGATGTAATCGTTTTTTAATGAAAAGTCGATAAAAAAATGCCCGGACTGGACAATTATGTATTAATTATACACGTATGCCTTTTAAAATGATTACATGTGATTTTATCATTATTGAATTTTTTTGGAGAATAACTGAAAGTCAGGGTCAATGTTGAAAAGTTTAAAAGTGTTCGAAAGATTGATTTTTCGATACGATCGATACGTGTGGGTATTTTAATGAGTATCGTTGGCAAAAAATGCATAATTTGATTGGATCGGCCAACAGTTGCATTGCCATTATACGAGTATGGTAAATGTATGTTATTATCTTGGAAAAAAATTATAATGATATGAGTTTATGGTGTTTCGTAACTTTATACGGGGGTCTTATATGATTTTCGGTAAATAATGCATATTTTTAATACTGTAAAACTTAATTTGAAATTTGAGACGCTCAAAAAAAAAATTAAATTAATATGAAAACTTTATCTTTTTTTAAATTATGCAATATACTTTAATTTGAATCATCGTAAAAAAACACCAAAAATTGATTTCATATGCAATTGGGCTATTAATTTTGGAAAACCTAATATTATGTAATTTGAAGATTGCATAATATTCAAATTTTTGATAAAAAAATTTAAGTCTGTTAAAAGTTTATTCGATTAGAACAATGAGTTAAAAATTGTATTATATAAAAAAACTTTAAGCAGAATGAATAATTTTATTTAATTTTTTATCATAATTTTTGAATTTTTAAAATCTTTTATATTTCAAATCAAGATTATCTCACCTCAAAATAGATAATACATACATTCAACCAATCACGAAAAAATCAAATTTCATAGACTACAGAGTTCATGCAACATAAAATTTTATAGACATAAAATTAATCTAAAATAGTTTCACATAAAAACCTATCTTCAACGAATCAAAATACGAAAATCATCAAATTTCACCATAAAACCCCCATTCAGAAATTCTCATTTCGCGAAGTCACTTCATTATTGCATCTATTTGCAATTTGCACATGAATTTCAATATTTCATAACATGGATATGAATCGTTCGTCACTCGCTTTGAAACGGCTGCACTTGCTGAAACTGTGACGTCGCTGAAATCTGAAATCGATTCACTTTTAGAGGGTGCTTCAATCGAACATCGTCAAGTTTGACATTTGATTAAGTTGTATCGCGATGATTTCTATGTGGTGTGGGGATAGCTCAAAAATGAAAGATATTTTGAATAAAATATTGTTCTGAGAATTATAAGAATAATGGATTGTTCTCGAAATTGTAGATTTGAATATTGTTATTCTTGAGATTAGATATTATTTACTATTTCGAATGAAAAGATTTATATTTCAGACTTTTGTTTTTCGAAAGAATATTTCAAATAATGTCATAAATTATTCATGTCGTATTATTGTTTCGTTGGGTGATTTGTATCGTATATTATGTACATAAATTAATTTTTTTTTCTCTATGAATTGAAGATGTCTTTTGAAAATAAAATATTGTGTGATATTTTTGCGCGTTCAAATATAAAACTTTTCAACATCGATTTTATCAAAAACGAAAATCATCTATTTTCATTATTTATAAATATTTTAGTAACGAATAAAAAGTTATTGAATTAAATATTAATATAAAAACGATATAATTATAACGCTTGCAGTACGAGTATAACCATGATATTTTTTTAATCAAAAGTTGCAATAAGTAAAAATTAAATAAAATCGTTTCATAATCGTTTGAGCAATTTTACATAAAATTATACATCAAAAGAACTATTATATAAAAAATGTAATAGTGTTGACGATAATTTATTTCATGAAAGTTTTCATTTAATTGTCGTTTCAATATGTACATTTAATGCATGTACACGAAGGGGGAAGCTTTGATCAAAGAGCTTTTGAATTTCCTCATAAGCTCGTTTCGTTTGATGTATTTACTGCAGGAGTCTGGACAGGTGGAAGTATGCATGCATGTAAAAAGAAATGAGAGCCTTTATTAAAACAAGCTCGATTCTGTTGAATTTAATGAAAAATCATAAATTTTATATATTGGACATGGAAGAATTTTAGAAATTTCCTTCTGTTCTAAGAAAAAATAAATATTTATTTTACGTCAAATATATAATTTTAAATTCGTTTTCTGAAAAATAATTTAAATTTAAATATATTTAAAACATAATTTGTAAAATTAAAATACAGCAATAAAGTATTTAAATTTTTATGATCTAATTATACTATGCACGTTAAGTAGCTTCCCTCTGTTACAAACCAATACTTCGAAATATTTCAGTAATTAAAATATTCATTTCGAAACGAAACAACATCCAGTGAAACTCCACCAAAACAATACAATAGAAATGAAAATCAAGCAATAAATCATCTTAACTCTAATCGTTCAACCATCGCATTATCATTAACAAAACATTCATTAAAAATATACACATACAACTATCAAACAAAACAACATCATCGGGTAAATTCTCACCGAAACGCAACACATGTATAAATCAAAACTCATTAACAATTCACACCACCCAAATTTCACACAACAATAAAAAAATTTCACCATTAACCTATCCATTACCTCACACAGACAAAATAGTGTTAAATTTTATAATCAAATGATTTGTATTAACCCATTCACAAACCCATTTATTCATTAAACTCATTCTTCACCAAGCGGTTTCACAATTAGACAATTAATTTATCTATTGACCGCACCGCAATCCGCTTAACTTCACATACATTTACGCCGACTTAACATCAAAAACTCAAAGACACATTTACACAACGGGTGCGATTTAACTGTGCATTAAAAATAAATAAATTGCACCTTAAAACGAATCACTTGTGCATTAGAAAAATATACAATGTGCATTATTTCTGGTGCATTAAAGAATCTCGTATTGCGAATTATTTTAGTCATAGTGTGCAATAGAAAATTTTTTTTTGTGCAGTACATATAATGTAAGCATAAAAAAAAATGAAATGTGTAATAGAATGAATAGTTTGTGCATTAAAGTGACAGTAGGTGGCAACGTCGCCTTTCTCTATAGGCAATACAATACAACTGTCAAAAGTGTCAATGTGTATATTTGTTTACGTATGAACAGAACGACAGAACTTTATATATTTTAACAATTTGGTCCATTTTTGAATCAATGTCGATTTTGTTTGAATTCGGTTTGTTGCGAATAGATTCTATTATGAAAGTTGTGAATAATAATCATGCGGTTGGTATTTTTTGTCCTGGTCACATTTGCTACGTTGCTGTCATTTACTTACATAAATTTCAACGCACGTTTATTTATTTTAAGGCACAGATAATTTTTCGAATGCACACATTTTAATGCTCGTGTTAAATGCACACATCATTTTTTTTAATGCACATTCGTTTTACTTAATTCTCAAGTTTAATGCACAATAAATTTTTACGAATGCCCGTTTAAATTGTTCCCTTTACACAACCGTCTTCCAACGGGACAGTCCCATCCCGCGGAGCTTCCGGGACAACACACACTCAATAAAAAGGCCTCAGACGTTTCGTCCGCGAGCCACAGGTAGGGCACGCCTGCACCAGACGGCGGCCACATTCCAGACGCGTCTCCATGGCGACCGTCAGCGCGGGTGAGGGGTGGCGGGGGCGGGGATGGGGGCCCCGCTAGCCACAGGTGCTGGGGGCACAGCCCCTCCCGCTGGGGCTCGGAAGAGGGCCCCGACGATGACAATTAACACATGGCTTGAATTGTGGTTGGTTTGTTATGAGGTTGGATGTGTTTTTGGTGTTTGGGATGTTGAAATTTGGAGAAGTCGATCGGTGGGAGATTAAGGTTTTTTTATGGTTTGAGAATGGAAAATGATTTTGGGAAGAATTTGAATGTGCATTGAATAAAATCAATGTGTATTATACTTGAATGTTAAATAAAATAAGTGTGCATTAAAAAAATAATGTATGCATATTAAAAAAAAAATCAGTGCCTTAAAATTAATTAGCGTGCATTAGAACAATGAGAAATACTAACCGCACAATTATTATTCACAACATTGATAATATAATCGAATCGCAATAAATCGAAATCGACATTGATTAAAAAATGGACCGAATTGTTAAAATGTAGTTGACATGTGTAGTGTATTGCATGTAGAGATTGATTTAACTCTGGCGACGTTGCCACCTATCTGTCATTTTAATGCACAAACTATTCATTCTATTGCATATTTCATATTTTTTAATGCTCACTTTATACTGCAGAATTTTTTTTTCTATTGTACACTATGATGAATAAAATAATGCTCAATACGAGATTCTATAATGCACCAGAAATAATGTACATCGTATATTTTTGTAATGCACAAGTAATTTGTTACGATTAAGATTCGGATTACGATTAAGATTTGTTATGATTAATGTTAAGATTCGTATAAGATCAGTATATTTTTTAATTAATTTATTAATAATTAATCATAGTTATTAAATAAAAAATTTCGATGTTTTTTTTGATGATTATATATGGTGAATTTTTTTCATATTACACGTTTTTTATAAAATACATTTGGATGGAAGTTCTATCTAACTTACATATCCCTAATTATTTTATGGTCACCATACATTTTTTTACACGGTGCTACCATGATGGTAGTCTCTGGAACGTATCTCTCGTTTAAAAAGTGGATTGTACATGAATTTTTCAATTTGAATTTGGTCTTGTCATATCTATAAAAAAAGACTGAAAGACTGGCTTATACATATTTAAAAGCTTTCTTATTTATTTTTTTTTACATATGATGATGATAAAACATTTAGACGATCTTCCTAATATAATGAGAACAAGATTCAATCGAAATCATTCCTCAAAATAACAGATCAAATCACATTAATCTATTTAACTTCAAATCGGCCCAATCAACAAAGCTAAACCGTTACGAACACAAACAAAACGTACAACCCAATCCAAATCCTATTTTTCTTCTACTTTAAAAAATCTCAAACAGCTATTACACATCGCAAACATTCACAGCAAAAGGTCCATGACACCTGTCGCATCCGAAAACCAACAGATCGTGACTTACTCAAAACGCTCCACCACAAAATCATTTAATACACACATTTTTTCACCACCCAAACATTCGCCATGTGTCTCTCAATTAAAATTATTCGCGGCCAGCCAAATTTCAATTACACACACAATTATTCCATGAATAAATATCGAAAAATACCAATTAGCGCAACTGTTTCGGATCGAATCGAATATCGGCTTTGTATGGAAAATATTCAAAGTGCGTTGACTGGAACTAAACGTTAATGGTCCTGTTTGATCGCGGCATCATCACGACCGGTCGTTGTGTAAAGTCCATTAAGAATTTTTCATTTCTTTCGGTAATTTATGGCCGAGACGTAATGAATGATCGGAAATTGGCCCGGCTGTGATTCGGGACATTAACATGTCGAAAGTTGGGGCTTTATCGTGATTTCGGGTCGAGTACAATGAGTGGTTGTGTCGTGTGTAATCGCTGGTGATGTGTGAAGGATAATTTTGTTTGAAATATTTTCTTTGAGTGATGTGTAATTGGTGAAAAGTTTTTATTATTATTTGTGGTGGATTAATTTGATGGGTTCTGAGAAAATTGAATTGATTTTGATTGATATTATATTTATTATTAATATTTCTTAGAATTTGAGTGATTATTTAAATTTTTTCCTTCTTTGGATGAATTTTATTTCATACATTATTTATTTTCTAGAATTGTCCTGATTTTTAAATTGCGTTTTCATTACTTTTTCCCGTTTAATTTACATTTTTATTTCATAATTCCTTGAAGGGCATTAAATTATTTAGGGCGCTACATATTAATCTAATATTAAAGTTGTTAAAAAAACTAAAACGTTAACATAAATGAAAAAATAATTTTTAACTTGTGCTTTTATTAGATGAACTTTAAGCTTTTATGAGCCTTTATTGAAGTATTAAAATTACATTGAAACTCCTCTAACGATAAGTAAATTAAAACAAAAATCAATGACAATTCAAAAACTAAAAGCACTCCAAAACAATTCGATCAACATAAAAAAAGGATATATACGATCTCATGCCCCAATTCGAACAAATTAAATATGATCTCGTCAATTAATACATCCTCATTCTCTTATTGCGTACAGTTGACGTTTCGGACACACAACAAACAAGATTTAATTATAACAAATAAACTCATAAGCCCATGTACGCAGTTAACCGTACGAGTTAACTGAACTGAATCAAAGTTAGATGGAAAACGGTCCAATTTCAAAACCCGTTTCAGTGGTCCTTCAAGCACACACGTCATACGAATTACGAACCTTTTCCACTCTTGTATTATATAATTATTTTACGAAAACAAAATAAACGACTTGTGTTAATATTCGAATTCGGACTTTGAAAGTGGTACGCTTTGGCGTTTAACGAAACGAATCTTTAAAGGCGGAAATTTTGTATATGTATATGAAAATTTGCTTTTATATTTAAATTTCAATAAGTGTACATAGTGAAATTCATAAAATTTTCTTTCAATATATAGATTAAATCAGAAAACATAAAAATTTTCATTTTATAGAGAAAATATATTTTTTCTCAATTTGATTGAGTACACAGTCCTGGGAAACGTTCAGATTCAATTTCGATTCGATTCATATCATTCGAGCTACATAAAAGTTCCAGAATTTTAAAAATCGTTCTCGCGAAACTTTTGAATACGTCAAATCGTACGTGGAAAAATATTTTTTGAAATGAAATAAAATTCGCTTAATAGTCCATTATTATGTACGAAAAACGGCGTTTTACTTATACATTACACACGAAATTACTCCAAAACTTTCGCTCGTTATAAAAAAAACGTAATATAAAATATATATTTATCATATACAAAAATAAATACGCATCCACGTGTGTGTTATACAATGAGGGAAATGTGATATTACAAGTTCGTATAGTTTTGTCGGAGAAAAATGTAATACGCCCAGCTCAATTTATTTTTCCGATAATTAAATGAGGAAAGAAAAACGAGCTTTTCACTATACGAAAGAATATATATAGAACAGAAAGAAAAAACAAATAAAACTCAATTATAATTTCTGTATTGCGGAAAATCATAAGTAAGAAAGCGAATTTGCGATGTGACTTATTTCGTTATGGGGAAAATTTTCCGTATTTATGAATACGGAGAATCGTTAAATTTAATGCGAAAAACGAAATGTATATCTGTAATTGCACGAATGTATCGGAATGTAAACGAAAATCGAACAAATTGTATTGGATTCGTTTGTCTAATGTTTTTGTATATAAAGAAAAAAAAATCGGTACTTTCTCTCGTTTATTTGAATAATAGTCAATGGAATTGTATGTTTATGATGTGAAAGTTTTCTTGTTGGATAGAGGTCGACGTTTTTAATGTGTGATTCTTTTCGTTGTTAAAATATTCTAGAAATTTCCGGATTTGATCCATATTTATTACGTTTTTTTTTCTTATCAAGTACAAGCTACTTTTCTTCTTTATCGAATAATCTCGAATTGCAGTTGCGTTAAATACGATTTTATGTGGGAACAGTTTCAAAATTTGTATAATGTTTATATTATGGATCGATTTTCATAACCGGAATTATGATTTTAAACTTTTTTATGAAACACTCGTCAGTTTTATTATGACGATGATACATGAGAATTGGAACGTCTGTTCTGGAAATTTATATTATTCAGGGCATGAAAATTTAATTTGATTAATTTTTGAATACGTGTTCGATATATTGATTGAGACATATACGTAGCACAATTTTATTTTATTTCAATTAAAAATTTATAATTGAAACAATACGGATTCGATTCGAATTGTTATTTCAGAACAAATTGAAACATGAATATAAAACACGTTGATATTTTATCTTAAAATTTACGATTACATATTCATATTATTATTGTTATATACGAGCGTCAATTATTAAACAAGGCTTTATCAATACATATCAATGAAAATTTAAGAAAAACTTAAATAAAATAATTTTTTAGCAAATTATTTCAAGTCAACGATACGCAATTACATCCTTTCACTGATTATGATACATATCACTCAACTTTTATTTCACTTGAGTATCAATGGCACTTTATTAAAAACTTTTATGATAAAAACACGATTGATGCAATCAATATGAATCTCATACAAATCATCGTTTAAAAATACATCATAAAATTTTCAAAAATCATCATTGTCATTTGTAATTTATGAAAATCTACTGTAAAAAATATCATTAGAATTTCATAAAGAGAAAAAAAACTCAAAATTATCCAATATTGAAATTCATCACCTATCAAATAATCTCATATTATCAATGTTTGATTAAATCCTTTAATTGACCAGACCGTTCTTCGCTCAACTTCAGCATTCAATAAGGATTGACCGAACCACATAAATTTTAAATAAAATCAATATCAATCCTGTTCAAATCTTCAAACGGATGTTCGACCAATACATATTTCAATTCGGTACCAAAAAACACACCGATTCCCAACACCACCCAAATCTTTCCACAATCCAAAGTTTGAGAAACACCAGGACTCTCATCGTGATGGAATTAAAACTCGAACCATGTAATTTGTCGGGATAACGACCGCTCAGACCGTGTTATTCTGATGTGATCAAGCTCTTATTGGCCTCTCATTATTATCGATCAATAAGGATCGTGCACGGATTCCAGCTCTCCGAATTATTATATTGTACATTACGAATAATATAAATAGTGCATGGAAATAACTGCGTTTACGCGCAAGATCATGACTCGGGATGATTTAGTGAGGCGTTTTAACGGGTAACGGAAATGCATGTAAAAATAAACCGAGCCAGTTAAATCTGGGATGTATCAAAATTGCCCGTGTGTCACCGTTTTGTGCTGTGGAATTATTCAAATTTATTTATCTTATTCGAGTGGTGTTTGGATCGATGTCGGATGTCGTTCGAATCAAATTGATTGGTTCCAAATGCGATATTTTTTGACGAAATGTAGAAATGTCGAGTTTATCGTGTTTGAAAATGTATTGTTTTGGCTGCGTGGAAAAAGTTTGTAAATGTCTGCGAAAACTGATAAATTATATCGTTATATATGTATGTGTATATTAAAAAAATCTAGATAGTTCATATTAAATTATGATAAACTGATTTTTTTTTAATCAACGAAACAAATAAAATTTTACGGACTTAAAAAAAATACAGTGGAAAATATTTAACACGAAACTAAAGGGACACATACATATTTTCGTATTAAAAGAATTTCATTTTAAACGTCATAGTATTTTGCTAAGACCACAGTATATTACTTCTTCTTAAACGATTTTTCACGTTAAGAGTTTTCGTGCCAAACGATTTCCATTGTACAAATCATACGTTAACTTCGAATCAAACGACTCCACTGTACCCTATTATTGACCGGTGGATCAGTTATGCTTAAAATACGTGTGTGAAATTTTTCTTTATGGATCTAGATACTTTCAAGAAGCTCGTAACGGTTTTATTTATTGTCGTGTAGTTATTGTAACATCGAACTGTAATACACAGCTTAATCGAACGTGTACACGCTTGATTTACGGTACGCGTTCTCATGATGAACGCGACCGATGATTCGATCGAACATAACTCGTAAACGAGTCCAGCTACGATGTTTATATTTTAATATATTAAAATATACATATCAAATTATGTTCAATTGAATTTCTGAAATTGTATCTTTAATATTTCGGTAGATATGAATTTTTGAAAGTGATACGTTCGAACGAATTTTCTATTAATGTTAATAAGATTTAATAACGTATATTATTTATTTCGACCTTGAAAATACCAGAATTAATAAGTCGTATCAGTAAATAATGAATGAAACATCAATTTTATCGGAAAAATATGTCGAAACGAAATATATATTTAGAAATATTTCACTTCCAATCAATATCAATGTGTATTTTTTTGTGCCGAGTAAACAAGGCAATCGTTCAATAATGTAAGCGACATGTAACTAACGATGATAAATTATTCATTACTATTCCGACATACATACATTACATATATATTTTTTCATCCAACACACCAACGTTTGTTTCATAAATCAACAACGTCGGATGCAAATGATCTACAACATTTTAAATTCGACCATCTGAAAAAAAAACACTATCAATTCGCGCTGTTATCATCGAAAATATCGATCACCCATAATAATGATTTTTTTCTGCCATTACGCGACGTAATAATACAAATTTAGTTTAATCTCGAAAGCGATAAATTATCGTGGCACTAAATCAATTATAACGACGCTCAAACACACCTACGCTTAATCACCGATGTCGACCGTATAATTAATATTACAATTTATACTAGTTGAATAATTACGGGAACAAGTGCTCTCTATACACCACGGCGATGACTGTGATGATTTTTGTTTCGTAAATGAATTACGTGCGTGTTTTACATAGAAACTGGTGCAACGATTATTATTTTCGTGTAATAATGACGCGCTCGTTATGCCGTTCGACGACCGTGAGATTAATTATATTTGTTGATTTTTTTTTATTAAAAATGATTTTCATAAACTATATGTAATGAGAATTTTAGTGAATTAATGTTTGAAGTGAAAAAAATACTGAAAAGTTAGAGTTTTTTGTTTGAATTGTATGATTTTTGGATAGAAATGGCTGTATCTAGTAAGTTCTAGAATAGATATTTTTTACAAAAATTTTGTCTTTTGAAGATTACATTTTTAAAGTTACGAAATGTTTACGCTTTTTTACATTTGAGTTTTTAGTTTTGTAATGTTTATATAGTATATAAAAAAATAATAGAACTCAAAATATGTATTTCAATTTTTTTTTTCATTTGTGCTCAAATAATTTTAGTTGCTCTATTCAATTCATGAGTAATACGCATATAAAAAATTCGTTTCACACGTGAAATGTAAATTCGTTTTTCTAATATAATTACTGCTTTAACGACTGAAAAAAATGGCTTCAATGAATATCCTGTTGATTATCGATTTATATCTTAATTCATGAAAAAATAGGATGCTTCTTACGTTCATTTTTTCTTAATATTATTCAAATTAATTATTGAGCAAATCTAAGGTTATTTACCCTTGCAAAAAATTTATTCATTCAGTCGATATACCGGTCGTAAAAGCCATTAAAAAGTATATTTTTACGATAGCAATTTGGGCATACTTATTCTTTTTTTCATACCATCTCTTAAGATTTAAATGGTGTTATTAAAAGTGCGATTTTTAGAGATATGTTCAAGTAAAAAAAAATAATAATAAAAAAAATTCGCATTCACAGAACAATAATTTTGTACTTACAATACTTACAGCGAGCAGGTACGACCCGATAATTGCAACGTAATTAACCGAAACAAATCGAAATTCGATATGTAATTTAATTCAATATTCAATAATGGAAAATTATTTCGAAAGCCCAAATTGCTTTTGTACAAAATCAATTTTTCTTCGATTAATAATATTTTTTATGTGTAATGTAATGTATGCGAGGTACAAGTGAAACTCAATGTTTGTGTGTCAAATGTCGAAGAATGTTTTTTAAATGAAAAATTTTTGAGTGTAGGTTGAAGAAATTACATTTCCTTGATGAAAGTAAACCAATTGAAAAAATCAGCATATTTTAAAGATTTATCAGTTTATATTAAAAATATAAAAAAATATTTTTTTAGAAAATTATCCCAAATCAATTTTTCTTCATATAAAAAAAGGTCAAAACATTTTCGTCTCATAAAATTTGGGGCATACAATACATTTTATTAAAACGACACATTTCTTTGGCCAGCATTGTACATAATACGCATTACAAGATCTATTTTAGATAAGGAAACAAAAGCTCCTTTTGTGGTCGCGGCCGGATGAAATAACACGTACGAATAATATATTACACACACATAATATACATAACGTGTGAAGAATGTCAAGCGTGTTGATTGATTGATTGGCCAATTGTGACAGTCATCAGCGGTCATTTCGCTCGAATATTATATTTTGTGTGATATATTTTCATGTGCACAATTGCCCGGTGAAAGGTTAATGAGAGCTTGCGTCATGTCGAAATGGCCGTTTCGATTTTTTTTTAATTTTTTTTTTTGATTATTTGAAAGGAATGATTGATATTGATACATATGATTTTGCTGTTTTTGATTTTTTTTTTGAAAAGTATACATAAGTATTATATTTTAATCAAAATTTTACACTGAAAGTGTTAAGAGAATTTCTATACGAAAAGGATTGTTTCAATTAAAAAAATATATATTTTAAAAATCATTGAAATTTTTTGAATAACTGATATTGATTCAGTTGATTTTATACAACAATTTTATACAAGAAAAATATACAACAATTGTCCAGTACAAGATTAATGAGAACATGTGTCATGTAAAAACAATAATTTCAATATTTTTTATCGAATGACTTATGAATGATTGATATTGATTCAAATGATTTTACAATTCTTTAAGTTTTCAAAAACAATACATATATTCAAATATCATATGAAAAGTCAAAATAAAAAATGAAAATTGCAAAAATTGTGGGATAGTTAAAAAAAAGTTGCAATATAGAATGACTAATCTGAATGTTTATAATCGTTTCAATATCAACGTTGATTCATTGTAATTGATATTTCTGGTCCAGATGTTCACGTGAGTCATGTTCTGATGATCTTGATCTTGAAAAATGGTATTTGCATATATGATTATATAATTGGAATTCGTCATGATCGTTTTTTAGGATGTTCATGGAACAAATAAATAAATTTAAAACCTTAATGCTTGATTTCAAAAATTTTATGCATCAAAAGTATTTTTTTTATATTCAAAACAACAGTAAAATGTTATCCGAAAATAAATATAATGATTTTACGATAACAAGATTTTCCAATGTTATTAAAAAAATAAATATTTTATGTTTATGAGTGTTATTGAATTTCGTTAGAATCAAAATTAATTCTCGGAAATTTTCGATGAAAAAAATTCGAATCAACACAGAACTCACATGAATTATTAATTAAGTAATGTTCTGTGTAATTTGTAAAACAAAATTTAAAACAAAACTATTGAATAAATACGCTTTCGTAAAACAAACTCAAACATACGCTTATTAAAAACAAATTTAATTTATATTAATTAAATTAATATTTGAGAGTCGCTTAATTAATTAAAAACAAATAGACGCTTGAATCGGATTCGACCTTCAACCCGTTAGCAACCCGTCACACATTTCGTATCGGTCAAACAATCAAAGTAAAAATTTCAGAAAAATATTTATACGTTATTGTGAAAGTCCGAAGATCGATAAATTTTATATTCTACTGACTTAACATTTACATTTGTAAGGTTACATTACTTTACATTTGTAAGGTGGCAGTTCAGAAAAGAAATTGTAAATGCTTCCATTTGAAGATCTTTTTAATGAGTTAAAATAATTAGAAATGTGACCTAGTGTAACAGATATCATATATTAATTATGTTTAGTAAAATTAATTCAATTATTCAATTACATATTTATTCAAAAATTGGTAGTGATAGATCTGAAGATCTATCACTACCAATAAATGTGAACATTTATTTGAATGATTTGATAACAGTTCAAAATTGATGCATTTAAAAACTTTTTTTTATTTTTTACACGTTATTATGATAAATACTAGGATTTACCGATAAAACCTAAAATTTACCAATCTTTTACAGCAACATATACAAACGTGTGAACGTATGTGATATTTTTTTCGAAATATTATCGACACGAACGAAGGTCGACAACATCTCATCTCGTCCGTTGCTAAATGAACTGACGTTCATTACCTGTTTCCGTTGTTGGTTTTCGGAACGATTTCTTATGGAGTTTTTCATGAATTTTTGATTATAAAAAGAGTAAAGTTGGCGTTTGAATTCAACGTGATTTAACCCTTCCGTTGAGCTTTATATCACGTTTTTTGTTTGGTGAAAATGTTTAGACAATCGCACCATATGGATGCCATGTGGTTCTATAGAACGAATCGTTTATAAATTATAATATACATATGCTATTTATATGAAAAAATGTGTATTTACAACTTTCCGAACATTGATTCATTGGAAATTTTGTCGTTTTGACCTTTGGCTCGAGAAAAATTCGTTGTTTATTAATTAATATCTATGAAAAAGTTTGTGTTATGCAACGAAGACATAACACTGTTGCATGTCTTCAAATTGTGAGTCCGTAACAGATGTAACGAACAAAACAAAATGAAAAAACTTGAACCCACCGAAGAAAAGAAAAAATAGTTTTATCCCAACACCTGTTCCAACTGCGACCTTTTTACCTGAGACTCCCACACACGTACCTTATTTATACTCGTGTTGCCGTAAAAGTCTAAACTTCGTAAAAACTTTATAAAGCACATCTTATCTGACATATCCAATTAATAATAATTGGTAAGATTTTCCACGTTCAATTAATTGTAAAAGGTGAAGATTAAACCGCATTTTTCAAATGTGAAACTAGTTTTAGTCACAAATATGTTGTTTTATTTAATATATGAGGTTTTTGGGGTTTAATAAAATGAATGTGCTTTTTTAGCCTTTCATGTCAACGCATTCAACATGAGCCAAAAAGAAGATTGTTCATCAACGGACAGGTGAACTAAATCATCGAGAAAAAAATCAAAAGAATCGTTGTCTCATAAAATTGTCGGAATTTCACGGAAAAATAATTCTTTTATGCAAAAATTAATCTAAAAAAAAAAAAAACAAAGCTCGATTAGTCGAAAACAAGGGGTCATTGAAACAGAAAAATATATATTAACACTCGAAAAATTGATTGATGATCGGCGGAGAACGTGTCAAATGCGTTTTGTGGTAATGAGGATTTTTGAGAATCATTAATCTTTTTATTCAAACAACCCCCTTTTTTGACGTATGTTATTATTAATTTATTTATTCAACGACAATTTCGATGAAAACGATATTTTATATTTTCCATTTTGAAATTCCGAAGCGAAATTAAATAAATCAAAATGTTCAAATATTTATACAAAAACGATGGTATAAATATTGGTAAAATTTTCGAATTCATTGTACGAGAAAATTTTGCAAATTATACATAAATTTATTACCAATTAATAATGAAACGCTGTAAAATTTGCAAAACGATAAATCGCCAAACACAAAGATGAGTATTTTCATATGCGAGACGTGTTGACTTTTGAAATATCGCACTTGCACGATAATTATTTCAAAACATGTGTACACACATTTTGAGTATGTGTGCTATTCGTTTTCTCCTCTTATTTACTATGAAAAGTATTTTTTTATTACTTACAAAAACATTAAATATTGTAATCGTGAATGTGTACTGTGGTGCAGGGACGTCAATATTTTCAAATTGTCAATATTTGTTGTTATGAAAATGTTAAATTTCAATGTAATATACATATGCATTGTAAATGTATTCTTTTGAGAATTAGAATTTGATTTCATGTTAGTGTTTTGAGTTAGTTTTTGTTGAAAAATGATGTGCGTGTACTGACAGCCCTGTTATTGTATCTGAGTCGGTTTATGTAAATGGATTGTATGTACAAAAAAAGCTATCAATTTCCAGTATATCAAGTAACAGTGCTGTTCAAACACTTCGAAAATTACTTTTATTCGATTTTTTTTTATTGGGTTTTGTGAACGTGATATTTTTATTATTGACAAAGATTAATTAAAATTAAAATAAAGAATTCGAATAAGAGTTAGGGCCGATCTTTCAATCGTCGGTTAAGAGTTATTCTCGGAATAAGCCTTTTTAGTTTTATGGTTATTCGCGGCCGGTCACGGATAAAGTCACGTATAAAGTCACGGATAAAGTCACGGACAACTAGCTTATAGTTGTCCGTGACTTTATACGTGACTTTATCTGTGACTGGCCGCGAATAACCATAAAAACTAAAAGGCTTATTCCGAGAATAACTCTTAACCGACGATTGAAAGATCGGCCCTTAGTGTTTTTGATTGAACACATAAAAAAATATTGCTAACTATTTGGTTAATTTAAAAAAATTACGAAAATACATTAAAAATTTCAAAATAAATATTATATCGAGTTGAATATTCATGTAAAAGATTCCTCCACTTTAAAACCGAAAATATCGAGTTAGCTAATTTTTAACAGATTTTCTTTACCTAAAGTTATTAAAAAATCATGACTTTCAATAACAATTTTTGAATTATCAGAATTTTTAAATATTTCAAAAAGTTTGTTATTTTTATATTATGTACTATGAACAAAAATATTATACTTATCACTTTTACAGAAGAAACGTAAAATTTTAACAATTTAAGAAAATAAAACAATATATAACGAACATAATCAATTAACCACCGTCGTCAATAAACGAACATGTTGAGAACCAGCGTAGTAGTGCAGGGGTCAACGCGCCTGTCCCGTCTGTACCTGTGCACGTGCAACAAAACACATCGGAAATAACAATTTTTTCCAACCATTCTTCTCTGATACAATTGTCGGGAACATTTGATTTCACTCGCTCTTGCTGGGCACTAGGCACTAGGCATTGGGTTCTGCGTTCCGAAAGCGTTTCATAACGATATTCAGTTTGTTCAGCTGAACACACACGTGTATGCATACATTTGCACGATTTGCATATTATATACATATGTGTGTGTCTAACGTGGAAATTCAATCGTCGAAGATTTGGAATTGGCACTATTTTTTTTTTTATTGAAAGTATATTATTTTTATTTATTGACGTTTGGGCTTTTAAAATATTTATTTGGTCATTTCTACATAATTCGATTTTCATATATATTTCCTTTTATTTGAATCAATCGTTCAATCGAGTCAGTTTTTTTTATTGTATCTTGAAATTTTATCTATAAATTACCATAAAATATTCATATTGAAATAATTTCTTGGAAATACCCATATCGAATTTATTTCCTATCATTATTATCATATGTAATCTACATATATAACGGTTTTTCTAATATATCTCATTAAAATTTCAGGTATTTTTGTTGCCGAATATAAACTGAAAATGGAAAAGCAATTAAGCTGAAATACTGAAAATTACCACTGATCAATACTGAATATTTCATATCACTTAATTTCAGCAATCTATAATAACTGAACAATTTTAATTCATCATGAATCAACCAAACCAAACTCAACCTCTTAATTAATTTAAATACTAAAAATTAATACTCAACTATGAATTGACTACCCGATAAATTATAATATACAACTTCAACAACCAACAAAAATCAAACATGGCTAAACGATCATCTCATTTTCCACATATCACTCACCCAATACATCACTCAACTTCAACCATCAACAAAAACCAAACAAGACCAAACAATCGTCTCATTTTCCGCAAACCAATCGAACTCATCTCAACAACCACTCACCACATCACAGAACCCATCAAAATCTCAAAACACACCCGATTCCAAACAAAACTTCAATTAACAATTTAAATTTCGCGAAAGACGCGCGCATCCCTAATAAAAATGGCGTCCCGCCAGAGAAGCCACGCGATTGGTGGAAAAGCACCCCCACCACCTCGTCGGCCCGCCCCCGCCACCCCCCCACCCCGCCGCGGAGGAAATTCCCCTTATCTTATTTATCTTGATTGAAATTATTCATAGCCCTTTGTGAGTGAACAAAAACAATAATTGGATGGAGCCTTCTCTCTCTGTCTGTCTTCGCGCACACTTTTGATTAGTTTCAGATTTATTCAATTAATATTTAAATAGATTATCCGCTTTTGTATTCATGTGTATTGTTTGGGTTTATTGTGCGATGTGTTTTGTGTTTTTTTTTATTTTTTTGTGACTTCGAAAATTATTTTGTGCAATTGAATGGTTTGTGTTTTTTTGTTTGGAAAGTTTATTGTGTGCCGTTTTTATTTTTTGGAAATGTAAATACTATCATTGAATTTGTTTCGTTGAAATAAATTGTCATTTTTATTTTTATTTTTTTGTGTAGTTATAACGTACGAAGCTCAAATAGATTATTATTTAAATTTTATTGTTATTTTAAAAAAGTCAAATCATTTGATTTTGAAATAAAAATTTGATATAGATAATATATATACAATCTCAAATTATATTGATGTTTTATTAAAAAAAAAAATTGATGTACATACGAGTACATACATTGAAACAATAGATAAAAGTTGGAAATATTTTCAGCTTTGTTATGTTGCAATATGGTTAATTTATTTTTGTTATAAAATAAAAAAAAAATAAGTTGATGTTAAGTTTAATATTTTACACCTGAATAACTTACTAAGAAGAAGAATTTGAATTATTATTTGATATCCATTATAAAACCTTTTTAAAAAATGTGAAAGACTTAAGGATTAAGGGAAAATTGATTTTTAATTAGAATTTTATGATTTTTAATTTACTGGACCATAACTAATTTCAAAATTATCACTATTCAATTAATTTAATACGGAATAACAATAAAAATATACATATTCCTAACTTTTATTTATATAAAAAAATTCACAACAAATTTAACAACCTCTGTACTATAGTGATACGACGCTCAACACTAATTTGATTAAAAAATTAATACCAAACTCATTCCCCATATCATCAAATCAAACTTTTACAACCAAAATCATTAAAAAACACCCACCAACTAACAAATCGAAAACACACCACATAATAAACACATGATCGAGCGATGACACCGCATTATGCAAATGCGACCACATTTTAAAGTCGGCGATGATATTTCATTAAATTGTCGACACGAACGAATAATTTACATGTAAATTCGACACGCGATAATTACTCATTCGAAACAAAATGGCGCACTGCAATAAACTCAGACATTAAATAAGAGCTCGCCCCCCTGTTCTTGTCCCACCCCCCCGCGTCGGCCTCATTAAAACTTTTAAACATTCATCCCCTCGCTAAGGTATTTGTATTTATTTTTCTTTTCAATTAAAAATGTTTTCCCATAAAACAACGGCATAATTCAAAATTCAATCTCGAAAAACGAAACTTAAGCGATTTTTTTTTAATCGTTACAAAAAATTGTATTTGATTATTTTTTCGTGGAACTTTCTGAATATTTTGATTTATTGTGTTCGTATTAATGTTTGGAAAACAAATAATGGTAAAAAATAATTTGAAATACGTAATAAATAGAAAAAGTAATGAAAAATATTGTTTAGTACAAAGTGAAACTTTAAACTTTTTTTTTTGGGTTTAGAACTTTTTATCATAAATAAAATATTTTTTAAATGAAAATTTAACAGCATAGTTTTCTAGAATTTAGAATGTATCAGTTTATATCGTTCATAGTGCGGTCTGTGATAAAAATCAATATAATTAAAACAAAAAAGTGTCTCATTGTTAAAAAATTGAAGATTTCACTTAAAAGAAATACATAAAAATATCAATTAGAGCGTCGTTTAAAATAAAATCTAAATATCATATTATTTTAATCAAAAGACTGCAAATCGAAAAGATGGAATTGTAAAGTTTGAATATAATATTTTAATATTATGAATTTCGAAATTCCTACAAAAGAAAATTTTCCCTTCTTCATACTCGACTCTGTCATCCGCAGTTTGTATGGGAGAGAGAACTTTCTTAATTATTTTCATTTCATCCAACAATAACGACCCTACAACTATTATATTTGCTTACTTTGTCTGCGACAACTTGTTCGAAATTAAATCAAGATTACTTTCGAGAAAAATATTTCATTCTATTATATTATATTATGTATTTTTTTCACTAAACATAATTAATCGTTGGAAATATTTCACTCTTTGTGACCGTTAGCGCTCGAACGTTTATCAACTTCAACATTTTTGTCAGCTTTTCTACGTGTATTTTAAATTTGTATACACATTTTTGGTCGAACGAAAATAATGAGACGGTGTACGTTATGATTAATTGACTTTTTTTTAACAAACATGTTTGCTTTTGAAAACTTCATGTCGAAACGACGTACTAATTATCGCATACGAATGTGAGCTTTTTAATAGATTCATAAGCTCTTTCTAGAATTTTTATTTGCTAAGTGAAATCTAAAAGGTACACAAATTGAAATTTGCCTGTCAGATTATTTAAGTTTTTTTTTCGCGTTGAAAAAATAAATATTTTAATGAAACTGTTCGGATCCAATTTTTCAAATTTGAATTTTTAATGAAATGTTCTTTATGCAGGTAATAAAATAAGCAATTTTATTTGTGAATAAATAACGTCCCATTGTGTATTTATTATGAATGAAAATTAAAGTTTTCGTACAATGTATTTTTTTTTTGGTATTTTTAATACGTTTGTTTATAGCAAGAAAAATATTTAGTGTCACTAATATTTGCTTATTTTTTGCACTTACGATTTATATCAATTTTGTATTTTTTTAAAGCGTTTAATTTATATCATAATAATGTCGTAAAAACGTTCGTTTACGTTAGTCATTAACAGATTAAAATTTTAGATAGAATCACAGCAGGCTATCGACGGCCATAATAAACAACCTTAAATACGTTTTTATTTATTCCGAAAATGTATAACAGAAAAATTGACGCGATTTTCTCTCCCCCGTTTTATAATAATACACAATATCATAATGGGCGAATTCTTGAATAATAAATACTTTAATTTATTTCTTCGGCAAGAACGAGAACGTCGTCCGTTTTCCGAGAGAAAACGAAAAACCGATAAAAAGTGTATAAAATTTATTGCCAATAATCGTAAAAACGTTTATACGTCTTTCTTTAATCAAATATTTATGAGCTCATCAATATTGACGTATACGTACACATTATACAAGTACGTAATATTTTATTGATTATAGAGAATATTTTTATTGTGAATTTTATTCCTTATACATTGTGACAGTTTGGGAATTTATGTGCGCCCGCCAGTGATGGCTCGTGAATGTCGAATTATCGTTTTTATATTGAAAAACTACTACGACGTTAAATAGCGAATACAAGTAAAGTATATATTATATTTTGTATTAGATAAACATTTAAAATTTGTAAGATTGTCCTAATTCTAAAATTGATTATTTAATAATTCGTAAAATAAAATTGAAATTTTTGTACTAAAAGTCTCACTAAATTTTAATAAGAAAAAAACGATTACTTTGAAAACGTATGAACTTATTTATGATATCATGATACGATGTTTTTCAAGGTACAAAACGACTTGAAACATAAACCTATATATGTATAATAAAAAATCAACTAACAATAAGATGCGTTTACATAATTCAATTTGTATCTATTTCTTTTATTTCCAGAATTATAATTAAAACACAATACAATTCACTCGATTCAAACAATAATTCGAAAAAATATTTTCCTACGGCCATAAAAGCAATATAGATACCCATTCATTTGAAAACGATTGAAAAATGACTTCGAACAATCCACGTATTAGTTAGGGACGATTTGAGAGCTTTGTCCACGATAATTTGTTAGGCTCTTTTGTTCTTTTGAAAAAGGGCTTTTCGAAAATGTTGCATTGAATCTTTTTAACATCGAGAATGTTTACAGTCCATTCGTAATCTGTGAAAAGTTAAAACGCCGTTCATAAATATTTTAAAACTATCGCCGAACGAAATCGCTTCGGTTGGGTTTTCAAAGCATCGTTTACTTTCGAATTGATTTTCGATTGCATTCGAACCGTTTGAAAGGCAGTCGAATGTAAACGATCCAATTAAAAAAATATATTCAGGTTTATGCACGATTTTATCTCGGTCTGTACAAATATTAGTCGGATACTGTCGTGTTTTAAAGCGAACCATATTGGAGCTTTTTCAATGCGTTCACGTTCGAACTGTATGAATTTTAAATGGCAGTTTATTCTATTGGTATTAATTGATATTGTATTTATTTACGTAAAAATATGTTTGCGTAAGTATTCAAATAAATAAATGAAATTGTTTTGAAGTCGCGAATCTTCAACATTGTTTATGATAGGAAATTCTTGAAATTTTATTTTAGAAATTACTAGAAAATATAGAAATGATAATGAATGGGAGAGAAGTACGAAAGTGACAAATGTTGAAGGTGAAGTAAATAAATTGAAATTGAAATGAACTCATTATAAATTATGGGAGATAAATAGTTGTATGAAATATTGAAAAAAAAGAAAGATAATGGAATAAATAAAAAGCTTGAAAAATAGATCATGGAGTGCATTGGATGAACTGTGTGTTTTTTTTTGAAGAATAGAATAGAATCAAAAATATTTTCATCTGAAAGTAGATAAAAAATGATAATTGCTTATGACAAAATTGTCAAAGTACGTATGCGTAATTAAAAAAATATATAATTATCAAAAAAAATTGATATAAATAAACATCAAATTTAAATATTCAAAAATTTCAAATTGTGTAACTTTACATTAAAAATCAATCGAACGACACTAAATAGACTCAAAATCGACTTTTTGAATAACCAAAAAAATAGTACAAAGCCTCCATCCTCACAGACACACAACAAGGGTGAAATCTGAAAACGATAAGTATGTGGGGCACGTAACCAATCGTCCATAAGGACCGACCTAAAGCAAAAATACCTCTTCTATTTCTCATACGGCTCGAACGCCATTTCTATAAATTGGGTACAAAGTGGATTTTTCCACTCTTTATTATACGGCCGTCGTCAATCAGGCTGTTCTGACTTTTTCGATAATGCAGACTTCTGGATGCTATCCGATTGAGATTTAGAGCTTTCTGCGGCGTTGTGGATTTGCGTTTTGGGTATTCAAATCGAAGCTTTTCGCGGGAAATTTGGATTTGATTTAATGAGATTTTTGTGATGAATTGGATGAAATTTGGAATATTTATTATTACACAAAGAAAATGTATGTTTTATGTCAGCACCCTGTTAATTATATTATATTGTGTTTGTATTTTCAAATTGCACTAATTGTAAATGAGATGAAAATGTTTCAGTTTTTTATAGGCAATATAATAAAAATACTAATTCGTAATCATTGAAATCAAAACAGCTTTCAATATTCTTTGAAACATGAAAAGGATCAAAATTTATCGTTGTATGAAGTATATGATAATATTTAATGCTATGTTATATAATGGCCATAAAAGCAGTCATCTCGTCACGATTTCTCGTTCAGATTTTCTTTCTTTTTTTCCGAATTCACAATACGATCAATGTTACCAACTCGTAAAAAACAATGCGTATAAATAAGAGCCTTAAATTACACAGTGTGGGATTATTAAAATTATTACATATTTTACGACTAAATAAAATATAATACAAACATCCTTATTAGCGTTTGTTGAGACCATATCCGATAACGATTTTATTGTGTCTTATTATTTTTATACATTTTATTATCATTTCGAAATCAACGAATCGTATTTTATGTATCCTGACTTTGACGATTAAAATTTATCGCGTAATAAACGAACATTCCGTTATGACTTTTATGAAATTATAAACCCATATAATGTCTGTATTTAAAATTGATGAAATTCATAAAAATATAAATAATAGTTATATATTACATAATAAAGTCAATCGAATCAATTTTGGGTTAATGCGTACTTGATAAATGTGCGGTTAGTGAGATTAATCGCAAAGAGTATATAGGACGGCGTCAAAAGGGTTAACCCGTAATAATTAAATATTTCTCTTCGCGTTTGTGAATGTTGGATTGAATTTGTTTATGTGTGTTATTTATTCATTGCGATGATTAAAGCACACACGCCATACATAAAATATTCGTGAAATAATTATGTTTTGAGTGCTTCTACATTCTAATGGTAGCATTAAATATTTGAAATGATCAGTGTGTAAAACATGTTCATCAATATTCACTTTCATATATCAAAAAAGTAAATAATCACTTATGTTATTAAATCAGCAGAAATATAGTCAGCTTAAATAATTAAATAGAGGATTAAAATATGATCAGGAAAAATCCGTGGGGAAAAGTTTGTGCTTCATTTTTTTATGTTTCAGAAATTAATGTAACGGATAAAATAGAAATAAGTTACCTAAATTAATTAATGCACCTTTTATTAATATCAATAGACTAAGAAAATAGACTAGATTTGTTAGATTTTAAGACCAGACATTTATTTCTAAAATAACAGATTAGAAAAATTTTCAGAATCCCACCGGTTTCACGTAAGCATTTCCAAATTACGTACATAAATCTTTAAAATTTTTAGACACACATTATAAATTCGTTATTATAATACATTTATAACGTATACATGAAATAAATTTCAATGCGCCCCTGTCCAACTGATTTCATTAAACTGGTCATTGTCCAATTGACCAAATCCGGGCTAAACCACGAACACATCCGATACAATTCTCCAAACATATAATATTAGAACATAAACTCAACACTACATCCACAAAGTAGAAATGTGACATTTATCAATACGCCATTACCCAACTGATATCGTCAAGTTGATCATCGTCCAATTGACTAAACGTACAAACATTCGATACAATTCCACTTTCGCAATTGCATAACACATCCACAAACATTGCGAAACCAATTACCACATTTAAAACAAACCTTGTCAACACGATTTACACAATCCGAACGCATTGCACCTTTCAATTTCTCCGGTAGTCGGAAGATGACCGGTCACGCTCGTTATATGCGAAAGCCGATATCTCGGCGAATCTTTATTGGCAATAATGGGCGAGTGTTTAACGTTGTAAGTCCGTAGTTTACTGCCCGGTTAAACGGTCGAGTTACGCGATGTTATCGACTATATTAATTAAAATCGTGTAACCTTAACCGTGCGTGATAGCCCATCTCGGAGTCGTGTAGCGTGCGTCGATAATTCGACGACGTTTTTCGCCAATATGTTGGTTAGGTTTTTGATATGGTGATGTGTTGTCGGTCAATAATGATGATTTTGTATTAAGAAAGTTCTGAAATGTGAACTGAAATGATAATAATAATACAGTAAACTCTCGATATAACGGACTTTGGATATAACTGATAAAATACCCGATGAAATATCATATCGCAATTAGAAAATAAAATATTATAACATATGATAAAACACTAGTCGGCAGATCTTGAAACATAAAAGGGCACAAAGTTTCATCAGATAAATACTATCCAGTCGAATACAAAAATTGTCAAAAACATCCTTTTATACGTGTTTAATTAAATATAATATAGTACATACTTGAAAAAATGTCATGCTTGTAAAAAATGTTGTACATATGTATATATATAATACAAATAAAGTGTATTTTTGGTAAAAAATTATTTATATATAAATATATATTTGATAGTAGATTTTTTCCGTGAATTAAAGCTTCCATAACCACTTAATCATTGTTTAAAATTACATTACATGTATTGTAGATCCATTTATGGAAACTTTACTGGCATTGTATTGTGCGGTTTATTTTCATAATAAAAAAATACATTCAATAAACCTACCTCTATATAATTATACATAACGGACTTTCCACTTTAACAGACCCCCCCTCTTACATGCATCAATCCAATATATCGAGATTTTACTGTAAGCTATATTTCATATAAAAAAAAACCATCCCTAACATAAAACAATAAACGCAAACGACCCATATGAAGACATACCCATTTTCTACAAACCGATCATTACAAAACGGTCAACACACACACAATTAAGTCTTGCACATACTAGAGAATGCGTTGATAATTTGTGTGCTCGTTGAAATTTTGACGAAGAGTAATTTCGAGGCGAATAAGATTGATGACGTTTATGCTTCACCTTGGTGCGGGCATTATGTAATTGTCAGGACGAGTACGTCTCTCTCTCGGTTACAATATTATCTCCATGCCCTGCTGATGGCAATTAATTATTTGTCTCCACCTATGTGTATTATGTGTTGGGTTAAAATGGTGTTTGTGTAGGGACGGTTTTGGGTGGTGTGAATCGCGATGGATATTCGTTTTTTTTGTGATTTGTATTGTTCGTTGAAAAGTTGGTGAAACATCACTGTGAATAAAAATTTCATGAGAATTTTATTTATATCTGAAGTAAAAGTATTAAGGTGGCCATATACGCTACGAGAAATCGTTACGATCAGACTGTACAGTTTCGTTCGATTTTTTAAGACTTCGAACGGAACAATACAAAAATTTCAATTGATTGATCGGAATCGAATGGATGCGCTCGTTTCATAGCGTATATAGCTTGTATATACGATAAAATGAAACATTGATCGTAGCGTATATGGCCACCATTATGAATGAAATTTTGGGTTTTATTGATATCGTTTGAATAATGATAAAGTTGAAAAATTCGTTTTATATAAGAGTATATCACAGTCTATGTGTATTTCAGTCCATATATTTGGATCGGTCATAAATACAATACACATTGTTGGAGATTGAGTTCGGTTAGATAATATCACGTTTTTTTTCGGCAATTTTATTTGTTTTGATCGAAGTTTTGTGTTGGGTTAGGTCAAATATGCATGGAATAATAATATACATGGTCTGCGATATATAAATTTGAGAAATTATATTCAGAATATCAATATAAATCATCAAAAATTTTGGATTTCTTTCATTAGTTTTAAGAAGATATTTTAAGAATTTATTAAATAGTTTTTGATTAATGGTGCGTAATTACATCTATCTATTGACTATGATATGATATTTGGAAATTAATTTGATGATCGGTAAGTTTGATAAAATCAAATAATTGAAAATATGAATTATGAACTTTAGTTACAGAAAAATGAATCTAAGCTGATTATAAAAATAATATTTATAAAATCATTAACATACTTCATCTAATCAGAATTCTTCGAAGAAATCAATCAAAACGCAAACGCACAATTTCAAATACACACCAGTCATCAATCACGACACAAACCAGCATTTAAGCACTAAAACTTTCATCATTACACAAATAGCCCATCATCTCGCACTCCATGACACTTCAGATCGCTGAAATTACACTACACTTGCAATTTACACCGAATACAAATAAGGCTTAATAATTTTCTAAAAATCGTTTGCGGAGCAATGATTGCGTTGTCATCGCTGCGATTGAGAAACATTCAATCATGTCAACGTTGAATTAGAGAAATCACGATGTAGCCGATTGATTAATTGTGCGATTAAATATGATCAACGAGTGCATCCGGGTACGGTGAACCACCGATGTAATTAATTACTTCATTACCCGTCGACAATGATGATTACATACATTTTTTCCAATGTGTTGTATCGATCAAGCGTGTATGGAGGTGAAATCGTGCGACGTGAAATCATCAATCGTCTACTGAATTGGAAGAGAATTCTTTGTGCTTTGGCGGCAATTGTAGTTTATTAATATGGATTTTTTTGAAATTAAATGTTTTTTTGACTAAAAAAATACGATTTTCAGATAAATATTATATGTACATTCAAAAATATGATTTTGAGAATCAAGACTTTTGTTTTATCAAAGGTATCGGTTTTAATCAAGTACTCAAGTTAAGTAATATTTATTATGTTTAGTTAATGAAATGGATTGAAGTTGTTTGAAAAAAAATGATTTTTAATAACAAAATTTACTGATAAGATTTTTCTCCATATTTTTTAAAAGTAATATTCAAAAATTTTGATGATATACTTAAAAGTAGTTATTCTATTATACATTGAATATTATAATAATGGTTGTATGGTGGTGTATGGTTGATGAAGATGACGATGAAAATTTTTAATTAGAAAATAATGTAAACTGTTAGTTCGATCTCATTTTTTAAAATCTATTTTAATAAATGGTTCATTAGATTCAAAATCTAGTAGTTCAAAACTGTGTAGCAGTTTCATCAAAAATATTTCCAAGAAATGAATTTTTTTATAAAATTGGTCTATTTATTCGGAAAATTCAATGATTTTTTTTTAATTCGAAATAAATTTTAAGTCATTCGGCAAACTTTTTTAGTTATTAATTTTTTTATACCCTTGAAAAAGTAATGGAACTTTAACTGTATTATTAAAAAAACAAAATTGCTGTTCTTGGTCACTCGAATTATTATTTTTTTTTCCGTACATACCTTGCATTTCAAATTAATGGAGTTTTACTGTATTCTAAAAAATGTGAATGTAGATTAGACAAATCATCTATTCAAAAGGTTTTTTTTCATAAAATTACAAATGTTTAAAAATAAACGATGATTTCACAAAACACACTTACGAATCAAATAATAATTACCAAGTGATCATTTCGAATCAGAGATTCATCTAAAAAAACACTTACGAAACAATCTCATAAATTTCATCACGTACATTTTCACCACTCACATTTGATTACAAAAAAAAATCAATCAAACAAAAAAACATTTTTCTACATATAAAAAATATTTTCCCACAATTATTCCGATTATTTTAATTACACAAAGTATTCAATTTTTCTACCATCACATAAAGCCAACCTTCCATCCCATCATCCACGCTTTCTAACTAAAATATCCAACAAATTAATAAACCAAATTCTCACCCAAATTATCGAGGATGATCTCGTGGATTTCCCGCATACTTTTCGAAATTACAAAACCGAAAAAAGTGCATTGTATCAACAGAAAGTTGCATAGGTCCTAATTGCGGCGGTTGCACCGAGTCATCATGAGGTTCGGTCGTGACTCGGCTTGCGCAATTTCAATCGTCATTTATATTTATTTATTGTATACTAGTGTAGATATTTATAAATTTATAAAACGAGAAAACAACTTTTCCGTTTGCATAACGCATTCATAATGCCCATATTGTTGCAACCGATATTGCATTGGTTGTGTGCAACGAAAGTCAACGAACTATGATCGAAAAATTTACGTTCTAAAATCTGTTTTTAATTGTCAATTGGGAATTTTGCAATGTTTGCAATTGAATTTATATTATCGTTTATGGGTCAATATAATTTAACAAACGATCTCAGAATTTTAATTGTAAGGAAAATTGATCGTAGAATAATCGAAAGTCAATGGAACATAATCGAAAATTTTACATTCTAAAACATGTATTTAATTGTTAATAGAAAATTTTGCAATTTATTCTATACAGGAACTGAATTTTTATATATCGTTTATCAATTATTATTAAATATAAAAAAATATATGGTTGTATTGAGAATGATCGAATCAATAGCTAATAAACAGTTTTAGAATTGTTGAATTTAAAAAGTATAAAAATATTGATGATATCATTTTATATCATCACTCATTCGAATTATTAAAATGTGTATTCGATGAAACAACTGTTTAAAATAAAAATGACTGCCAATCGAAAATATGTGTTTGATATAATAAATGAATTGTTGTCAATCACTTAAACATTAATTTATTCACGAATGACATTTGGATTTTGTTATAAAATAAAATGTCAAAAATTTAATCAATCTTGATTATAAATATTTTTGATTGACAATCCGTGCCCGATCAAGCATAAGATTCTCAAAATACAAAAAAAAAAACATTACAATATTTACAATCGTTAACGATATTCGATACGACACTTTTCTATTCGAACACAATAAAAAGCGCCATTAAAAAAAAACGACCACACTCAACGACAATAATTGCACTAAGAGTATGGCCGTAAAAGCGCATTCCGAAAACTTACCACCACAAACAACTAAAAGCCTGGAACGGGAGGGTGGGGGGTTGGTTGTAAAACGGCGGCAATAAACGACAAAATGTTACAATATTACTATGCCATTATGTCCTAGCGTTATACGGGCTAGGCGGGTAATAAATTCGCGAAATGTTTTTTGGGGACGCGAGTTTTATTGGGCCCAGGTATATAAGGATGTCCGAGGAAGTAGGCCCGCCTAGGGACGGGTTCGTCCTTTGGCGGGAACAAAACGGAAAAGTTTTAAGGAATAGAGGACTTGTTAGAGTTCCCCGGGTGTCGATTGTCGTGGTAGTTGCGATTGTGAATCGATTTTGATTTTGTTTAGATGTTCTTTGATGGGTTTTAAGAAATTGTGTTTGGGAATAAGTATTGATTTCAAATTACGAATGTGTCAATTGTGGAATGATTTTTGATATTGCATTATAATTGGGGTGACTGCGTGACTGACGGGGTGATAAAAATTTAAATTTAAATATTGCAAATTAAATTAAATGATTGAAATATTTTCAAATCTAAAAATTAAAATAGAATTTCCGAGAACCGAATTAACTGATATTGCAAAATTTTTATTTGAAAAAAAAGTACCGAGAATAATTATAATAATATTACAAATTTTAAATTTAATTTCTCAAATTATTATTATGAAGGGAGAGTTTTTATCTCTCAAACTCTTTTGAAGGTATATCTTTTCTTTATTTATAGTTTTGAGCACCTGCGATAAAAAATAATACCCAATTTTCCTAAGCTATATCAAAAAGGTTTCGTTTTTGGGAAAAATTGTATACATTACTTATTGATAATGATATTAAAAAAGAATGACTTTCATTGCTATATAAAAAAAAACCATCTAATCTTCTTCCTTTTCGTGTATTCATTATGATTTCATCCATTCATTATATTGATTATTCTAATGAAAGTAGTTATATCTAATACGAAAAGAGCCATGTATTTATTTCAATAAATAATTACACATAATAGATAATTTGATTAGTTTTCTCTACTCTAATTACATATTGATGAAAGATATTTGAAACTACGTATCCATTTCATAAACTTGTGTTTGTACTAGCCATGAATAAGCTATAAAGTTTGACCTAGATACTCTTCGAGAGCATAAGAGCAAAAAATAACATTATTTTATATCAAAAATATTTGATGTAAGAATAAGTACGAATAAAAGAGTTTTATAGTCGAACCGAAAAAAACGAAACGAATCACTTTGTAATACAAATATAAGAAAAAAATGTATGTATAAAAAAATACAGTTTGAGAATCGTCGAAATGGATTCATTCAAATCACCAAATATTAACATTCGCGCGAAAATTGCAATCGACGATAATATTCGGTAATTGGCCCAAGACGAATCGAGTCCGACCATGGACGTCCGAGGGAGAAAAAAAATCGTTTTATTTAAATCCCGTGCATAATGAAAGTTTTCGATCCGGAGAAAAACAAAACGTCCATCGATAATCGGATAAAAAATCAAATTAAAATAATGATAGGTGGCGGATGGGATTGCGCACGGTGGCAACACCGTTAAGTGCTCGGATGCAACCCGTATTATTTTTTCGATGAAAAAAATTATAATCAATTCAAACAGTTTTATGATACATGAAAAATTTGTAAAAAAAAAAATATTTAATAAAAATTATTTACGATCATAATTTCTTATACGTGCACTAGAACATGCACAAAGTAATACTTCATTTACGAGATCCTTTTGATATATTTTTTCAAAAAAACCACGTTTCGAAATCATCGTACAAACATGGCAGACATCGCAAACAAATTAGAGTGCCAAAATATTGATACACGTTTCGACTTTGAGGCGTTTTTGTCAAATCGAATGTTTTCGCGCAGATGTCATTCCACACTAAAACACATAATATTATATATAAAATATATAAATTATAAAGCGTGTATAGGAGTCAGCCGCCGTAAGCGAAAGCAAACAGCCTGTGAAACTCGAACGGAATAAAATATTAGATCGTTTAAGTTTAGTTTTCGCGAGACGTGTTTATTTGAGCTTATTCTCAAATGAAGAAAATAAAGTCAATATTTGACTCCATGTTGAGATTTTGATAAATTTCTTCTGCCTAGGGCCTAGGCTCGTGCGAGATTTATAAATGTAAATTTTTTAAATATTTTAACTAGTATCAATATTTGAATTTTTCGAATGAAATGATTTTTATTTTTAATGAAAATATTTTGAAAACATTTCACGAAAGAATTGTATTTTATTTAATTTTTTGCTATAAAGTACTTTTTTTGTTTAAAATAACACAATAGTTGATCGAAAAATTTCTTATTTTTTGCAGCATCACATTTTTCTTTTAAAAATAAGTGCTTTCAAATTTCTTTTGTAATAATTTAAATCTATCCATTAAACTCAAAAGGTCTCCAAATAATTTCTCTACAGAAGATTGATCAAATAGAATAATTTCACTGTTTTTATTGTAATTTTTTTCTTTGTATTATTATATTGAAAATTTGAAATTGAACTTTAATGAAAAAAATCTTTTTTGAACATGTTGAAAATTTTCTTAACAATATTTAATTTACGATTTTTAATTACATTCTAAACTTATTCATCAAACTTGAAAGGTTTCGTAAAGATTTTTAAATACAATATAATCGAAAAAGCAATGCAATATTTAACAGATTTTTCATTATTCATATTCTCTACTTATTTATTTTTTCCGTAAAGCCATTTTTATACCTATATGGTTATTTTACAATTCACAAACATCGAAAATAACGTTTTAAAAAAATCGATCAAACACAAAACGAATACAATTTCTTAAAAGAAAATACATCACTTGAACAGACCGTCCACTAAGATATTCATGTAAAAATTTCACTTCATCAAATTATTCCCCGTATAGATGTAATAACACATTTAACTTACATACAACGCAAAGTACAAAGTATTGATTTTCATACACGTCGGCCTGAAGGGGGAGAGCGGTGTAAGGAAAATTGAGTTTACATTTCAGAGAGGGAAATTTTATTCAATTTGAATGAAATTGTGTGTACACACACATACACAAATATATATTTTATATATAGAAATATTATATAATGTGCGCGGCGTTTATTTGCGCAATCAAAAACGTTAAAGTTCGCAGAAAAAATTAGAGAGAAAAAAGCATATTTTCGTTTATGTAAAAATAAAATAAAAAAACGAGAAAATTTGGAGCGTTTTTTTAAAAACATTCATCACTCGAGTTCGAAAAACGGAAACTTTTTTAATAACGCCATTTCACAATGCCCCTTTTGTGTTGAAGATTTAATAAAGAAGTGAGCGAACGATCAATTACTTTCGTGCCGTGTTTACGTCGAAAAATATATACAATAATTTTTTTATAACAAAAAAAAAACACATTGTAAATAAACATTAGACCTTTTCAATATCGAATATCGAAAAAAAATGTTTACAATATTCATTCGCCATTTTGTCGAATAAAATATTCGTTATCGAAATTCTGATAGTGGACCTTTGATTATTTAAAATATGAGTATTTCGATTTAATTACATTGTAAGAGCTTTTATATCGAAATTGAACGTTCAAAATATTTTTAGCACATCGTAAAGTGTAATAAAGGTGTATTAAATTTTTCAAAACATTCTTTTGCTTTTAACGGTATTTTCTGTACACGAACAATATTAAATATATTCAAAGCTGAAAAATTAAAAGCGAAAACATCATCAGTAAAAACTGAAACATGATTACGTGGAACGGTAACAATTTACGACATAATCGGCGCGAAAATGAATAATTCAAACGTGAATCGAACTTCTATGTATATAAGTGGAGCAACGTCGCAAGAAACTGAACTGTAATAAAATTTTATTACATTATTAGTTGTTCGTATGATATTGAAGGAATGGCGTATAAAAGAGTGTTATTCAAACGGAAGAAAGGAGCGTTGATTGTGTATGAAGGTAAACTCGGCTGGTTGCGCGATGCAATCGAAATTAATTATGTATTTTGATCGATGAGGGTGTTAAATTTTGAAAAATGTATTGATTTGTAATTAGTACATGGTAAAGTATATGATTTTAGTATTGAAAACTTGAAAATTTTGTAATAACTATTTTGGCATTGATATTTTTTTCAATATCAAATATTTGAAAGTTGATTTGAAACAATTTGTCAATTGAATCAGGTTTTTAAAATTTGAATTAGTCCAAATTACATGCATCATCATCATTTTACTTTCTATTCAGATTTTTATTACAAGATAAGATCTTGTGGAAAAAAATATCGTACCACCATAAAAAATTTAGGCATTTTATTTATATTGAATTTGAATAATAATTTATTTTCAGAACAACAATACTTGTCACATTTATCTGCTAATTAAAATGAACACTTTCGTAGCTTAATTTTTAAAATCAGTTAAAATTTGTACATTTAGCATAATTAAACTATGTAATGACAAAGTGATAAATTAATCTTTAAAACAAATTGTTCTTGTAATGATTAGTGTATTAGAAAAATCAGTTTTTAGCTTATTGTTAGACTATTCAAGATATTAAAAAATAGAGTAAATATCACCAAATTTTTCAATACCAAAATACAACCCCAAACATTATATTTCTTCTAACAGGTATATATAACCATCATAAGCACAAAACCAGCCGACTCCCCCCTTACAGGTATTACATCGAAAAGGCAGCAGTAGTTTTCCTTTAACAAACGAAGTAATCGACTTGCCCCGAGATTAACATCTGAATCGAGTTTATCCGAAACGTGTACATTCTACGAAATGGTACTTTTCGACGCAAGAAACAAAAGATTTCGCTAAAATTCCCATCGTATACAAAACGGGGATTTTCCAATCCGAGACGATAATCCCATCGGGAGTAATGAATATTATTGTTCGAATTGAGAGTTCGAGTAAGATGGAAGGATGCACCACTATTATAAAATAAAAAAAATAAAAAAAAAGCAAATAAGAACCGGATTAACAGGTGGTGCAGGTTGAAAAATGGAGAAAAAACAACTGAGCGTGCATGTGTTGTAGGAACATGTGTTATTTGTAGATTTGGAATATTTACTTGTAATAGATTTTTTATATTAGAAAAAAAAATCAATTTCGATGCTTTTTCGACATAAATAATGATTAGTAAAGTTTGCGACATCTTTATTGAAGTTTTAAAAGGAAATATTAAATCAATTCGTCAAATAATTCATTTTTAAAAACATTTTTTGTATTCAGCATAAAATGATAATGTAGAAACAGAATTGCACATAAATTAAATAATATTTGAAAGCAAAACGTACGATTTGAATAAAAATGATTTTAACATTCGTATACGTTTCGTTAAATCGATAATCTATAAAGAAAACATTTGTTTTTATGACTTCTTCGCGTGTTAACTCTTCGACAGAATGACTAAGTAACACAAATGAAAAAAATAGAACAAATTTATTTACGGAACGACTCTATATAGGTACATTTCACTGAAATATAACATTACGCTTTTAACGACTCGACACGTTTGTAAATAATAATTATTTCCTTCATCGAATTAGGTACTGGCTGCATTGCGTGAAAATAAATAGCGAAAGTAATGTACTTATTTTTTTCATGGGACAAGTCCATAAAAATCTAAAGCCATAATAAACTTGGCCAATTCACTTTTGAACGGCGAAACATAAAGATTTCAGTCGATTGATATAAATTCGTGTTTATTTACATTCAGGGCCTTATTTGAAATGAAATTGTTTGAAACAAGTAGATAAGAATCGAATAGGTTTGTTATTAATTGTTTTGTTAAATATCCTACATTGGTAATGTTTTAAAATTAAAAATGATATAGAAATCAATCTAATGTTTAGATGTTAATTGATATATCCAATTTGTTCACTGCACATGATACAATTTAATCCAAATTCGATACAATTTCTTCTCATTTGATATTGGACAATAAAAAAATGTTTCATTTCATACGAATACATTCATCCAGCGTGCATAATTCTGTCGTAAAATTTTATGACGCGTATATGAATTATTAATGACTGAATTGTGTACAAGTACCGAGTGTATTTGTGCGTAAAGTACACTAAAGTACATACTTTTTATCCGACGATTTCTCATTCGACCTTCGACTCAAAATGTTCATAATATTATACATATATAAATCGCATTATTCACAACAGATTTATTCTCGCGAAAGAGTTTTATTTTAAAATGGATGGAAGAAATGCGAATTCTTCGCGTGTAATTTAATCAATATTGATCGTTCGTCTGAAGGTATAATTTTTTTGTATATCAATGAAATTTTTCCAGTTTTGTTATGTTAAGAGTTATGTATAAAAAACGAATATTTTTCTTTTATTTTGCATTTGTATTTTTTTTTATTGATTAACCGATTTGGACGTTGTTGATTTAATAAAAGCTGATTGTGAATGAAATCTTTAAAATATATAACTTTTTACACATAGGGAGATAAAATAAAGTTAAATCATTGAAAAGGGTCATGGAACTAAAACGTCTGAAAATCTCTACATTTTACTATAAAACAAAACTTTCAAAACCCAAGTAAGTATTTTGAAATAAAAAAATATTCAAAAAACCTAAATAGCATCAATTAGTGAATTAATACATTAAAAAGAATTATTTTATTCAAAAAAATAAAATAAAATGTATTTGGCTGGAGTTGAAAAAGTTTAAATAGTCTAGAAACTTCAGAATCCATTACTTTCAGACGAGGACCATTATAAAAACCGCTCTATTTGCAAAAACATAGTACTGAAAAATAAATAATTATTTTTTTGTTTCAGATACAATTTCACGTGTACACGTGGTTCGCGTACATATTTATGAGTATTATGATAATTTGAAGCTTTAAAAAGTATCTCGACGTAGCACACTTTAACTGCCACGAATTCAAATTAACCGTTTTACATAATTTAACATTCGGTAATTTTCACAGTTATTTACGCTGTATTTATTTTTACAATATGCCCTAAATGCTTTAGAAAAATGTGCATTTATATTTTTTTATAATTGTGAAATAACAAATATTTGTAAGCCGATTAAAGATGATAAGTCGATCTGAAATTTATGTACCCCTTCCAAATATAGTATAAAATTTTATATTTTTTAAAAATTTACGTTTTAAATCTTTTTATTCGAATTTGATATTAAATATTTTATCAAAAAAAAGAAAATGATCAATCTTATATTTATAAAATATTATATTATAATTTATATTTTTTGATAACGAATGAAAAATTTCTAGATTTAAATTTAATTTTTCACTCTGCTGTAAAAATATACTTATACTTCAACTCATTCTCTTTTGGCTGCCTATGAAAGATATTGCGTTGTATATTTTTAATTTTTTCATCCACTTTTTTCAGACTGCACGTATTTCGTATGGAATTTTGTAATAAGCAAAGAGCCGTTATTAAGCGGCCGGATTAACTGCGTATTCGCATGCTTATCATCGTACAATTTTATTCGTATTAAAATTTATAATAAACGTTCTTAAAGTTTGTAATATTTATTAAAATTTGCATAATTCGAGCTCTTTAAACGTTTCGTACGAAAGTGCTTTTGTGTGTACGATATTATGATGATATTCAAAGGATCTCCCTTTAAAACGTGACAAATTGAAGCGAAATATTAATTTTGAAAAGTACATTCGGACGAGTGTCTGTCAAAATCACGAAAATTCGCAAAACGAATGTCGAAATGTCAAATTACGCGAAACGCTGAAGAACATAATCAAATTTTTGATATTAACTAAAATTATTACTGAAAACGAAAGAGCTTTAGATTATCGTGTCAATTTTTTTCATTTCGAAACGTCTACATTTTTATTTTAAAAATGTTATTATGTAAATATTAAAATAAAAATAATTTATAAAACTTTCACTCTTTAAAACTCTATTGATACTTAATTTCATTACAAATCATACACAATACTGAAAAAAAAAAACAAAAAAAAAACAATACAATTCTCAATCGAGTACACTTCAACATCTACTCCGGATTCCTTTCAATCGGATCAAACAAAAGACAAATTCAAATTATCGGGACGGGAAAAATGTATGGCGCATCATCAAATATTTGATGTCACATATGCGATTTGTCAGCAGTGTATGTTCAGTGTAAATATTGTTAGTATCGAACAGAAGTTGATGTTTATCTAAAACGTTCCGGGAATTTCTCGCGATGAACAAACGAGCAAACTTACCTTTCGCATCGCAATGCTAATGTTATTCAGATCCTTTGTCTCAAACTTGATCTATATATATGTTTATATTTAAATTGATATATATATTTTATGGTGCGTGTGTGTGTGTGCTTAGTATATACAGCCTTACCTGTAACAAAAGAAAAACACATAAATATTAAAAGGAGAATGTAAATCGAGCCCGACACAAATTCAATTTATATTCATATTAGGCACTTTCTATTCGGATTAATCGAACGAATGTTCAACGTGACCCGACGAATATGTAATGTACTTCATTTTGTTTCATGTAAGGTGAATGAGAAAAAAATTGATCAAAAATGTTCATTGAGGTTGTCTCTTTGGTGCCGGATCGAATTTGAAACCACTTATGAACAATTTCATAATTTTTTAATAAAAAACATTGAGATAGTTTCTTAAGAATCATTAAGACAATATAGATTTGAATATTTATGACATTGCAACACAACATTGTTTTAAAAAATTACGTAAAATTTTTCGGAATAATGTAAACATTTTCAACATTGACTAGAATATATTACACGGTTTCGTTTCATTTAAATTTGATCTATTAAAATAAAATAGTTGCAGTGAGTACCATTGTACGCATCAAAGTGTTTTTAAATGATTCATTGTGTATTATTCGTCATATTTGCATGATATTATTCGTAAATTAAATAAATCGTAAATCATATCACAAAACAAATCATCTGTACATACAGATAAAACATATTTAAATTCTTGAAATATTCTTAACAAAATAATATTTGAAATTGAACAAATGATGACTAGTACAATGTACACATTACGAAGTGAGTTTATTTAATTTAATTTAATATAATATGAATAATTTATATTTAATTATTAAATCAAAGATATCTTATGCGACTACCAAACTAGAATTCAGATCAATATAACATTCCATCCGACTCTATTACCAAAATATTCACATCAAATGTAACTTTTCATAATAACTGTCGTATTATACGTCATTTAAAACCCACAAAAAACCAAAAACACGTATAATAAATGTTTTGTGTATGTTGAGAAATCTCACGTTGCAACACCATCTGCTAACGGCAAACACACGGCCACGACTCCCAGTTATTATATTATGTACTTTAACGCAAATAAACCTAAAATAACAGTTGTTTCTGGGCCAAGAGTCATGTATATATTATATATATAATATTTATACAAATACACGTTATTGTAAATTATTAAGCCGAACATTGTAAAGTTGCTGCGGAAACAATTACTGTGCCGGAAAGCGAATTTTCCGCGAGGAAAACTCGCGTATGAGCGAAAATGCAATTTCCATGGAAAACTCTCACGGCTGATTTGATCGAATGATGATGTTTCGTTAAATGCAGGATTTTCGTTATGTAATTGCGTTTTTGTGGGTGTATGTGTGTGGGGACGGGAAAGTAATCGTTTGCTTGCTTATTTTGTGAAATTGGAAATTATATTTTTACGCATGGGAAATAGAAAGTTTGAATGGATGGCCCTTCTTTCGTAATTAATTTTGAGAATTTGATAATTTTTATAATTTAGAAATGTGTAGATTATTTTATTGTGTGAATAAATGTATAAATGAAATAGTTTTGAAATGGATCGTTTATAAAGTGATTAAATTTTTGAAATAGAAAGAAGAAAAATTTATAAAGTTATATTTTTACCTTAGAAATTATTCTCTATAAATTCTTTTTTTTCGTTCAGTTCAATTATCGAGAAAATTTACTTTTAATATGAAAAGTTAAATGTTAATCAAGTGCTTTGATACTAAAATGGAGTTAATCACTTTGACCTGTTTCTGAAAGATTCAATTAAGATAATAAAATATCTATTTTAATATGGAAAAATTAAATGGTTATTATTATGAATTAAAAGTAGAATATTAGTTTCTTAATTAATTTTTCAATGATTCAACTAAATTATTTTATATTTAAAAAAAAATCAACTAATTTTTATCAAATTTTCGATAATTGAAAATTTAACGACTAAATCAAATTAACCCATTTTTCCCAATTATCTAACAAAAAGTCAAGCAGCAAATGGCATAGTCCTTTGCCGAATGGTGCATCTAATTGTACAACCATTTAGCACAAGATAATTATTTTTATACAACTCCCCAAAAATAAGAGAATACAACAGAAATATATTATCCTACTGTGGAAATTGTAAAAGCTTCATACAATGATGGTGACTCACAAGAAATCTCAAAATATTTACTCGGTTCCGAATCACCAAAACATTGCATGTGAGTCACTAAAACAAATCAAAGTTGATCGGTCCAAAATCACACCAACCTCAAAATACGTCGAGAGACCGAACGTTTTCCGTAAAAATTTTACAGATCATTTCATTTTTACGACACATTGTTCCCGGCTTCAGTATGGAGAATTTTCAGCGAGATCGCTCATTGTTCCCCTTTATAATAATATAAATTTTCCCATGTTTACTTACAAGCCCTTCGAAACTGGTCACGTACGGTGCATAAACAATTTTAGCAATTTGCATCGAAAGTCCTGACCAGCTTCCTTTTATGACTCCAACTTTATGGTTCACTTAAGTGAAAGTGCATTTTTGCACCTTTCGTCCCGATGATTTATTAATGTTTTGTAGTCTTATGCAAATCACGATACATAAATTTTAATGGAGCGATTGATTTTGCATAAATTAAGTGTGCGGGGTTAAGTGTTGATTTATATTCGGAAATACGAATTTGGTATAATTAGTATGAATTTTTGTATGAAAATAAATTCAAAATAATTATAATTGAATTTTATGACTTGAGAAATATATGAGTAAATAAATTTCACTTAATGACAGGATTTATATGTTGCAATAACTTTTTGAAATGAAAAATATAAATCGTTAAATCAGTGATATCAGAAAATGCAAGTCTTTCATCATCATAAAAAATATTAATACAAACAAAAGTTCAAAAGTTCGTATTTTGTATATTATATCAAAATTATTTCAGATTTATATAATAATTATATAGCAGCAATAATTAAAAACAAACAGCAGCATTAACCCATGAATACTTGAATTTTATGACCGTAGAAAAATATGGATAAAAAACTTGATTAGTATCTCAATGTATTAATAATTTTCTATAATGTCAAGAACATACTATGAATACATTAAAATTAATATAAAAAAATAATGTTTCACATACGGATATACTTTCAGTTTGATTCAAATACAAATAAGCAGGTTCGCGTTTCGTTCGCGTTATAACGTAATGAAAGAAAACGTATGTATTGTGTTTGGAATAAGTGCATTTCCGTTTCAGCCATATTCAATTCAATATCTGAGATGAACTCTGATATTTTTCTATATCAAGTTTCAGCAATATCGTATGCCAACAATGGCCGATTCAATATTTGACGTTTCAATAAATCCATTCCGTGAATCCGAAGTTTCATTATCGGTTAATGTTTTCGAATAAATTCTCCGTTATTATAATAAATTTCGTAATAAATGGCAGGAAAGACATAATTCAGAATTGCCTATTGTTGTACGCGCTCTATAATTTATAGACATTAAATAATTAAATTACACAATAGATAATCATTCCTCAAATGACGTAATTATGGAAAAAATACGTCAAATTATGACTCTTGTTTTTTATGTATACATTAAATTCTTTCAGTTTATCTATATCTTATTATCTTCTTTTTCAAACAAGGAAAATGTTTTTTTTATTATTATTTAACTTGATTAATTGCTTCAACTAGAGAACAATTCAGAAAATAATATGTTTAACTTTTTACGTCATTTTTTTTCTCGACACAGATTCATAAATGAATTGAAAAAAATACATTTTTTTACTATGTGCATAGATATCTATTTCGACCGTCAAATAATATTTATTTACAACTTCCAATCGATAAAAATTTAAATTATGTATGACTTTTAATAATCAAATAGAATAACATTATCATTTATAAAAAAAAGTATGTAATACAATTTTTTTTCATTTTCATACAATGTTTATTACAAAACAACACATCTTATATAATTTTCTGAAAAATCACTTTTGAGAAGTTGATTTTTTTGGTAAACACATGTTTAAATTTATCTTTTAACCTTTCCATAAGTTTCTTAACTTTGTTCATCAATACATTCAATAATAAACTTATATTTCGGTTTATTTCAATAACAAGAAGCGGTTTTATATAATTAGATCTTATACATATAAATAAAATACAAAATTAGCATAGAATAAAATGAAAATAAATATGAAATTGAAAAAGAACATGTTCAGCGCAAAACGTTTACATACACATATACTAACTCCTCATGTATTATAAAATATTTTTTGTTCTCCCTCGTAAGTAAACACGGCATATTGTACGTTTTCCCATACACGTTCCGTCATACAAAGGGAACGCACATTTTCATATTTGTGTGTATTACATTATGTATGTATACGTATATAATTTCTCTGGCAGATTGCAGAGAAAGCAATAAAACTTTCCACCGCAATCTTTTTCAATATCATTATTTTTTATTACGGCACGAGAGGAAAATAAAAGTTTTCCCTTTGCCCTCCCCTGTCCCTTATCGTTCAGCTCGAACGTTCTCCTTATTTTATTATAAACATTTTCAAGATGGCCTCTTGAATGTGTTTCAAAAAGAAAATTCTTCGATATGCCATTTAATCTTGTGCGATTCATCATTGTTATTATATGAAGCGAATCAAGATTGAGATTTTATCATGAAAATAAGTCATTTTTCAATAAAATTATCAATATTTTAAAATTATAGGTGATAACGTAACTTTTTCTTGATTCATAAAAACTTGAAACATTTCTAAAGACGATTCAATGTATTAAATAAGATTTAATACATTTTTAATCTAATTAACTAATCAACTTAACCAAAACGATTCATCGCATGAATTATTCAAAAATTCAACCTTTTTTTTTCGAATCAAGCATAATAAAGACCGCACAATGAAAAATAATTGAGAGAAAAAATCCAACATAATTAATTACATCAGTCAATCGATTATTCTCGAGAGGAATGCATTTAAAGACAACATAAGTTTACCGTCTTTATAAACGCATATAATACTCACAACACAACACAACAAATGCATCGTTTCTTCGAAACCAGTTTATATAAATACCCACTTGCAGTCTTGAGTTTATAAGGGAGAGACAAGACTCTGACTACTGGTTATTTATAACGTCATTCTCGTATTTACATAGCGAAATGGTTAAAGTTGAACGGTTAAAATATCTATATACACGTCATTCGGAACTATCGACATTAACATTAAATGCAGACGTGATAACATTGTGCAGTATGTGTTGTTTTTAATTTTTATTATTTTTTTGTGTGTCAATAGAATAGTGTTTATGAATGTTTCAATTTGTATTGATAAACGAAGTTGAATAATATTATATATCATATGAAAGGTAGATATAATAAATGAGATTAGAAAAAAATTATAAAACACTATTTGTCAAGGGATGGTTTTATAATATTTAGTTTTTTGTAATGAAAAAAATATTATAGTTTGTGAAATTCTTGTTTATGAGAAGTAAATCTTTCACATATATTTATTTCGTTCTCGAAATATTTGAACATTTAAAAAAATGATAAAGGAAGCGTTTTAAATTTTTGAATACTAACAAATATTATAAGCGTAAAATAAGAAGTTTTCGGTCAAAAAACTTCCAATAATATTGAAATGACCTTATATTGATAAATTGCATATTGAAATAATTTTAATACAATTTCACATTTAAAAAAATACATTATCAAAATAATGAACGATGCGATATCAATTCAAATGACGTACAACTGTAAAATGTAATTATTCAACTATTGAACACTTTTAACATAAAAAAATCATATCAATCACTATCACACAATAAAAAATATTCACATCGAAAAGACCTTATAAAAACATCAAACGAATTGCACACAATCACAATTTTCATACGCAAAAAACGCATTATCATAATAACACACGATTCAAAATGATTATTCATTAATTCAAATGACATACAACTGTTGAACGCAAGAAATATGCAATCTCGAATTGCACGTCTACCAAGTATGCGCAAATCTTTGCCCGCAACCACCACGAGGGTTGAGGTCATAATAAATGCATAAATGCATTTGAATTTATGGACGGAAAGTGCAACCAGCCCGGCAAAACGGGGATGATTCATCGTTTCGCGTTCAGCTTATCGTCCACAAAGGGATGATGCATTGTTTTGAAGGGTTATAACCAAGAAAGCACTAGCAGATTCATGGTTTTCCTATATCAGAGGTTTCGTGGTTTGTTTTTTGATTGATTTGATTTGGATAAAGTTGGGTTTTTTGTGTAAAATGAAGAAGATTTATTAAGGGTTGAAGAAGTGTTAGAAAATAGTGTGAATGAGGTTAGAGGGTGATGGCGCAGTACTTAAGATTTCAATTAATAACTTACAGTTAGTGTTAGTATAAAATTTCTTTGAAATTTTGTATACAAATTTTGAAAAAAAAATATCACGTAGCACTCTCACGAATAAGAATTTAGATCTTCATATTTTTAATTTTTAATTATTAATTATTAAAAATTATTATTTTTAATTTTTATAATTTTCTGTTTTGCAATTTTTAGGTAGAATATCTGTATGCGAAAGACATAAAAACAAAATAACGATAATTATAATTTCATAGGTGAAAAGTTCGTTATAAATAAGATACTATTGTATTAACTATCAAAAATGATTTAAAATATACAAAAAAAAATTCTATAGTATTTCACATTTATAACAATCGAGCTAATTTAAACTGAAAATAAAATTTTAGCAATAACATGTATCGACACATTTTTCGTTATATCAAACGATTCGAATTTCAATTTATTGAAAGACTAGATATATTGTTATAAAATAACAATTTCCGAAAGCAACGGATTGTCCGTATTTATTTTTATCGTTCATTCGTACTGTAATGTGTTTCAGAACGAATGTTTACGTTCGTAGGGTTCAACAGCTGTTGCATTCCCAAGTGTTGTTGCATTGTGCAGTTGAGTGATGTTTTCCACATGAATAAAAAAATAAAACAGGAAAGGACAAATATTTTACTTTCATACAATTGGAAAAATAGATGATATCCCATAAATTTCAGAAACTAATCAAATCCTAAAAACTGAAAAGATCTAACCGATAATAATTCAATTGTACAGTAATAATTAATCTTATATGAATCATATTTTTTTCAATATTAAATCTTTCTCAACCATATATTTCAATTATAACCTAATAATTCAAAGTCTAAATATTTAAAAAAAAAATACGATCTCGAAACAAGCGCGAAACCTCACAACGCAGACCGACCGTTTTCAACACGTCTCATTTTACCGACAATAAATTAACGAAACGCGACAAATAAACAAATAAAAACGCACTACAACACTGAAAATAAAATTTTATAAATCAATATGAAATATCGCCGACACGAATTCTTCGCGAGTTTTGAGTTTCGACTGCCAGCACAATGGCCCTGATGATGCCTTATTGTTATTGTTGCCGGGGCACGTATTGTTCTCGCCGCTGAGCTATTCTGTTGTTATTGTCGGCCGAGGGGGTTGGGCTTTGTTTGTTTTAAACTCAATAATGATGTGACCCCACCCCTGGGTTCCTACCCTTGTGTGAGTTCTTTGAGATTAATTTGCGGTGTGTTTTCGGGCGGGTTTTGTGTTGGATTCGATTGAGTTTTCTTGAGGAATTAAAATGGAGGGTTTTGTTATTCGAAATGGGGTAATTGTAATTTTAATGAATTTTGATGTTTAGCGAAAATGTTATTAAATTTTTGAAAACTTTTGATGAGCGCGTGTAATTGAATTTTTATGTTAAAAAAACTTTCTTTATTATGAATGTTCCGGGAAATTACTCGAACCATATACTTTGCGAAAAGATAATATTAAAATTTTATGTAATAAATATAAAAAATAATATCGTTTTTTAAACGAAAGATTTATCAAAAGTTTCGAATAAATTTTATTTTAAATGTAATACATTTGATACAGAAAATTTCAATAAGTTTCTAATTAATTTACATATTCTTGTAATATAAATGTATGTTATTCAAACCGTATAGTAATAATTGTATTTCAAAATTTTTATTAATTATCTGTAATTTGTTAAAATTAGAAAGCGTTACAATAAAAGTGAAATTTCACTTTGGTAATCCCACGAAGTTTACGTTATATGTTTTATTTATATATTTATGTTTATTTTCGCAAAAACTATTTGTTATTTAAAACCAACAATCATTCGAACAACTGGCATCTGTTGATAAAAAATATAATCATTTTTTTTTATATTTAAAAAAATAAACAATCACAAACGAATTAAAATCATATTTATCGACCATTCGATAAATCAACTTTTTCAGAACAAAACAAATATTTGATTAAAAAATAATGGATCTAATCGACTTGTTTTCGGGTAAATATTTGGAACGATATTCGAAATTAGTGTATTTTTTCAAATAATCATCGAATGATAGCCTTGTGGTGTATAGTTTCACAACTTTATGAAATAACAAGAGCATGCAAATAGGATGTGACCCCATTACGTACTAAATGCATAATCAACTTACAGACGATGTCAACTGTCGAATCTCAATGTGGCTATTTAAATATTTTTATATAAAATAACTAAATTTTTGTATCATAAATTATTAAATAAACGATCATATTGAAAATCAAAATATTTTATCGACATTTGAGATAAAGCATATAAAAATTCACATTTAACAGCAAAATTGCGTAGTTTTGTTAACGATATCAATAAATTCAACATAGCTGTACATTAGCGATATTATAAATGCATTAAAAAGCAATATTTTCGAAACGTGGCGTCTATAACAGATTCTAATTGATTCAACCCACAATGTTCCAATGTCATAAAACGCATACACAAACAAAGCGAAAACAATTAGGCAACTTTCAAAAAATTCTTGTTTGTCTTAACAATTATAACCCTTCTGGTGGAATGTGGATTTTTGGACAGGTGTACACATCTTTATAGAGAATCTTCTGAACGAAAATAGGTATTTTTAACTTGTTTTGAAACATAATCTCGAAGCCATCGAAGTACAGCAGATGCTACATAAGTCGTTTGACATTCCGATTTTCAAAAAAAAAAATATGAATATAAAGTTGACTCACAATCAGATGAATAGTTCGTAGTTTTATTATAATTTTAAATCTATTACAATGTATTTATAGCCATTATTATGATAATTCGACTTTAGATTCTGAATATATCTTTGTTACAAGCACAATGAATTATGATCGATCTAAATTGATCAATAAAATAAAACGACAATGGTCTATAAATTATTTACTCAGGCTCTCATAGTTTCGAATGTTTAGTCGGTAAATTGAACCGACCTTGGCGCAATTACATATTTTACAAATTCGTTATTATCAACATATGATAGCACCCGTATAGCAAATATATGAAAAACCGATCAATATTTAAACACATGTTCGTTCTCAATATTCGTATGAATATTTTTTAAAGTGTGTATAATTGAGTCATAAGGGTCCGTGAGCTACATAACTATTTATAGAAATCTTTTGAAAACGTGAAATATTATTGTGAAATCGCATTAGACGACTGTGTGAACGAAATGTTATTATTGTTAAATGACGTTTTAATTCATGGAGTTCAATTGTGAAATTATCACTTTTAAAATTTTATATGAGTGGTTATTTATTAAGTATTATATTATCCGTATAAATTTACTGATTCGATTTCAAGTTAAGAAATGTCAGAATTTTTTCTCGTTTTGATAGCAGATTTTATTTTTAAAAATAGCCATGAATTACAGAAGATTAAGTCAAATGAATGAACAGGATGTCCTAACTTGGTAATTTATATTTTGGCCAGAAACTCTTTTATAACAAGTGCATCATTACTTGATACCAGTGGCGGCTCGTCCTAATGGGCTGCGGGGCTGCAGCCCTCCCTGTATAAAGTTTTTTTTTTTAATTCTTATATTCGTCTTGTATAGGTGTATAAATGAAATACATATTTTGATTCTTGTATGTGTTGATGATAACGTTTTCGTATTTTTTACATGAAAACATGTGTACTATTTTTAATTTCATTAATGCAGCTCCTCCCACTACAAATTTTCACGAGCCGCCACTGCTTGGTACATTATCATGATAAATGATCCTTTTGCCAAAACACAATTCGCATATCCTTAACTAGTTATTTAACACTTTTTTATACCGTGTCAATTTTGATTTTATCACGTCTAGATTTTTGTCTATATATGAATCATTCATATCAATTGAATTCTACTATACAAAATATCGACGTATTATACCACTTTCAAAGCTTCAGTAGTAATAATTCATCGACTTTCATACAAAATTTAATGTTAACAAGATATTCTAACCAACTAATGATCTTATCAGCTTAAAACACTCATTCACATGATTCAAATCATAGTCTGAGAATTAAATTATCATAGTAGCAATTCAAAGAATGTTCCAAATTAACAGCAGCGTATAATTACGATTCGGCAGCTTTGTACAAAAATCTAATTATCCATTGCATTCAGTATTATTATAAAATTTGCCAGTCTAGACAAGAAAGGGTTGGGGAAAAAAATGATAGTTTTCGACGTTCGTCGTTAGGAAGGATAAAATGTTCGTCTACCTGTTGTTAGTGGACGTTCAATCATTTCGTGTTTGTAAAAAATCACCCACAAAAGGACTCACAACAGTCGAATTCGACCATATGGTGTGTCTACTCTTTCCTGCTTCTTTTTTTATGGCTGGCTCGCTCTTCTTCACTTGGTAATTGTTTCGTGTGCTTTGGAGTCTTCCAGAAGGTTGTTGCAGAGCTTTTTGAAGATTTTTGATATTTATATCGTGCATAAATTGAATAGATTGACATGCGAAAATTTGGTATGTATAATATTTTAAAAACTTGATTTGATTGTTGTAAATGACCTTATGAATGATTATAAATGGGTGATTTATTTTAATTATTTATCTTTCCATTTTATAAAAAAAATTTCATTTGAGACCTTGACATTAGATAAGTTCAAAAGAACATTAATTCCAATTCCAAAACAACTACGTAAACGTTGCTATTCCAATCATAAATTTTCTTAAAATAATACTACCAGACAATACTCAAAAAACACTATTATTTTCCGAAAGAATATCAACCTCTTCAAACACATAAATTTCAATTAAAAAAGCATAAACCGCACAAAAACAAATATTAACCGAAAAGTAAACTCGCGGTCCTATTTCGAACAGTAAAAACGCAAATCGAGCCACCGTCCAAAAGTGAAAAATGAACGAAAAAACCGCCACATTTACATTTTTACTGTCACTTTGCGGTCAGCAACGACCGCAATCCACAATTAAACATTTTTTTTCAGCCGCTCATTAAATTCAACAGACCCCCGAGATGAGCGCGACTGTACAGCCACAATACAAAAGCAGGAATTTCATTATTTTTATGCTTCATTACAGGCGCACAACAAACAGGTAATGGTTCCCATAATCACTAGTACTTATGTCTTATTTTTTTTCATGTACATATATTTATATTTCGACGTATAATTAACGATCCTCAAACGTTTAGATTTTGAATCTTTAATGCTTCAAAAATCGTTCGTAATGTATTTTAGAATGTTCTGAATATTTCATTTATATGATAGTTGCTTATTAATTTTAAATTTTATTATTTGAAAATATTTTCGTTCATCTACAAAAGAGAAAATTCTTTGAAAACTTTAAGTTCGTGTAGATATTAGTTTTTGAAATCCAATCAAACTTGTATTTCGAGATATACAAACAAAACTTTTCAGGAAGTTTGATTACGATGTTTCTATAGCAATATTGATTCCGAAACATTTTTTTATTTTTAATTATAAAACGTACTTCACGTTATCCGAGCGTTCGCATTTAAAATTAATCGTACATTACATTAAAAATTAATTTAATTTGATATTAATTCGAATCCGTCGCCATGGAAATACGACATTAAAATTATTACCATATTTATTGTGTAGCGATAACGAGCTTTCAGTAATTATAATTACAAATGTTCACAGAACGTTAATTGCTCGGTTTGCGCAATATACAAACGAGCGATAATTATCAAAAGGCACTAAAAAATCAAACGACAAAATTTTCTTTTTTTCATCCTAATTGAGACGTTTCGAAACGCGCGCGTTTTTCCTTCGAAATTCAATTGTCGTTATGCATATGTGACCTTTTTTTGCGACGACGTGCAATTTCACTTGCTAATAATTTCGTATGAAATTTAAATGACAAATTTTTCCTTCAATTTCGACTCAATGCCGTAACCGTTCTATGTAAAAATATTGAAATGCGATCGCGCAAATAAAAGTCGTGATTTCAGTCGATAAAACAATGAGCTGTATAATTGGTCAGCTCGGACTGTTATCTTGACCCATTTGCTTTGAAAGTTTGTAATAATTGGATGCAATAAGAGAAATGGAATGTTCTTTTTTCAGATTTTTTATCTCGCAAACTATCTTGGTATTCAACTATTCTGAGCATTACGAATGCACTTATCTTTCTTTCGTACAGTTATTTCATTATACCCGAGCACTTTCTAATTTATGAATTTTATCATTTTCCAACGTATCATATTTCCATATTTATCATAATCAAGACAAGGTCTTTGCAATATCATCAGAAGCACTTTCAAGCAACCTTCATAGAATTGAATATTAAAACGAACATTGTCAAATGTTTTCATGTTAACAAAACAATCATACCCGTTTTACACATCAATTAACTTCAATGATCGATGATTTGTTAAAAACTAGACTATTGAATAGCGATGACTTCAAATTTGACTGACAGGATATTGTAAAAAAACTAATGAACTGCAACGATCGACGTTATTGTAAAAGTATGAAGATTAGTAAATCATAAAATTTATTTTGTTTAAAAAATATAATATTGTAAACAATTTCGTTTTAATTGCAAGATTTAAATAATTCGAGCTTATGATTATAAACTTACGACTTTTATATATGAAATAATGAAATAATTCTAAAATAATTGTAAATACAGTAAATATAATTTAAAAGTTGACTTTTATAAAGTTCTGTACATAATGTAATATCTTGAAATTTGACTCAAACAATAATTAAAGATCAACAAAGGAAAACTTTTTTCAGACTTTTCTACCTCACTAAATACTAAATTCTACCTGGTAAATACTAACAATAAGATTTCGATTAAAACCACCATTATATCAGAATTTATTGTCAATCTTAACAAATATTCAGTTTAAAAAAAACATCAAAATCATTCCATTTATTTTCTTCATAATATCATACCAACACACTCAAACCAAATTAATATGACAATATTAAAAAAATAATTGAACAAATAATGAAAGACGCATCACAAACTCCTTCCAAGGGCACAATTTATTTTTTTCTGCGAAATTTCCCCCTCGAAGGACACGCTCCGATACCCGCGAAGAATTCCCATAAAAAAGGATTATTTTTTCAGGACAAATTTCACCGTTCATCACTCGACAGCGTTCATGCGTGCGCAAATTGGCGCGGCGTGCGAAATTTAGTCACTCGTGGTGTAAGCTCACACGATTGGTTACCCCTGGATAAACGGAGGACGAATTCTAACGAGGATCGTCTTGGCTCTATTTTGACGTCGTAAATTTTGAACGAAATTGATATTTTCAAAATGGGTAATTTGTTTTTTAGTAGGTTTTTTTTGGATTTGAGTTAATGTTGGATTAGATTTAGATTGTGTTGATTTGCGCGTTGCTGAAATATTATAGAATTGTAAAGGTCATGATGGATGGTGATTATGTAATTTTCGTTTGGTTATTATATCGATTTCAACTGCGATGATTCATAGAATGCATTTGAAAAAACTTTATATTTAGAATTGCATATTAATGGCTATTTTCATTTTAAAAATATGATTCTTGTTGCATTTGTACACTTTTTCAAATGGAATTTCCATTTTCGGAAACATTTTAGAACTTTTTCTTTAATTAATTCATTATATTATGTCGAATGTCATCAATGTCAGAAAATATTTCTGTTTCTTTTATAGATGTTTATTGGAATAAATGTAGGAAACTACAGAAGAATAAGTCAAATAAATGAAATTACTTTGAGATTCTTGAATCTTTCATAATAATAACGTAATATTATTTCAAGGAAATTTTGAAAAAAAATTATATACTTCTGTAAGTAAGCTGAACAATCGCAGTGGGTCAAGTGTTTACAAAAAACTGGAATGAATAGACCTAACACAAATATTTTTTTGCAAATTGAGTTATAAGGATTGACTTAATGAGAAACTGAAACAAAAAACTATAAAAATGAAACCCCGATTTCAATATTTTTTTATATTGTTCAAAACGATACTAAAATGAAATCATCACAGTAGCTCATCGAAAAATTCCATTTTTTCCCCCAACGAAACCCTTTAAAATTCACCAAAAAAAAGCACCCGAAACTCAAAACCACGTATGTTATTTAACACCGCATTGACCACCCACAATTTGTAAACATCGATACACAATCTAAACACCAAAACGGCATCCATCGCGAATTACAAGAACCCACCCCTGTTATTTGGCAGACCCGTTCCCGAATCGAATTAATTACCGCCACTTTTGCAATACGACTTCATTACGGGAATAGATTCGCATTAATTTCATGGCCTATTTTGAATAACAATCGCGAGTCGCTGGTATTGTTCAAACAATATTATAATGTATGTACGCGCGTTGTCTGCAGAAACATCGGCCATTATTTTAATATGAAAATGGTTTCCTTTGAAAACATTTCATCGTCTCGTGTATGGAAAATATATAAAAGCAACATGTGTGTATTGTGTTGTGTGTGTGTTTGTAGTTGTAAAAGCCTCTTTTGGGTGGGTGTATGAGAAATTCAATGCTTTTCCAAATTCGTATTGAAAGCATGACAATTTTATTTTTCCGAGTAAACGTTTTCAATGGGAAATGTGATTGTTGAAAGATTTTCTAATATTAGAACTTTCAATATGTATTTAAATTGGTTGAAAATGAATTATATTGTGTATATATACATATATATCAAGGATATTTTATGTATATGTTTGAATGTATATACACGTATAAATGTGTGAATATTATACATATTTATATTAATGTATGTGTTAATTGTGTTTATGCATAAATTTATATACTTGTATATGTTTGTGTTCATACATGTACATTTACACATATTATAAACTGACAAAATTTAAAAAACAACAAATTTTATAATTTACACATTAATTGCGGTTTAAATTAAATTTACATGAACGATTTTTATATTTATTATATTCTTAAAATGTAAATTCACTTTTTCATTTAAAAAAAATCGTTTTTTATTAAGATTTATTAAAATTTTAATCAATCTCGTATCGAATAAGCGACACTGAAAGATTCGCGATCAATTTTTATCTTATAAACAAATTATCAGATTACAATCGATTCAAATTTAATGTCATTTTAAGTCGTTCAAATCCGATAATGATAAAACCAGAAATACATTTGATTCTAATCGTTCAGGAAACGTTATAAATTGTGCAACATTTGTCGATTTTGCAATATCAGTTCGGCAAAAATTTAATATCTAAAACGAAAAAAGGTGCGATAAATTCGAAACATGGATCTTTTTTCCAACGGAAAAGTTTATAGCCATCCTCGTCCGGATTCTATTCATAAAAATGCAAATTCGTCCGTTATTTCACTTTGAATAAAGTATTCATTTACATTTTAAAATCAAGGTTTTGAAATTTCCATATTGTTTCTGCAAGTAGTATGGTAATAATTTATCATCGCGCCTAGCGAATAAAGCCTCCATTATCCGGTCACGTTGTAATTTTTTTTTCGATATAATAAGTATTAAATATAATTCGATTCTATATACATATATTTGTTATTTTTTATGACGAAATTTGCATAAGCTTCTATCTTAATTATAATAAATTTTAATACGCTCCATTAGAGCGACATTCGATACGAAAACGCATATGTCATCTTTTCCATTTTCATTAATTTCAAATGAAGTTTCATCACGTTAATTGGTAATTTAAATTTGAACAAACAACGTTTTGTTGTACATACATACACTCACGTCAAACTCGTTCTAAATTGGAAATAATTGGACGAGTAACCAATATGAAACTACACGGTGGACTAAAAATATTTAAAAAAAATATTTATATATATATTTTTTTAAATCAAAGAAAGGATTACATATTTTGATTCGATTTGAAAATGTCTTATACAAGTCGGAAAGTCTCAAAGGGCTCACAATAAAAACGGCGATTATTACGAAAATATATTATATAATGAAATGGATATGAAAACGAAACGGGCGCCGTTTTATAATATAATAACGAAACGCAAGATGAAAACAAACAAACGCCATTTTATTGTTGCGTTAATCAAGAGTTTCAATCTTAATTGAAGTTTTAATGGCTTCACAATGAAACTGAACGAGTTCTATTAATTTCAATAGCAAAGTGTTTTTATCTTTCATCGACTCGGGCTTTCTTTGTGATACAATAACAACAATGGACGTCCAAATATTATAATTATAATCGAAAAATTTTCGACTCGCCATTCAAAGGGATTTTCTAAGTACAAAAGGATCTTATATAAATGGAAGTAATTTTTAAATTGATCGATTCGTTTTTAATATAATTTCGAATTATTAACAATCATGTTTTCTGATTTTACTATAATGCTTATTAAAAGTTTTCGGGTTGATTTGATTCTAAGAATATTTTAATTGAAGAAAATTTTAAATAATTAAGCCGGATTATTCGATTTGAATTTTTTTATATTGAAATATATATTTTATAAACGTGTAATTTATTTTTATTAGAATATTGACCACAAAAATTTTAATTCATATACGATTAAAAATTTGATTTATGAAGAATATAATTATAGTATAATCTTCAAGCATTCAAAAATTCAACGATTCAAAATCGCCACGATTATGAAAAAACTGCATTTGAACCAGTTCACCGATTCGACGAAAAACACTATAAATCAAAATTACACAAATTCAAAATAACACCCAATCGAAGAAACTTCAACACCAAATTCTTAAATTCCAAACTCGTCACCTTCCACATTCCAAAACCCAATCCCCCAATCGATCGAACCAATCAACGCCATTTCACATCCAATCCAACCGACACACACATCATTTTAAAATTCAACAAAATGACTTATCACCCAGACAAAAACAATTCACGTTGAATCATCGGCGTCCCGTAATTCGGATTTATTACTCGGATTCGCACGAATTACACACGCACGGCCACAAAACGGTTATTACAACGTCGGATTATCAATAAATATTATTCCGCTGTTAATAATAGCGTTAATAACGTAATAATAAATCATTTCAATGGAATGTTTCCATTCAAAACACAGGGGAATATATGTGGGCTATGCGCCAGACGAGCCGATGTTGCTGAATAAACTTTTAATCAAAAGAGATAACTTCAATTTGTACGAGCTCTCTGCGATACGTTGATGTATATTATTTTATATATATTAAGTTATTTTGTTGTAATTTTCTGTTAAATTATTGCGTCTTTCATCGCGAGAGTTTTTAGTGATAAATTTCGATTTGGGCTGTTGAGTTTTGACAATTTCGTTTGATTGAAAATAATTGCTTTTTGTATCGTAGTTTTTATGTAACGTTGGAAGATAACCTAAAAAATGGAGTCAATGTAACTTCTATCTTATCGTGCTTGTTTATGGTAATGGTTACGACCCATTAGAACAAATACTATTTAATATAAAAATAAATGGGATTTAAAAAAAAATTATATCAATTTGTTTTTATTGCGGTTTATAAATTTATTTTTTATCACATAAAAAAATAAAAAATTGCTTGTTTTTAAAATATTTATTAAAAACGTAAAAAATTTAATTAATTATGTTTGAAAAAATATGATATGTAAACAATACTTAGATTCTATTTTTAAAACCGGATTAAATATCAATTTGAAAGTTGTAGTTACATCATTACGGTAATTACAGTTTAACAGAAAATTTTCGATTTCAATGTATGATAATACATTAAGGCGAATACCCGTGTCATTTTCGAAATTGTCGATAAATAAAAAGATAATGATTATTCAGTTGTAATTTTCAAAACATTCGATTCATTTTTATTGCGAAATGTCACGTTCTGTTCGAATCTCATTGTTCTCGAATTGCCTTTTGTTCCTGCAAAAATCCTTTATATTTATTTCTCGCTCGATTCGTTCTTTGTTCATTTCCAATTATTTCCTAATTTATACCCCCACCCCCAAAGAGTTCTATTTTATAAAAAAAACTCGATATTGTTTTTTATATATTTTTTCATCCCGAACTATAAAATAAACTATCACAATCAAAATAAATACGTTTCGAAACGAATGATTAGATTAATTCAAATCTTGTTTACGACAAACGATAAATGTTTTGAAAAACATTTCCACATACTTTGAAAAATACAATCTATCGTAAAGTAAATATTTTCAGAAGTTTTATAATATTTTTAGATATATAAATGTTTAAAACTCTCACATACTATGTATTAAATTTGCATACAAAGTTGTATTTTATGATCGTTTTCGATAATATCGCGATATAAATATTTATGTGCAATTTTTCATCGTTGAATATCAATTGCAATATTACATATTTGATGCATTTTTGAATGATTTACACGAAAAAATCTGAATATGTTAAAATGATGACATTTGTTTGATCGCGTTATCAGCGCGTTTAGATTTTCAGTCAAATTTACATAGCGCGTCTGTTTGCACGTTACTTTACTTTATTGTTATGTAAATTTTGACAAAAATTAACATCGAGCCTTGATCGTATGCTAAACATCTTATTATGTTGGCTCGACGAAAAGAGAATTATTTTTGTGATTTAGCACGTCGATAATGTTGCAAGAAAACGTGCGAATTCGCAAAAGAGCATCGATTTATTTTATTTATGAAATTCTGATTTTTTATGTATTATATGTCAAAATAATTTAAATACCAGAATTTTTCTTTTGTCATGCAAATTCATAAAAATTCTTCATTTTGTATCAGACATGTTAAATAGTTTATTGAATTTCGTATGAAAAGACAATATTATTTTCATAAAAATTTTAAATCAATATTTTTTTTATACAGAGATGACACTAATAACGTATCATACTCGAATTTTTATTATATTTGCAAATTCAATTGAGGAATCAATTAAATATTTTTGATCATATAATTACTAAATTTAATTTATAAGTGGAACTAATACCAGAACATTCTATTATATAATAGAATGTTCTGGTATATATTAATTGTTCTGGTATAAATGTTCTACATATGTAGAACATTTATAATATAATATTTACATAAAAAAGTTAACTTAACGATTGATCGAACGTCACTACTACAAGATGATTAAATATAAAAAATCATTATAATCTGATATTTTAGATGAAAACTATTAATATTCACTTAATTGAAAAATTGACGTATCGCGTTCTATGCTCCGTGCAATATTGCATCAATTAATCTTTAGTGATTTATAATGGCGCGCTCTTTTAAAACGTTGAACTTTCACAGATTTTTTTATTCAATATTATTTTCATTTATTAGGCTTCTTTTGGCGGTGTTTCGGATTCGATGTCTTAATAAATTCTTGGCGAAGATTTCGAATTTCGAATACATAAAGTTCGTGACTGAGAAAAATGATGAATTTAGCCAGACGGCAATGTTTAGCGATGATCGATGGTTTATATAGAGCGAAAAAAGTTCAAGTGTTGCAAATTTGTAATTTTTTTATATAAACGATCAAAAAATTAATGGATTTTAAATTTTATTTTATTTAAATATATTAAAAATTTCGATTCCGTTTTGTACGAAGAAATTTCGAATTACCAAAGGCACAATTCCCGGCCATAACTATCGCGGATGTGATAATTGAGAGATTAGATCTTATTTATTCGGTGTAATTAAACCGCGAATAAACTAACGCCTCGCTTAGTCGGGTTTTAACCCTTTGAGCCCCGCGCGTCATTTAACGACGACTCTTAATGGGATTTGTGCGCGACGAGATGCGGGCCGATTTAAATACTGGAAAATTCACTTTCGAATTCAAATATTTGTCGTTTGTGCATTTTGTGTGTGTGTTTTGTGTCACGTTAGATTTGCGTGTTAGATATCGTTCGTGGAATTCATTATTTAAAAAAATTAATGGTTCAAAACACGAATTCAATTATATGATTAATCATAATTGATTGAGATAATATTGTGGAGAATTTTTTTAATACAAAATATTTGCATATAATGAAAAATTAACACTATCTACATATCTAAGTATGCTTTGAAACTTGTAAAGAAAATATTTATTTTCTATTTTTAAAATGCTTAGATCACACGCTTGTTCCAATTAAAATTTCAACTAGTCAGTCAATCAATCAGGCATCAACGAAACCCTGAATGATCGGTTGTGTAGAAATATTTTTTTTTATATTAAAAAAATAAAGCTATTTCGAATATATAATATAATCAAGTATCGAAATCATATCATAAATATAAAATTAATTTTGAAAATCGGCCTTGTTTCAACCAACGTTTTAAATATGACGTCAGTCAATCAATTGTTAATCAAGAATTGACGTTTGAATGTACATATAAATCAATTATTATAAAACCTTGTGTATTCAAAAACGAATAGTACTTATATATAATCAGAAATTGTGCAATTTCAATCACACAACTAGGAAATATAAAAAAAATGATAGACAATACCGGAAGATGAAATATAAACTGATTAAATTCTCATACGATACCTTAACCCAAAAATAAACAAAAATTCTCAATTTCAACAATATTTAAAACCTCAATTGTATCTAAAAACATAAATTTGTATATATTGGCAACACATTTCGCGTCGATTACTAAGCAAAGTCTGTTTAAGCGTTCATAACCCGCCTCAGTCCGGTTCATTGGTTATCGCCTCAAATAAACCCGATCAAATAAGATAATTGATATACGCTCAAAATAGACAGGCCAAAGTGCAAATTTACCCTTTGTGACACGGTAATGTGCAAGTTTCGTAATTACATATATCGCACTTTTATGCCGAAGGGAAAATGTGCATCAGAAAATGCTCGTTATAATTCAACCTTCGCTCTGATGGGTTAATTATCTGCTTTGGATTGATTTGCTACATGTTTGTGTAATGAATTGCAAATGTAAATTGGAAGTTAAATATGTATAGTCATTGTGTATTGTTTAATAGATATGTACATTTAAATGTATACTATTAAAAAATGTAGTCGTTATTTATTCTTAATTCGTATGGACGTATATGGACGTACATTTAAAGCAGTTTGTGTTATTATTAAATTAAAATAATTAGTTGTAACGATATGAATTATGCATGATGCTGAACAATGGTTCATAAAATCGGATTATTTAAAAAAATACTGATGCATAACTTTTTTAATTTAATATTTATTTATTTTGAACTTATTTAAAAAATTTTAATGTATCTGTTTCATAGATCATATAAAAGTTAAGCGACATGTAGTGTGGTTAATAAAATATTACTTTAAAATGGAAAACTATTTAAACATTGAATGGTATCAGAAAGGCCTTGTTCTGTAGTAAATATTATAGTGATTTCACACGATGATTTGTTGAATCCAATCTCACTAATCATCAAAGTTAAGCGATGTGCGGTGCGGTAAGCAAATAAATGTTATTGCGTACTACTAAACACTGGGAAATATAATAGATATAATATAATCTCGGGATACTGGAAGAAAATTTGATCTTCATATCTTTGGATTAGTCACTGGGATCAGGGCCGCTGAAAGAAATTCTGGGCCCTGGTGTAGAATCGTACGGTGGGCCCTCTGTTTTTTTTACTTAATTCAGATTAATACTTTTATACTTAATTTGAATTTCATATATCTGAGTAACAGATTTAAATTAAATTGAAAGGTTAAAAGTTATGAATGTAATTAAAAATTAATAATAAATAGGTAAGAAAAAACGGAAGGTATTAATTAGGTGAAAATAAGAAAATAAAAATTGTATGAATAAAACTATTATACTATATTAAAATTTAATCTGTTTATTTGAAAAGAAATATATATAGTTAAAATTCAAAATGAAATATTATATATATCATAATAATAAAACACACAATACGGATTAAAAATTACATAAAAATTTTAAGTCAGATTGACTGAAGATCAACTTTTCGAGCTTTTTGTGTTGCAAAATTTTTTTTTTTAATTTAATCAAAATAGCATTTTTTAACCAATTCGGCTTCTACGCAAAGTAAAATCAAATCTGTCAACCGATTTTGAGCTATCGTTGATTTGAGAACATTTTTTATTTTGACCATATAACTAAACGATCTTTCGGCCTGTGCTACTGTCACGGGAATAGTACGTATTCACATATTATATGTATGTAATAAAACTCATAACCGAACAAGACGATTTATATAATTTTTCGTGTATATATTATATTAATGTTCTACTTCACAATTATTTGAATTTCATTAAACACAATCCGGTCCCTTTCGGAGGTCGAACTCAGTACCTCCTCGTACTTCCTTCTCGTCAAGCCTGAGTGGGAACGTAGTGTAATATTATAATATAATCCAGAAATACCGGATTCTGATATGACAAATCTAGATATTTTAGAATTAAATTTTATTCCTGGTTTCAAAAAATCTTTGTAACATAATTAACAGGGCCAGCTTGAGGCTATATGGCGCTCTAGGTAGGGTTGCCAACAGATCTCTTTTAAAGAGAACATGTTCTCAGATTTTGTAACATAATTCTTTTGTTCTCTCTCTTTTTTGCAATATACTCAGAATGTTCTCCGTTTTCAATTCCAAAAATTTCCTCTTTTTTGAATCCAATTTTGACAATAATTTTATGTAGTTTGTACTTTTGGTGTTGAAACTAGAATAAATGATTACTACCCCCCCCCCCATGGATTTCCATATTTACAATTTATTTAAATGTTCCCTTTTTTACTATAACAGTTGGCAACCCTAGCTCTAGGTATCTAGATTTATTATCAGCCCCCCCCTCCCATATTTTACAAATATTTTTCGAATTTAAAAATTATTCGAACCTCAAAAAATTTTTCCCTAAAAAAAGAGATCGACGCCTTTTAAAATTATTCAACATTTTTTAAAATATAAATTATAATATTTCAATATATAACCAAAGAACAAAAGGTGAGAGCGGCGCAAAGCGCCCCTTTAACTTTGGCGCCTCAGGCAAGTGCCTACTCTGCTCCCTATTTGAACCGCCCCTGATAATCAATATAATATTTTTCTAGATTTTTCCGAACGAACATCGAACACCGAACTCAAAATCACAATATCCAAATTAACCTCGATACCCAAAACTTCCAACAGCACCAAAAAAAGTCATGTCCAACAATACGTATCGTGTCAAATTCACACAACACTGACATAACAATACAAATCAAACGCAAAAAAACCACCACCAAGATCATCGAACCGCGCCGAACAAAGGCTAAGGTTAAGGACGCGAGTTCAAGGCTCACTCGGCCGACCACATTTCGATTTTTTCAAACGAATCGAATCACGATATTTGAATTTTTTGCGCGTTTATTTTTCGAATCCTCGCAACGGTCAATCAGTGCCGTTTTCCATAGTCGTCGGCGAGTTCGTGACGTTGCCGATCTGATACGGGGCCTTGTTCGTGACGAAACTGTTTGTTTTAATGATTTGTTACGCGGACGATATATTTACTAGAATGTCGGTATTTTGCTGTGTATAACGTTACAAATGGACGACACGTAACCGCGTTGTAATTGAGTCGATTTTTTGGGTTAGGTGCGAAATGTGCATGTGATCTGTTTTTAGGTTGGGGCTTTGATTGAATATGTAATGTATGTATTAAGAAATTGGAATTAGTGTCGTTTTAAGTATCGGAGAAAATTGGGTTTTAACCTAGATTCGTTTTGTTGATGATGTGTTGATAAGGATTGTCGTTGTCGTTGTGTGTGTAGTTTATGTAACGTTCTTTACAAGATAAGGTTCTTTAGGTATTATTGGAAATTTTAACGGTTTTTTTTATGTGTAACTTTCGAAGAATTGAATGTTGAGATAATTTCTAGAATGGTTTAATAATTAGTACAATGACACAATTTGAATTTAGCAACTGAGCTTTGGTGATCGATAAAAATTGATTAATATGTAAATGACATAAAGTTTACTTGACATTTAATATAAGTTACGGTATTTTCAGAAATGTTGAAAATTTTGTTAATTTAGGTAAATTTCAAAGAACCGAATTCTGAAACTATCTATATTTAAATGATCTTGAATCTACATCAAATTTTACATTCATTTACTAACCATTTCACATGGACTTCAACCAGAGATAGAAAAAAATAGGTCAATAGAATAACTGTTTCACTGTAACACTGTAGTACATATTTAATTTTCAATATACTGTAAGATGTTTCTGATTTATTTTTATTTATATGGATAATTTTAACTGGAAAATAAAAAATATATTCTTTCAAGTGAACTCAAATTAACAACACATTTTATGTCCATCTATTTTGCTCAACTATAATTTTTGACAGGAATTAATACCTCCTGTACATGCGGCTATATTTACATATTTCCGATATTACTTCACATCAAACACCAATTTCCAATTAAAAAATACCATGAATAAATTCAAATATCCAATAATTTTTCAGCGTGGGAAAAGCAAAGCCAACGCCAATTCACAGCACCATCTTCACAACATCAAACGCAAAATTGACGCGCATTTCGAACGATTCCAATTTCCTAACTCACACACACAAAATGCATACGACAAAACGCAATCGTCGATCTCTAACATCGTCCAGGTAATAATGTAATCTGTCCGTTGGCAACAACAGCACACGATGTAAAGACCGTTGTAATAAATGCATACGTCCAAAGTTAAAGTTAAGTTAAGGTAAAGTGAGCAAAGGCGAGAGCGAGTCACGTTCGGCCAGAATGTTGTTAAATCGCCCGATGAAATCTGGAAAAGGAATCCGAAGGGTCACACTGATACTTTTGCGTGTTTACATTATGTGTGGGTTGATGTGAATAGATGGACTTTTATGTGAGAGGATGGGTTTTGAAATTTTGATTGAAGACTTTGCTAAGGTTCTATGAAAATGATCTTTTCGAAATTTAAATTGAAAATTGATAAAAATTATATTTGTGCTGAAATAACTATCGTTGATATTATCTATTGTTTTTTGTCAGTTACTAATGATCGTAAGTATATTCTTTGTATTTCAAATAAAAAAAATACGAAAATATTATTTGTAAATGTGTTGAATTTACATAATACATTATAATATTTCATAAATATTACTAGTAAGTTTATATAGTTTTCGATGGGAAAAATAGTTATGTAACTCAAGGAGACAATAATAGTTAGTGAATTCACGGCAACATGTACACGAGACAGAGACAACAAACGAGAAAGGAATTCGCAATTCGTCGAACCGAGAATTCAAATGAGCCTCTCGTCGCAGATACGCAAACGATCCTTCAGATAAACATTTACCCGGGGTTTGAGAACCGCAGTAATAATGGCATTACGTATGCGGAATTTCAGGAAGTCTTACAGTACGAGTCCCAAAATGGCCACTTTGCAACGAAAATCTTTCATTTTGCCGAAATTTAAAAGGCATAATCGGAAAATTGGGTATTATAAATAGAACGTTTCGTAAAAGCGTAATTATATAATTGTGACATGAAAACTGGCCGTAATCGTGCTTTTTTATTTCTTATTGCCGTAAATTGATCCTGAGATACAAACGGAAATTTCACGTAATTCAATTCAGCTGCGAAAGAATCGAGTTAATTGCTGAAAGTACGTCTGTGTGATTTTTTTTTCAGTCGATAAAGATGGCGCCGAAACGGCCATAGCTCTTAATTAAAACTTATAATAAGCGAAAGAGCTTTTTTCCACGACTACCCAGTGGCATAATGAAATATTAATTCGCACTTAATTTAAAAGGAAATTTATTATTCCATAAATATTCAAATAAGGAAGTGTACCTTGAGTGGAAAAATGCTTGTGGGATTATGTACGCCGTGCCGCTTACCTGCAATGAAAAAAATTTGGCTATTAAAACCGCAATGGATTTTTTCAGGTAATTAATTGAAAATTATCAATCTTTGAAGTATTTTTGATTGAAAAAACAATTGCGAAAGTGGATAAAAAGAGAGTAATTAGTTAGAAAGTTTTATTGTGTATACTTTTGAATAACTTATTGTATTTATAAGAAATTTGATCCAATTATTTCGTATTCATTGAAACACAATTAGAAAATTCATTAAATTCGATCGTTTTCTAATATGAATACATTTAAAATATCTTGAATAAATTTAAATTTACAATCTAATTATTTGAATAAATTCTCAATGAAAACTTTCTCGATGGTAGAGGACAAGTAAATGACAAACGAAAAACACAATGTTTGCACATACATTTAATATCACTTATCGTTTTCTGAGAAAAATTTATATGCAACTAAAACATCAGATGACGCACAATCCAGTCTGAAAAATGAATAATATAATGTCATTGTGAAAAAGCTGAATACAAGTTTATTTTTGATCTGATATTCATCAAACACGATAAGCACTAGAATAATATAGCCCATGAATTTTCCATAGAAATAATTTTCAGAAATAATATTGAACGTAACATGGGATATTTTAATAAGTTTTTTTTAGTATTGTAAATGAAAATACGTTTTAATTTATGATTTTTCATTTTTTTCATGAAAATATATGTATAGTGTATATTGTTTAAATAGAAAAACTGATGAACCGATGTTTGATTAAAATCAATTGAATAATATTATTTACTTTAAATGATTTTTTTTAAATATTCAAAACAAAACATGATGAATATGAAACCAAAACATAAAATTATGAATATTTTACAACGCATATCTAAAAATTGTGACCGATTTTCATTTGAAAAATCAAAACCAAAATTTTTCAGTACTCGATCCGACGCATCGCTTCACAATCAAACAGGACCCTCTAAAAAGCCATAGAGTACACAAAAAGACAACAACAACTTTAATTTAACAACATTCCTTGGTCCAATTCGGGTCAATTTCCGCGAAAGTCTCGGGGCATTACAAAAACACGAGAAAATGGCCGCGGCAGGAGGAAACGCACCGCGAAACGGCCACGTTTATTCCGCATAAACTGAATTATAAACTGAAACGAGCTCTCGCTCTGAAACGAGTGTCTGTAAAAACGGACGGTGAAATTTCATTGTTGCCACAGCTCGACGATGAGACTTTTAGCGTTTCGAATTTTAAATTTTCATGCTTTCGAGTCGAGTTGTAAGTTTCGGAAATAACACGGGAATGTTTATGTGAATGCGATGTTTGTTGGTTTTGTGATTTGAGCTTTTATGTCTACTTAATTGATTGTAAATGTATGATTTGACTGTTGAAAAATTGATCATAGGGATAATTGGTTATCGGATCAATTGGTTTATGGAAAGGTTTTCGTAAATTTATTGTTTAAGTATTTTGGTTTTTTTTTAATTTAAAATTTTTTTTTTCTTTGATTTTTGTGTTCGGAAAATACACATATAGTAAAAATGATTGAACACAGTAATAATCAATTGCAATGAAAATACATTTTGCGTATTTATTTATTGCGTATTAATATATTTTTATATGACAATAAAGTATCCAATTGAGTTTTATATCTAGTCTAGTTCATCAAAACTATTGATTTTAAACATCTTTTGACTATTTTTCAAAACATCAACTGCTGAAGATATAGATATAGGACAAACTTTTAAAAGTGAATATTTTCAGGCTCAATTAACTATACAGTTGAATATCCATGACCAATTTTATACGATTAATTTAACGAAATCAATTTTTCATAATCAATTTCTTTCGATAAGATTTCTACGATTATATTTTCACGACCAATTATCCACTAGGTCAAATTTCAATATTCAATAACAAAAAAAATTGACCTAATGAGCCATTTCGCAACCCTACTTCATCCGAACAATAGCCGACCGATTTGTAATATTTAACAGAACTAATAAAGAATTATCTATTTACTAGATCTACAGATATGCGATAAACGACGGTTATTATGACCCAAAAAGCGAAAAAAACACAGATACATTAACCGCGTGATTAACGGCTTCATTGTTTCGAACGTGCAATAAAATATTATGCTAAATTTGCGATGAACTGATTAAATACTGAAAAAATCTACATATTGAATTCTCTCACGGCCTGGATTCGCTGGTCGGTTTATTGTTTTAGGTTTTTGTTTATTATCTGTAATAGTTTAAATGTTTGAGAAGTGGTCGAAAGCCTTGGGTTAGTTTTGAGCAATTTGGTATTACAGTAGTTGGTATTATTAATAATGTGTACTTAATATTAGTTGCGCAAATCGTTTTTGAGTTACGAAAGTCGCTAACATTGCACCAACTTATTAATTATATATACTTTTTTTTATATGTACATACATAAATCTTTAAAGTTTCGGAAAATTATCAAAAATGAAAATGTGTAAACTAAATTTGTGTGAAAAATAAATATTTCTGTGTTAGCGTTTCGCCATGTTGACTTTTGATTCGAGAGAGTTTCTGTATTATCAGTATAAATTGTATGTTATGTACTTTAGAATTAATTTCATAATTATACAATTTAGATAAAAATGAAAAATGAGGGTTTATGCTAATTTTATTGGGTTATATTTGCGCATAATTAGTATGAATAGTAAAGTAATTTTTCGCGGATTATAAATATTTATTAGATTGTTTGGGTATGAAATTTCAACACCAAAAACAAATTTTATCAAAAGACATTAGAAAAAATGTATTCTAAAAAAATAAATGTTCAATTACAACAAATATTAAAACGAATTAAATCATAAAAAAACTAACAAAGGCATCGTTAAAAAGACAGAAAAATTCAATACGTTTCAAAAACGAAACACCAATTTTTTGCCTCGTTTGATTCACATTCATACAATAATAAAAAAAAAAAGAAAATATGTTATCACTTTGTTACGGCCTGTTAAACATCTAAATCGCCATTTATTATTACGCATTGTTTCGCCGGAAAAGTGGGTTACAGAATCGACATACGGAGTGGACAGTTTAATTGAACCGATCAACAGTTAGTTGTTAACCGTACTGTTTTACTTTAACCGATAAAATCGAAATCAGATCGGCGATTCCGAGATTAAGCCAGAGTTTTAGATTCGTGTAATAATTATTTCAGACGAGGCGTTAAATTTAAACCGAAGCGATTACGTTTTAATATAGAAGTAATTAAAAAAATTCAGCCGAGCGTTTCTAATGCTTTTTTATGTTTTTTTAGACATATTATGAATTAATTAAAATTACATATAATAGAGATTTATTTAGGGAGATTGTATTTTTTTTTGGGTGTACTAAATTTAGGAAAATAATTTGTATTCAAAATCCATTGATGAGGAAAGTATATTTAAAATATTGTTTAGATTGATATCAGTGGATCATAAGAAATATAATATTCACTGATGAAATTTATAAAAAAAATGGAATTTATGTTGAAATAAAAAATATTGATACAATAAGTAAAAGTTTTCAATTTTGTTAAAAATTACTAGTACAACTTTAGAAATATTTTTTATTTTCATAATTAACTTTAATTGTGACAAATCTAACTTTGCAACTAATATTTTGTTCGATTATAATAATAAAAACCTATGTGATATTTTTCTTCATACTTGATTTATGTTTATACATAAAGTTATTACATTTTCTATTTGCTTATATTAAAAAAACGTCAATATTTTCCGTATTTTAAAATGTCAATTTTTTTCTAAATCGTTTTTTATAGATTACAAAAAAGTGTTTCTAAAAAAACTACAAAGTGCTTTTTTCATATAATAATTGAGAAAATCAATATTTCAAACGTTTTACATTGATTTTGTTATTAACATTAAGGTATTTTATTGACCATTAGAATCTTTCAAAATCAAAACTTTACTAATTTGATTTACAATGATTAAATCTGTAATAATATAAAAAAAACTTAAAAAATTAAGAAAAAATTGAATTTTCAGCACGTCCGTTATCTCGTACAAACGTCTAAATTACACAAGAAAACATCTAAAAATAGGTCATTTAACACATAAACGACCTTCCATCACATTATGTGATGCAAATTATCACCCCATCATTCGCGAATTAATCAAATTAAAAAATGGCGGGCGCGCCAAGATGGCGTCGCTGTTCCGATTCGTCCTTCGGGCGCCGAAATTCAAAATTAATTCGGCGCGAACGTCTCTCTTTGTTGCGTATTTATTTATTAATATTGTTAATTAAGACAACTTGGCAAGTTTTGATTGAATTAAAGCGAGGGACGCGCGTAATGAAGCATTAATTTACACTGTCTGAACTTTGCGCGGGAAAAGGTCGCCTCCGCGAATAATAACACGGCTTTTCGAATTGTATTATTACCCGATACCGAAATTAAATATTATCGATCTCCGCGGTTCTCAAAGTGTGGGAATTATTGCGTGTATTAGTAGTATGGGAGGTAGTACTGCCGCGTATGGGTGCCGCGAAGCTTAAGAATGATAAATGTTTGGCGATTTTTTGTTTTTTGTCTTTTTTTTTATGCTCGTATCATTAATCTCTATAGCGGAGCTTTTGCAATAAATAACGCTGACAATGATAAATTTTATAGGATTATTTATCAAATTTATCGCGCGAATTTATTAAGCAATTGTTACAAGCTTTAAAAAAAGTTTGTCCTATACGAATGGGATGGATGAAAAAATGATTGGAAGTGATTTAGTCTTTGCAATATACTTTTTTTTTTAATCAATCGATCGATATCTTAAAGATTTATTTACTTTATAAAAAAAGATAATTTTTAAATTATTTTTTCAAACAAATATTTCAATAGAAAAAAATATTTTCATCACTTTTTTATATTTATGAATGAATACAACATATATTAACAAGTATGAAGAAGAATATAAAACAATATGTAATATATTGTTTCTCGATTTTAAAAAGTATCTACTTAAAAATTAAAGTTCATTTTGTTACAACAAAATGAATGGAAGAAAAAAAGACCGAAGAAACGTGTTATAAAATTTTGATAATGTTTCACTATTACACAATGATTTATAAAGAGACATTTACATTTTGACCTTAAAGAATCTGGTACTTTTATATTAGTGAATAACGATCTAAAAACGCACAAAAACCAAATTTCGACTCCACGAACACGAAAAATTCTTCAACATGAACAATATCATTCACCTCATCACCATAAATTTTCCACCGCGAGAATCTCAAAACGTTATTATTCCACAAATAATTGTGTCATGCCCAACGAGTTTTGCGCCACACGAACTCGACAAAACTAGATGAAAGTAAAAAAATATCAACACTCCAAGGAAACTGGGCTCTTTGAAGTACACACAGTTTAATATTTGAAAGTGGTTCACCGATATTATGATACATATATATTTATGCAGTTCGTGACGCGTTCTAAACTGGAGGATTTCCTTTTTCGCCATGCAAAGTGAGGATGTGACAATGGAAACACTATACGACGTCCATCACTGCTGGAATATTATTATGTTGCGCGAATATAAACTGAATATAATTGTCGGGTTCAATTTGGATTTGCCGTTGAGGATCAGAGTTGAGCTGCTTGTCGGCGCTCAAGTGGTCGCTTCCTTTGCGAGACGGTCGTTAAAGGGTTCGGCTTCAAGGCTGTATATTTTCGGTATTGGTGATTCGGGTTTTTCACATTGGATGACTGTATTCAAGGATGAAAAAATATGTTATTTACTGAATTTTTTGGGTGTTATTGATGATCGAAAGGAAGGTTTGCGAATTTGAGTAAAGTTTAATTAACTTCTGTCGAATGTGTTTTGATATTTGAAATATATTTGCAATTTGTTTGTGTCAGTTATAATTTGAGATTTGAATTATATTTACATGGAAATTTTATTATGAATTTTATATGCTAAAAGAATTCGAAGAATTTTTGAGTCGATTTTTATCGAAAACAGAGCTTATGTTCTCGATGTTAAGAACAATTTTTTTGTAGTGTTGTTTTTCTTTTTGGTCTTCAAAATTTTCTAAATTAATGGCTACAAACTTCTTTACGTTTCATCGAAGTAACAAAAACAAAATTCATAGTTTGATAAGTCGAAGAATTACATTTCCACAATTTCCATCATTTTATATAAGTAATTTAACATAAATTTGTAATATTTTATTCAAATTAAATCCACATGGATTTCTAAAATTGAATAAATAAATAAAAATAAGTACTTATCTTGATAATTAACAAAATAAAAAATTTCATTTTATTTATCAATTTATGTATTTTTTTTTATTATTCATTTCAAATACCAATCAACATATAACCCACAATTTTACAACAAAAACAAATTAGAATATTTAATCAAGATTGCGTAATTCTTCAGCACTAAATTCCGAAGTTCAGCCATAAAAGCAAACACAGAAACGCTGCAACCGGCACATACACACGATCGCGAACTTCATTAGAAGAACTCGACTGTAGTACCTGCCGAAGAGGTGCACACTGTAAAGGAGGTGCTACACAATCGGCAGCAGTATAAAGCACACGTAGGGGATATATCCAGATAGAGGAACGTTCGGGCTCCTCATAAATTAGACGTTGAATCGGTTAATTGTTCCACATGAGGCATTCAATTCCATTCGACTGGGTGGGTGGGAAAAGTGGGAAGGATTGGGGTGGGTTTGGGTGGCGACAGGGACGAAATCGGAAATTTGCGATATGGTTTATTTGCGGATGATTAGTAGAAGTTATTATTATATTTGATATTTATATTGATTTTTTTGGTTTAGTCGTAAATATGTTATTGGGATAATATGATTCCTGGGATGTACATATAGTATAATATTTTCTATTCAATAATTTTCAAGATAACAGTATTATTCTATCATTATGTGAATCAAATGGTCACAAGAGTATTCATAATAATATAATATATTTGAGAAAATTTTTCAATTTATTAGTTGGAATGAGAGAAAATGATAATAGTATGTTATGAGATTCTATTTGTATTATATTTGAAAATTTTACAGAAATAATAGAATTGTTATAATTTAATATGTTTTTCTTTGAACGATGGGAAAATAGATAAGTTTCTATGAGAGACAATCAAACAAAAATATTCAATTATATATAGATAATTCTGTACAAACAGATCGTTATATTCGTAAATTATACATGTTTTTTTTTCATAATCATATAAAAATTTGATATATAAAATATAAAGTCACAAAAGTAATAACTGGGCTATTATCATGATGAAAGTCCGACCTTAATAGGTCAATTGTGTTTTTTTTATGAATTTTTAAACTACACGCTCTACTTCCACTAAGTACTTCCATCGTTAACAAAATTCAATGAATTTTTTATTCAATTACTAGAATCGAAAACGAATATGTTTTTTTTCCGAGCCGAACAACCGAAATAGACAAATCAAACATTGTTCGAATCATTCACCCCGAATTAAATACGCGTTTTTTGCGCTGTATTGCGAATTCATGACTTCAGGATTAGCTACACCCCTGAAATGTGGTTATTGTGCAGATTTAGATACCGACGACTGTTCCGCACCATTGTGTCGTGGTTCAGTTGAACCTGTAGACGAACTTTATTAATCCATTGCAGCATTGTTCTCGGTTGCAACGAATTAAAACCCGTTCATTGCCACGATATTATTATGTCAGAAAATATAGAATTCATGTGAGTTACAAGAGATTCCTTGTGTAATAGTTTTGTAACTGTAAATGTTAGAAATTAATCACAGAATTATACAGTATTACAAAGGTCTCCTTAAAGCTTCAACACTCACAATCAGATATCTAATCAATTTTCAAAATTAGGGTACGAAAACGAAACCGAAGGACGCGCCAAACAATGACCACACATTGATGAAATCACATATTTTCACTAATTATCAGAAATTTAATAGAAAGCTCAAGGAATAAAATTATTGTACCATCTATTAAAAAATAATTTCAAGACGATATAAAATTAGTTTATAGCTTAACTTTAACGATCAAACGTTGAAAAAAAAACAAATCGTTAACAAATTAACTCGTATTCGTCAAAATTATTATAAACGAAACATTGCGAAATTCGAAACATTCATCATTAAAACAAATTCAAAATTCTAATTTCGACTCGTTGAAACATCAACTGAAACTTTCGCAGAAAATTCGTCACGTGCGAACATACATATGATAAAGTTGCGACTTCAACAAACATTAAATTCAATTCTCAACTCTCATATCAAACGATATTATACACAACGACGAAAGCGTAATCTCGTTAATTAACCGTGTATGTAAATTGAATTTTTATTTATTTTCCCATTATGAATAATATAATAATAACCGTCGGAGGGGAAAAAACCGGCATCGAGATTCGAAGGGAATTTGAATTTGTAATTCGGCCGCCCTTTCATATACATTTTTCGATAATGTAAAACTTTTTTTCAATTCGTGTTTTAGGTACTGTATTATTACATAGCCTCGTCCAAAGGGAGACTAATTAAAGCGAGACAGGAAAGTAAAAAAAAAAAAATATATACATATATATTTAATATCTAATATTTAATATTCGAAACGGGGGTCGTTTAATGAAGCGAACGTCAAATTAATGAGGCATTTCTTCTCTTTTCGAATTCTGTTGAAATTTTTATGGTTAAATTTAGATTTTTTATTTAAATTTATTATTCGTATAATTTACTTTAAATTGAAACTTGTTTGTGTAGTTTAAAATAGAATTTGAATCCTTATGATTGCCGATTTACGTCAGACGAAAAATCTGATTATATAATACATAAATTTGTATTAAAACTCAAATGAAATGTAGATCAAATAATATTATATACATATACATAAATTAAATTGAAAACATATACAATACACATTGAAATTTGCTTGAAAACAATTTTGAGAAAGCAAAGCGTATTCCGAGCATATTATTTTCGTTATATAAAACATGAAAATAGAAGAACCGTTGTATAATTGAAAACAAACAAATTTCTTATGACGAGAACATTTATTATTACGTAAATTAACGATCATTCCATTGTGTATACATAATAATATATATGTTTTCAATTTAAGCCGATTCGAAAGGTGTTCATTTCGACGAAACAACACACAATGGAGTTTTGTGCCCGCGTCGATACAATAAACTGACTTTATTACAAGAAAACGATCAAATTATTGTTTCATAAAATGTACATACAATAAATGGTTGAAACGAAACGACACTGTTAATATAATATTACATTGGGTTAAGTGTGATGTTTGAAATCGACATATTTTATTGTGTTCCGGCAATGTTTGCAATATATTTCAAACATGAAGCCATAGATCAAATTTTAATTGCTTTAGGGATTGGGGATGGTATTTTAATGAAATTTTCGACAATGCCAACATGACGTCATTGAATTTATAATCTGATTGTTTGTTTGGTGTTTTTAATATTTACATATAACGTATGCAAGTGTGATGTTTTCAATTAAATCTGATTGATTATTATCTTTTATTTTTTTCAGATATAAATTTTGGTGATTATGTGATTTTTTCAAATTAATTGTGCTTGAAAAATGTGTGAAATGTAATTGTATGAAATTTAATTGGTTCAAATTTTAAGAAAGACTAAAAATATTTCGAATTATTAAGAACAAAAAATAATGATAATTATACTTCGTTCTGTTATTTGAAACATAACCTCAATCCGGAATTGTTAAGAAATATAAAAAATATTTTACGATTTGTAAAGCTCAAATTTATATTATTTTTTTGTTAATGAATCACATTTTAATGAAATGAAAATTTTTGAAATTGTGTGTTTTATTGCGTTTTAAAATTATAAAACGAATCAAAAAAATTCATATAAAAATAATTAATTAATCAAAAATAAAAATTACGATATTAAAAACTATCAAAATGTAATACACGCTCTAAATAATCTCAATTCGGCAATGACATCCAAAATCCTCAATCACGAAACAATACTGTTTATATTTATTAATCATTTCCAACCGATTTCATATTACCAGAATTTTGGACGATATGAAATCCCGACAACCGCACTTTGGGGATAGTTAAAATAACTTGCGAAATAATTTATTTATATAGTGAGCCTATTATTTGGGGAATTCAATTGAACTGGGGCCCGAGCATTAGCGAAACGCTTTCACGCTCCGCTTCCCAACTAATTTCCAAACTGTGAAACTTTACGGGGAAATACCGTATATTATTTTGGAAACTAGAGGATGAGAGACTGCTGGAAAATTCGTAGTTTTCCCGCGGAAAATTTGCGCCTACTTCACGCTGACGAATCGTTTTCTTCGCACACACTTTCGTTTGTTGGAAATATTCGAAATATGCGAATGTCATAGAGAAATATTGATAGTTTAACATTTATTCCATGATTAAATATTTGGCCTAGTAAAATGCGTCGATTTAAAGTTAAGCGACGTGTTGATCGATTAAACTATTGGTGGTCTTTGAAAATTTTAAGATATTCGAATTTCTTGAATCTTAAGAAGTTATTCTTAATCTAAAATTTGATGAGTTAATGATTTAGACTTTTCAAAAGCACTTTGTTAAAGGTAAGTGATATAAAATAGGGCAGTATATGTTTTAATGAACTATTTTAAAAAGTTAATGTTGAAACTTTCGAACACTTATAATTAAAAAAAAACTCAAACTTCCTATGACAAATTGGAAAAAATTTATACGACGATCATCACGATAACGCCGAAACAGTTTTAATGAGATTTACACCATAAAACTGACATTATAAAAGCAACCTGAACATTCTAAATCGTGATAAAACGAACAAGAATATATGTTTAAGCGTGTCGCAACATTGAAATGCTATTTTATTATATTGCATAACGTCAAAAATGATCATCATCATCATCAAATTCGGCTCATTATGCTCGTACGGGTATAAACACGCTTAATTCGGCACTTACGAAAATGATTTATGACGCGACGATAACAAAACACGAAAAATTAGATCAAGGCGTTTTTTATATTCATGTTTAATATGATTAATTGTAGTATGGAAAAAATGGAATCTTTCAGATCGTATTAATCGAATAGTTTTGAACGAAAAGTGCATTCTAGTTCGTGTTTTGTTGCAACACAAATTCATTTATGATCTGCTCGGGTATATTTAACCTAGATTTTTTTCGATTTTAGAATTTCCATTAAAGTCGAGTGATAGTGGAATTACGAGTAGATAAATCGAACGTATCAATCATTTGTAATGTATTGAAATAAATATCTAAAAACGAGTCAAGGGCCTAATAAAGTGTTTATTTTTGAAATGCGTATGCGCAACACTTGTTCAAGTATTTTGTATGAATTTCAATGAAGAAAATTTCGAATGAAATAACTCGTTTTATAATTTAATTTACAAAAAGCGCGTCGTTTCTTTGAGATGAGTTTCTCGCGAATGTGATTTTATGTCATTTTTTTAATAAACGAAACGAAGATCATGTTATAAATTCAGCGGAATAATAAATATTGAATCTTTCATCTAAAAACAGCAGCTGAAAGGATTATATCGAATTAAAGGGAAAATATTTCGTTTCACAATGAAAACGATTGTTCTTTGTGAATCCGATATTATTATAAAACATGAAACTCTCTTCGTTTCCAATTTCAAAACTGAAAAACGCCATTCAGCGGATAACGAAATATTAATTTTCGCAACTTCCAATCCGTCCAATATCGGAGACGAGAAAAAATGATTATATTTTTCCACATAAAAAGAATTAATTGCGAATTTTCGAAAGAATACAAAAGGCCAAAAACTCGAACAAAAGAGGCTTAATTAACTCTCCGAGGGTCGAAAGAGCGATCGTTTCTCTTCCAAATATAGAACTTTGCGAATGAAATTATCATTTTTTTATATTCTGTTCAGTATCGAATCGCAGTTGTAATGATCTCGTAATTACGTATTTGAAATTACGTTTTGAGCAATCCGATCTAACGGTTTGTAATCGATGTTGTGTAGTCTTATTTTGCAGATAAATGGCGTGAAGATACTGAAATTACGGTCAGCTGTCTTATTGGTGTTTTGCAATGCAGATTTTTTTGCAATTTATAATCATCGCTAGATTTTATCTGATTATAAATTGCGATTTTCATATCGTGTACAAATATAAAATCATATGTTGCAAAGTTTCGCGTGAACTTTGTGCCATTTGTATATTGAAAATATGTATTTACTTCGAATGTTTAATATTCGCAAACACTTGTGCAAATATTGGTTGTTTATGAGTTTCAGCAAATGTGATACGAGTCAAAAGATGAATAGTTATTATTTTATTCGACGCGTCGTTGTTTTTCGTGCAAATATTGTATGACAATTGTGTGCATACAAATGTTCATTAGTTCGAACATAATTATTAGCACAACTGCCACATAAATGGAATGTAAATATCGGAAAAATAATAAAAACAACGTAAATGCAGTGTTTCGTTGAATTAAATCGATGTAGCAAAATAATTTAAGGATTAAATTGATTTATCGTGTGTTTTAGTCGAAGAATTTAATTTATTATCCATGTTTGGTTACGACATATTTTGAATCAAGAATGTAAATTACTTGTTAAGATCATCTTAATGGAATTTTTATGATTTTGTTTTTTATAAAATTATTATATTTCGAAACAGAAATATGAGCTAAGCATAATCGAAATTGAAAATCTATATGGTTATTACTTATTTTGAATATTGGATATTAATTAAAAAAAAACTGTTGCCACATGTAAGATAGAAATCAACAAACCATTTTTTTTATTTGCAACTAAAATCAATATTGAACAATAAATTGATGAATTTTGCATTTACAAAGATGGAAGTAAGCGTGTATCGTTAACTAGTGATTACTTTTATTATAATATTTAAACTTATAAGAGAAAAATTCTCTCTAAATTCGATTTACAAGAGAATGATAATTTTTATTCAATCAATTTCGAAAGATCTAACAATAAGAGCTACGATACTAGATCATGGTCAAATACTAATTATACCATTAACCGCTCGACTTCATTCGACAAAACTTAACCATTGATTCTCTACATACTATTTTCACGTAATCGATTAATCCAAATTCCTTAACAATCATTTTCCAAGCGTGAAAAAACTATTGATACCTACATATATTCGATCACTCATAATCGAACACTGATCATACCATAAATCGCTCAAAATTTATTCGAAAAATTTAAACCATTGACTCTTTAGATGCGATTTACTCGATAATGACGATTTTCACACAATCAAAAACAATCAACCGATCAAAATTTCTCACCAATCAATTCCGAATTATCAAATAGCAAAAATATTCTAGATCATGGTTAAATACTAATTATATTATTAATCGCTCGACTTAATTCGACAAAACCAAACCATTGACTCTCTCCACATGCGATTTACAAGATAATGACGATTTTCCCACAATCAAAGGTTTAAAATTTTTCAAGAATTACTTCTCAAACGTGAAAAACGCTACTGAAAACTACGTCTACCTAACTACGTTATACTCGATTATATATAATATAATCAAACACTGACCACACCACTAACCGCTCGATTTCTTTCAACTAAACCATTGATTCTACATGCGATTTACAAGATAAAAGACGATTTTCATATAATCAATTGTATAAAATTTTTCAAGAACCACTTCTCAAACGTGAAAAAAACTACTGAAACCCACTTATACTTAACCATACATAATCGAACACTGATCACACCATTAACTGCTCGATTTCTTTCTACAAAACTAAACCATCAACTTTCTACATGCGATTTAAAAGATAAAGACGATTTTACACAATCATTCGTCCAAAATTTTTCAAGAATCACTACCGATAACCACCTATACTCGACCATGCACAATCGAACACCGATCACACCACTAACCGCTCGATTTCATTCAACAAAATTAAACCATTGATTCTACATACGATTTACAAGATAAAAGACGATTTTCATATAATCAATCGTATAAAATTTTTCAAGAATCACTTCTCAAACGTGAAAAAAACTACTGAAACCCACCTATACTTGACCATGCATAATCAAAGACTGATCACACCATTAACTGCTCGATTTCTTTCTACAAAACTAAACCATCGACTTTCTACATGCGATTTGGGCCGATCTTTCAATTGTCGGTTAAAAGTTATTCTCGGAATAAGCCTTTTAGTTTTTATGGTTATTCGCGGCCGGTCACGGATAAAGTCACGTATAAAGTCACGGACAACTATAAGCTAGTTGTCCGTGACTTTATCCGTGACTTTATACGTGACTTTATCCGTGACCGGCCGCGAATAACCATAAAAACTAAAAGGCTTATTCCGAGAATAACTCTTAACCGACGATTGAAAGATCGGCCCTAAAAGATAAAGACGATTTTACACAATCATTCGTCCAAAATTTTTCAAGAATCACTACCGATAACCACCTATACTCGACCATGCACATTCGAACACCGGTCACACCACCAACCGCTCGATTCCATTAAAAAAACCCAAACCATCTTCAATACCCGACGACGATTTTCACACAGCCGAATCTCCCCATCGACCACATCCCATACACTCTAAAACCCCATCGAAAACCCCATAAAAGAGCGCAACAGGAGCGTCGCCCGACCATCACACGATCCGTTCGCACCGCGGAGCGAGTGGGCGGTGGGTGGCCGGCGGTGGGTCGGTCGCTTCCGAAACGCGTCGGGGGCGTCGGCCCACTGACCGAGTTCTTTGACCGGGGGCGCAGCCCTCAAGGTCGACGGCCAGGGGCGCAGCCTCCTCTGCACGAGCATGGGAAAAAAGCGGGGGCCGACCTTGCTGCGGGTTGTGTCTTTTTTGGTGCCGCGTGCGGACGAGATGCGGAGGTTAGGTGTTGGGAACTGTTGGATTGTGGGTCGGGTTGAGTTTTGAGTTCGGAAGAGTGTTTGGTGTAGTTTGATCTCCTCGGTCCTTTTGTGTATTACGATGTACACTAGGTTCTCTTTTTATGCGGTAGATGCGTTCCGTTCCGCATAAAAAAAATCGCATAAAAAAAATATATGAAAAAGTGAAACTGCTATATAAAATATACCTAAAATCGCATAAAAAAATGTATTTCTATTAACAATGTACTCTTAGTTAAGTTATTATATTGTACATACATTTGTACGTTCATATAGTCCAAAAAAAATATTAAAAAAAATATTGTATTTAAAAAAAACCGCATAACTCTGAATTCGCATAAAAAAACCGCATAAAAAGAGAACCTAGTGTATTTAGACTGTTGTCTTTTTTTTAAATGTTGTTTTAGATTTATTTTCATCGGGACTTTTGGTAAATTATAGTGTCATCATCATCATCATTGTTGACCGGTTGTGAGTTCGCTGCAGAACAAGGTCTCCCTATCAAATATTGGGGGTCTAGCAGTGGTGGATCCACGGTGGTGGAAAACTGTCAATTGCCTAGAGATTTACATAATTTTATACATATACATTATAATTAAAATTCGGATTAAAAAAAAGGTTAATAAATAAATTATTTAAACACGTTTAGATTTTTATATTTTTTCAGTTATAATGTCGCTAATATGGTATATTTTTGAGAGAAAAAAATCTGTCTGCGGCACTAATATCTCTAATTTTGAGAAAAAAATGCTATTCAATCGTATTATTTTTATGAGAAAAATTAGTATTTTTAATTTCTTATAAATTTTATTTGAATCGATACTTTTTGTTAAAAAAAAGTTCGCCTGCGACGGTATTACAGAAGAGTCATAAAAAGCTTGATAAAAAATACGTACCGACAGTTTTTTTTTTTAAAAAGCACTAAATATAAGTCTTATTTTGAAAAAAAAAATGTACTAAAATTTAGAAATTGCCCCCCCCACCCTGCAAATTTTCTGGATCCACCGTTGGGGTCTAGGCTATATACCTTATCCGAGAGCCAATCTCGTACCGAGAAAGTGTAAACTATATAATTTCATTTAGTTTTGTCAGTTTTGTCAAGTAGGGCGCGAAATTTTTGTTATATGGCAGTTTTTTTTGACATCTCAATGACGTTGTGATAAGGCACGTTTTATTTTCAATATTTTGTTATTAAAAAATCACTTGTATAGCATTATTATGGTATAATCTTAAAAAGGAAGACTGCTTTTAACGATTGAAACCATAACTTCATTGTATGTTGTAACGTATTATATCATAATTTGACATCAAACATGAATTTACATTAGAACTTAAATTAGGTCTAAAAGGAAGTCGTTTTCAGTTTAGCAGTACTTGTTATTTTCAAATAATTAGTTGTTATTATGTGATTTAAATAGATAAAAAATTCATAAAAAAAAATATTTTTTATGTTTCTTCAATACTATAAATACGAAATTAAAAAAAAATGAAAAAATCAGGACTGAAGAGGTTATGTTATTTTCGGTACTTTCGTGTTAGAGTGGCGCAAATGGTCGGCATGGTTCATACGTATACATATCGCTAGTTGTTAAACCTTGAATTTATAGCCAAGGTGTAAAGTGTGTGTATTCTGTTTTGAAAATGATATAACGTTCAATTATTTAAACGAATAAAAATGCTTTATAGGTGCATAAATTAAATTTCTTAATGTGTTTTGTGCGTAATTTATGCATTATAAGTCGGTGAATTAGGTTTTTTTTAAGAATTCTGCGCGTAATTGTATTTGTATGTGTTGAAATGTGGTTATGTTTGTCAGTTTTAAAAATTATTTTTGATCGTATAAATTTATACACGCTAACAACTCAGACGATAAAAGGTGGCATTATATTATATTATATGTAAACCTAAAACTCGTTAAAATATGGTTAAAAAGTGACAAATATAACCTGAAAATTACGCGTGAATACTACTACTACTACTACTACTACTACTACTACTACTACTACTACTACTACTACTACTACTACTACTACTACTACTACTAACGCGTAGCTTGCATTCATACTACCTAATTGTAAGTATGAATGCAACTACGCGTGAAATTCGTTAAAAAAAATACATATTTTACGCACATAAAATGCATTTTTATTCATGTTAAAATGCAAATTTGTTAATAAATAATTTATACGCCTAAAATTCTGAGTTACTATTTTAATTATAATTTAAACTAATATCCTAAAATCGTCATTATAATTGTATTATAAAACATTATAGAATTTAACATATTGTAAGTAAACTTTACAATTTCACTGCAAATTAGCAATTAACTGCCAGCAATTTGTATACGAAATGTATGAATCGGCCACTCTAACACGAAAATACCCTCATTTCTAAATCCATTCCTCATCAGATCAAACAAACCCAAAAAAAATCCAATCGCAATCCTCCAATTCATTCAAAAATCAAAAATCACACCGCACCACTTCAATTCAACAACAATCACGCACACCAACCTCGCGGGCACAAAACAATCAAACAATCAACGCAAAAACAAAAAAGGTTGTCGACACTAGTGCGTGACGCGTCCGAGCACGTTGCGGTTGTCACGCGAGAGTGTTGTGGGCGAGTAGCGGTCTGGCCACGTGGCGACCACGTGGCCTGTACAGGGGGAGGGAAAGCGACCGTGTTTTCCACCCACTTTATTGGGGAGGGTCGAAGGTTTTTTTTGTATAGAATATCGGGGTTTTCTGATGATGTTTTTCAGTGAAATTTCTGCGAATTTGGTTGGTTATTGGTATTTTTTTTAGAAATGTTTTATGTGAAATTTTGTTTTTTTTTAAAAGTGTTGATTTGTTGGATTGTTATAAAAAATATAAATTTTAATTTTTAATGAAAAATATTTTGAACGAATGAATGCTGTTCATTGTGCGATCAGTTATCGAATTTTTATTTCATAATTATCTTCGAATTTAAAATTAACTAATCTGTTTCATATATTGTTATACGATCTGAATTATATTCAATATACAAACCCGATGATTAAAAAAATACATTTCGAAGATCAATTGGTTCTAATTGTGCAATCGGATTCGTTTTTCTTTTAAATGAAATCAGTTATGTTTATATTTAAAAGAATTCGTTGATGAAATTCGATAATGGATTAATATTAATCATTTAAAAATATTGCCAGACCGTGAAAATTACGCCATTACCCCACGCTTCGGCGCACAGCGAAAAAGTGCAAATTCGACACGATCGGTTTTCGCAAAAAATATAAAATACCTTTCTACCGTATTCGACAAACCATTGATTATACTAAAAGGAAAATTTCCGCCGATTCATTCGAATTAAACATTGAACTTAACAGTACAGCGCTACGTTATTTATATCGATTTTTCAATTACAAAATTATTCTTACAAATAATGCAGAGTCATCTTTTGATAATTTTCAAAATTATAAAATTTAGTCGCGTTTCGAACCGCTTGAATTTTTTCGATCGATTTTGATTACATTTACATATTTTTTTATCGAAATGAAAATATGCGAATTCGTTTCGACGTTTTCGAATTTGATTATCATATTCATGTTGGATTCATATAATAATATGATCCAACAACTCAATTTTGTATCTTTTTTTTATCAAATTGACCTTTTGTGATTTGAAAATTTATTAAATTTTATCAGATATGCCATCTGGTTGAATATAAAGGAACTAAGCTATTCGAATTGAACCAGTATTCCGAAGGTCGTAACGTTACTGAGTTCATCGCACTTCATAATGGCCATCATTAAATTTTTACTGAGCACGTTATTTATAGCCAACCCCGATGTTTCCCCTAAACCAGAAACTGAACATCTCTTTCTAACCATCGTGTACATTTATGAAGTACAAAAGAGATGACCGAACATGACCGAGACACTTGAGAACAAATTGACTTTTCTTAATCTTCGAATGTTTGTACTGTGTATGCAACCCTGAGTATTAAATCACACTCTAATCGCACATGTCGAGAAAAATCCTGTACTGTCTGCGATGAGAGTGTGAGTTAAAGGTAAAAACCAGTCCCATCAAAGGGTAATTTACTTTGATGAATGTAATGCCAGACAATGTATAAAAAAGGTACTCGTGTAACGTGAGAAACTATTCTACGGCGATTCGTTTTTTATTATTTTCCGAGCGTAATTGTTATTTTATGTATCAGTAAAACGCATATTAAATCATGAGAATTTTCATTCTAATCCTAATTATCGTGTGTTCAGCGTTTCGTGTAATTTATGTTCATCGATGAAACATTATATATAATGAGGTCGATTTTATAAAATGGACGTTCTAAAGTGTAGCATTATAATATATTTTTTTATCAGACCGTTTGTTTGATCGTCCCATATTTTTTTCCTATTATTTTCTATGATAACGTTTTCGAAACACGTAAACAGTTTTATCTGGGGCCTTTAATTACAAGTCATAAACTGACTTGGCCGTTAGCGTAATTAAAACCTTATAATATATTGGAATGTAAAAGTTGCATGTCCGAAGACAATTACCGAGATTATTTACAACAATCGTTCGATGATAATTTTCGATTCTGTACGATCGATATTCATTTAAAAAATTAATATTTTCATTACTTTCGACAGGTGTCCATTTATGTAAATTTACCTTAAAAAAATCAGATTATATCGATCTGCGGATAAAAACGAGCACGATGGGAGTGTCGAGCGTTTCAATTTACTAAATTTTCACGACAGGCAAAAAAGTAGGTCGGATAAGTATGATTTATAACGCAATAATTTTAATACGATAAAATAACGCGTTTGCCAGAAAGGGACAGAGACGTTGAAATTCCATACAATCTCTTCCATTGTCGGAAAGGGATAGAGAGAGAAATTATAGAGATTCCGTTCGGAGAACAACTATTAATAATTCAAATTGCCGTCTTTCATTTTACGGAAGACGAGATAGCGCAGTCATCAAATGTGACTGTGATGAATGAAACAAAATAAAATAAATTCACCGAACCTCCTCTGCGAGTCCTCTCCATTTTTTCTCTTTATCTTATTCCTTTTATTTTATTTTTCGCGTTTTTCCGCCGAACCATTTATAAAAAGAGGGTGGAACGTATGTTCGATTTACTTTGACGAAACGGAAGGTTTTTGAATGGGAATTGTTGATGGGCTTGTTTGTTATTTTGAGATTTTTTAATTGTGGAAATCGATGGATTTGATGTTGAATAGGTTTATGAAAATAATATTGATTTCATTTTTATTTTTAGAAGCTTTGTTCTATTTGTAAGTCTGTTAAAACATATAAAGCATTTAGTGATACGTGGTAAATTTAGATTTTGATAGAATACCATTTTTAATGTATAGTATCATATTTATTTAAATTTTTTAACAAGTCAGCTTTTTCGAAAAATCGAAGTTAAGCCAAATATTGTGTGGTTAATTAATGAATTTAATAGTATTGTATCATCCTGAAACCATTTTTTCATGATTCCAGTATTTATCTTCTTCAAAGTTTTTGAACTTCTAATGATTTAAAAAAAGATCTTATCTAAAAAATTGTAAACCACATCACGTTATGTCATCATCATCACCATTATAATAATCATTATCATCATCATCATACCAAATCATTTCCATTTGTTACCAAGAGAAAATCTCGTCCAATCCTTTTACATCCCTGCCGATTTAAAAAAAATCTCATTCAGTGTCAATTTTTTTTGGAAAATTTACATGAACAAAAAATATTTTCGATTCCATTTATCTATAATTTAATTTTCTTTTATAATTCTTTGAATACCATTATATCATCGATCAATCATTTCAATTTACAATATTCACCAATACACATAATTTTCACCTATACACTACAATGAATCAACACATCCAAAAATTCATCAAATATTAAAAACTTCAATCGAAAGAACGACCCTACAAGAAAATACGCCTTTTAGAAACACATTTTAATATTTCTTTATATTATACATATGGTGAATAACGCAGCTTACGTTTGTATTTGTACCGGTCTCGTTCTTATTTGAATTCCATATCTTCTTGTACATGCGTAATAAATAGCTTTTTGCGCAATATAAAAGGAATACTCCACTTTATAAATACAACGTGTATCAAAAACCATACACGAAAATAGAATGTAACTGAAATATTACAAATTCAAATTAATATCGATCTGCGGTTCATTTTCGTTCGTTCGAATATGTTAGTGTATTTCATTACGTTCGTGTTTAATCATATTATAACCGCAACGATATTTGGTTAGTGCAATAAGCGTCGGTTGACATTGTTTAGATATGTGTCGATTAAATGAAGTAATATATTAATGTTTTTTCAAGCTTTTATTTATTGTTAAAATAGTTTGTGAATAAGAAAAGTTCTTAAATTACTCACATTGCTCCAATTTTCTTGAAGAATAAACATATGACTTGTAAATTTAGTATTATATTCGTACACCTATGTACATACATAAGACCTAAAATTAATAAAAAAGGTATTGAAACGTTTCTTAAATATTATATTATAAATTCAAAACAATATTTTTTGTTTATTTTCGTTCAGTTAGAATGTTTCATTTTCGTCGCGTTCAATCGTTTTATATTTTAAAATAATTTGAAACGTGTTGATGAAAAATAAAAATATAAAAATTACTCAAAGTGTTGATGTTTGTCTTGAAAAAGCGCGAATCATGTTTCCATCAAAAATTGATGGTGCAATAATGGTGATTTGCCAACTGGATACAAGGTTAATAATTTTATAAGTTATAGAGTAATTTTTATCTGATAATTATTAAATAAAGAATACTTTTTATTACTTTTATAAGTTTTTTTGTTTTTGTAATGAAATAAAACGAAAATTTTCGCTCAAGTATAATATGTACATATATTATATCATTATTCATGATGTATACTTATTTTTGAAACAACTTGTACATAATATTTGTAGAACATAAACCTTAAAGAGTGATAAAAGGCTACATATTAAAACACTTCACAAACATTATATTTTTTCTAAATAAATAACAAATATAAATTCTCACACGCTGGACAAAAGAATTCAACATAAATTTCAATGCAACTTTGTATTGCACATTATAATAATAAAGTGACTTGTTCTCAAAGTAGAGTAATTGATGACTAATGGCCGGACGATAAATCTTAATTTAGTCTGTTGTTTTTTTCGTCTATTAAATCCATGATTGTTTTCAATTAACCACTATCAGCAAGGCTCATATTGTCTTATTCCATTTATTGACGTTAATTATATATGCTACTTGCGCGATGACTGTTTATATATCTTGTTATTAATTTTCCAAAAAAATAAATATAAAAGTACGTCTGTCTCGTATAGATTTATATTGCTTTGAACCGCAAAAATGCGGCATTATATTAAACAAATTTTATATGAAAGTAATCGAAAAAGCGAATAATCGACTCGAAAATCAATGAACGGAAAACCCTTAAATCTTTCCAAAGGAAGAATTTTCAAGCTTGGAGCATGGGCGAGGGGGCAGGTAGGTGGATAATGGGGGGGAAGGGGTGGAGAGTTATTTTAATGCGAAAACTTTTGTGATGTATTCGAAACGGAGCAACGCTTAATGGTCAATTAAACCGCGAAAGGTTAAAAGTGAACCTCCACTGTGTAAGCTATATTGACCGATGTTAAAATAGCAATTACACACTGCTTTATTTATTGTAAGACTCTTATCGGTGGTAACTGGTAACTACCTTTTTTTTATAATAAATTATTTTGGGGTTTCCGTGAATGTATTTGTACAATTTAACGAATATATGACGCAATGGTGTATTTAATTTTTTATTTCAAAAGAAACAAATTAGTGTAGTATCATTATGATAATTTATCTTTCGGATTATATTTATAAACGATGTACCTTTAAATTTTAGAAATATATGATGGTAATAGTTTTGTTTTTAGTGAAAAATAATTCAGTGTTGTGAGCAGCGCAATGGACGAATTACGTCTCGTTACAACCTGCGAATTAAGTGGAAGATGAGCCCGCTCTAATTCCGCACTTCCTTTACGTGTTTATTTATTAATAATGGCCGATTTTATTTTCATTTAGCTTTTTATTTAGATCGACTACGTTCATAGTCTATTTTCAAATTTATTTACGTTTCAAAAAATAAACATCTACCATCATCTGGTAGATGCAACGCTCTGAGAAATATTATCATGACCTGGAGACTAACATAAGCAAAATTTAAATCAGAATATATTATTAGGATTTCCGTATATTTTTTTTAATTTGAAAATTAGATTACTTTACAAAAAAATAATCTAAATGACATGTTTATCGTTTTCAAAATCATATTTTTCATGCGCATAGACGGTGGCGCCGCCACATGGCGCCAAATTCGAATGCCAATCAGCTGTTTAGCGACACTGGTGGGTAAATGAACTGTTTTGACCGTCGTTTTCGGGTTTTGCGGTCGCGGTTTGGTGCTGTTCAGTTTACGGAACATAGCAGAATGAACGGGGCGACGCCCTATGCGCCCCCCGGGACTACGCCCCCCCATTACGAGAGATATGACCATGTCGTTTTAAAAAAATTGAAATTTTCATTACTAAGCTTTTTTAAATAAATGGGTAGATTTTTTATTGTGTTTTAAATTCGTATGAATTATTTAACTAACGGTTTATTGCCCTAAAACGTGGAGTCAAAATAATTACGATAGGAATTTTATCGAATCGCATATGTTTCCAATTAAATAGTCAATCATCAATTTTCTTCGGATATGCGCCAATTAAACACGCTGTAACATTATGCATACAAAAGCTACAATAATTGCGTTTAATGTTTGCACACGAAAATTAATCGACGTTCAAGTTTTTCCATAACACCATATGGTAATTCATTTTATTATTAAATATTTGAACAAACCTATAATTTATTATTTTAGATACGGATGAATCGAAACCGATTTTCATTCAGTTTGATTCGATAATTGTTTCTTTTAGTATTCAAGTCGTTCGAAATGTTTTTCGTTATAATATAACGCAAGATGTAACGTTGATTGTTTTTCTTTTCGGAAAACGTTATTTTTAGAACTTTTGTATAATTTACAAAGAAAATTCGAAAGGGAAATTGTTAAGTATGCATAAGAGTTTATTGGACGTTTATATTTTAGATACACGTCACGATCCGACCATAAATAATGATTGCTCGCCTATTTGCGTATCGTAAAATTGCCGATGATTCAATACGAGAGTATCGTTTAAAATATGTACATTGAGATTTCAAATTGTTCGATTTACCACGAAAATCGTCTTACGTAACCATTGATATCATGTTCAAAATATTTTTATATTAATTTATGTATTGAATCGAATAATATACCTAATTTTCTCTTTTTACATGGGGGATACGTTCCAAAGATTAGAGTGTAAATAAAAAACCATGTAAAAAAATGTATGGAGACCATATAAAAATTGGAGATAGGTTCCATTACTTTAGTATATTTGAATAGAACTTCCATCTAAATGTACTTTATGAATAATGTGTATGTAGTGTGAAAAATTTTGGTCATGTAAAATTATCAAAAAACATCGAAAATTTTGTTTAATAACTATAATAACATACATATTATAATCATATTAGTAAGTTTATGGGAATTGGAAATATTGAATATTCTTTTATAAAAATTTCATTCATTGTCAGTACATTAAAAAAATATAGGAAATTTTGTATAAAAATTTGAATAGTGAATATTTTCTTTTGGAATGAATTATACAAAAAAAATCTAGGTATACATGCGTTGATACATTATTTTTTCATAACTTTTAGTGACATCTATGTAAATGAAAAATAAATATTAAAAAAAAATAAACTTTTGCATCAAAAATGATCTAATCCTACTAAAATATAAACGAAAATAATAATTTAATTTTTTTTAATAAAAAAACGATAATTTTTTTATTCATAAAAAAAATAACCAACGAATAAACCCCCAAAACAACTTACCCATCCATCAAAAAAAACCACACCACACCATCAAAATAAATCAAACCATTAAAACAACCGCTCTAAAACAAAACAAATCGCCGAATCAATAAGCTGCATATCGAATATGAGCCGAGCTGCCATTTCTTGGGCCCCGCCAATGAGAACAGCCTCCACTCCCCCCTCCCCCCGCCCACCGCAGCCCCGCACTCAAATAGTAATAACACACAGGAATAAAATAAAATAGAGGCGAGATTGAAAACGGCGCGGGACGGACGAGTTTGGCCCCTCTGTGCGCACCCCCCCGGCCCCACCCCGCGGGCCGTGGGGGGCCACAGGGGGCCGGGGACGGGGCCCGCGGGGGGTGCGCAAGACGTTTTCGCCCGTTGCGAATGTATTTTATTGATGTTGCGTTTTTCCTGGGACACCTCCCCTCTTCCGGGGGTCGGGGTGAGATTTACATGTGACCCCCTTTGAGTGAAATGCGCGTTTTTTGTATTGAGGTTTTTTGGGATGGATGATTTTGGTGAGTGTATTGCAGTTGTGGAAGATGTGTGCATTTACTAGTCGGTGTGTGAGTTTGGATAGTTTTTTTTTTTTTGGCAAAAGTGTCAGTGTATTATATGTTGGTTATGTGTGTTGCAGACCATGTATATTATTAGTCCATGTATATTTGACGCAACCCAACCTAATCTAATCCAACCCAAAACTTTTATCATAAGAAATAAAATTGCTGAAAATACCTAAACCGACCCCAAACAATGTTGTTTCATGACCGATCCAAATATAAACGGACTAAAATACACTTGAACTGTGACTAAACTTAACTAACTATAAAATTTATTATATAAAAATATATTTTTTTTTATTATAATAACAAAAAATGGTTTGTGTACTCACTAAAAATATCACCATAAACCAAACATAGATGTCACTAAAAACCGCACATATGCGATCGACAAAAAACATCAATACAAACGACACATTTAACAATATAACGATACATTCGAACCATTCCTTTTCTATTATTAAATCCAACACGACAATCTAAACACAAACACACGATCGCATTTCGCTAAAACAACGTTTCAACCGTTCGAAACTTTCACCGATACAATCGATACATCCTCGCGATTGGCAACACTGGCGCGCGCGTGTCGTACATGGTCGACGCCCACGCGATCGCTTGTGGCCAAATGTTGACACGTGCCAAAATCAATACGTGTAAACATAATTAAGATTTCGCCGAACAGTCAATAACGCCGTGTCGACGCGGCTCGTTCGCGTCGCATTAACGGCGCGTTAACACTCAACGACACGACAAATTAATTATTATATTATTGGGATTTTTTTTTGTAAGGGCGATATTTGATTTTGAGCTTAAGCATGAGTGTATCTGAAAATTGAGGTTACGCTGTGAGTGAGAACGAAACAGAACTCATGTATTTTTGCTTTTTTTTTAAACTCATGAAATATTTTCAAGTTTACGCTAAAGTTACTCACGTTTTTCCTCACATTTACCTTCACATTTGCGCCTACGTTTACGCTCACGTTTTTCCTCACGTTTACGCTTACGTTTCCACTCACATTTATGCTCAAGATTTCACTCACACTTACCCTTAAGTTCCGCTCACATATACGCAGAAATATTTACTCACGTTTACGCTTACGCTCTACGTTCATAATTGAATTTCAATCGTTTATTACATCTAATCAATCTTTATACAGATTTTTCGGATTAATAATTTGCGCAGAAGTAGCGAAACACATATTCGGTTGTATTTTTTTTTTTGGATTATTTTCATTTTCCGCATCCATTTTGCTTGGTTAACATTTTTGCGAGTGCTACACACAGAGAGAAAGAACTCATTCTAAAGTTTGATAATAAATCATGAAACCAATTTCGCGGGGCCATGTTTTTGCACGGGAGCTTAAAGAGAAAACCCAACTGTGTGGAAATTTATGAATGTGCAAAATACACTTACACGATATATTATACGCCATTCCGGAATTACACACACACACACACACTACAGATTTAATCTGGATCGATCATATGGAATGGTGACGATTCGATTTTTCCGGCGGAAAACTCCGTACGGAAAAGTCCTTTATTTTGTCGGTGAAATATTCACTTTGTGTTATGACAGTGCGTCGATAAACCCAATATTGCTTATTGACTAAGTTTGATGGTGCTCCACATACAGAGTTTGCGAGAGTTTCCAACTTTCGCCATACACTCGCACAGTCATTACTCTTATAAGCTCTGTTCGACATGGTCTTGTGCTGTGCCTCCCAAATGTTCCATCTTCCATTTTTCAATATGATTAGATGACCCTGTACCTTTTTAATATCGAATGAATCCATCAAAAATGTCTACAGTTATATTTTTTGTATCAAAATGAAAGTTTTTTATTTGAATTATTATTATGTATACATTTTAACTATAAACACATTCGAATATATCGAATAGTTATTTTTTTTAATCCAATACATTTTCATCTAAATATAAGTTTCTATTCTGTATTGAGAATCGTAGAATTTTAATGCTACATTCATACACGACCAACTCGTTACGTTTTACCGATTCGATGTGAACAAATAGTATCATCTTTCTCTGTTTTACTCATCGATATAATACAAGTGACTTCGAATGGTAAAATTTTCCCGGCTTGCAGAGCGTGGACGTTTTGCGATAAGGAGCTTAGAATAAGTACTTGAATGCTTGTGGAAATATTTTGATAGTGAAATTAGTGGAAGATTGTCACAAAGTGTATACGTTTAGTGCGAAACTTCGCAGAATAAATGGCAGATAAAGTCTCTTATTAAACTCGAAATGAAGCAAACGCTGACGTAATACGAAAACATGCATAAATACGCTTATCTTCGTAACTTGCGATTCGCGATAAAATTTTATATAAGCCCAAATATATTTGCACATAGATAGCGAAATTTTGTAGAACTGAAGACACCGTCTCGAGATGAACATGCCAATATATTTTCTTTATAAATAATTATATATTGACACTTAAATTAGAGCTTAAATAAAAAATTTCGATTAAAATTTACAATCTCACGAAAAAATATTTTATAGGATTTAAAAAATTTTATAAAAAAACAAATCTTACATTTATCGATCGATAATAATTCAAATGTTATTTGAATCTTTCAAAAGACCGATGGAGTAGAACGATAGCATTTTCTTTTGCCATACGAGCCAACAACTACCCGACGTGTACCATTCTGTCGTCTTCGAAACGAGCCATTTCTCTTTTGTTGTTAAACCTTATTACTCTACATAAATTGCTTTTCTTCACAAGAGGCACATCTTCTTAGTCCCCATCCAGAATCCGCCCACCACCCACCGAAGAGGTCACAATAGAAGGCTTTTCAAAGTGTAAACAACAAAAGCGCTAATGAAGTTTATTTAAATTTCATTCCAAATAACAAAAAAATATATATTTTGCTTAGAATATGAAAAGATTTTTTTGTTAGAGTGAATTCTGAAATATAAAAGTCTGAAACGGGAAAAAAATTCGTTTGTTCGAATAAATAAACGATTTTCTTTTTATTAAGCCACAGCTAGATTTTTTTGTATCAATATGTATAGAATTCGATTGAAAAATTAAATACATATCTTGGTATCCTATATTATGTTGTAGTTTTATATAAAGCCGCACTTTTATTTAACTCATTTTTTATTATAACAAGCAGCGTCGTATAATTAAAAATCTGGGTAATTATAAGTTTCATGAAGTCATTAAAATAAAAATAAAAATTGAACTAATTGCAATTGCTTCTAGTTTTATATGAAACGGAGAAATTAGGTCAATAAATTAAAAGATCTGCAATTGAAAGGAAATAATTTGAATTCAAACTTTATAAATTTCCATTTCACATATAAAAAAATTAATGAACCATAAACACGAATTATTCCCACTAATTACAAAACAAAATAGAATCCAAAAATAAACAAAATCAGAAAATTTCCCATTCACCCACAACGCCGAGATTTCCATTATAACGAACGCGCTCTATTATTCGTTTACAATATTACTGCGGAATACACAAGAAAAGATCCCCAAAGTGAACAGGGGGGCATCAGGGGGGGCAAACGTTTGACGGGGCCAAGTTTACAGAGGAAGACGAGGGCGAGGGGCGCCTCCGCGAGGGGAAGTGGGAGGAACGCGAAAGGGTTACGGGAATGGGCAAAAGTTGGGTTTAACCGAAACTGGGATGGGGAACGGGACGGGTTTGAACTTTGTATGTTTGAATGTGTGTGTGTAAATATGTGTGTGTATGTGTGTGAGTAGGAATTTTCAAATTTATTCTTTCGCAGAATTGATGGGGGACGTCAAGTGCATATATTAAAAAGTTCAGATTTATTTATTTGCGTAGGAACGTTTGCGTGTTTGTGTGTGTGGTTGTTTGGAGATTTTTTTTTCTAGGATTTTTGTAGATTTATGATTTTTTTTATTGTTTTTATTTGCTAACGGGATTTGTGAATCCATACAACTTTGTGATTGAAATAAAAAAATATATTCTTCAATAAATCTTTGGAAAAACAGTTGTGTAAATAATACAATGTTTATTTTACCTAAAATTAAAGTCATGTATTGTATCAAGGGTGAAACTCTGGCGAGCGTAAGCGTAAACGTATTTTATTATTTCGGATGATGCTGTAAGTGCGAGCGTAATAGAAATACACACATACATTTTTTTCATTCTTGTTTATAAGATATACGCACATTATGGAGTCTCACTAAACTATATATATTTTTTTAATTTCGTATGTTTATAATTATAACATTTTAATTATTTTATTTTCAAAACAATTTTTTTTTTAATATTTACCAGTACACATTTCAGCCAAAAAATGGTTATATTCAAACATAAAAAACGCAAAATTCTTTCATAAAAAAACCACTTAAACAAAAAAAAAATACAAAGTAGATTCCCAAACCACTTCCGAACACAATTTCAACACGCAAATCGTTCAGCAAACTTCCACCACTTTACAGCAGCGCAAAACCGAAACAGAGAACACATAATATAAACAGCAGAGTACAGAAGTGTTCGTGTTATTATTTCAATATCGAATGAGCGTATTGAGCGGGTTGATGCGGGACGTGGGTGGGGGGGGGTGGCGCGCGGGTGGGGGGGAGGCTCGCGGGCGGGGGGATTCAATTACGTCAAATCCAATTTCGTTTTATTCAATTGATGTCAGAAGAGGTCTTTGGTATTTATCGAACTCATAAATTTGCGGTCTTCGCGAATGAAAGAAATGTATTACATTTAATTCGCATTGAATGTTTTGATGTTTTATTAAAATCGTAATATTAATAATGATTTTGATGTTGGAGGTGGGGAGGGGGTTGTGTGAGGGTTTTGCGGTAATATGTCTTCGATTATGTAAGTTGTTTTTTTTAATTGTGTTTATGTAATGTTTGAAGGATGTTTTTGGTTTGTGGATTTTTATCGTATGGTTGTGTAATTTTGCTCGGTCGTTAAAATCTGAAGGTTTTTTTTAAATATTAATTTTTTTTATGATTTTGATATGAAGTTTAAAAAAATGTATTTGATTAAACTTTTAAATGATTTTTTAATTTTCAGAAACTTAAATTATTTCGACCATCTCAATATTATAAAATTGAAATGTTTTTTTCGATAAAATTGATATTTTAAAAATGTCTTATATTTATATGCGAATTTTTATTTGAGAATCAAATTACAATATTTTTCACAACTTTTGTATAATATTTACATATTCGATTTAAATATAGCAAAAAAAAAACAACAAATGTTCTCGAACATTTTGTGAACGTCATAATACAAATAAATTTAAAAAAAAATTATGATATGAAAATTTCACATCCAATACGTTAGAGTGCCACAATTTTTTTATATTTAATATAAAAATCCATAGTGTATATTATTCAATAAAAGACCTTGAACACACGATTGCTTCATATTTCGACTCAAAAACATAAATTCATCAATTACTTTCCCATAAAAAATATCGAACATAAAAAAAAACAAGGCCACCACCCATCAAAACAAACCTACTCTACAGAGGCGGCTCAAATAGGGAGCAGAGTAGGCACTTGCCTAGGACGTCAAAGTTAAAGGGGCCCATTGCGCTGCTCTTACTTTTTCTTCTTTGGTTATGAAATTGAAATATTACAATTAATATTTTGAAAAGCGTTGACCTTTTTTTTAGGGAACATATTTTGGAATCATTTTGAAATATTTATAAAATATGAAAGGGGGACGCTGAAAATCAATCTGCCTACAGCGCCATATACCCTCGAGCCGGCCTTGCCTACTCAACGCAAAATAAATCCATTAAAAAACAAACATCCCTCAAAAATACAAAAAAAATCAAGGTAACCCATCAAAACAAACCAAAACGGCCCATCGGAATTAAAACGGCATAATGGCGCGGCACGTGCGGTGCGATAATTCGGTAATATTTGGATCGCGTTTGGGGACCGCCCCGCGGCGAGTGGCAACATTGCATTGGGGGTGTGTACACACAGGAAGAAACAGACGTACGCCCCCCCTCACCCGTCCCCGGTCGCGGCTGGGCCCCCGGGGCCTCCGTCGGCGGGCCCGGGCCCCATGGGGGCGACGGCGCCTCGTGGAAAGGTGTCCTTTTTGTACCCCGTGGTTGGGGACGTTCAAGTTGTGATGTTGAGGATTTTGTAGGATTTTTGGGGTTTGGATTAAAAATTTTTTTTAAATGTGGGATGAAAATATTTTTATTTTGGGATTGATTTTTGTATTTGGTAATAAATTAATATTTTTTTTATATCCATTTATTTAAAAACGAAAATTATTTCAGAAATGCAGAGTACTAAAAAAACTAATAAAAATATCATTTCTAAAAAATTATTAAATTTTTACATTCATTCAAATATTAATCGTTGGCAGAAGACTCTTGGTGTAAATTGATCCCAATTTTGAAGATTAAAGTTTTAGGGTTTTATTTATTTGTTAAAAAAAAATCGGGCATTTTGGGTGTTATGAACTAATAAAACACAGATTTTAAATAAGGGAAAAAATATTTGGTTAGTATTTAAAATATTCGGTCAGTGTTTACATATTTTTTGAGTCAGTATTATTTTATTAAGTTGGTCAGTATAGAATCAATGAAATTATGACAACGGCTTTGATAATACTTTATGGTTGAATTTTAAGTGTGAAAACTGTAATAAAACTGTCAAAAATATTGATACTGACCATTTATTATAATAAAAAATACCGTTTAATATAAATACTAACCATTTATCACCTGTATACTGACCGCTTAGTACAAATACTGACCATCAATGGCGTAGATAGGGGGAAAGGGGTATAGAGATCTCCGGGCGTCAAGCTGATGAGAGGTGGCGAAAAAGCGAGGTTTGAAATACTATATATTAAAAAATATATATATGTATATTTATTTTAAAGATAAATTTCCTTTCTTTATATTTGAAAATGGAGGGGGGGGGGCGCCTATTATATAATTTGTCGCTGGGCGAACAATACCCTAGTTAAACCTCAGCTGACAAACATAAATTATCAGTATTAATATTTAAATACTGACCCCAAGTGAATTAAAATACGAACCAAAAAACGAGGGCAATCAAAATAAATAAAAAAATATATAAATACAAATACAAATAAATTTTGAAAATAATAAAAAAAAATAAACACTCGTATATTATTGAACGTCCCTAGGAAGCAGGGGAACAAGCACTTACGTGTTGCCTACATACATTACAGCGATAGGGCTGTGTTCGTTCCCCTCTCTTGGTGGGGGTTGGGGGCGCTCAGGGGAGTGGGTGCTGCGCCCCCCGGGCCCATGGAGGCACCTCTCCAACACCGATGGAGGCGCGGGGCGGAGCCCGAGGCGGGGGACGTAAAAATCAATATGCCCGGGGCTGCTAAATCACGCTTATCAACACTATTTTTCCTCTTACGGATGTAACGTGGTTTTCACTTTTTCATTTTCAAAATTTAAATGAAGCTAATTATCGTTCGATCATTTTTTAATTTAATTTTGAAAATGTTTGAAGATTTATTTGATAAAACAATATATCGATACGGTTGATTATTTTTAAAAAAATTTTCTTATTTTTTATTAAATTTTTACATTTGATTGATTAATTAAAGTTTTATCAACATTTTTTTTATATAAAAGTCATATTTTAAATAAAATGACGTTCACTGTTAACAAGTTTATTTTAAAAAAAATTGCATAATACAATAAAAAACATATATTATATAATACATATACACCTGTGTCCCAATTGATTGAATGAATTAATTTCCCTTTATCGTCCCTCCCTTTCTGAGTCGTCCGACATTTACGAGATTATATCCGACAGAAAGGAAGGAAAAAAGGCGATTGACCGAATCTCGTGTTAATATCCAACAGTACAAGACCGGAACCGGAAACAGGAGAAAGCGGGACGGCGATACTGGCCGCAAAGGTCCCGTCCCGTCTTGTCCCGTTCTATTCCCGTCATAAGTACACTCCAAAGGACCTATGTTATCGGTAAGGGTTAATATCGGAGTCGATGCTGAGATGGCTTATGATATACGTTTTTTGAATGGTGATTTTTTTGTTGATGGATTGGTTTGAAATTGGGGGTTATAGTATTTAACGATTTGTGTGTTGATTTTGTATCCGAATCGTTTGAGAAGTGTTGTTTTTTTTTTTGTTAAATTTTGATATTTTTTCTTGAATAGCGGGTTGGCTGGTTTCGCCAGGACCTCCCGCTAGAGTGGTGGATCCTTCGACCCCTCACCCCGCACATACGATGTTTACATAGATCAGGAGCCGTGTCCACCGCATTGACTGAATTAAAAGATCTCAAATGGATTATGTATTTATGTTATTTTTTGTATAATGTATATGAAAAGTAAGAAAAATTTTATGTTTTTGAATAAAAAGTACGAAATTTAATAAATGATCATTTATTATTTTTTAAATGTCTATTACTGACAATATGAGAAATAATTAAAAAAATTAACAAAACCATGTATTTATACAAAAAACCCACACCTTGGAAATTTCACCTATAATCGTTCCGGTCAGCGGTGTCACTAAATTAAGTTCAGCAGCGAAATTTTCGGATAAGGTTGAAGATTTGTGAGAATTTCTACATCTATTAATCTGGGACAATCTTGAAAAACATTTTTTTTATATTACAGTTAAATCAAACCCTTCTATTAACCAAGTGAAGTAGACATGATAGTAGGGAATTTTTTAGAAATAAGCGTCGAAAGAAATTCATCCACAATTGAAATCAATAGAGAGAAAGGGTCAAATTCACCGATCGATCGTTTCTTGCGAGTAGCGATACCGGTTTGAGTATCAGATCTCTTCTGTATTTTATTAAATATTGATGATAAATCAAAATCTCCGAGATTATCCAGTAACAAAGATAACATAGATAATTGATCTAATTCCCCGAGACCTTCTAGTTTTGTTTTAAGTTCAGATAAAGGGTCTAGACCTCCGAGACCTTCCAATTTTGAATTTAGCTTAGTCAAAGGATTCAGATCTCCGAGACCTTCTAGTTTTGAAGTAAGTTGAGATAAAGGGTCTAGACCTCCGAGACCTTCCAATTTTGAATTTAGCTTAGTCAAAGGATTCAGATCTCCGAGACCTTCTAGTTTTGAAGTAAGATCAGAAAAAGGGTTCAGATCTCCAAGACCTTCTAGTTTTGCTTTAAGTTGAGATAAAGGGTCTAGACCTCCGAGACCTTCTAGTTTTGAAGTAAGATCAGAAAAAGGATTCAGATTTCCGAGATCTTCCAGTTTTGACATCAACATAGATAATGGATTCAGATCTCCGAGACCTTCCAACATTGACTTCAACGTAGATAAAGGGTTCAGATCTCCGAGACTTTCCAGTTTTGAAGTCAATTTAGGGAAAAGATCAAATTCACCCAATGATCGTTTCTTGCGAGCATTGAAATCAGTTTGAGTATCAGAGTTCGTCAGTATTTTGGAAATGATATCGTAATTTCTCATGTCACTGTTTCTCCGTATATTTTTATCGGACGATGGTAAAACAAAACCTTCTAGGTTTCCCACCATCGAAGTCATCAAAACGGCGAAAAGGGCAAAATTAAGGTACTTCATTTTGCCAAACTTGACGATCCTTAATGAAAATAAATTGCGATTTAATAACTATTTGAGAAATAATTATATATAATAAAACTGATTTATTGAAATAAATACCTTTTGTTTGGTGAGGTTTGTATGCTCGTTACACTGCCAAAAATGGTTTGTTGTACATCAAATAATTTTTAGCTATATATACGAATTCAATCCAATTTTTTATTTGCTGAACATAAATTTTTATGCGTTTAAAGATCGCATTATATACATACTATGAAATTGATAAACACTGTACATGAATTAGACTTTTTATAAAAAGTGAATTTTTTATATTAAACTTGACGTAATCTTGAATAATATTATATATAAATTTTCAAGATCAATTGAAATTTACATTTTCAAAATAATAATATAACATATAATTTACTTTGATGTTAAAATTTATTTACAAAAACGTCATTTTTAAATTATAATGTTATATAATATTTACATAAATTATTTTATTACCAAATTCATAGCAAGTCTTAAGTAAATCATATGCATAAATATAATAATAAATATTTGAATATGCATTAACGAAATTTCATATTTGAAAACACAATCAACTTACTTATTTTTGTTTGTTTCTGCAAAATTTTGTGACGCTTTTTTATTCTTATGTATAAAAAGAGGATTATTGTTCAAAGACATGTAATCAAAATTTTGAATCAAATTTTCTTGCAAAAACGTAATTTATGATAGAAAATGAATAGCTAATATTCAGAAAAATCAATCTTCCGATGTTTGTAAAAAATAATAATTTAAAACAGTTACAAAATTTAATATACATATGTACCCACTAATATTGAACTCAAGAAATTACTTATATCAAATTTAAAAAATAGTATGGATTATGTAACGAAATATTTTTTTATTATTTTCATATCATTTATTGAGACGAAATTTAAAACAAATCAACTTCCAATCATAAAAAAATGGAAATGTAAAATGCCCGTGATTGTTTGTGTTACGTTTGAATTGCATCCGTTTTGATATTCTACATATTCGATTTTGTGTTCCGATAAAATCATTAACGATAGCATTCTTCTCAAAAATATAATATTACGATAAATCGATATAAGAATCATATCATATCATAAACCGCCGTAACACGATTGTCAACACGATTGTTAGATGGCTGATTTCGTCTATAATAATGAGAACAAAATATTTGTGGTCAGTATTTAAATATTTTTTGGGTTAGTATAAATATGTAATAGCAATACTAATTAATCTAGCCTCAGCTACATATTTAAATTAAGTGTGGGAACTTTGTATTGAGAGCATCAATTAAAAATTGAAGTTCGTGTATATATATGTAATATTATATATTAGCGAACTTACACATTTTCGAAATTAAATGCTTTGCCTGTAAAATATTTATCGAAATCCCAATAAAGCTTGCTTCATCAAAATATTGTGAAAAACTCCCGATAATGCAAAAATTTGTTACCTGTTTGTTTTGTCAAAAATATTTTTGATGGTATGTAGACTGATAGGGACCTCATTGGGGGGGGGGTACGAGGGGCAGTTCCCTCCCCTAAAATTTTGGGGTTCGAATAATTTTGAAAAGTGTCGAATAATTTTTAGCCTCCCCCCCTTGGAAATTCTGAAATGACGTCCCTGAATACTGACTATTTAAATACGGAAAATTCAGCATAAATGGTCAGTATTAATATATAAATACTTACCACGAGTAAATTAAAATACAGACCAAAAAAATAAAAGTACACCCGATCCTTTTTTTACAAGGGGGATACGTTCCAGAGATTAACGTGTAAAAAAATGTATGGTGACCATATAAAAATTGGAGATAGGTTCCATCACTATATTTGGATAGAATTTCCATTCAAATTTACTTTACAAAAATATGCAATGTGAAAAATTTTCGCCGTGTAAAATCATCAAAAAACATGGAAATTTTTTAATTAAAAATACACGTAATTATTAATTACATACATATAATTTTATCAGTATATTGGCCTGCATCAAGTCTTACAATTGTGGCATAATAATACATATTTTTATTATTTTTATACCGTGTTAAAATGAAAAATCCATGTAAAAAAGTAATCGGTTCATCTTCCTTGAACCGTGTTATTTCGGAACCGCGTAAAAAGAGGATCTAACAATGTGTAATTGAAAAAATTGGTTTCTCCAGACAAATTCTGCAATCGAAGTTGTCACAGCAGAACATTTTTAAACGACCCCCACTATGTGTACGAAATTAAATCAACTGTCGACGTATAAAATATGGACGAGGAAATTATGGATTCTTCCGCGGCAATGTTTTAGTATTGATTTTCAAACGGAACGATAAACGAAAGAGAGAAAAGCTTTATGGAAATATTATTTGGCGTGGAACGGCGGGCCTTGACATTTCTATATTTCATTATTGTAATTTTGGACGGAAAGCTCGCATATTTGTATGGAAATTTTACGGGACGACTTTTATTGCCACTCTATAATGTCCGTATGGAAAGATTTATTTTATTGTTTCGGAAAACGGTGGAAAAAAACGCGTCTATTCCGCCATGGCCGTATTTTATCTTGTAATTAATTGCCCCTCGCGCTTATCGCTCAAAATAAATTTGTTTTTTTAATTTGAATTAAATTAAAATGAATAATGAATGTTAAAAAATAAAACTCTGTCGTTTGCGTAATGATAATATTTGCGCTGCGGAGAAATAATGGAATAATTTTTCGTTTGGGGGGGAACTTTTTTTTTGTGAGGGCGGTTCTCGGAAAAATTTTGAATCTGTGAAATTCGGGGTGTCTCACTAAAAGCATTTAGATTTATATAGGTGTATTTTTGGAATTTGAAAAATTATGTTTTAAATTTATTGTGTTTGTACACGTTATTAAAAATAATGGTTGGTGAAATTAATTTTCATTCGAGGAAAAGGTATTGAAATATAATATTCATGAGAATATTTGGACTCTTTTGTGAATATTTTGTGATAAAATTTTGATTAATTTTCAAAATTTCTTTATAAAAGTATGTAATGTATTTAATTAAAATTTATCATTTAACTTTAAAACGTGAAAAAAGTCTTAATAATAAACAAAAATAATTCCCAAAATAGACAACTTATTAAGAGTTTCGTAATATATTTTTTTATCGAAAAAAATTAATTTATATTCGTGAAAAGATCTAACAAAAATTTTATAAAAGATTTTTTATATGTATCAACTTTTCTGAAAATTTTTTTTAATCTTTTTCTACGTATTTGTATCACTATATGTTTTCTATATCATCGGAAATTTTTTTACCAAAGAATTTGAGTAATAAAAACCCACCTTTATAAAACGGCCTCAAACGATCCAATTCATTGACCATGCCATTCTCTACTTTAACTTCAGCGATCAATTTGAACTAACATTCGACTAAAATTAAACAAGAAAAAAAGCAGTTAAAATCCATTAGTTACCATATAATTTCAGATTAATTCTATTCAGGCGAATTCTTGTACTTTCCAAATCATGTATTATCAACATTTAAATACATCTATCTATTGACCAAACTAAATATTTACATTATAACACATAAAAAATTTATATAAAACCTGAACCCATTCACATTCTACACATAACATAAAAAAAACCAAAACAACAACCCCAAAAATAAACTCAAGCACAGGTCCGAATCAGCAACAAGTGCCGGCACGCAAATAGCCAGCCGCTTTTTAGAACCCCTTGCGTGCCACACGTGGCGCACACGTGTCCTCGAAAGCCTCCCGGTGCAAAAACCAGGAAACTTCACAGGCCCGCGTAAATTATTGCGATCGTGACCCGGAGAACGGTCGTTAATATGCCGTTCGTGATTTCGATACGTACACTTTCACGATTGTCTATTCGGAGTGCATTGTGTGGTTGTTGCGAAACTGGCCGGAGTTGCATCTTCTTGTCGTGATGTGTGTGTGTGTTTTGAGGTCGTGATCGTCCTTGAACGGATTTTATGTATGGGATTGGTATTTTGTATCGATGTAATTTGTTGTAGGATATAATTTTTTTGTGTGATCGGAATTATGGATGTTTGTTCCTTGTGGTAGGAAAATTATTTTTGAACTTGAACTTTTTATTATATTTTTATGGTAATTTCAGTTTGGTTTACAATACTTCATCATTTCAATATCAATTTTTTAGGAAAAATAAATTTTTGCTTATAAAAAACTTATTCTACAATTTCCATTAATGGATATGAAAAAAAAATTATTCAAACAGTAACAAAAAATATAATAGACTTTTTTCATACTATCCAAATTGAATAAATTTTATTTCCATATTTATTTATTAAAAAGATTCAACATAATCGAAAAAGTTAAGTGACATATAAAATCAGTAGATGAATAAAATTGCGTGTTAAGCTATAAACAAAAAAAATTTATGAAAGCTTACTTTCTAAACAAAAATAGCAAACTTTTGATGTTATCAGAACAACCTTATTCAAATAGCATACTGTGATGATAAGGACGTGCATTTCGATTCAAAATCACTTTTCATATATTGCATCGATACAATCATATGTATATCAAAATAGAATACACACCACATGTCGGTTTGCATAGATTTGTTAGGTTTGAATTCGTTGCACATACATAGTTTCGACAATGGACGGCAATTCCGAACAAACGAGTTAATATTTTGCGAGCGAACAAACTGACAGACAGTGAAATCCATTTCTGCTCTGTCATTGTTTGCCTGCAATTTATTGTTTGAACGTTGATTGACAAAACCTGACAAATAATAAAAAAAAATATCGTTGCAACTATTCGTAAGTGCTTTTATTTTGCATTTGATTGTTTCGTTCCTTCTGCTGATTTTCAAATGTTGAAGCAGAATATTGATGTTACGTTTCATATAAATTCGAAAGTTTCATAAATATCGATGACATTTTAATAACCTCGTTTAAATTGAATATAAAGGTCTCACTTTTGAAATATTTCACTTTCACTTAACAGTTCTACTTTCTCGGTTTTCTTAGACACGATATGCATTATGAAATATTTATACAGACCTTTGTCTTAACAAGCAATTTACATTTGAATTTATCGCACTACACAAATCGATACGAATAACTTCAACAGTCTCACTTCTTTACAGAAATACAAACAAACTCTCACCACGCAAATTTCCGACTTACCAGAATATCTCGTGCAAAAAAAGCCTCTAGTACCTAATAAGGGACAAACGAGTTGGGGTCACATGAATCGACCTCGGCAACAAGGGTCACGGGTACTATGTACGTTCAACATACACGACACATACCCGCAATGTGGATACACCTACGGTCGTATAAAACGGCCAGTGTTTATGTATGAGGAGTGCGGGATCGAAAGTAGCAATTTTATTTTGGTGTATTTGGTGAAAAAAATGCTTTTTTGAAGGAATTTGAGGTAATGTAAATTTAGTGTTCGATCGTTGTTGAGAATTAGAATTTTTTTATTTGAATTTTTTCAGTGGAATTATTTGGTGTGATGAAAAGAATAAAAAGCTTGAAAAACTTTTTTTCTAATGAGAAAGAAAATTGTTTATAAAAATTGAATTTGAATTAAAATAATTAGTTTTCAGTGCTTGATTTTGATTCTGCACTCCTTGCAACATTGTATTATATGGATATCAGATTCTGTTGAGATAATTTTCATTTAACTTCTCAAAGATGGTTATCAATTTAGTTCAGATATAACGTAAAGTGTTATGGCAGGTTAAAAAGATTAAGATTTTGTAAATATAACTACAAAAATATACATAATACAATCATCAAATCTAAACATTTTTGTAGTATCTAGTATCGGGGTGTGTGGCATGCAGGCGATCTTGATGCGCGGACACTAGGCGTGCCATGGATTGTCTATGGTTACTATTGTGGTTGTTGTTTGTAATGACTGTCAGTCAATAAACATATACATATAACATTTGAGTAATAATAAATTACCACCTTACAACACCTGGATATAACAATTTCAATATCAACAATATACAAAATGATTTAAAAAAACAATAATTTAAATATACATAAAACTCTTCACATTACAACCCAATCAAAATTTCTCCAACGACCCACAGATGTCTCTAACGACTCACCACATACGAAAAATTTTCCCTTCCAAAAAAATTCGAACCAAACGCCTCTCCCAAAAGCGACTTTCGACCCTACACCCCCAAACACCCACACCCCCCAAAACACACCCTTAAACACACGACCGTCGACCATGACCCGCGCAACGGTCTACCCTGGCGAGGGTCGGGACCACGCAGTCACGCCAAGTCCGATCTACAACCACTTTCGCAGGCTTTCCGGCAACGACGGTGGCGGTCGCCATTTCCGGATGAGGCTTCCCTCTCCCCTGCCTGAGGGTAGGCTCGCGGTTATCGCAGGGGACGATCGCTTGTTGCTTCCCGAATCGGTTTGGGGAGTTTCCCGGTTTGGGAGTGTCGGTTTTTTTGGAGAAATCTATGTATATGTTACAGTCGAAGTGTATTTGCCAGTTAAAGTATATATTGACTAGTTAAATATATTGTATCTAACCTACGTAATTATTTCATCTGACACATGGAAATATAATTTAACTGGTCAGGATCAGACAAAGTGTATTATAGGTAGGGTGACCATACGTCCCGTTTTCGCCGGGACAGTCACGTTTTGGCCGCGTCTTGCGTTCGTCCCGTCGTTTTCGTAAAATAGTTTGATTTGTCCCGTTTTGCCGGTTCACATATTTCGATGGCCTTAAGATGACTGAATTTTTTTAATATTTATTAAAATAATATCTTTTAATACATTTTCCGTGGATCTTTTTGCTCAATAATTTAATTGAATTCAGCACCACAAAATGAACTAATATAGATACCTTTTCAAATAAAATAAAAAAAATTGCATACTTGTGTTATTTAAAAGTTATTTTGAGTGATAAATTCGTTAAAAAATATATGATATTGATAAAAATATGGGTGGGAAAATAAATTTCATCGGTAGTGTACATTTAACGATATTAATTGAGGGAAAATTTTTGAACGTGCACACATTTTTTTTTATAAAGGGGGGGGCAATTTTTTTGGGAGAGTCCCGTTTTGGGTCCTGGGAAATATGGTCACCCTAATTATAGGTAACTAATTGTAAGCCAGTGTTGCCAATGCCACTTGCAAACCTTTTCGAATGACAGCCGCACATGTTTACTTCAGTTTCTATCATTTCTATCACCCTCCTTTCAAGAAACTAATTATCATAGTCAAAGGGAAAGGCACAGAAAATTTACTTGTCCACTAATATGGGCCACTAAGCGTCACTTGCATTGCATTGTTGAGATTATTGTATTATTAAAATTAGAAATATATTTTAACTGATGATACATTTTGACTGTAACATATCCAATAAACTCCTAAACCGATAGACGAATCTTCACCAAATTAAGCAAGAATATGCTTTGAAATCCGGAAAAGCTAAGTAAGCATTCAGTTTTTCAATATGATAATTTAACGTGGTTTTAAGATGAAAATAAAATTTCGGTACAAAGACGGCGGCGGCGTCGCGATTGATTGTGACAATAATTATAATTATATACAATCGGTATACCAGTATGGGTAGAACGCGTATTTAAATCGGCCCTTCTTTTCCTCTTTCTTTCCTATATATCAAACATCCCATCAATGAAGAAGGCAACGGAAAACCACTTCAGTTATCATTTCCCAGAATAAGTGATCACCTACGTCAGGATCATCTGATATGGCAAAAAAAAACGAAAAATTCCTAAACGCATATTTTGTTTTATAAATAATATACAACATGCAATCAGTCCACAATCGTTTAAAGTCTATTTTCAGAGTCCCGAGCACGCCGGGTACAAGCCGCTAATATAATATGAATTTGTGGTTAGGAATTTTTTTTTGAAAATTGTTTGTAATATTGTATTGGGAACAGTTAGCGGGAAAAGGTTTTGTCGAAATGCGGACGGAAATCGAAGCGGTTTATTTTTTTGTTCGTTTCTCGCGCCAACCCTCGTCAACGGTGGAAATCCCCGCTGTGTGCGACAAATGGGGTTTTCCACGGGGAAAATTGTCGTCTGAAGGGGAGAAAATAGCCGACGACCGGGAACACCGTTGCTAAATTTGGCCTGTAGGTAAGCAGGCCACTGTCCCGTCGACCTTAACCTTATGAAGGCGATTCGCTGGTTCTCAAAATGTGCAGATTGAAATGAAATGTGTTTATTTCATCGTCATCGTTATATGAAAACGTTAAATTGTTTTTTCCATGATGAATTCGAGATTTTTTTTCTTATTAAGCCCGACGAAGAATAGATTAAATACAAAAAACTATTCCTTTCCGAATAATCTTAAGCAAATTGGACGCAAACGGTTGTAAAAAATTTTTTATCGAAGAGAGTCATAAATATACAAATCTAAACAGTCCCAAAAAGTATTTTTCTTATATTTGAATTTGATTAAGTTTTCTGCGTGAAAATATACTCGTAATCAGATGTTTTTAAAAAAATTCGAATGAATCACACAGTATATATTATAATTAACTTCATTTTTTGAAAATCAATGAACCGTTTTGAAATTAAGCAAATTTCGAATAATTTGTTTCATAAAATTTTCAATCAAACGAAATTTCATCACTAAACAAATTTTCCACATAAAACACGCACTTACGCATGGAAAACACATTTCCCACCAAAAAACACGCTTATATAATAATTAAAAACACAATCCATCATTTACGTCAACTGTCAAAAGCAAGCACATATTTATAACACAAAACAAAACGCCATCGGACGATATATCACACCCGATCGAAAACGTGTCGAATTTGCATAATTGACAAACACCATTCGCGCGAACGAACGCCAATTCGTTTGAGAATAAATCGATTCATCGCCATGATATCGTCTCTATTTCAATGCGATATTATTATTTTTTATTTATTCTTCCAAGGTTGGGAAGCTGTGGTGCGCCGTATCGCTTGCGGTCTGAATCTGTTAACACTCTCGAGACTGGATCGTGTTTATGCCGCTTTCCTAATTGCAACACGGGGTTTTATATTGTTTTACGTTGTTGTATTTTATCTGAGTTTATTGTACTATCGATTTATTTGAGAAAATGGGATAATTAACTTGGAGTTCTATTTTTTGAAGGAAATTGGCGTGGAATTGGTCGGAAAATGTTTTTATTTATTTAAAAATTTATTTTTGTTGATCTCATTGATTCTTTTCGATCTTGTATGGATGTGGGTACTGTTGACTTTTCAAATGATTTTTAATATACAAACACATCAAAAATTATTTTGAAATAATAAATAAAAAACAGACAAATTTTCACATTCAAACTTTTATTTATTATCGAAAACTTTTTATAAGATTTCATCTTCAATATTGAATTTAAATATTCATATCAGCAAAAATATATCGCGCGTCATAAAAATAGTACATAAATCACATCGAAATAATAATTCAATATTTTCTATACAAATTTTATACATTCAACGTCACGAAGATTGAATATTTATAAACTAGATTTATCCTTCATTATTCAAAATACATTTTCATTATTTAATATTTAATAAATACTTAATATTAAACAGGTACTCTGCGTTGTGAAATATAGTCAATTTCAGGAATTAATCAAGATTCAATATGGAAGTTAATTAGCAACCAAACAAGACGCCATAGACGACGACCTTTTGACCTCGGACTGGAACAAAAATAAAATTTAATTATAATAATATACATTTGTGTTTCGCAAAATGCGAGATCTTTCTCGAAATCATATCTCGTATATGAAATAATACGGCCTTATGTAAGTCAATTATTCATATGTAAGTTATTACTGTTTTGTTTGCTCATGCATGAAACTTTTCCATCGTGCACAAACATATACATACACAAAACATGATAAATTCATATTTTTTAGCTTGCTGAATATATTTTGTGTAACTAACGAATAATATAGTCGTAGGAGAAAGATCGCATATGGAGATTTATTAATGCCATCTATATAATTCGGAATAATGGAATTTCAGCAAATACAAAAACCAATTTTTTTTATGAAAACATTTTATTGAATGATAGTTTATTATTAAAAAATTTAATAGCTTTTATATCATTTTTTTTTACAAAGTTGATGATTTTTGTTTTTGATACAAATTAGTCCTTGTGTGTGAAAGTAATAAATTATTGTTTTTGTAACTTTTATATAATTTGATTTGAGTATGAAAAGCAATGTATAATATAATAGATGAAAGATAGGTATGTGAAATGATGAAAATAGGAAAAATTGAGTAGATGAATGGATGATATAAAATGGATATGTGAATAATATATAATGTATTAAATTGCGAAAATTGCTTCAAATTAATAAGAGCAGAAAATAATTGGAATTTTTTTAATCCAGTAATGTATAGCAAATTATTAGATGAAATTATAGAACAACTAAACTTTAAAAAAATCTGATTTAACAAAAATAATTGAAATCAAGAAAACCGCTGTAAAATTCCACACAACATTTTTCCACAAACACAAAAACATATACATTTTTCAATTCATCATAATCAAAGAGGAGCATTGATTGAACATCTCCCCTCATTTCAGCCATAATAAAAAGAACACGAAGGAAGTGAAACTCGAGTTCAATTCACTTATTCAGAAAGCTGTTCGATCCCACGGGACCCCGTCTCGGCAGCGCTTATCAACTTTTTCATAATTCGACAAAAACAAATGTTGACACTGACGAACGTACGAAAATATCGTTATTAAAATGGGTCACGGCGGGCAAAATAAATAAATATCCTTTGGCAAACATTAGGCCGTATATTTGCGCGATTTCGCTTGGCAACCCCTGGAAGACCCACCCCCATGTAGGGGCGTCCCATAGAAATATTTTATTCCGTACCTTTTGAGCGTTCTCCCTCCAAAAATGTTTATATGAGAATTTCGACTCTCATATAAAATATTTATCGTATATATTTTTCTATTTCGCATAGAAATGAAAACTTTGGGAAAATAAATACTGCCGTTATTGTCGGATACAGTGGCGTCGCTTTTGTGATGTATGCGAATTTTCCGTGTGAAATTTTTCTATGCGGAAAATTCGCGACGCTGGAAAAACTTATTAAAAAGTTTATGTTGCCCTTTGGTATTTGAAATGTTTTTTTTTTGTGCTTGTGAATGCGGAATTGAATTTTCGTATTAAGATTTGCATTTGAATGCAGTCGAAGAGCAAACTTTGTCAATTTAAATTTGATTTAATGAATTTACTTTGTAACAAGATTTGTTATAGAACTAACACGCTAAAGTATTTTATAATATAATTTAATGTTCCAATTAATAATAAATTTTACTTCGACAACAAACACGTAGATAAACATAAACTTGTATCCAAACAAAAAAACATACATAGATAGATCAGTTTCATTGAACGTAACAAAGTTAAATTTATGCAAAACTAAATAAATAACAACATCATAATTATCTGCTTTTAATAGTTGCAAACAGCTCGTATCAGTTACTGTCCTTTTATCTGAAAATCTTGTTATTAAAATAATTTTCAATTTATATATTGATAATTTTACTGTCATAAAATTTTAAAAAATAATACAAAAACATGAAGAATGGTACGCCAATGCATTTAATATTCGTATACACATATCGATATAAGCTCGGAATACCTTTGAAAAGAGAAGATTGAAAAATTATATTTCCACTTTTTATACGTCTAGTTGTTCGTATTGAGGAGTACGAAGGGGATTGGAAAAACGGGCATAAAATGCGAACACACACATTCGCATTACACTCACATAACATTGACAAAACGAAAAATCCGAATTACTGTGCGTCAATTTGCGATATTAAATTCGGAAAAATAAACGAAGCCTTATCTTGCTACGATACGTTTGTGAAATGTGCAAAATTGAAGTTGCAATGAAGGTGTCGCGGCATTCCATTTCCATTTATGTCTGTCGAAAAATTTCCATATTTAAAATTCCATTGTGAGCGTTTTCACCTTATTCGAATTCTAAGAGACAACTGGCGACCTTACGTTTGAAGGTTCTGCCTTTTGTAAGTGTCGACAAATGGTACGATTTTTTTTGCGAAAAGACTCTTCTCCATACAACGCATTAGCTCTTTTACCCGGGTACAATGAGAGCACTCGCATATCAGACGATATACACTCGGATCGTGATTTATGGGACTTTCTTATACGCTGAAGTCGATTTTTATTTCAGTTATTTATAGAGAGAGTATAAATTCATTATATTGTATCTATTGTAGAGTAAGATCTTTTTGATTCATGTGCTAATAAATCTCAAAAAGTTTGATTACTGAAAATAATTTTTATATATTATATTTTTATGAACTATTATAGTTACGTCATTTTTTACTTAACTTTTATGATCAATAAAATTCATTGTGAAGGTTATTTTTTTATTAATTAACTAACCAAAGTAAAGTGTCAATACATTTAGTTTAAGACTATACGGCAAAGTATTGGATTTAATTCTAAAATTTATTTAAGAACATGATGATACATTGGAAAAAAATAATAAACCAGATCTTTATATTTAATTTAAAAATAAAAAAGTGTATGAAATGTTACTTTAAAACCACATAAATCGTTATTGAAGCGTACGTGCTCACCTGGTTGTGATGTGCAACGAGCCCATTCTTCCGTTTGAAAACGACCGAAATAAAAAAAGGCTTTGACGAATCGAAATCATTCTCTCCGTTGATTAATTAGCACGTACGTCGAATTGAATCGGTAAACATACGATTCGTTTGTGTGTAAAGCTCGTTTCGATCGTTGTAACACGATAAAAGCTTCGAATCTGATGAACCCCTTCGCGCAGGGATTCAAAATCCCATTTTATATTATATGATCCGAGTATTTTGTTGTTATTCGTAAAGATTTGGGTGATTTAATATATATTATATAACCTTAATTAGATTTTTTTAAATCAACGTAATTATTTAACATAATTTAATTCTCTTCATTATAAGTTGAATCAAAGGATTTGAAATAGATTTATTTCTGAGAATTTCGATTTTTATATATTTAACGTCTTTGCAATTGCAAATTCTGATGAGATTCAATTAAACCTCTCTGAATAAGATAATTAATTTTGTTCGGGAAATTATCGGGAATCAATATTTTATATACATATAACGAATTGGAATTAAAAAAAATTGAAAAGTTTATATTTTCATAATATTAAAAAAATTTGTGACACCATGTATTAAAAAAAAAATATATATATATAAATATATATCTATAAAAATATATTATATTAAAGTACTGATTTTTTTTTGTCGTATTTATCGTTATTGAAAGAAAAAATATAAAAACGTCCAAATTTTCAATAACGATCGAGCAAATTTACATAATCGCAAAATAAGAAGTTTTTATACAAAAATTATATATTATATATTATTTTCGACAAAATTGAAACATCAACCAATAAATAAAAAAAAACAGATAATTACATAGATCCATTGAAAATATCATTAGTAAAAAAATACAGACATACAACATAACAGCCGTTCTCAAATTTCCGGGCTAGCGTATGGCAGCCCTGATCGCGCCACCGGATATACCCGTCCCCCTACCCCACCCACCCCTCACCCTCCTTTATAGCGATATAACCGACGAAAAAGCGAATAAAACACAAATAAATTCAGACATTTTGTATGAAACACAGGGAAAATAGGAAAACGCCATATAACCTTCATAACTCAATTTTATTGCGATATAAATTTATTACATGAAAATTCCTCGAAGGTAGGCTACCCCCTACCCCTCGAGAGTGTTCCCCCCTCGCTCTATGGCCTCATCCTGTTCGTCCTTTCCGTTTAACTTTATATCTCTGGCGTTTTTTTTCTTCGAAGGAAAAAATCTCAGTTTTTGCCCGTTTTCTCGTTCCGGGTCGAAATGGGGGGGCGGTGGGTGGAATGATATTAAATTTGATGCGAGAGATAGCGTTTTTATGATTTTTCATTTCGTTTCGTATTAAGGATTTATTTGTGTGAAAGTGTTTTTTTTTTCGGAGTACGCCCGTATGTGAAGTTTTATGACCGATAAGGGCATTAGTGAAAAATGTTAGAGCACGAAATGGACTATCACATAAAACATAATTTTTATGGGATTTGGAAACACTTCAATTTTTACATTATGTACGTGACGTTTTAAGCATATTTTTAATATACTCTATAAACATATTATTATATTTCCACTCCAATTTAGATTATATTCAATTCTCATTTTTATTCGAAATAATTTCGTATTCATAATGAAAGATTCTGCGTAATAATTTAATATTGTAAGATTAGAATTAAAATTTATACTTTGACTAGACTTCATATAACTTTCAATTAATTATCCGCCGTGAATTTATTATTCATTATGAATACTCAAGACTTAACACATTCAGATGAAACTTGATATTAAAATTTTACGTAAAGTCCAAATTAAAAGCCTTTTCTCAGTATTTATATTTAGTATATAATATTCGTGTTCAAAAAAACGTTTTTTTTTTATTCTTCAAATATAAGTACGCTAATTATTTTTTATATAAACTTCTTGTTGTGAAGTGGAGTAAATTTGCTCGATAGTTAAAAGAAAATGAAAAGTTTTATTATGAGACCTCATGATGAGCGTAAGTGTACGTATACTTTCATTATGGAACTATACGTTCGATTAACATTTTTTTTATTAAAAATATAAAATGAAATCAAAATATATACAAAAATCACTAAAAAAATAAACAATTCCACCGAAAAAACCTTAAAAAAGCTCCTTGAACCGCCTTAACTCGTTTAGGCATTTTTCCATGTTTTAAGCGATACGTCGTCTGTAAACATTTCCCGATTCGGACGAGTGGAAGCGTAAATAAAAGTCCCATTCGAACGAAGGTAATAACCGAAAGGGGGTGGAGTCGTCGACCGGGGCTGCGCCCCCTAAGGGGCCCCCTTCCTTACCACGAATCGATGTTTACTCATTTTTATTATTCGAATTCGTTTCTCCCTTTGATATCGTTCCGATGATTATCCTTCTAGAGGCTTTCCTTTCGGAATTATGTTTTGGGGTTTTATAAATAGCAAAAGAAGCAAGTTTTTAATGAATTTCGAAACCGTATTATCAATTTATGATTGGTTTCTTTTTTGAAATATTATTTTTTGGTTTTCTTGAAAATTTTAATGGGTAATTTTTGTGTCGATATAAGTGATTATGAAATATATATATTTTTGTTCTTAAAAAAGTGTTTAATTATAATATTATATATGTCTATTCCACATGTTGATTTTCTGATAAAATATACGATAATTAAATCTGAAAATATTTTCATTATATAAAACCGAAGTATAATAACACCATTAGAGCTCACAGTCTATTTATGTAATTGAAACAACTCGATACTCTTGAAACATAAGAAGCATCTCTCTCGCGCCATTGATCCGTTAAAATTTCAAAATAAAAATTATCTGCTGTAGGATATACATACTACGCAAAAGGATGTATTGCTGAAAAATTTGTTCAGAAAGTGTAATGCGATTCGAGCAGATGTGTTATTATATTTTCACGAGCGCATACCGTCGCGCTACATAAAACGAATTTTCTCTACCATTGTGGTGGCGAAGTCGACTGAGGAATTCATATATTCGAATTCGGTTTCATGAAAAAATATTTAGAATTATAGGAAACTGCGGATTTTATTAAAAAAAATATATTATTGCTCATAAAATTTTTGCAAATATTTTTTTCCAAAAATTTGCGTTATTAAATTTTTTCGTAGTATTATAATTTTTTAGAATTTCTGTACACAATTTTTTATAATACAATTTTTATTTAATATTTTTCAAATGGATTAAATTGAAAGACAACAATCGCATATTATGAATTGAAAGAGCGACAAAAGTAAGTAAAGGACAATGACCAAAAATGTATGGGATTTGGTCCAAATTTCCACTACGGTTGTGATATATGCCATTAAATAGGTAATTAAATACACAATAACTTTTGTCAAGGCGAGAAAAAAAAAGTGTTGTCAGTTAAAAGTTATGACCATCAAAATATTATGCAGCGTCCTTGTCAAACACATGGAAACGCTGTTCACTTTGGCCGAGCGCTTTTGCTCCTGGTCAAGTATTTGATAAAAATAATATAGAAATGAAACAAAAAAGAGTAATATGCTAATGTTTTTATTTTAATTAACATTAATCAAATACATATAATTATTTGCACAGCGTAGTGTACGGCGGACGTGCAGAGAGCGAACTAGCGAGCGAGCGTTTCCGTGTGTTTGACAAGGACGCTGCATAATATTTGAATGGTCATAACTTTTAACTGACAACACTTTTTTTTTCTCGCCCTGACAAAAGTTATAGTATATTTAATTACCTATTTAATGACATATGTCACAACCGTGGTGGAAATTTGGACCAATTTTGGTCATTGTCCTTTAATAAATTTCCCGAAAATTAATGTATTCTTTTAAAATTGTATGTAGTATGTACATTTCCTGCACATTTTATGCATTGTAGCATATTATCATTCGTTGCATTCACATAACATCACAGTTCACAGCGCTGAAACTAAAGCGTTTTATTTTCAGAGATTAATTTAAACGTCTGAAGTGGATTGCAATTACGCTTGCACCATCCAGCTTTAGTTTGCACTTAAAACGAGTAATATCTTTAAGTGCGACTACTTGAGTGCATACACTTCTCAAAACGGACAAATGCACACGTGCACGTATGCGAATTTTGTTATGGGGGAGAACTGCCTAAATTAGTGTTTTATACAATTAATTTCTTCTCAATGGTAATTTCGATTTATCGCTTCTCGGTCTGTTCGCCAACTAACAATAAGATCAAAGTAACTTTGGTTTGTGTATGATTATTTGAATATTTTTCTTTGGTAGTCTATAGTAATTTTCGTGTTATTTAAAAATTCAATACTTTTATTATTCAAATTTATTTCTATTTTAGAGTTTTTAAAATTTTTAAAATTTTTAGTTAAACAATGTAACTAGTCGAATTTCCCTCGCATTATAATGCATGTGAAAAATTCGCAGTACGCGAAAGCTCCCCAATTTTAAAAACGTACATCGCTTAAAATAATATAAACTTAATAACGATTTAATATATTCGGGCCAAACGTGTATTACAGTATAAACTGTATTTATGCGCGCGTGCGTACTAGGGTCGTTTTTATATTATACGCCCTCTCTACAAATTTTATACAAATATTGTTTTTTTTTTGTTTCGCAAACCCCACAAATGATATGCAAACAATGGTCTTTGTTACTACATACAACAATATTAAAAGTCTTTTGTATGGAATGTCAGCAATGGCGGCGTGTTTTCATACGATACATAAAACATTCTCCGTGTATTTGTGCGCGATATTATTTCGCGTGTTTATGTGCTTTTGTATATTGAAAAATGGACGCATATTGAAATAATACTTTTAAAAAATGTTTTGAGAAATTCGTACGTGATACAAATATGAAACTAGATTGAAAATTATGGATCCAATCAAAAGGCCATCAATTCCAATCACATTCATGTCGGGATTGAACTAATACAATATAGCCTATTAAATTATATCGATACATATTCCAATGTGATAATTGTGTTTCTGGAATGCATCTGTGGAAATTATGTATGTGCTTATTATATTTAAATTAATTTTTCATTAATTTTGAGTTGCTTTAACACATTTAGATTTTTTGTTTTCATTATAAATTTCAATTTGGAAAATAGCCAGAAACTACAGACGACAAAATCAAATGAATGAATAAATAAAAATATTACATTTAGTAATTGTTTTCTTGGCAGAAAACTTTATTGAAATTAACGCATTATAAATAGTTTTTATTAAATAAATTTATGATTTTTTTTTATTCATGGTAATTTTCACTCGGTTTTGAAATTTATATTTATGTTTCATTCATTTTTAAAACTTTCATATCAATCAAAAGACTCTGTAAGTTTTTTATAATATCGTCATAAGAATGTTTTGAAACAATAATTCCAATTTTTTTAATTCTCAAGCCCTCATATTTACATCAAAACGCACATCGATATTTTTATTATTTTCATAGTAAATAATTTAAAATTTTTATTATTATTTTCATTATTATTGAGGTAATACGTGAAAACAACTATGTATTTACACAATCCCAATCGAATAAATAGACAAATACTTGTGACCATTCCAAGAATCAAATCATCATATAATCCATTCTATCATAGTTATTTCTAAAATGAGTTTCTGTAATAAAACATGAAGATTTTCTGATTTCATTAAAATTCAAAATAATGCAATGAACAGATAGAAATGTAAGAAATAGTAGCTTCGTCTAAATTCAAGTATAGATGGATATTACTTTCAAGATTCTCATCTTAAAAATCCAATATCCATTAAATTAAAAGCCATTACTTTCTCAAATGCATTCCGCGAACTGAATTCTCACATACATGGCACAAACGTCGATAATTTATTTACTTTTTTCCCGAATGAACCTTTGAGTCCCTTAATTGGGGCGTTTATATTCGGCGGTCGGACAGGACACACGAGATCGCCGGATCGAGATTAAGTTACAAATCTTATTGGTTGACATGTCGCCGAATTGTATTTAGATTGGCCCGAATTTAATTAAACATCATCGGCATGGATGCCTATCGGAAGTGTAGAATCAAAACGCGCTATCTATTCGCGAAATTGCGCATGTGGAATTCGGATTGAAATGTGTTCAATTAGCGCTTATCGAATTATGTAATCAAAAGTCGGGATTGTGAGATGTTAATTTGTGTCTTTGTAATGATCATATCATATGATTGTTTGAAGTTTTTATACGTTTAAAAATTATAATGAATCTTATTTAAACCAGTTTATATTATTGCAGGATTTTTTTTTAGGGATCAGAATATTTGGTCAGTATTTAAATATTTTTCTGATCAATATTATTTTATCAGGTGGTTAGTGTAAATAATAGGCTAGTTCATTTAACTTTGGTTAGTTAAGGGAAGTAGTATTGTGAGCGTTATTAATTAAAAATTGAAGTACGTATAATATTAATTAATGAAAAAATATTTGTGAAATTAAACGCTTTTCCTATTACATACTTAGGGAAATCTAGAAAAAGGTATTTCATCAAAATATTGTGACAAATTCCCAATAATACAAAATAAATTGTGGCTTGTCTGTACTGTCAAAAATATTGATACTGACCATTTTGCAATAATAAAACTTACCATTTAATATAAATACTAATCATTTCCTTTAAATACTGATCACTTGTATACTGGCTGATGTATACTGACTGCTTGGTATAAATATGCGCCATAAAAATGAGACACCCCTTTTTCAACCTTTTTATTACATATTTCTTTAAAAATATAACTAAAATTAAAATTAAAACTGGCAATTTGACAAGTTTTGGTTCTCCCCGCTTGGAATATAATCGTAAAAAAATCTGCAAAATCCATCAAAAATGATAATTTTCAATAGAGAACAGAAAAAGTTGGCTGTGAAAAGCGTCGACGACGATCGGATGGGATGAGACGGGAAAAAAGTAATTTCTAGTTTTCAATTTAACTTTCTCCTTCAGTTTTAATGGGAGATCTTCCCAAAGCTCCCTCCCTCTCCCCCTCCTCGGCTTTTCCGAATTCCCCTCCCCTCGCATACAGTTCCATTTATCTCTGCCTATTAAAATAAAACTTTATATTACGTTTGAAACGTCTCATAAATTACTTCGAGTTTCCGAAATGGTGTTCGTTCTTCTCATACGATTATGAATCGGTGCAAATTGAGAAACATAAAAAAGTATTGATAAACGATTTTCAAAATGTATATTTTGAACATTCGGATAGTGAATGCTGCAATGTGCGATAGAAAATTGAATCGAATCACAATGTTAGCTTTCGTATGTCTATTTACAGAATTCCAATAATCAATAATTCACGTGATTGCAATTGCTGTAAATCGCATTCACAACTAAGTACTTATGAATTGCACATTTCTCTATAACGTTCGATTCTATTCAATTTTCTTTGAATAAATTTTGAATCGTATTTATAAAATTTAAACGTTTCATTGATATAAATTTCAGAATCGATTATAGCAACTAATTAAAGTGAAAGAATTTTTAAATATAACACAATCATTACTGCCATCTTTATATTATTAAAAAAAATGTATAACACAAATTATATTTTTTGTACTTCTAGGTACTTCAAAACATAAATTTAAAAATTTTCGTATTCCAAACATTAATTTCATACTGAAAAAAATCACAATTACCCGAAACTCCGCGTCAATCCGTCTCCAGCCGAATGTATCCCTGGCGTATATAAATCGCATTGTGTCGCTCTGGTTTATATATATATTATTTTATATATATTTTAAAAGTGTATTTTTTTAACGTTTTTTGCAGGTCCGGTTTATTTGTCCGTCTGTCGAGTCGGCCGTCCGTTATTATCGGACGTCGAGCGCTGATTTATGCACATTATTTCACAATGCTCTTGCATTTCAAATTTATGCAGACCCCTCGGAATGCACAATTTCGATCCAGAATACATTTTAAATAAATTTATAAGCGGGAAAAAAATAAGACGCGTTGCGCATGCGCGTTCATATACTGCGCCGCGTATAATGGTCGAGGGCAAAAACGGATTTTTGGTGTTATGGAATTTGGAACTGTTTTCGCGTTTATTAATATCGTTTTTGTATTTGATTGTATTAAAATACGTTTCGTAAAATAATGTGAATTGAAAAAAAATCGAATTCGTTGTTATTCATTTTTTTGTGAGTGGAAATAGAATTATTTTTACATTTGTTCGGTAAGAAAATGAGTTATTATAAATTCATATTATTCAGAAATATTATATATTGAAAATATTTTTTTAGATTCATAATATTTATACCAAAATAGGCATTATGAGTATTTCAAAAAATATTATTATCAATGGAAAGTCTGATCAAAACAATATTATTTCATCGAATTTCGCTTTATTACAAAAGCCAGTTAACAACTTAAACTATCCACACAGATACAAAAATTTGTTTGTTACTGAAAATCTAAATGTTTGTAAAATGGAAATCGAAAACCAACGCCCACCTATCATAATAAACAGAAATGGAAATTTTAAAAGTACTGAAAAATTATTCGAAGATATTATTAATTGTTTTAAGTTTAACGATATTATGCTGAAAAATCGTAGAAACTATTATAATATTTAATATATAGATTCATCATTTTCAGATTATGTATTCAAAAATATTCTTTTTAGATATTTAAATATACAAAATTACATAAGCTCCTTTGAATCTTTCAAATTATTTTTGAACCTTTGATCATTTCAATTATAACGAAGAGCATTAAAAATAAAAACCGTACAAAAACCTACTTCATTTTTCATTCGACTAATTAATAAATTAATAAATTAAAAAAATAATTCCCTTTCAAAATGAAATTAATCATTAAAAAAAAACCGTATTTAACCATCTATTTACAACGATTGAGATATAAATCGAAGAGCTCCGCCGCAAAAAACCACAATACAACAGTACCCTTTTTTCCCGTTCGCCATTTTCTTATGCGCGTCCATTCTGCGTGTAACGTTTGCACTATTTGCAATTTTAAACCGGCCATTTGCATATTTTAAAACGTCCATCTTGGCTTTATATGGCGTCCCGTCGAAGAACGGGCTCGGCGAAAAATATCGCCGTTTTAATTCCGGATCGATAATTGGTAACGGATATTCGCATGTGAAAAAGTTAATTGTGACCGTTTTTTCATTTCGAATTCGCGAATACGAGATTCGAATTTCTAAGCACGCGAATGTTTTGAGACTTTTGAAAAGCGACGTTCTTTAGAAAATGTGTAGAGTGTTTCAAAAAAGTGTATGCACACTTTGAAAGTTCGTAATTTTTTTTATCAAAATTTGCTTGAAATCAAGATTCAAGTCAAGTCAGGTTAAGATCAAGTCAGGTTTAAATTTAATACAAAGAAATAAGAAATTTGTAGTAAAATGTTACTGAAAAACTATGAGAATCTCATTTAAGTGCAAAACCAATTTACTAACAAATACACCTATGAAACTTGTTGCTATTCAAATGCGAGACGATTTTGAAATAAATGATTATTTTGAGATAGTCTGTAAACAAAATACCAACATAATTTAAATATATCTTACAATGAAAAATGGAAATGCTTCATGAACCAACGCATAATTCCATAGTCATTTATTCAGTGAGAGGTTATTGACGTGAAAATTCCATTATTGAGCACCCAATAATATTTAAACATCCATATTGGACAATAAAAAAGAAAAATCTTTAATTTTAGTTAGAAAAAAAAAGCAATTTTTCTACATCCGTTATGTTAGAAAAATCAATTCTTATTTTCTTTACAATGAAAACTTGGACCACGTTTACAATTAGAGGTATCATATAAATTTTCAAAAATTCTCTAAACCTCGTGCTAACAGATGGGTTTAATTCAAAATCTATCAAAAACAAATTTATAACCCAAAAGTAGTAATAGTTTACTCGCTGCAAGCAAAAATTAAAAGAAAATATCATCCAAATTTCAAACTGTGTCATTTGCGTAGCTTGAATTTTCATTGTTCCATTTCTAAACAATTTCTAACTCAAAACGGTTACTAATTTCAAAAATATGGCAACTATAAAAAATACACATCTCTCTTCTTAAATTTAGAGTTTTAAAATTAAACACATCTCGAAAAATATCAAAGTTATAATCATTCGAAGTATACATACTTTTTTTCGGGAAACTCTGTACATAAAAAACACACATATTTTCGCAAGTCCTGTTGTAATAAATCAATTTTTAAAATGCGAAAAGCGTACGTTGGAGAAGCACAGTTTTCGAAACGTTGTTTATTCGAACAGTAGTTTTTCCATATAAAACGAGCATAAATCACCGTTAAATGACAGGTGATATCGCAAGTGCGCTCTTTCCCTTTCCCGCTAAGAGAAAAGTGCCAACGGATATTGGTATTTATGTATGAATTGTAAGAGCGTATTTTTGCATTAAAAATCAAAACGATACCTTTTTCGCGTTGTTGCCAAACATTCGACATGCATAATATATGAGGAGTGCGCTATCAAAAATAACAATGAATTATCGTTTCGTTTTGTGTTAGTGTAAATTGGGTTGAAAGATTTATAAAGATTGTGTATTAAGTTGTATAAAAGTTGAGTGATAAGTGGTACGGTTGGTATATGTTATTCGTCTAAGATCGTTAATAATATAGTGTTTGAAAGCTTTGAAAATTATTTTGTTATTCATAAATGTTGTAATCATTATTAGAAATGGGATTTAGATTTATTTAGGAATTAGGTGATGTTTTCAATTGATATGATTGGATGTACTGTTAAAGGGAAGGTATTAAAATGTTTCATAGAGTTGAGTTTCGAAATTGTCACTCGCTAAAAATTTTTTAGAGCAAACTCAAGTCGTTTATTCATCAATTGATTGCAATATATGCCGCTTAACTTCAATAATCGGTTAAAATTGATATATTTAATATACATACATACATCTTAATTAATGTAAAATTTATAAAAGGGATATTAAATTTTGTACTTCGATATTAAGTTTTTGCTTCAATTTGGTTGAAAAACAAACGATTTTCTTAAATTCGTAAAAAAAACACAATAAGTAATTAAAAATAAGATTAAACTTTATATATCAGAAAAATATATAAAACAAAAATTATATTTTGATAAAAAAAGAACAACGAAATTTAGTTTACGAGTTTTGATACTATCAACCCCATATCGTCCTCCACTAAAAGTTTCTCGGAGCTTTTTTCGCATTAAAATCTAGAAAAAAAAATCACCAAGAAAACTGGAAACTACCATATATCTTTCATTGGGAGTGTATTTTTAAAATCGTTTACGATTACACGAAAATACAATATACGTTTCGCGTATCGATTTTCAGCTGCGCAATTTATTTTCAGCCTTATAATATTCTTCGATGTATTTTTGCGATACGCAAAAATTTCTTTAATATTATAAAAACGGTTCGGAATAAATGGGCGGCGTAATCAATTTCGTTATAATAAGCGCTTTCGAAAATTTCATTATAACAAACATGAGGTTCTATTTTTGCGATGAGCACTTAAAATAAATTAATAAGGAGCTCCTTTTATAGCGACATCTATTCGGTACAAAGTGTACTGTAATTTTGGAAAATTACCGGATCATTTTGCGTTTTTTCGACTCACAATTCATATTAATAGGATTGTTCTAATTTAAATATGCAGATTTGTTTTATAAATAAATTCGTGTGATTCTTATTATGTATTATAATTTATGGTAAGATATAGTCAAAATTTTGAATATTATCTCTTTTATTAGATTATTCGTGTATGAAAATATTTATTTATCCATCAAAGTTTTTATTAAATTTAATAATTCATGTTTACAAGATCATATTTGTTATTATAAGAATTCATATTGCGTATCATGAAAATTCCAATCTCAGAAAAAAAACTATGCTTCTATATCAAATTTAGATTTATTCGCATGAAAAATAAAACGCAAAGATTCGTTCTATTGAAAATGATTTGCTTTTAATCTAAAGAATATTTATTTTTAATTATTTGAAAAACGTTTTCAGAAATAAATTATCGTTTTCAATGGAAAAAAAATAAAAACGTACATATTTTCGAAATTAAGCATAAATATTCATACCATCATTGGCAAATTGTGCAAATTCAAACTTCTGTATTATCAGCAATTTGTTTCAAATGTGAATAAAATTATTGTTAACATTGATAATATATTTAATATGATATTGTTTAAAATAAGTAAGTAATATAAATATCCATTTTCATAAAATTTTATATTTCTTCGATTTAATTAAGAATATCAGTATATACAACTATTACTTTAAAATATCGCTAATATTGATAATTTGAACAATACCAAACATTAAAATTTATAAAAATAAAAAAATACAATGGACGATAATATGATAATTTTAGAATTCATACAGTTTTCCATATAATCGAAAATTTCCAATTCACACAAAGCCCCATCGAATTCAACAATTCTCAAAACACCTCCCATCGACACAATGTATTATTTCCACCATTATAAATTTCTCGAAAGTATATTATTTCGATGTGCTTTAATTAAACGTTCGCCCACACGTTCGTGCCGTGTCATACATCAAGTCAAAAGCACACGTTCAATTATTTATTAACTCGTAACACACAAGAAACTTTATATTACACGCATATAGGACACCCGATCGATAGACAAGCCTCCGAAGTATTTTCTCTATAAATAACACATCGCGTTTATTTTCTTTGGTGGAAAAAGAGGGAAAAACGGCGGATGAAACATTCGTTTGGTCACAATGGAGGGCGCGTATGAAGAATTTATCGGAGGTTCCTTTGACGAATGATATGATAAATTTAAATTTAATGCCTTCCGAGTCTTTAGACATGTTTGAGAAACTTTGTGTATGAAATTATATACGTTTGTGTTGTATTGCGGAGCTTTGACGCAGCTTAGCGAAAGCTCTCTCGCTCCGATTTAAGTACGCATAAATATTTTATGAGACGCGTGTATTAATAAAAATTTTAATATTAAATCGAAAATATATTATCCCGAAACGTCTACTTAACAAAAAGTATTGATTGGAACAAAATTTTGTTGAATATCTCAAATGGATATAGCTAAAATATTGAATCATATTAATTGAAAATTTCAATGTTGAGGAAATGTACGTATGTTGATTCAAGTCTGGAATAATAGAAAGTAGTGACGAGAGCGCAATTACAGCCAGCTACTGAAATCTAATTGAACTTTGCTGAAAGATGAGATCATAAATTAAGTCTCGAGTGTTTTAATTAAAGCTCCGCAGCTTTATGCGCTTGTAAATTGAAGTTTCCATTGAACGATTTTATGACCTGAATGATATGTGGTCCTCGAATTAATTCAAATCCATGAATTTAATGAATATGTGAACATACTATGTATTATATTATAATCCGCCGCTTAAATACTTTCAATATTGATTTGAACGAAAAATATATTGAAGATTATAATACCGTTTTTTAAATTCATTTAATTTTTATCATCATACGTATCCACTGCAGGATTAATTTTTAGATCATTTAAGAAGGAATCCTTACTAAATTATCTCTATCGATAATACATAATCGCATCCATCTATTGATCAACCCATTTACAACTCAACTTTAAAAATAGATATAGCAGAATCATTATAAAACTTAATAAGAATTTTAAAAAATCATTACTTCATAACTTCATATTAAAAAAAACAGGATCCATAAAAAACAATCGCGAAAATACGCCGACAAACATAAAACCGAAAACTGCAAACCGACACATACACATACAATAAAACGTCGACCACAAAGCAAGAGAGCGTCTGAAAGGCGACAATGGGTCTCTGGTGGCAAAAAGCGAGCTTCCGGGTCGACGGGGCGGCCAGGGGTGGGCTTTTGGGGGCTGGTCGACCGACGTGACGTGACAAATGGGGCCTAGGCGCTACGGGACCCGCACCTGTTGCCATGGGGCTCAATACCCGAACGGGACATGGCCATCGGTCGGTTTTCCTTTGATTTTCATGTGTTTGGATTTTGAGTTTTTTGTGTTGTGTGATTTGGTTGTTTTTAAAATTTCTATAGGTCTATAAATTTCTATAGATCTATAAAATTTCTATAGGCGTATACATCCGATCCTCTTTTTATACGGGGGATACGTTCCAGAGATTACCGTGTGAAAAATGTATGGTGACCATACAGTGGGGTGCATGTAACAGGCGGGATGGTGGACTACCCCTCGAAAAAAAGTGACCATACAAAAATTGGAGATAGGTTCCATCACTATATTTGGATAGAACTTCCGTCCAAATGTACTTTATAAAAAATGAGCGATGTAAAAAATTTTCACCGTGAAAAATTTTTGCCGTGAAAAATCATCAAAAATTTTTATTTAAAAACTATAATTACATACATATAAATATAATTATATCAGTATACTGGCTTGCGTCGAATCTTACCATTGTGGAATAATAATACATATTTTTATACCGTGTTAAAGTGAAAAATCGGTGTAAAAAAGTAATCGGTTCATCTTCCTTGAATCGGTTATTTCGGAACCGTGTAAAAAAACCGTATAAAAAGAGGATTAGGTGTATTTCTATAGGTGTATATTTCTATAGGTATGTGAATTCAGTGTTCAGTCGGTTTTGTCTTGCGTTTTTTGTAAATAGTTTAATTGAGTTAAATATGTCGGTAATTATCAATGAGTTAAAGAATGTGTGTGGGTTTGATAAAGTGTGGAAAAAGGTTTTTATGCGGTGGTGTCGTATGATTGTTCATCCATTTTTAAAACTAACTAGTGGTTTGTATCCGGCGTGCTCGGGACTTCGTGAAAATAAATTGTGTGCCGATTTTTAATGACTGATTAGGATTGTTGTCACAATCAATCGTGACGCCGGCACATTTTATATTATAATTTGTATGGTGATCGATAGAAAAAACTGAAATTCGATACGATATTCATAAATTGAATGCTTACATAATTTTTCCGGATTTCAAAGCACATTTTCGCCAAATTTAGCGAAGATTCGTCTATCGGTTTAGGAGTTTATTAGATACACACATACTCGTACACACATATTATGCATACGCCGTTTGAGTTTTATATTAGAGATTCATTAGATTGGATTAGTTTATTTTTTCAATAATATTATTAATTTTCAAATGAGTTCAATGTAATATGAATTTGAATTTATGGCACTAATAATTATTATCTGATTATAGAATTTATAAAAATGTTAAGGTAATACTTTTTTTATTAAATTAAGTAGTCTACTAATAAATTGAAAAATGTGAGTTCTTAAATTTTTCATTCGGTTTTGCCATGTTTTTCAATTTATGTACTTTGAAAGTTATGTTTTGTTAATGATAAAAAAATTGTGTATTCAGTTTCAAATGCGAAATAAAAATTTTCATCCAATTATTTAATTTCAAGTATCTGTTTATTGAATTCATGAAAATACATCTACAATATGAAAATATAACATCTAAAAATATTATGATAAATTTACATCAAATTCATATTATTCCTCTAAAATTTCAATGTTCAAAATTTTCAAAAAAAACAACACAACCAACTCAAAAAAACAAACCCAATTAACGAACACACCATCTATCATTTCCAAAAACAAACAACCCCAAAACAAGCACACGATATTTTCATAAAATTCAAACAACTCCCACAACAATAACACAAATAAATCAACATCAAAACTATCAAAACATCGCAGCCCCAACCCACCACCCTCACCCGAAATCCGCAAGATAAACCGCCAAGACTCAACCGCCCACCCCTCAAATTAACCGAACACCCACCCCCTTTAACACCCACCCACCCCTTCCCCCGCCCCTCACCCCTGGAAATCCTGCCCCGTTTTCCGTCGATTGTCTCAGAGTTGCGTCGGCTCGTTATCCGTCGCGTGCTCAACGAATAAGAAATTTCCAGCGTATTCACATGTATGTAAATATGCTCGTGTGCTTTTGACGCGCATAATTCATGCCCCTTTATTGTATAAATATTGTATTACGTTTCGGGTTTTCTTCTTCGGGGAGTGCTGCGCGATTTTCGGTTGTTAATTACGGATCGGAATTGGAAAAGGGTCGACCTTTTCGTTTGGAGTTTGTAGTTTCGCGGATTAGGCACGTTTTGGTGGATTCGTTAAGATTTATTTATATCTTGTTCAGTTTGGGGAGTGCTTTGAATAGGTTTCGGGTGTGTGTTATGCATGTTATGTTGATTTTGAGTTTCATTGATATAATGTTAGGCTTTATATAGTTTTCATGTAATATAATATAATATAAACCTTTCGTGAATTGTACATTAAAAGTAAATTGGTTTGATTGTTGTTAAATACTGTAAAATAGTTTAGAATTAATATTTTTGTCTTGTGATGGATTATAAAATATATACATCGTCATAAAAATATGTTTTGGCCAAACATTGTCGTTATTTTTATTTTATATTTGAAATGTCGCATTGTAAACTATCATAAAAAGAGTATCGAACGCATTCAAACTTTTCGATAAAAATAAAAACTTCATAAATTTCAAAAAATATTGTTGATTTAATGCACAAAAGTGATGCAAAACACTATTTCATTAACGCATTGATAGACAAAATATTGAACTCATCAAATTTGACAAAAAAATATATACATACCAATAAAAATTTAAAGAAAATACCACATATTGCTGAACTTGAACTAATTCAACGTTGTCAAAAATTACCTTTAATTCATAACAAAAACACTCAAACCGCGGACCGATTTCCCTTCTAATTTTCCACCTCGGTACGAAAAACCGAAAAAACGCGCGATAATGATTAATCTGGCCACCGCCCCGCAGGCTATGCAAATCGCCCCCCGTTTTTGCTGACCACCTGTTGAGCGGAGCAGACGTCTCTCGGTTTTTTGCAACCGGATTTTTTCAGCCGGGGTTTTTTTTTGGTAGCAACCCCACTTAAAAGTCGGCCCTTGACGCCCGGGCCGGGAAAACGACAAGGCGGCCGCTTGTGCAAACCGCCCTTAAGCTTCTTGTTCGCCCCCCTCTCACGGGATCGGGGTTAAGGTTCGGTCACACTTGAGTTTTTCGTGTTTTTATATATTTTTTTATTATTTATATAATGTTAAATTGTTCAGAAAGTACCTATTGATTATTTAATATTATAAAAAAGATCACTATTAATCTTTATGGAATCAAGTAATTTTTATACAAATTTAAATTTTTTTCCATAATTTTCTGTTGTGTTTTGCGGTCTTGTATCATCGTGGATGAGAATATTTGATCCTCTTTTTATACGGTTCCTAAATAATACGGTTCAGGGAAGAAGAATCATTTTTTTTTACTTTAACATGGTATAAAAAAATATCATCATAAGCAGCCTATTCACGTCCACTGCTGGATAAAGGCCTCCCTGATACTTTTCCATTCGCTTCAATCCTGAGCCACTTTCGTTCATATGATACCACACATCTTGCGTATTTCATCTACCCATCTGATAAAAAATATATGTATTATTAAAGTCTCACCCATCTAACTACCTGAAATTTTTTCGCATTACACATTTTTTATGAAGTACATTTGGGTAGAAGTTTTATCCAAATATATTGATTGAACCTATCTACAATTTTTATATGGTCACCATAGATTTTTTTTTACACGGTAGTCTCTGGAATGTATTACCCATGTAAAAATAGAATTGGGTTTATTTTCTGTTCATGTACCGAATTAAGCTATTCTCAACCGACCAATGAAAACACAGTCACTGTCAGCTACATTTGAAGACACGTACAAACAAAGATATCTACAGTCAGCGGTAGCTACATTCAAAAGCATCTATAGTCAATGGCAACCACAGTCAACGGCAGCTAAAATCAATATCATATATGTATATAATAATTCAAATGACCCTACCAGTTGCTTAATTTCAATGAAAGATGAATCCGGAGCATTAAAAAAAAAAAATAAGCCATCGCTATTTGAAAGTAATCAATGAATTCATAAAATATTATATAATGTGTAATAAATCAATTCATGGTGTACTTACAGATAATATTACTTGAATTATATAAATATCACACTTAACACATCTGAAAATTTTCTCCAATGTTTCGTTTTCAGCAAAATACATAATTTTGAAATTTTCAAAGAATGCGAACGCAGCCTAAGCCAGTCTCCGCATCGGAAACGGTTCCGGTTCCGGTTTCTCGGTTCCCAACAGTATACAAGTGGCCCAGACGACCGCACGGGTCAATCCCGGATCGTGTCGGACTCTCACCTTATAAAACCATCTGTTTGCACTTTCTGAAACCACCCATATAACCCTTGAACGACCCCGCCGAGCAGAAAACACCCCCTTCATTTGATGGGAAAAAAATCTCCTCAACTAAAGCAGTTTACTCTTTTCTTCCACACTTTTCATGGTGTTGTTATTGGGAAAAAAATGAAATTAATTTTTCGTTTGAACCGATTTCGGATCCCTTTTGCAATTTTCGGTTCGTCGAGTGACGTAGGGGCGGCACTCTCTTTCAGCCCTTTTGTTTCATTTTTGAGTTTGAAAAACTGTGTGTGTTTGAAATCTAATTATTTATTGACAGTGCGTTTGAAAAGTGCATCGCTTTAATCAAGGTTTACAACGTGGAATCTAATTAAAATTCGCTTTGAAGTCCATAGGCAAAGTAATGCGATTTTAGGCAACGGACGAATAAATTTAACATGCTCTATTCATTAAACATGTAATACGATTTATTACAAATTATATCTTTTTATAAATTTATTTTTTTTAAATAAAATTAAAGGATAATTCCCAAAGAGGAAAATCCTTATTTATAAAGCAATTACCGTTCGCATCACCTGTTTCCTTCGCGTACTTTTTTTCCCATAGAATACATAACAAACGTTTAATTAATTTTAATTGCGCATTAAGAGAAACTATTCAAGTCGAACAGGGAAAGGGAAATATACACAAGGGGGAGAAGAGAAAGAGAGAGAGAGAGAGAGACAGTTAATTTTAATTAAGCCAGGGTAATGGCCCCATTAATGTCTGTTACGAGATTCTTGCAGCTCGTTGCCATCTTAATTGCACTCGAAACTGCCGTCATATTTTTCGTTTAAACTTTTCATTCGGGGAAATCCAATAACGTCGATGGAAAAGTCGTGACGCAGGAATGGAAATGACACAATGGATTTCGGAAAACGGTGGAAGTTTTTCAACCCTGTTTTGAATAGTTAACGATTTGTATTGTATGAAAATTAATAATAATCTTTTTCGGTTTCAGTTTTATTTTCGACAATTATTTGGAGAGATTTTTGGTAACTTTTATATAAAGAATAATGGAAATGTTTAAGTAAAACATTCATTAAAAAAAGTTATATTGATTGATCAAATCTAAAAAAAACATTGCGTGTTATTTTCACATGTTGAAAGTGAATTTTTTTCATTATAATTTTGTAGCTTACTAAAATTTTAGATAAGAGATTTTCAATTTTTTTTTATGATGGTTATTATTATAAACATTTCAATGAGAAAAATATCAGGTTGAAAAACAAAGTTTATGAGCATTCACAAATTAATTAACAAATATTAATTCACGCAACATTATATACTTAAAACATAATCTTAAACACGACCACATTATTTTTTCCATTTCTTTGAATCATTTTTATGCAAAAAGCAAAAAAAAATGTTTTCATATATCATACGCGGCGCATAGTGAAAAGGTACACCGTATAATAAATTTGCATACATCACGACGAATACTTATGTGACTGATATGATAAAATGTGTCTCCTCAACATTTTCCATCCTCATTCCCATGTTCTTAAAGCAGCAGAAAAAAGGGGAGAAATAAAATAAAAACCACCCGCGCCATCCTACTACAATTTCAGTATGAAAAGATGCCAGAATGGAGTTATAAGCAAAAAAAGCTTTTAGCGTCCCTTTCATATATTATTTTTCGATGTAAGAATCAGAAAGCTCCCGAAATAAAAGCATTAGATATGTATTGCGAATCAGATTTGGTCGGATACATAATATATCGTTGGATGTAATGAAAATTGAAAGCATTTAAGTTTATTGAAAAAGTATTTAAAAAAAAATTAAGCGCAGAATGGTTAAAAAAAATATTTTTTTTATTCATTCGTTTTTTTTAAAAAAAAATTTTTCTATTAATATATAGATGGCATTAATAACTTTTTATATGCGTATATTATATCCTTAAATATTTCGAACACATAAAAAAAATCTTAACATGTTATATATTTGATAACGAATGATTAAAAATAAAATAAATTTAGAGTACTAGAAAATGTGAGGCTTTTCTGTTAGGTGTGATTGATTGAAAATGGGGTTAAAATGGCATTTCCATTCTGTTCCTTCAACCCCTTCGCGGCCTCACACCCTCAGGCGTCGTTCTGACATTTCGAAATCATTTCATCCATTTATTCTATGAATATTTTTCAAAGAGAAAGAAAAGTTTCGCTCAAGGGTCGTTACACGTGCCACGAAATTTTATTCAAACAATCCTGAAGAGTTTTTGATTTCGATTCGAACTCATTTCTAAAAGTAATTCCGAATACTTTATTCATGATTATCGACGTTCTCATTTCGTTAATTTATTATGAACGCGATTCCTTGCCAAGTATTGAAATTAACGAGTCTCATGATTGATTGTCTTTCGGGAAAATTCGAAATAATTTACTTTAATTATTTTTTAAACGTAAATAATATGAAAATTCACTCCAAAATAATAAAACAGTTTTTTTTTCATTTTTCATTTGTATATTGAAATAAATTTAAATTACCATATAACAAAAAGTTTCATTTAAAAAATAACGATTTTCACTAATTTAATCTGCCGAGTATTTCAAGAGAACGTCAGATTAATATCTTACATTTTCGACCTTAAATTTAATAATTCCACGAACAAAAATAATAAAACCTTATTTTCCCTTCAATTTCGACATGAATTGTAACATTTCCGACAAAAGTAATCGTTTTGATTAACCAACGGGGATATTTCGGAATTGGCGCCGTCTACCATTCAAAGGGATAATAAATTACGGCCCCAACGTCTTTGTACACCCCTGGCCGAAGATAGGACGATTTCTAAGAAGTCGGTTAAATTAAATTTACGTACAATTAACGCTATTTACTCATTACAAATACGCCGAACCCGAACCGAACCCCCGATCCTTCAAAAACGTTATATTATTCGTTTCCGCGTTTCGAATATGAGTTCGAAAGTCGTTAAAAAGTTAAACGTGTTCGGATTTGGAAAGTCGCAAACGACCCGATTGTAGTTTTTCGATTTTGAACTTTAACTAGTTTGAGTTTGTAGCGGATAATATTTGTATAATGATTTGACGCTTTGTGGAATTTTCAGACACGCCATTTTGTCGTTACTGAAATTCATCATGCTGAAATGTTGGCAATTATTGCGTTATCGATGAATAATTAAAATATGTTTTTTTTAATGAAATCGCATTGTACACGTGTTTTTTTATGTTAAATCTGAACTGCGATAGTAAAATTTAATGGGATTTCATAGTATACTTTTATTATAGAAAATTATTATAATAACGGCGCGTAGTAAAATGTTCTCAACTATGTATTTTAAAATGAGCACGTACAAACTGTTTCGATCGTTATTTATTTTGATAATTTTGCGAATTTTGAATTCTTATTGTTTAAATATGCAAATGTATTTTTTTTAATTCTGTATTTTTAGTATTAAATTAATAAAAATTGTTTTGTTTTGTTAAACGTATTGTTTTTTATCGACATTGAAGCTGAGTAAAATATACGGTTAATAAACGAATATGACTAAAAATTAATTGATGGTTTAAAATTAATGTTACATTATTTATTAAGGGCTGATTTAGAATTCTGGTTCTAGTCTTAGAATAATTTTTAATTCTAGAATTTCATCAAAATCATATAATCTATCGAGTCATTTATTATCAGAATATATTATAATATATCATCAGAATTCTATATCCTATTTTTAAGCTGGATTCTAGCTCAAAAATAGGATAATAGGATAGGATAGGATATTTTCGAAAATTTTACATTTTTTTCAATATCGATTTTATAATATTATACATACATATATCAATTAAAAAGGATAAAAAAATCGTCGTTATGAAACACTGGTATAGATCTTATGGTATTCATTAAAAAATTTTCGCTTGCGGTGCTGTATACGTATATAATGTAATAATACTACATCTACAGAAAAATCAATAATTCACTAATTTTCCCCGCACAAAACACCAATTAATAAACTCCGAAACGAAGCGAGCAACTCATCGCGAAAACTGAAGAATTTCTTTGCGAAAACGCAGAATTTGCCCAACCGATCGCGACATCGATGTCCTCGAAAGCCTTTCCCGACAAAACAAGCAACTGACCTGGAACCGTTTAATTTGAACATACCGAATCCCAATACGCGAGATAAAACGGAACTGCGCCCGCGAACCGGAAGTAATTCGCGGAGTACTCTCAAAGCGGTACCTATCGAAACGATATCGATCTCAAATGTGGGATTCTCAAATTTGGGGTTATTGTTATGTTTTGGGTGAGGGTATAGTGATGGTTTAATGATGTGTGGTTGAGGTGGGGATGGTTGATTTTTGATTGGAAAAGAAGGGTTTTTTTTTTAGGAGGTTTTAGTTGAGATTTGGGAGTGATAGAGATGTTTTATTTTAAACATTCGTAAATGTGTTTTTATTATATTTTATAGTATTTATAGCTTGGGAATATGATTTTCGTATTTTTTATCTATAGGTTATAGTAATTATTATAATTAATAAAGTTTTTACTTTTAAAATGAAGTTGATTCAATCGAAATTGACTATAAAAGTTTCACTTTGATCCTTATTATTATATAGGAATTTTCAATTAAAATTTAAATAAAATTTTTCAAAGGTTAACCATATCGAATAATATGAATCATTAGGGCCATCTATGTCACTTTGAATGATAAATATTTTAACAAGTATTATATTATATAATCCCTCATAAAATTCGTATTCAAATTAAACAATGTAGGCATTCACCATGTCCAGAGAGTTCGTGAGCTTGTTGAAGGCTTAAATCATAGTTTAATTTTTTTACCATCATATTCGCCATTGATGAATCCAACTGAAGAAGTATTTTCTAAAATAAAATTTCACACTAGAAATTTGCTGGCGGATCCATCAAATCAATAAAATTTGGTTGAAATAATTAACGAGTCGGTATCTACAGTTACATCTATATTTATGAATATATACCTTAAAATATCCGCAGCTGCTGCCAAAGAAGTTTTGTAATATGTACAAATAATTATCTATGTATGTATTTGTAATTTCAATAAAATTCAATTTTTTTAAATATGTAATTGTTCAATTCAATTTTTAATTCGTTTAGTAAAAGGTTTAATTTGATTTAAAAAAAGTTTCATTTGAATTGAAAAGCTTGTAATATCCATCAAAAAACAAAATTATTTCATCAAAATAAAAAAATAAAACTTTCTTCCTTATAATAAAACAAAATTGTATCTTAAATGGTTGACTAGTTGGCTATAATATTCAAATAATGAAATCATCCCTCACAAAGACTCACAGATAGACAATACATGATCGAATCCATGAATTTACCAAATCACGCATCACTTAACATCGACAATCACCGAGAACCAACACGCTCGATAATACAACCTTTAACTATTAAAATTTTAATTTTTAATGTACAAAATGTGTTTCGAATATTCGAAAAGGGTTTATTTCCGATAAGACGTTCACCGTTCGTTCATTGTGGACGAACGTAGCGAGCGAGACAAATGTATATGGCGTAGATCGCTCCGCGGAAGAGACGCTCCAAGTCTTTAAACTTTGTTTTGAATATATGTGTGTAATATTTGAGAAACACGTGCCGAAAAGAGATAGATGTGTAGCGAAGGCTTTGCAGGTCGGAAAGAGAGGATAGATCCGGGGGGGAGTTTCGCCAGGCTCGCAACAGCTCCACAAACTTTGATGGAAAACAGTTTGGGGAGTTAAATGTGTTTGTTTTCATCATAGTTTAGCATTTCTCGTTTGCCATTGGTGTGTTTTGGCTTTTTTCGTGGATTTTTTAAAAGGTTTTTTTCATAATAGTTTGATAATGTGAAGTTTAGGTTTGATGGAGAAAAATTTTATGATGTAGTTGTCGTGTCGAATGAATCATCATAGTTATTGCTTCGGAAAATTTGATAATACAGTTTCTTTGATCTGTACTATTGAATTAAATATGCTATCATATTGTTGCTTTATCAATAATTAAAAAAAAAATTAAACATTGAAAAAATAACACTTGGGAAATGGGTTGAAACTACGAGTAGTTCGTGTTGAATAACTTTGTTGATCGATAGGAATCAGTGTGTTAAAAATCTAAATTGTAGATTTTTTCAAAGACATCATCATAAGCATTAGAATTTTTATTCCTGAATAAGGCGTTTCCAATGTAATATTTATATTTTCAATCATTTTTTTCTTACGTGACAAGAAAAATGTATTTTTCAAAGAGCTAAATATTACATTAAAACCATAATTTTCTAGATAAACTCAATACACAATTACATTCATATATCGACTACCTCTCTTATTACATAAATCTTCTGAAACCATACTCGCAATATTAATTTCCACAACTCAAAATATATTTCAGTTTAATAATACAAAAACACCATTTCCCGTGATAGAATTAAACATCGAATTTTACATACATATCGAAAAAACACTTGAATCATTCATAATCTCAAAGACTCACGTGTCGTGATCGAATCGAATAAATTCATCAGTCGTACCCGTAATTTATTTAAAAATATTAAAAATAATTTACATACATGTCTTTCGAAGTGAATCACGCGAAGCCACTGGAGAATCGAACCAACACACACATATAAAGTCGTGTACGTGCAAAAGACAGCGAGAGAGTGTTTGTGTTCTCTTCAACTTTAATGGTAGAATTTAGGACTGACGTGTAATTTGAAATGTGTGTAATATTATTATTATATACAGAGTGTGCGTGTTTCCTTTCATCGCATAAAAAACATCAGTTACGAAATATTATTGAGATTTATTTTCGTTTTTTATAAACTTAATATTATGGGGGTCCATTCGTTTAATGAGCAATTTTTCTTTTCTGTAAACGTAAAGCAATCTCTAACTATAAATAATATGAAAACCTTTATTACTGAGAAAACGTTCTTAAAACATATTTTTATGTATTCAAATATTATTTTTTTTAATTATTATATACAAATTTTATTCAATTATATTTCTAAAAAAAATTATAATCACATTTGAACATTCTACTTTTTTTCACTTTGAGCTTTCAATTTAATAAAATTTCATTACAAACAGCGCCGAAAAAAAATCATAAAAAGTTTGACGTTCGCATTCATAATATAATACAACACACACACAAATGAAACGTATACATTACTGTAAATTGAAAATGTTGAACTAGCAATTTTTACGAGTTGTGCGCTAGAGAGGAACGAAATTTTCCCCATTTCCCGGCCCCCCCTAACTCCAACCCTGACATCTCTGAAAAGGAGCAGAGTTTATATAAATTTCTCTTTCCAACTGACTCTATTTGGATATATTTTCCCTTTCGCACTCGGTGTATAAAGGAGAGCTTTCCGAGCGCTCTCTGTTTACTTTTGTAGTTATTACTTAGTCAAATGAATGTTTGTTTTCGTTTTATTGTTTCGTTACAATTTATAATATTTAGAATACATTCGGGGAGGGTGGGTTGTTGAGAGGGGGGGTGGTTTTTAAATATATTTAATCCTTAGATCAGGTTTTTCGTGTTGGAAGTATAATTTCGTTGCTCGTATTGCTCGATTAAGAATATTTGAATTTGATTTGGGTTTGTGATTGATATTCGTAATTTTAGTGTTTTTCAATCCAATTAAATAGAAATGTAATTCCGTTTTCATTTTGTTGAAAGTAGAATCTGCTTGAAAATTTTCACTTACGTATAAAATGTTGGTACTTTTTCAATTGAGGAACAAGCCTTAAGAATTAAAGTTTAGAAGAATTGAAGATTTCTACTTCACGAAACTTTCTTATTCATTTGAAAAGATGCACGAAAGCTAATTACAAAGAAGAAAATGATTAAACCCTGATTTTTTCTTACCATTTATTTACCCAGAAGTAAATTTGTTACTATGTATTTTAAGAATTAATTACTTAATTATTCTCATTGTATCTATTTTTGATTATGTACATACAAAAGCTTTCTATTATATATCACTAGAATTCTATTTTTATTACTATTAGTAAACCTTTTCCAGAATATTTTTTTTTATTTTAGTCCCTAATTATTATAATAGTTTCTATAAACGGAATTATTATACCGTCCCTACCAAGACCTGTAATTTAATCAATTAACATAATCATTTATGTGATGCGATTAATCGTAATAAAATAATTTCGATCAATTTCAAATGCGCGATTCTGTTATTTTACCAATTCTCTTTTATATTTTGCAAGATTTCTCTAGACTCATTTTACATTATCTAGAAATATACAATTTTTTTCAAACAAATTACCGATTTTACCAATTCGTAATAAATTTTGAGAACATTTTATTCAAATCGTCACAAGATACATCATCAAAAATCCTACAATCCAATCACACTAATTTCAAAACACATCAAACCAAAGACCATTCACCCCGAAAAAAGCCAGTTACAAACAACCACCGAAAACACATCCT